>CM059433.1:133142043-133742043 GCA_030390025.1 Squalus acanthias
AGAGAGAGAATGATCAGTAATGGAGAGAGAGAATGATCAGTAATGGAGAGAGAGAGAGAGAATGATCAGTAATGGAGAGAGAGAGAGAGAGAATGATCAGTAATGGAGAGAGAGATAGAATGATCAGTAATAGAGAGAGAGAGAGAAAGAGAATTATCAGTAATGAAGAGAGAGATAGAATGATCAGTAATAGAGAGAGAGAGAGAGAATTATCAGTAATGGAGAGAGAGAGAGAGAATGATCAGTAATGGGGAGAGAGAGAGAGAATGATCAGTAATGGAGAGAGAGAGAATGATCAGTAATGGAGAGAGAGAGAATGATCAGTAATGGAGAGAGAGAGAGAGAATGATCAGTAATGGAGAGAGAGAGAGAGAATGATCAGTAATGGAGAGAGAGAGAGAGAATGATCAGTAATGGAGGAGAGAGAGAGAGAGAGAATGATCAGTAATGGAGAGAGAGAGAATGATCAGTAATGGAGAGAGAGAGAGAGAATGATCAGTAATGGAGAGAGAGAGAATGATCAGTAATAGAGAGAGGAAGAGAGAATGATCAGTAATGGAGAGAGAGATAGAGAATGATCAGTAATGGAGAGAGAGAGAAGAATGATCAGTAATGGAGAGAGAGAGAGAGAATGATCAGTAATGGAGAGAGAGAGAGATTGATCAGTAATGGAGAGAGAGAGAAAGAATGATCAGTAATGGAGAGAGAGAGAAAGAATGATCAGTAATGGAGAGAGAGAAAGAATGATCAGTAATGGAGAGAGAGAGAGAGAATGATCAGTAATGGAGAGAGAGAGAGAGAGAATGATCAGTAATAGAGAGAGGAAGAGAGAATGATCAGTAATGGAGAGAGAGATAGAGAATGATCAGTAATGGAGAGAGAGAGAGAAGAATGATCAGTAATGGAGAGAGAGAGAGAATGATCAGTCATAGAGAGAGAGAGAGAGAATGATCAGTCATAGAGAGAGAGAGAGAGAGAATGATCAGTAAAGGAGAGAGAGAGAGAGAATGATCAGTAATGGAGAGAGAGAGAAAGAATGATCAGTAATGGAGAGAGAGAGAGAGAATGATCAGTAATGGAGAGAGAGAGACAATGATCAGTGATGGAGAGAGAGAGAGAGAATGATCAGTGATGGAGAGAGAGAGAGAGAATGATCAGTAATAGAGAGAGAGAGAGAATGATCAGTAATCGAGAGAGAGAATGATCAGTAATGGAGAGAGAGAGAGAGAGAATGATCAGTCATAGAGAGAGAGAGAGAGAATGATCAGTAATGGAGAGAGAGAGAGAGAATGATCAGTAATGGAGAGAGAGAATCATCAGTGATGGATAGAGAGGGAGAGAATGATCAGTAATGGAGAGAGTGAGAGAGAATGATCAGTAATAGAGAGAGGAAGAGAGAATGATCAATAATGGAGAGAGAGATAGAGAATGATCAGTAATGGAGAGAGAGAGAAAGAATGATCAGTAATGGAGAGAGAGAGAGAGAATGATCAGTAATGGAGAGAGAGAGAGATTGATCAGTAATGGAGAGAGAGAAAGAATGATCAGTAATGGAGAGAGAGAGAAAGAATGATCAGTAATGGAGAGAGAGAGAGAAGAATGATCAGTAATGGAGAGAGAGAGAGAGAATGATCAGTAATAGAGAGAGGAAGAGAGAATGATCAGTAATGGAGAGAGAGATAGCGAATGATCAGTAATGGAGGGAGAGAGAAAGAATGATCAGTAATGGAGAGAGAGAGAGAGAGAATGATCAGTCATAGAGAGAGAGAGAGAGAATGATTAGTCATAGAGAGAGAGAGAGAATGATCAGGACAGGAGAGAGAGAGAGACAATGATCAGTAATGGAGAGAGAGAGAGAGAGAATGATCAGTAATGGAGAGAGAGAGAGAGAATGATCAGTAATGGAGAGAGAGAGAGAATGATCAGTGATGGAGAGAGTGAGAGAGAGAATGATCAGTAATGGAGAGAGAGAGAGAATGATCAGTGATGGATAGAGAGAGAGAGAATGATCAGTAATAGAGAGAGAGAGAGAATGATCAGTAATGGAGAGAGCGAGAGAGAATGATCAGTAATGGAGAGAGAGAAAGAATGATCAGTAATGGAGAGAGAGAGAAGAATGATCAGTAATGGAGAGAGAGAGAGAGAATGATCAGTAATGGAGAGAGAGAGAGAGAATGATCAGTAATAGAGAGAGGAAGAGAGAATGATCAGTAATGGAGAGAGAGAGAGAGAGAATGATCAGTAATGGAGAGAGTGAGAGAGAGAATGATCAGTAATGGAGAGAGAGAGAGAATGATCAGTGATGGATAGAGAGGGAGAGAATGATCAGTAATAGAGAGAGAGAGAGAATGATCAATAATGGAGAGAGAGAGAATGATCAGTAATAGAGAGAGGAAGAGAGAATGATCAGTAATGGAGAGAGAGAGAGAGAATGATCAGTAATGGAGAGAGAGAGAGAATGATCAGTAATGGAGAGAGAGAGAGAGAATGATCAGTAATGGAGCGAGAGAGAGACAGAGAGAATGATCAGTAATGGAGAGAGAGAGAATGATCAGTAATGGAGAGAGAGAGAGAGAATGATCAATAATGGAGAGAGAGAGAATGATCAGTAATAGAGAGAGGAAGAGAGAATGATCAGTAATGGAGAGAGAGATAGAGAATGATCAGTAATGGAGAGAGAGAGAAAGAATGATCAGTAATGGAGAGAGAGAGAGAGAATGATCAGTAATGGAGAGAGAGAGAGATTGATCAGTAATGGAGAGAGAGAAAGAATGATCAGTAATGGAGAGAGAGAGAAAGAATGATCAGTAATGGAGAGAGAGAGAAAGAATGATCAGTAATGGAGAGAGAGAGAGAGAATGATCAGTAATGGAGAGAGAGAGAGAGAGAATGATCAGTAATAGAGAGAGGAAGAGAGAATGATCAGTAATGGAGAGAGAGATAGAGAATGATCAGTAATGGAGAGAGAGAGAAAGAATGATCAGTAATGGAGAGAGAGAGAGAATGATCAGTCATAGAGAGAGAGAGAGAGAATGATCAGTCATAGAGAGAGAGAGAGAGAGAATGATCAGTACAGGAGAGAGAGAGAGAGAATGATCAGTAATGGAGAGAGAGAGAAAGAATGATCAGTAATGGAGAGAGAGAGAGAGAATGATCAGTAATGGAGAGAGAGAGACAATGATCAGTGATGGAGAGAGAGAGAGAGAATGATCAGTGATGGAGAGAGAGAGAGAGAATGATCAGTAATAGAGAGAGAGAGAGAATGATCAGTAATCGAGAGAGAGAATGATCAGTAATGGAGAGAGAGAGAGAGAGAATGATCAGTCATAGAGAGAGAGAGAGAGAGAATGATCAGTAATGGAGAGAGAGAGAGAGAATGATCAGTAATGGAGAGAGAGAATCATCAGTGATGGATAGAGAGGGAGAGAATGATCAGTAATGGAGAGAGTGAGAGAGAATGATCAGTAATAGAGAGAGGAAGAGAGAATGATCAATAATGGAGAGAGAGATAGAGAATGATCAGTAATGGAGAGAGAGAGAAAGAATGATCAGTAATGGAGAGAGAGAGAGAGAATGATCAGTAATGGAGAGAGAGAGAGATTGATCAGTAATGGAGAGAGAGAAAGAATGATCAGTAATGGAGAGAGAGAGAAAGAATGATCAGTAATGGAGAGAGAGAGAAAGAATGATCAGTAATGGAGAGAGAGAGAGAGAATGATCAGTAATAGAGAGAGGAAGAGAGAATGATCAGTAATGGAGAGAGAGATAGCGAATGATCAGTAATGGAGGGAGAGAGAAAGAATGATCAGTAATGGAGAGAGAGAGAGAGAGAATGATCAGTCATAGAGAGAGAGAGAGAGAGAATGATTAGTCATAGAGAGAGAGAGAGAATGATCAGGACAGGAGAGAGAGAGAGACAATGATCAGTAATGGAGAGAGAGAGAGAGAGAATGATCAGTAATGGAGAGAGAGAGAGAGAATGATCAGTAATGGAGAGAGAGAGAGAATGATCAGTGATGGAGAGAGTGAGAGAGAGAATGATCAGTAATGGAGAGAGAGAGAGAATGATCAGTGATGGATAGAGAGGGAGAGAATGATCAGTAATAGAGAGAGAGAGGGAATGATCAGTAATGGAGAGAGCGAGAGAGAATGATCAGTAATGGAGAGAGAGAAAGAATGATCAGTAATGGAGAGAGAGAGAAAGAATGATCAGTAATGGAGAGAGAGAGAGAGAATGATCAGTAATGGAGAGAGAGAGAGAGAATGATCAGTAATAGAGAGAGGAAGAGAGAATGATCAGTAATGGAGAGAGAGAGAGAGAGAGAATGATCAGTAATGGAGAGAGTGAGAGAGAGAATGATCAGTAATGGAGAGAGAGAGAGAATGATCAGTGATGGATAGAGAGGGAGAGAATGATCAGTAATAGAGAGAGAGAGAGAATGATCAGTAATGGGGAGAGAGAGAGAGAGAATGATCAGTAATGGAAAGAGAGAGAATGATCAGTAATGGAGAGAGAGAGAGATAATGATCAGTAATGGAGAGAGAGAGAGAATGATCAGTAATGGAGAGAGAGAGAGAGAGAATGATCAGTAATGGAGCGAGAGAGAGAGAGGGAGAGCGAGAGAATGATCAGTAATGGAGAGAGAGATAGAATGATCAGTAATAGAGAGAGAGAGAGAGAATGATCAGTAATGGAGAGAGAGAGAGAGAATGATCAGTAATGGAGAGAGAGAGAATGATCAGTAATGGAGAGAGAGAGAGAGAATGATCAATAATGGAGAGAGAGAGAGAGAATGATCAGTAATGGAGAGAGAGAGAGAAAGAGAATGATCAGTGATGGAGAGAGAGAGAGAGAGATTGAATGATCAATAATGGAGATAGAGAGAGATAATGATCAGTAATGGAGAGAGAGAATATGATCAGTAATGGAGAGAGTGAGAGAGAGAGATTGATCAGCAATGGAGCGAGAGAGAGAGAGAGAGAGAGAATGATCAGTAATAGAGAGAGGAAGAGAGAATAACCAGTAATAGAGAGAGGAAGAGAGAATGATCAGTAATAGAGAGAGAGAGAGAGAATGATCAGTAATGGAGAGAGAGAGAGAGAGAATGATCAGTAATGGAGAGAGAGAGAATGATCAGTAATGGAGAGAGAGAGAGAATGATCAATAATGGAGAGAGAGAGAGAATGATCAGTAATGGAGAGAGAGAGAGAGAGAGAATGATCAGTAATGGAGAGAGAGAGAGAGAGAGAATGATCAATAATGGAGCGAGAGAGAGAGAGAGAGAGAGAGAGAGAATGATCAGTAATAGAGAGAGGAAGAGAGAATAATCAGTAATAGAGAGAGGAAGAGAGAATGATCAGTAATGGAGAGAGAGATAGAGAATGATCATAGATACATAGATACATAGAACAGTACAGCACAGTACAGGCCCTTCGGCCCTCGATGTTGTGCCGAGCATTGTCTGAGACCAAGATCAAGCTATCACACTCCCTATCAATCTGGTGTGCTCCATGTGCTTATCCAATAACCGCTTGAAAGTTCCGAAAGTGTCCGACTCCACTATCACAGCAGGCAGTCCATTCCACACCCCAACCACTCTCTGAGTAAAGAATCTACCTCGGACATCCCTTCTATATCTCCCCCCATGCACCTTATAGTTATGCCCCCTTGTAACAGCTGCCTCTACCCG
Source organism: Squalus acanthias (assembly GCA_030390025.1). Taxonomy (NCBI): domain Eukaryota; kingdom Metazoa; phylum Chordata; class Chondrichthyes; order Squaliformes; family Squalidae; genus Squalus; species Squalus acanthias. The sequence continues at coordinate 133,147,734 of CM059433.1, forward strand.
AGGAAATAGTCTCTGAACATCCACTCTATCTATCCCCCTCATCATCTTATAAACCTCTATTAAGTCGCCTCTCATCCTCCTCCGCTCTAAAGAGAAAAGCCCCAACTCCCTCAATCTTTCCTCATAAGACCTCCCCCCCAAACCAGGCAGCATCCTGGTAAATCTCCTTTGCACTCTTTCCAATGCTTCCACGTCCTTCCTATAGTGAGGTGACCAGAACTGCACACAATATTCCAAATGTGGTCTCAGTAATGGAGAGAGAGAGAGAATGATCAGTAATGGAGAGAGAGAGAGAGAGAGAATGATCAGTCATAGAGAGAGAGAGAGGGAATGATCAGTCATAGAGAGAGAGAGAGAGAGAGAGAATGATCAGTACAGGAGAGAGAGAGAGAATGATCAGTAATGGAGAGAGAGAGAGAGAGAATGATCAGTCATAGAGAGAGAGAGAGAGAGAGAATGATCAGTACAGGAGAGAGAGAGAAAGAATGATCAGTAATGGAGAGAGAGAGAGAGAGAGAGAGAATGATCAGTAATGGAGAGAGAGAGAGAGAATGATCAGTGATGGAGAGAGAGAGAATGATCAGTAATAGAGAGAGAGAGAGAATGATCAGTAATAGAGAGAGAGAGAATGATCAGTAATGGAGAGAGAGAGAGAGAAATGATCAGTCATAGAGAGAGAGAGAGAGAGAATGATCAGTCATAGAGAGAGAGAGAGAGAGAATGATCAGTACAGGAGAGAGAGAGAGTCAATGATCAGTAATGGAGAGAGAGAGAGAATGATCAGTAATGGAGAGAGTGAGAGAGAGAATGATCAGTAATGGAGAGAGAGAGAGAATGATCAGTAATAGAGAGAGAGAGAGAGAATGATTAGTAATGGAGAGAGAGAGAGAGAGAATGATCAGTAATGGAGAGAGAGAGAGAATGATCAATAATGGAGAGAGAGAGAGAGAATGATTAGTAATGGAGAGAGAGAGAGATAGAGAGAATGATCAGTAATGGAGAGCGAGAGAGAGAGAGAATGATCAGTGATGGAGTGTGAGAGAGAATGATCAGTGATGGAGAGAAAGAGAAATAGAGAGAGAATGATCAGTAATGGAGAGTCTGAGTGAGCGGACTTGCAGGAGAAATGGAGTCGGAGACCGGGGATAAAGGCAGCGCGGAGCAGAGACCTGGGAGTCTGAGTGAGCGGACTACCTGCGAGGGAGACAGTCGGCAAGCAACACAACGAAGGAGTGACGTCAGAATTCAAAGGTGTCGCTGGCACAAGGGACCTGAGAGGTGAGTATAGGGAGAGTATTTGTGGTAAGTGTTTTTTGTTCTGTTTTCAGTATATTGCTGCTGAGTAGTTCATAGCCTATCTAATAGAGGGAGGTGCTGATTGGTGGGTAGCTGTTGAGTGTTTCTTGTTCAGTTTATTTCTGAAAATTACCTCCATAGTCTGGTAAATAGAGGCATGGCAGGGCAGCTCAGTCCAGTGATTTGCACATCCTGTGCCATGTGGGATATCCTGGACGCTTCTTGCGGCCTGGACGACCATGTGTGCAGGAAGTGTCGCCAACTGCAGCAACTCGAGCTCCGGGTTTCGGAGCTTGAGCAGCAGCTGGAGTCACTACAGTGCATCCATGATGCTGAGAAATACTTGGAAAGCACATTATAGAAGTGATCACCCTGCAGCCTCAGAACGTGCAGGCAGAGAGGGAATGGGTGACCGCCAGACAGAGAAGGAGGACCAGGCAGGTAGGGCAGGAATCCCCAGAGTGCATCTCGCTCGCTAACCGGTTCACAGTTCTGGAAACTGGTGGGGTGATGGCTCATCAGGGGAGAGCAGCCAGAGCCAAGGCCTCAGCTGCACAGGGGGGGAGGAAGAAGAGTGGAAGAGCAATAGTGATAGGGGATTCATCGGTTAGGGGAACAGATAGGTGTTTCTGTGGACGCAGACATGACTCCAGGACGGTATGTTGCCTCCCTGGTGCCAGGGTCAAGGATGTCACTGAGCGGCTGCAGGACACTCAAAGGGGAGTATGAACAGCCAGAGATCGTTGTCCAGATCGGTACCAACGACATAGGCAGAAAGAGGGATGAGGTCCTGCAGGCAGACTATAGGGAGCTAGGAAAGAGATTAAAAAGCAGGACCTCAAAGGTAGTAATCTCTGGGTTACTCCCGGTGCCACATGCTAGTGAGTACAGGAATAGGAGGATAGAACAGATGAATGCGTGGCTGGAGAGATGGTGCAGGAGGGAGGGCTTTAGATTCCTGAGGCATTGGGACCATTTCTGGGGAAGGTGGGACAGGTACAAGCCGGACGGGTTACACCTCAACAGAGCCGGGACCAATATTCTCGCGGGCAGGTTTGCTGGTGCTGTTGGGGAGGATTTAAACTAGCTTGGCAGGGGGATGGGCACCAGCATATAGGAGTGGAGGGGAGGAATGGGGTGCATGGAAGAGTGAGTGTGTTGGATGGTACCAGAGGGGAAGGTAGTGCTTGAGGCGGAAGTAATACCATATTAGATAGGAGCAGACTAAGAAAGGCTATGAAAATTCAAAAATGGGTTTAGAATACATGTACGTAAATGCAAAAAGTGTGGTGAATAAGGTTGGTGAGCTACTAGCACAATTAACCGTGTGGCAATATGATGTTGTGACAATAACGGAAATGTGGCTTAAAAACGGTGAGGACTGGGCACTTAATATTCCAGGGTACAAGGTGTTCAGAAAACACAGGGAAGGAAAAAAGGGGAGTGGGGTGGCAGTGCTGATTAAGGAAGATATTGTAGTGTTTGAAAGGGAGGATGTTCTTGAGGGGACAAGGACAGAATCCATTTGGTTAGAGTTGAGGAGCAAAAAGGGTATGATCACGCTAATGGGGGTATTCTACAGGCCTCCAAGTAGTGAGAGGGAGGTAGAGGAGCAAATCTGCAGGGAAATCGCAGAGATATGCAAGAGCTATAGAGTGGTGATATTGGGGACTTTAATTACCCAAATATCGATTGGGATAATGCTAGGGTAAAGGGAAAGGAGGGGGAGGAATTTCTGAAATGTGTTCAGGAGAATTTCCTTAACCAGTATGTTCTTGGCCCAACTAGGAAGGAGGCATTGCTGGATTTGGTGCTGGGGAATGAAGTGGGCCAGGTCAACCAAGTGTCTGTGGGAGAACACTTGGGTACGAGTGATCATCATATCATAAGATTTAGATTAGCAATGGAGAGGAGCAAGGAACAATCTAGAGTGGAACTTCTAAACTGGAATAGGGCTAACTTCAATGGGATGCGAAAGGATCTAGCCAGGGTAAAATGGAACCAAAGACTGACAGGAAAAACTGTAACGGAACAATGGGTGATCTTTAAGGAGGAGATGTTCCAAGTACAGGCTAGGTACATTCCAACAAGAGGGAAGGGTAAGGGAACCAAAGCAAGGGCTCCTTGGTTGACGAGGGAGATTGAGAAGATGATGAAACAAAAAAAGAGGGTGTATGATGCATGTCAGGTGAATTCTTCAAGGGAGAACCAGACCAAATAGAATAAGTTGAGCGGGGAAGTGAAGATGAAAATAAGATTGGCAAACATAGAAACATAGAAACATAGAAGATAGGAGCAGGAGTAGGCCATTCGGCCCCTCGAGCCTGCTCCGCCATTCAATGCGATCATGGCTGATCATCCAAATTCAGTACCCTGTCCCTGCTTTCTCCCCATATCCCTTGGTCCCTTTAGCCTTAAGAAATATATCTAACTCCTTCTTGAATATATTTAATGAATTGGCCTCAACTGCCTTCTGTGGTAGAGAATTCCACAGGTTCACCACTCTCTGGGTGAAGAAATTCCTCCTCATCTCAGTCCTAAATGGCTTAACCCTTATCCTTAGACTGTGACCCCTGGTTCTGGACTCCCCCGCCATCGGGAACATCCTTCCTGCATCAAGTCTGTCTAGTCCTGTTAGAATTTTATAAGTTTCAATGAGATCCCCTCTCATTCTTCTAAACTCAGCGAATATAAGCCTAATCGACCCAATCTCTCTTCATACATCATTCCTGCCATCCCAGGTATCAGTCTGGTGAATCTTCGCTGCACTCCCTCCATAGCAAGAACATCCTTTCTCAGATAAGGCGACCAAAACTGCACACAATACTCAAGCTGTGGTCTCACCAAGGCCCTGTACAACTGCAGCAAGACATCCTTGCTCCTGTACTCGAATCCTCTCGCTATGAAGGCCAACATAGCATTTGCCTTCTTAACCACCTGCTGCACCTGCATACTTACCTTCAGCGACTGCTGCACAAGGACACCCAGGTCTCGTTGCACTTCCCCTTTTCCCAATCTATTGCCGTTTAGATAATAATCTGTCTTCCTGTTTTTGCCACCAAAGTGGATAACCTCGCATTTATCCACATTATACTGCATCTGCCATGCATCTGCCCAATCACCCAACCTGTCCAAATCATACTGGAGTTTCTCTGCATCCGCCTCACAGCACACACGCCCACCCAGCTTTGTGTCGTCTGCAAACCTGGAGATATTACATCTAGTTCCCTCGTCTAGATCATTAATATATATTGTGAATAGCTGGGGTCCTAGCACCGATCCCTGCGGTACCCCACTAGTCACTGCCTGCCACTCGGAAAAAGACTCGTTTATTCCAACTCTTTGCTTCATGTCTGCCAACCAGTTCTCTATCCAAGTCAGTACCTCACCCCCAATCCCATGTGCTTTAACTTTGCACGCCAATCTCTTATGCGGGACCTTATCAAAAGCCTTCTGAAAGTCCAAATACACCACATCCACTGGTTCTCCCTTATCTATTCTACGAGTTACATCCTCAAAAAATTCCAGTAGAGAGAATATGAGAGTAGAATGGCGGTTAACATAAAAGGGAACCCAAAAATCTTCTACTGGCATGTAAGCAGTAAGCGGGTAGTAAGAGGCGGGGTGGGGCCTATTAGGGACAAAGAAGGTGATATATGTTTAGAGGCGCAGGGCAAGGCTAGAATATTCAATGAGTACTTTGTATCAGTGTTTACTAAGGAGGTGGATGCTCACAAAATATTGGTAGCAGTGGAAAAGGTAGAAGCAATGGAAGGGGTGAAAATTGATGGACAGGATGTACTAGAAAGGCTGGGTACGCTTAGAGTGGATAAGTCGCCTGGTCCAGATGGCTTGCATCCCAGGTTGCTAAGGGAATTAGGGGAGGAGATAGCGGAAGAGCTTGCCATAATTTTCCAATCTTCCCTTGATGTGGGGGAGGTGCCTGAGGATTGGAAAGTGGCAAATGTGACACCATTGTTCAAGAAAGGGTGTAAGGACAATCCTAGTAACTACAGGCCAATCAGTTTAACATCAGTGGTGGGTAAAGTTTTAGAAACAATAATCAAGGAAAAATTTAACGGGCACTTGGAGAGGTTTAAGCTAATTAAGGAGAGCCAACATGGATTTGTAAAAGGCAGATCGTGTTTGATTAATCTAATTGAATTTTTTGATAAAGTAACAGGGAGGATTAATGAAGGGAATGCAATGGATGTTGTCTACATGGATTTTAGGAAGGCGTTTGACAAAGTACCACATAGAAGGCTGGTTAACAGAATTGAGGCTCATGGAATAGGTGGGTCAGTGGCAGCTTGGATAAGGAATTGGCTTCAGGATAGAAAACAGCGAGTTGTCGTAAATGGCTGTTTTTCAGACTGGAGGATGGGAGACAGTGGATGCAGGGAGGATGTTTCCCCTGGCTGGGGGGTCTAGAATGAGGGGTCACAGTCTCAGGATACGGGGTAGGACATTTAGGACTGAGATGAGGAGAAATTTCTTCACTCAGAGGGTGGTGAACCTGTGGAATTCTCTACCACAGACAGCTGTGGAGGCCAAGTCACTGAATATATTTAAGAAGGAGATAGACAGATTTCTAGACACAAAAAGCATCAAGGGGTATGGGGAGAGAGCGGGAATATGGTATTGAGATAGAGGATCAGCCATGATCATATTGAATGGCGAAGCAGGCTCGAAGGGCCGAATGGCCTACTCCCGCTCCTATTTTTCTATGTTTCTATGTTTCCCCAAGGGTCAGTGGCTGGGGCCACTACTTTTTTTGATATATATAAATGACCTGGATATTGGAATACAGAGTAGAATTTCTAAATTTGCCGATGACACCAAATTGGGGGTTTGGCAAACAGTGAAGATGATACCAATCGACTGCAACAGGACATAGAAAGGCTTGCAGAATGGGCAAACAAGTGGCAGATGGAATTTAATACAGAGAAGTGTGAGGTGATGCATTTTGGCAGAAGGAACAGGGAGAGGCAATGTACACTTAATGGCACAGGTTTAAAGAGTGTGCAGGGACAGAGGGACCTGGGAGTTAATGTGCATAGGTCCCTGAAGGTGGCGGGACATATTGAGAGAGTGGTTAACAAAGCATGTGGGATCTTGGGCTTCATAAATAGAGGTATTGAGTACAAAAGTAGAGACGTTATGCTGAACCTTTATATAGCGTTGGTTAGGCCACAACTGGAGTATTACGTCCAGTTCGAGTCACCACACTTTAGGAAGGATGTGAAGGCCCTTGAGAGGGTGTAGAGGAGATTTACCAGAATGGTTCCGGGGATGGGGGATCTTAGCTACAGGTTGGAGAAGCTGGATTTGTTTTCATTAGAGCAAAGGAGGTTGAGGGGTGATTTGATAGAGGTGTACAAGATTATGACGGGTTTGGATAGGCTAGACGGGGAAAGGCTGTTCCCACTAGTTGATGGTACAAGGACTAAGGAATGTAAACTTCGCAAAATCTTCCAGAAACTCGTATAGAACCCTAAAATGGGTGATTTTTGGATTTTTCATACGAATTTGGGATGATGGGACCTAAATGAAGTGATTTGAGGCAAAAACCTCAGTTTTGGACATTTTTAAGGATCAGGGAAGAAAACCCCTGAGGAAAATGACTTTTGGATATTACTATTGGGAAAAACACCTTTCACAGACACAAGACAGGCTGCGGAGGGGTGTGGCGAGGCAGTGGACAGCTTTTGGATATTGGGGCCCAGTCAAGCTGTCTGGAAAATGTTTGCACTGCAATCCAAGCAGAAGGAAGAGCCTCACCCAAAACCTCACAAACACATCCAAAATTGAATAATTCAAGACCCCTTTTGAAATCCCCAGGCCCAAACAGAATGCTAGAAGCCTGAAAACAATCGGAAGCCATCCGGACAAGTTAACACCAAGTTAAAATCATCAAACTTAACGAGCCCGCCAAAACCTAAGACAATAGAATGAACAGGCCTCAACTGAAACCTAAATCACTTCAACACGAAACCAATCACTTATAATCAACCGAAGAGGTCGACAGGACGCAAGCCATTTGACACTTAGTAAAGTCGTTACTGTTGACGAGGTCTTACAATGACCAGGATTTGATTTGGTTTTGACAAGGCCACTTCAATTTAGTATAATTGAAGGCCCATCAAGTGGTTACAACAGTTACAAGTTCGAGTTCTGCAGTAAAACAGTTCAAGTTCAACAGAAGGCAGTTCTGCAGTTCAATCGAAAAGCCTGTGTTGAACGGAAGTCAGTGCTGGAGTTACAGAGTTCAGGACAAGCAGGCAGAAGGCAGTTTCCACAGTTCTGCAAGAAGGCAGTTCCACAACTCGGAAGAAGACAGTTTAAACAGATTCCCAGTTCTGATGAAAGGTCATCGACCTGAAACGTTAACTCTCTTTCTCTCTCCACGGATGCTGCCTGGCCTGCTGAGTTTTTCCAGCGTTTTCTGTTGTTATTTCAGTTTAAACAGAGGCAGAGTTACAGCAAGAAGTTAAACAAAGAAGGCCAACAGCTTCACAAGCAGACCGACACGCAAGAAGAAACCAGAGCGACTGCCTCAGTGACCATCGGACACCTCGCGGCAACAAGGCAGTGAAGTGGGATTGGGAGGGGTGAAGTACTCTTCTAAGGTTATTTCCCTCGCTTGTACCAATGTGTTCCCCAACCTGTGTTTAAGCATTAAGAGTGTTTTAAATTTGTTACCTTTTTCTTTTAATAAAGTCAAAATTCTTTCATCAGATCCTGTTGTCTACTGCATCTTTATTCACAACCCCTAAATAAGTCCAAGGTCTAGAACCAGGGGCGTGGGAGCGATTCGAACCGCTCACTGAGTCAGAGGTGAGGCTGACCCATACCACACCACCCCCTACAGGAACACATTTAAGGTTTTGGACAAGAGATACAGGGGGTGTGTGAGGAAAAACTTTTTTATGCAGCAAGTGGTGAGGACCTGGAATTCGCTGCCGACGGAAGTGGTGGAAGCGGACACACTCAATGTTTTCAAGAGGAGACTGGATGGGCACTTGAGGGAAATAAACTTGCAGGGCTACAGGGATAGAGCGGGGGAATGGGCCTGACTGGATTGCTCTACAGAGAGCCAGCACGGACTCGATGGGCCGAATGGCCTCCTTCTATGCCGTTATGACTCTATGAAAGAGAGAATGATCAGTAATGGAGAGAGAGAGAGAGAGAATGATCAGTAATGGAGAGAGAGAGAGAGAGAGAGAATGATCAATAATGGAGAGAGAATGATCAGTAATGGAGAGAGAGAGAGAGAATGAACAGTAATGGAGAGGGAGAGAGAGAGAATGATAAGTAATGGAGAGAGAGAGAGAAAAAAATCAGTAATGGAGAGAGAGAGAATGATCAGTAATGAATGTGTCCACTTTATGGTGCATTTTGGAGTGAAGAGGTGGGAAGGCCATTGCTGAGTAAAGGCAAAAGTGATAGAGAGATTATTTTTAACAAAGAAAAATAAATAAATCAAGAAATGTGCAGTATACTTCCGACAGCGCCAGGAGGCCGAGTAGTGGCACTTTTGAAAACTACCCCTACTGACTAAATCGGCGTTCGCGGACTCGGACTCGGACTCGGGATCGGCAACATTGCCGGTTATTTGAGAGGAGTTTTCGGAGTACTCGGCGTTCGCGGAGACTCGACTGCGACTCGGCAACATTGCCGGTTATTTGAGAGGAGTTTTCGGAGGATGATTTTTGCCGGTTAAGCGAGAATTCCGGATATGTGGGTGCCGGATAAACAAAAGTTTCCTGTATCAGGACAAATTGCTGAGTCATTGGAATTCCTGCCTGTTCACTCCGAGTGTTTTACAACTTCCGCGATTCAGATGCACAATTTGGTGATTAAATTCCACCTTTGTCCCTTGGTGCTGCCTTCATTCCAGCCCAGCCTCTCATTCCTGGCAGCCCCAGGCTGTAGCGGAATCCTGTGCTGTGAGTGAGGCTCTCTCCCGGGCCACCGGTGAAGGGCTGAACCGTCCCACTGTGTCCGGCCGCTACTCCGGCACCAGCTGCCGCTCTTTGTGGCCGCGAGCAGGCTCCGCTGACTGAAATAATGCCCCCCATTATATTGCACGATGGGATCGTTCTGTGCGAGGGTCTTGGGCCAACAACAAGTTCGCATGTTGAGTGCCCAGAGAGATTTTAACTCCCGGGGCCTAAATTCCATCTTGAGGCCCTGACTCCTGGCCGAACCCAGCAGGAATCACTGCCTGGCCTACGGGTTGGAGCTGGATTTCGTGGCGGTGGGAGCGGGAATTCGTGGCAGCGGGAGGCCATTGCCGGGGACCCCTGCGGGAATGTTTCCCGGCAGTCAGGTACGTGGTGAAAGGGGCAGGGGGGGTGATTGCAATCGGGGGAAGCCCGGGGCAAGAGAGGCCCAAGGCTTCCTTGTGAGGCCTGGAGGAGAATTCCTGGCCCGTAAGGAAACCTAAAAAAATGTTATTCAAACTTACCTTGCCGAGCCTCTTCTGGCAATTCCCTCGATCCAGCTCCCGGCAGGTATGCCACGATGGTGAAGCTGTCACTGCTTCCCCGCTTAGTCAAAATAGAAGATCGACAAGCCCCGACGACATGATCGGAGCCCCATCAGTATATTTACAGAGGACCCACCTGCTTGGGGCAGGAGAGGAGTGGGCAAGTCCCTCACTCCATTTTAACCGACCCTCCTGCCAGGTTTCCACCAGACGGCGGGGGCGGAGGTGGGGGAGGGTGGAGGAGTTAAAATCAGGGTCAATGTTTCTGCAGATTCGATTTGAATTTACCACCCTTCAAGTGTAGGTTCTAATGTTCTGGACAAGGCGAAACAGCTTGTCACGGTCAACATTATCTCGGCCCTTTAGAATCCTAAAAACCGCAATCCTATCACATCAACCTCTTTTCCAGTGAGAACATGCCCAACTTACAACATCGATCCTCATAATCCAATCCCTCCAGCCCCTCAATCAGTCTGGTTTCTTGCTCCTGTATCCTTTCAATAGCTGCAATATCCTTTCTGCACTCTGGCGACCAGAACTGTACACAGTATTCTAAGTGTGGTCACACCAATGATTTATTAAGTAGCAGGATTACCTCACTAGTTCAGCTCAATATTGACCCTTTAATACATCTCAACATCTGATTTGCTTTACTCACTGCCACTGAGCATTGTTGCGATAGCTTCAGTTTATTGTCAGTGAGGACTCTTTCATTTTCCATGCACATTTTTATCAAAGGCCTCACTGAAATCTAAGTACACCACATCCACTGCCTCACCCCTTTCAAACTCCTTAGTCACACCCGCAGCAAAAACCAGTAAATTAGATTGGCAAGACCTCCCCTTTATGAGCACATATTGGCTATCGTTTATGATTTTATTTTTATCCAAACGCTCCACAATCTTATCTTTAATAAGGGTTTCATAATTATACACATAATGGACATCAATAAAATGGAAGGATTTGCATTTACATAGCGCCTATCACAACCTCAAAGCATCCCAAACACTTTACAGCCAATGAAGTACATTTTGAAGTGTAGTCACTGTTGTAATGTAGGAAACGTGGCAGCCAATTTGCGCACAGCAAGCTCCCACAGACAGCAATGTGATAATGACCACATAATCTGTTTTAGTGATGTTGATTGAGGGATAAATATTGGCCAGGACACTGGGGAGAACTCCCCTGCTCTTCTTCGAAATAGTGCCATGGGATCTTTTACGTCCACCTGAGAGAGCAGGAAGGGTCTCGGTTTAACGTCTCTTCAAAAGATAGCACCTCTGACAGTGCAGCACTCCACTGGAGTGTCAGCCTAGATGTTTGTGCTCAAGTCCCTGGAGCGGGACTTGAACCCACAAACTTCTGACTGAAAGGCGAGAGCGCTACTCACTGAGCCACTGGCTGACACACAGGGTGCACCCTTTGAGTGTTGGCAGTGAGGGTTCGTGAACATACAACCCTCTCCCCCAATTGTATAGAAAACTTGAAACTGTGAACAAAATTGGTTGTGGGGTGTACTGTATACAGATCATTGTCAGGCTGGAATAACTATAGCCCAAGATAAAGGGCAACCTTTAAATTGTGGGTTCCAACTTTAGCTCCTTTCTGCCGACACTGACAGTGGCTGGTGATCTGACGGTGCGGGGGGAGGGTGGTTTATGTTTGCCTGCGTCCGTCCTGACATATTTAATAATTTAGTCTCTTGTCAATTGGAAAATCACTTAAAAAAATATATTAATTTTCCAACCAGCGCGAAAGGCTCTGGGCTTCAACACAAAAATAGCTGACTAGAAGCAACAGAGAAGGAGAGATAAAGAGGAGCTTGCATGAGGGCCAGCCCTGCTGTGATCGCACGGAACATCAGCCCGCCTGACTCTTATCAGAGGGGAAAATGTCTGATCTTTCCACACTGGGTCAGCGACTCACAGGCTTACGTAAGTAGGAGGGTCAGACCTGCGTCAAGAGGGCCTCACTACACTGGTGTAAAAAAATGGTGCATGCACGCGCACACACACCCACAAACATACCGACACACACGCAAAAAACACACGCACACACACTCATATACACACACAATTATTTATACACACACCCCTGTACACACACTCATACATACACACACACACTCATATGCACACACATGCACCCAGACACTCCCGCATACTCATACACAGACACACATATAAACACGCACATGCACACACACGCACAAACCCACACTTATACACAAAACCACACGTGCACACAGACCCACACACACTGTGACTGAGTTATTTTTGGCCTCCCGCACCCCCTCATCCTGAGGCCAGTTTCCAGCACCACCTCAGCCAGGATCGGCTAATACAGGACAGACATAGAAGGGGGCAGACTCAAGGCCTCCCCGGCCTGCAGGACCGTGCAGTGTATTCGCCTGTCGAGACTTTACAGGGGAGGGGAGAAAGAAACTGAAAAAGGAGACAGTCACAATCAAGGCACTGGCTGCAATGAGTTACTAACAGAGATAATTATCTCCTGTCAGAATCTGATTGAAGCTTACATTTTTTCCACTCTCTCTTCCTCTTTCTCTCTCTCTTTCACTCTCTTTTTCTGTTTCTGTCTCTTTCTTGCTCTCTTCCTCTTTCCCTCTTCCCCTCTCTCTCTCATTCTTTCACTCACTCTTCCTCCCTCTTTCTCTGGAAGTTTATTTCTTCATCACTCAGCAACAACCACATGACACTATCACATGACACTATTCCACAGGTCACAGGACAATATCCCACAGACCAATGTTACAATATCCCACAGGTCAAATGGCACTATCCCACATTACAATATCCCACAGGTCAAATGGCACTATCCCACATTACAATATCCCACAGGTCAAATGGCACTATCCCACATTACAATATCCCACAGGTCAAATGGCACTATCCCACATTACAATATCCCACAGGTCAAATGGCACTATCCCACATTACAATATCCCACAGGTCAAATGGCACTATCCCACATTACAATATCCCACAGGTCAAATGGCACTATCCCACATTACAATATCCCACAGGTCAAATGGCACTATCCCACATTACAATATCCCACAGGCTAAGCATAGAAGCCCAGAAGCAAATGGAGCAACATGTCTGCAGAGGGTAGGCGAGCTGCCAGTGTCTTGCGCAGCCCATTCTGATTCCACATTATAGAGCACTACGTAGCACATCCAAGGTATTGGCTGCTTGGAAGAGAGTTACCAAGGCTGCGTGGTTTAACTATGATATAAGATGATGTGATGATAAACTGCAGGTTAAAAGCTGGAGCAGTTTTGTAACGTCGCCTTCCCACCTGAAATGGATTTGGGTCAATCTCAAACCCATGGGTACAAACTGCACTATTTCAGTGGAATGGGCGGTGTCCTTCTCCCCCGGCACTAATGCCCACTGATCCTCCTGGTTATGTGAAAGGTGCTGCATAAATGTAAGAAACAGCTGTAAGATCTGACAGGACAATAGGCCGGATAGCAATGGCTGGACTCACGCTGCACTGAAGCTAACAATCACAATGGAAAGAGCCCACAGGCCAGTGTGAAATTGGCAGCTTATGAAGCTCCTGCCTCTCCATTCACTGCAGATATAGCCCTGGGTATCTTGACACAGTTAACCAGTGTGCATGCAAAAGAACGGGGAGAGAACAGTCTGGAAGGGGCACAAGAAAAACCTTGTTGTCTGGTAGGTGACCTCTCCCTCACCTCTAACCTCCAACCCCTCTCTCTCTCTCTCCATTGCAAGCAGTCTTGTCTCTCTTTCTGTCTTGTGATACTATTGTTGTCCTTGCTCCTCTGACCCTTCACCTCTTGTTCCTTCCCTGCTCTAAATACTCCACACTCTTCCTCCCCCCCCCCACCCCGTGCACCCTCGCCCTGTTGGACTCATCTCACCGTCTTCTACGCTAAGTCAATCCTTCCCAGGTTCCCATACCTGTGAAATTTCTCACTTTCCCTTCAACAACAACAACTTGCATTTATAGAGCACCTTTAACGTAGCAAAATGTCCCAGGGCACTTCACAAGAGCGATATCAATAAAAACATTTTTGACACCGAGCCACAGAAGGAGATATCAGCACAGATGACCAAAAGCTTGGTCAAAGAGCGAAGTTTTAAGGAGCATCTTAAAGGAGGAGAGAGAGGTGGAGAGGTTTAAAGGAGGGAATTCCAGAGCTTAGGGCCTAGGCAGCTGAAAGCACGGCCGCCAATAGTGGAGCGATTAAAATCGGGGAAGCGCATTAGGCCAGAATTGAAGGCGCTCGGAGATCTCGAAGCCTTCCTCCAACATTACATAGAACTACGTAGAATGTACAGCACAGAAACAGGCCATTGGGCCCAACTGGTCCATGCCGGTGTTCATGATCCACACGAGCCTCCTCCCTCCCTACTGCATCTCACCCGATCAACATATCCTTCTATTCCTTTCTCCTTCATGTGTTTATCTAGCTTCCCCTGAAATGCATCTATACTATTCGCCTCAACCACTCCCTGTGGTAGCGAGTTCCACATTCTCACCACTCTCTGGGTAAAGAAGTTTCTCCTGAATTTCTTACAGTCTGCAGGCTTTTCAAACTTGGTGTCACCTCCCCACCGCACCACCCCCCCCCCCCCAACCCCCCCACCAATCCTTGAGTCTTCTCGAGTTATCTCCTACTCTTTTCGGCCTTGGTGATGTCCCAGACCACTGACTGTGACCTTTCACCTCGGCCGCTCAATTTGAAAACAGAAATTGTCTCCCACTTTAACCCATTAATTCAAACCCCTCAGTGTAAGTAATGGTGAATTGTTTGCCACGTTGTGAAGCTCAGACTCTGAAACCCTTACACTAGGCGGTTAAACATTCACTCATACACTGTTCTACCTGTGGGGATTGTGTGGTGTGTATAACAGATATTCTGGCCCCTTGAGCCTCCCCCACTCCCTTCGCTCCACCATTGGCGGCCGTGCTTTCAGGTGCCGAGGCCCTAAGCTCTGGAATTCTCACCCTAAACCTCTCCGCCTCTCTATCAATCTCTCCTCCTTTGAGACGCTCCTTAAAACCTGCCTCTTTGACCAAGCTTTCAGTCTCCCCGACTAAAGCCTGCTACTTTGGCTTGGTGTCAATTTCTTAGCCTGATCCGCTGCTTAGAAGCACCTTGGGACATTTTACTACGTTAAAGGTGGAACATAAATTGTTGTTATTATGTTTTATAAGATTTTAATTTAGGCTGCTGGTCTCTCACTCCCTCTCTCTCCAGGTCCCACTCTCACACTCCCTCTCTCCAGGTCCCACTCTCACACTCCCTCTCTCCAGGTCCCACTCTCTCACTCCCTCTCTCCAGGTCCCACTCTCTCACTCCCTCTCTCTCCAGGTCCCACTCCCACACTCCCTCTCTCCAGGTCCCACTCTCTCACTCCCTCTCTCTCCAGGTCCCACTCTCTCACTCCCTCTCTCTCCAGGTCCCACTCTCTCACTCCCTCTCTCTCCAGGTCCCACTCTCTCACTCCCTCTCTCTCCAGGTCCCACTCTCTCACTCCCTCTCTCTCCAGGTCCACTCTCTCACTCCCTCTCTCCAGGTCCCACTCTCTCACTCCCTCTCTCTCCAGGTCCCACTCCCACACTCCCTCTCTCCAGGTCCCACTCTCTCACTCCCTCTCTCTCCAGGTCCCACTCTCTCACTCCCTCTCTCTCCAGGTCCCACTCTCTCACTCCCTCTCTCTCCAGGTCCCACTCCCACACTCCCTCTCTCCAGGTCCCACTCCCACACTCCCTCTCTCCCATTCCCACTCTCACACTCCCTCTCTCCAGGTCCCACTCCCACACTCCCTCTCTCCAGGTCCCACTCTCTCACTCCCTCTCTCCAGGTCCCACTCTCTCACTCCCTCTCTCCAGGTCCCACTCTCTCACTCCCTCTCTCTCCAGGTCCCACTCTCTCACTCCCTCTCTCTCCAGGTCCCACTCTCTCACTCCCTCTCTCTCCAGGTCCCACTCTCTCACTCCCTCTCTCTCCAGGTCCCACTCTCTCACTCCCTCTCTCTCCAGGTCCCACTCCCACACTCCCTCTCTCCAGGTCCCACTCCACACTCCTCTCTCCAGGTCCCACTCTCACACTCCCTCTCTCCAGGTCCCACTCCCACACTCCGTCTCTCCAGGTCCCACTCCCACACTCCCTCTCTCCCATTCCCACTCCCACACTCCCTCTCTCCAGGTCCCACTCCCACACTCCCTCTCTCCCATTCCCACTCCCACACTCCCTCTCTCCAGGTCCCACTCTCACACTCCCTCTCTCCCATTCCCACTCCCACACTCCCTCTCTCCAGGTCCCACTCTCACACTCCCTCTCTCCAGGTCCCACTCCCACACTCCCTCTCTCCAGGTCCCACTCCCACACTCCCTCTCTCCAGGTCCCACTCCCACACTCCCTCTCTCCAGGTCCCACTCCCACACTCCCTCTCTCCAGGTCCCACTCCCACACTCCCTCTCTCCCATTCCCACTCTCACACTCCCTCTCTCCAGGTCCCACTCCCACACTCCCTCTCTCCAGGTCCCACTCCCACACTCCCTCTCTCCAGGTCCCACTCCCACACTCCCTCTCTCCAGGTCCCACTCCCACACTCCCTCTCTCCCATTCCCACTCTCACACTCCCTCTCTCCAGGTCCCACTCCCACACTCCCTCTCTCCAGGTCCCACTCCCACACTCCCTCTCTCCAGGACCCACTCCCACACTCCCTCTCTCCAGGTCCCACTCTCACACTCCCTCTCTCCAGGTCTCACTCCCACACTCCCTCTCTCCAGGTCCCACTCTCACACTCCCTCTCTCCAGGTCCCACTCCCACACTCCCTCTCTCCAGGTCCCACTCCCACACTCCCTCTCTCCAGGTCCCACTCTCACACTCCCTCTCTCCAGGTCCCACTCCCACACTCCCTCTCTCCAGGTCCCACTCCCACACTCCCTCTCTCCAGGTCCCTCTCCCACACTCCCTCTCTCCAGGTCCCACTCTCACACTCCCTCTCTCCAGGTCCCACTCCCACATTCCCTCTCTCTCCAGGTCCCACTCTCACACTCCCTCTCTCTCCAGGTCCCACTCCCACACTCCCTCTCTCCAGGTCCCACTCCCACACTCCCTCTCTCCAGGTCCCACTCTCACACTCCCTCTCTCCAGGTCCCACTCTCACACTCCCTCTCTCCCATTCCCACTCTCACACTCCCTCTCTCCAGGTCCCACTCCCACACTCCCTCTCTCCAGGTCCCACTCTCACACTCCCTCTCTCCCATTCCCACTCTCACACTCCCTCTCTCCAGGTCCCACTCTCACACTCCCTCTCTCCAGGTCCCACTCTCACACTCCCTCTCTCCAGGTCCCACTCTCACACTCCCTCTCTCCAGGTCCCACTCTCACACTCCCTCTCTCCAGGTCCCACTCTCACACTCCCTCTCTCCAGGTCCCACTCCCACACTCCCTCTCTCCAGGTCCCACTCCCTCTCTCCAGGTCCCACTCCCACACTCCCTCTCTCCAGGTCCCACTCTCACACTCCCTCTCTCCAGGTCCCACTCTCACACTCCCTCTCTCCAGGTCCCACTCTCACACTCCCTCTCTCCAGGTCCCACTCTCACACTCCCTCTCTCCAGGTCCCACTCTCACACTCCCTCTCTCCAGGTCCCACTCTCACACTCCCTCTCTCCAGGTCCCACTCCCACACTCCCTCTCTCCAGGTCCCACTCCCTCTCTCCAGGTCCCACTCCCACACTCCCTCTCTCCAGGTCCCACTCTCACACTCCCTCTCTCCAGGTCCCACTCTCACACTCCCTCTCTCCAGGTCCCACTCCCACACTCCCTCTCACCAGTTCCCACTCCCACTCCTCTCTCTGAAGTTGATCTCTGTGCTACAGTAGAGAACCTATCATTGGCATCAGTTGCCCCTAAACTAGAGAGTGGTGAAATCAATCCAGGGAATCCCACTCCTGCCTGCTGTCCAGCGACCCAGGGTGTGGACCAAAGATTAGCCTGGGCTCCGATGCCTCCACAGTCGAATAGTCTGCTGGCATTCAGTGTCAAGGACGGGAGGAATGTCCATTGGGACCAAGTACTGGAGCGTGCCTTCAGGAGAAGAGAGGTGATGGGGAGGGGAAGAACTGCAAGGATTTTCTCCTGATTGTATAAAGCCATGCAGGGTTAATGGCAGCAAGCTGGGAATGTGAATCCTGTTCCCTCACACCGTGAGTGCGGGAGCTCCGCTCAGTCTGCTTCCCCTGCTCAATAACGTCATTAAGCGCTCTCTTGTTTAAAACAAATCTTCCACAGAAATAGACACCACAGAAACTACGACAGGATGTTACACAGAATCCCAGATCTTTGGAACCGTTTGATTTATATGGAGATATATATATGGAAGAGTTATAACCCCCCCCGAGTCTGGCTGTATCACAGGCCAAAAACTAGAAACTGGGAGCTGCCGAGAGTTTGAGTATCTCGGCTCGCTAAGACAAGCAGACCAAGAGAGTTTCCGGGATCGATCCCTACGCTGTGCCGTTAGTTGCTCCGGTGTGGGAGCAGGTGCTGCAAATCCACCTCAGAGGCCCCAGGTTTTTGGGGAAGTGGGGGGGGGGGGGGTGAAGGGGACCCCCATCCCGATGGCTGGGGAACAGCTCGAGTGCGGACGTCAGGAGAGGACGGGAGTTGGGCTCAACTGGGGTGATCTGCCCCCCACGGTGGAGGAGCACATCGACGTTCACTCTCTGGGCATCCGAATAATAGTCACATTGGGGGTGGGGATACTGGAGGCACTTTGGCACCCTGAGAATGGTGTCCTGGCAAGAACCAGCGCCTTCAGGAGAGGAGGGGAGAGAATCACAGAGTCATAGAATGATACAGTACAGAGGAAGGCCATTGGGCCCATCGTGCCTGTGCCAGCTCTTTCCCCAGAGCCCAGTAAAATGGGCAAGGAAAGAAAAATAAAAAGAGAACCAAGGGGGGCCTTCCTGCGGGTTAGGGCCATGTTGAGACTGTGGGAGGTCAGTACCCTGCCACCGTGCCCTCCGGCCACCTTGTGTTCCAGCCACCAGCGCAATCTCCACTACCAATATGGTGGGCGCGCACCTCCGGCCGGAACTGTACTTCCAGCCCCGCCATATTGGGGGACTTAGTAGGCCACTTAGCGCCCGTAAAACAGGTGCTATGCGGCTGGATTTCTAATCTAGGCCACAATATCAAAAGAATAATCCCAAAGGTCCCTGGGCTGTCCAATCCATTTTCTGACAGGATTGACATCAGTCTCATGAATAAAGGTGTCTCGATTCCGACAGGCAACCTCCATTGATTTGGAGCATCAATACGGCACCAGCACAGTACGGTGCACGGCAAAAAGGACCACCAACCATTCCCTCCCGATCGCTATCCATCCGCAATACCCCAGTCAGAAACACCGCGAATCAGGTAAGGCCCAAGGGGGTCTGCCCGGGACTATAAAGTACCATTCGGCCACTCTCGCTCATCCGTTCATAGAGTATTTACAGCACAGAACAGGCCATTCGGCCCAACAGGTCTATGCTGGTGTTTATGTTCCACACGAACCTCATCCCAACCTACTTCATCTCAACCTATCAGCATATCAAGTACTTCAGCCCCATTTACCCGCCTTTGCTCCATATCCCTTGATACTCTTACCCAACAAAAATCTGTCGATCTCAGCCTTGGAAGCTCCAATTGACCCCCAGCATGCACAGCCTTTTGGGGGAGGGAATTCCTGACTTCCACTAGCCTTATGTGTGAAAAAGTGCTTCGCAATTTCACTCCTGAATGGCCCAGCTCTAACTTTAAGATTGTGCTCCCTTGTTCAGGATTCCCCACATCAACTTCTGGTCAAGGCTACCAACATTCCTAGTGCGCCAACAAAACTGGTTAACTCCGATGGGAATTGAAGCATGCCTGAGAAACCTCCACTCATAAAAGGAGTTTCCCCAATTAGACACCTCCCCACTCGCTGGCACTGAATACCATAGAATCTTACAGCAAAGGAGAAGGCCATTCGGCCGATCGCACCTGTGCTGGCTCTTAGAAAGAAAGAAAGACTTGCATTTCTATCATGACTTCCCAAAGCACTTTACAGCCAGTGAAGTACTTTTTGAAGTGTAGTCACTGTTGTAATGTAGGAAAACGCAGCAGCTAATTTGTGCACAGCAAGTTCCCACAAACAGCAATGTGATGATGACCAGATAATCCCTTTTTTTAAGGTTGATTGAGGGATAAATATTGGCCAGGACACCGGGGAGAATTCCCCTGCTCTTCTTCAAAATAGTGCTATGGGATCTTTTACGTCTGCCTGAGCGAGTAAACGGCGCCTTGATTTAACAGCTCATCCGAAAGACAGCACCTCTGACAGTGTGGCACTCCCTCAGCACTGCACTGGGAGTGTCAGCCTAGATTTTTGTGCTCAAGTCTCTGGGGTGGAACTATCCAATCAGTCCCACTCCACTGCTCTTTCCCCAGAGCCCTGCAAATTTCTCCTTTTCAAGTATTTATCCAATTCCCTTTTGAAAGTTACTATTGAATCTGCTTCCACCACTGTTTCAGGCAGTGCGTTCCAAATCGTAACAACGCGTTGCAAAAATGTTTTTATCCTTATGTTGCCTCTGGTTCTTTTGGCAATCACCTTAAATCTGTGTCCTCTGGTTACCGCCCCATCTGCCAGTGGAAACAGTTTCTCCTTATTTACTCCATCAAAACCCCTGATGGTTTTGAACACCTTTATTAAATCTCCCATTAACCTTCTCTGTTCTAAGGAGAATTTTGAATATTGTATCAGTAATTTCACATCATTGCTGTGACCAGTGACCCTATTACAGTCTGTGCCAAACCCAGCCCAGAGTGAAGACTCCCACCCCATTAGGTTGCTGTTACAAAGTCCTTACAGCACAGAAACAGGCCGTTTGGCCCAACTGGTCCAAGCCAATGTTTATGCTCCACACCGTTAGACACCCACCTGCAATGGGCAGAGGTTCTGGGTGACCTGCCTCTGGGGATCCTCCCTCCCTCCCCTGTGGGCACAGGTCACCGAGGACCCGCTGGTGCCTCCCCCCACCCCTCTCCCTACACAACAATACCAAACCAGCAGCTGTCGGGGGGGATTTGTTTGTCTCCTCCGTCCCCACCCCACGCACCGCCCCCTCCCCCCCCAAACTCTCACCAGGCAACCGCGGGGCCTGGGTCACTTCCTCGCGTTTAATCCTTAATGGACCGCGCCAAATGTGAGCGAGCGAGAGAGCGAGAGAGAGTTTGTACTCACCACTCTCGGTTTGGGCTGGTGGTCCAGAGTCTGCAGGAAGGCCGAGCTGACCTCGCCGCCCCTGTCGGGGTCGCTGGAGATGTCTTCCTCTGACTCATCCCAGGAGGAGGAGAAGCCGGCGGAAGAGGCCGAGGAGGAGGACAGCTTGCGGAGGAAAGGCCGGGGCCCGTTCGGATTGGTGTCGTCATCGGCGGTCTCCTGGCGGCCGTCTCTCCCGTGCTCCGTCACAATGACGTGAGGGATCTCCACCCCGCTGCTGGGGGTGGGGGCGGGGGGCAGCCATAGGTGAGGGGAGCTGGGCCGGACTGGGGAAGGGATCCTGAGCCCAGCCGGCCCGGCTCCTGCACTCTGGTCCCCAGCGGTGCAGTGGTGGG
Organism: Squalus acanthias; assembly: GCA_030390025.1. Lineage (NCBI taxonomy): Eukaryota > Metazoa > Chordata > Chondrichthyes > Squaliformes > Squalidae > Squalus > Squalus acanthias. The sequence continues at coordinate 133,169,177 of CM059433.1, forward strand.
CTAAACCTCGGCAAAGCCGCTCCTCCTGGCTCGGAGCGGGTCCGCTGTTCACCGCGAGGTCCCACCGCGGCTGCGGCGTCACGCCCTGGTGTCCCCGCTCCGCCCTGTCTGGTCCGCCGGCCTCCATCCCTTGAGCGGCGTCCTCGTCCGTTTGGGAACGGCGCCGGAATTCCCACAAGGCTCCAGGACCGCCGGCCCGGGCAAGCTCGAAGATCCCGATCTTCTGGTCAACCTGGGCGCTGCGTGGCTCCCTCTCCAGCTGCGGAGTGTGGGAGCGCTGCCTGAGCCGGCCGGTAATCCCGGAGTCGCTGGTGGCGGTGAGGTGAGTAGCTCCTCCCGACGTGGCTCCGCCCCCGGGCCGCAGGTCCTCGCTGGAGCGGGCCTGCTGGAGGCCCCGTGCGCCGCCCCCCGCGGTCGAGCGGCGGTCGGCGCCGGCGGTCAAACGCATGTGGCAACGGGAGACGTGGCGCTCGGGCACCTTGAGCGCCGGCCTGCCGGCCCTGGGAGAGCAGTTGGCCTTGACGTCGTTACTCATTGCGCCCAAGCTACTCAAGGTGCAAGCAGCCATAGCATCCGCAGCCGGCGGTGGAGGAGGGGGGGGTAGGCGGGGACTGGCATCCAGCTCGCAGCTCACTGGCTCCCGTCCCCTCCCCTCCCAGGAACCTGTGACACCAGCCGACTCTACCGAATCCGTCCCAACATTCCAACAATGTAAAACAGAGGCAAATCCACAGGATGTATTCAAAGCACGTGCCTCCTGGGTGCCGGGTGAGAGAGAAAGAGATCCGGGAGCCAAATCGACTGTGAATCCGGAGACGGTGGGAATGCAGATTTGTGGGGGTCCGCTCGGCGTTCCCTATAAAGTGGCACGGAGAATTCGGAAATTCGAGTGGCAGCTGGAAATATTCAGGAGGCTCGGTGCTTGGAGTGTCATTCTCCTCCTCCTCCTTCTCCCCCTCTGCCCCGGTTAAGTGGGTGCCAATCTGTGCGGTGATGCCAGCTTATTGTAGCCAGTTCAATGCCAGCACATTGTGTGTCTGGGGTGGGTGGCTTTAAGCTGTCAATCAAACCACACTCACACCCTCACACACACACACACACTTTTGCAGGTTTCTGGTCTGCACACTTGGCCAAGTATTTTTTTTTAAAAGTCCACTAGAAATCTTTGCAGTTCCAATCCGGATCCAATCCTCGGAGGAAGGGAGAGGCAGCGTTTGTGTGTGTGAAGCACCAAGATCCAGATGTTTAATCAGCTGTCCCGTTCAACCAGAAATAACCCAAAATTCAGCCACAGCGATCGGGGGTTTAAAGCACATCGAATCCTCACTGCACAGTCAGATCCAACAAAAACTCCAAACTACACACAACTCAGGTTCAGAGAGAGAGAGAGAGAGAGGAGGGTTGCAATAAAGAACACTTCCAGACCCGCTGCCTTTTTCACCCGAGTTGGAATAAAAGCCACAAGATCCCGCTGAGTTTCACCTCCAGTGTCAGTCTCTCCGCCACTCGCTCTGTGCATCGGCTGAGTTGTGATATTTGCTCAGCTCTCCAGTGACTGGCTGGTGAGAGCCGAGTGTCAGTCTGTCTGATGTACGAGCAGGAAGGAAGTGAGCTTGTTCTGAAAAGTCGAAGTGTGTACGAGGCAGAATGAGTCCTATTTTCACACACACACACACACACACAGCCCTGACCAGAGAGTCAAGCAACGTGAAAGTTTCCACTGCAGCACACTGGTAAAACTCATGAACTACTGTGAAAAAGTACACACACACAGAGTGCAATTACATCATTTCACAGGGATGTTATGCAACTCCGAGAGTGGGTGTGAAATAACTTGCAGTTTAATCATGAAAAAAGTTTGGCTACTTTTTTTTGGGGTGGGGGGGAACTCTTTAGTTTCTATTTTCCCTTTGTGTTTACATCTGTGGGACTGGACAGACGAGTTTGGCAAACCGCCTGAATGGTTGTTGTCTCTTGCTGGGGTTGAGTGGGGGAGCAGAGGGAGTGGGGCTCTGACCCCCCACACACTCCCTCCCCCAGCAGCTCTGGGGGGGCTGGGACAAGCCGCCCTCCTCTCTGCAGCAGGCAGGAGAAAACCACACAACTGTCGGGAATTCGAGTTACACACAGGTTTCGGATCACAAGACTGAGCTGGGAGCTTTGGGAAGAATGCGGGTTGTGGTCTCACATCAGAATCCTATTAGCCGGGGCTCAGTGAGTCGCACTCTGGCCTCTGAGGCAGAAGGTTGTGGGTTCAAGTCCCACTCCAGAGACTCCAGCACATAATCTAGGCTGACACTCCGGTGCAGTGCTGAGGGAGTGCTGCACTGTCCGAGGTGCCGTCTTTCAGAGGAGACGTTAAACCGAGGGCCCCGTCTGCTCTCTCAGGTGGACGTAAAATAAGAGCATGGAATTCTCCCCAGTGCCCTGGCCAATATTTATCCCTCAACCAACATCATGGAAAAAAACCAGATGATCTGGTCATTATCTCATTGCTGTTTGTGGGAGCTTGCTGTGCGCAAATTGGCTGCCGTGTTTCCTACATTAGAATAATAACCAGACTTCAAAAAGTCTCCTCTACATTGGGGAGACCAAACGCAGATTGGGTGACCGCTTTGCGGAACACCTCCGTTCAGTCCGTAAGGGGGACCCCGAGCTCCCGGTCGCCTGTCACTTTAATTCACCGCTTCACTCCCACTCTGACCTCACCGTCCTCGGCCTATTACACTGTTCCACGGAAGCGCAGCGTAAGCTCGAGGAACAGCACCTCATCTTTCGTTTAGGCACGCTACAGCCCTCTGGACTCAATATCGAGTTCAACAATGTTAGATCATAACCTCAGCTCCAATCACATTTATATTTTATTTTTTCCACCCTTTTATTTGCCCCCCCCACCCTTTTTTTTTCCTCCTAGAAGCTGGCAGCTGTCCTTCATTCTGCCAGTGGATTTCACACTTCTTTCAGCCTTAATCTGTCACATTAACACCACCTCTAGCCTTGCATATCTCTTAATGTCTCTTAATGTCTCTTCATCTCCCCCTTTGTTCCTTTATCCCCTCCCCCTTTTCCCAGCTTTACCCTGGCCTTAAATCTATTTGATTTCCGTCTCTTCCCAGTTCTGACGAAAGGTCATCGACCTGAAACGTTAACTCTTTCTCTCTCCACAGATGTTGTCTGGCCCGCTGAGTTTTTCCAGCGTTTTCTGTTGTTATTTCAAAAAGTACTTCATTGGCTGTAAAGCGCTTTGGGACATCCTGAGGTCATGTCAGGTGCGACAGCAATGCAAGTGCTTTTCTTTGTTTCTTTTCAAATCCGTGTGTTGACAGAGATGTGCGCCTCTGGGTCTCTGTAAACCCGTGGACTGAGAGGTACCTTACAGAGGTTTCTGAGCCAGCAAACAGCACAGAGAACCTCAACCTGTCACACTACTTCAAACTGAACCGTGACGACCGGGCAAGGAACCCAGGTCCAAACTAGTGGCAGGCAAATTCAGGATTCCGGGTGCCAGGGATTTCTCACGCAGAGGGATGAAGCCGGGGAGGTGAGGGAGCCCGGGATCGTGTGAGAGACAGTCAGATCTCTTGAGGAGGAGGGCTGGAGGGTCTTTCGGGATGGATGGGCTGTGATGGGCCGAATGACCTCCCTCCCCCGCCTCTCCACCTCTCTTCCCTCCTTTAAGACGCTCCTTAAAACCTACCTCTTAGACCAAGCTTTTGGTCACCTGTCCTAATATCTCATGTGGTTCGGTTTCAAATTTTGTCTGATAACGCTCCTGTGAAGCGCCTTGGGACGTTTTACTGCGTTAAAGGTGCTAGATAAATACAAGTTGTTGTTGTGTCTAACTTGTGACCTTCTCCATTAAAGGCGCTATATAAATGAATGTTGTTCAGAGCCGCTGGACAAAAGTTGGCGTGTGGAGCCAGTGTATTTTATTTTAAATTCATTCTCGGGATGTGGGCATCACCGACACACGGACAAAAAGATTTGCAGCATGGATTCCCATCACCACAGCACCAAGACTGGGTGTTACCAGGCAACTGCAGAGAGAATGGAGCAGCTCTCTGGGGGATCTGGACTGAGAGGGAGAGAGAGAGAGATATCCACACACGCGGAAAAAGAACTTGCATTTCTCTACTGCCTCTCACAACCTCAGGACATCCCAAAGTGCTTCACAGCCAATGAAGTACTTTCGAAGTGTGGTCACTGTTGTAATGTAGGGAATGAATGACCAGATAATCTGTTTTAGTGATGTTGGTTTGAGGGAATAAATATTGGCCAGGACACCGACTGGGGAGAACTCCCCTGCTCTTCTTCAAATCGTGCCACGGGATCTTTTACATCCACCCGAGAGAGCAGACGGGGCCTCGGTTTAACGTCTCATCCGAAAGACGGCAGCTCTGACAGTGCAGCACTCCCTCAGTACTGCACTGGGAGTGTCAGCCTGGATTAGGCGCTCAACTCTCTGGAGTAGGGACTTGAACCCACAACCTTCTGACTCAGAGGGAAAAAGTGCTGCCGCCTGAGGCACAGTAAAACTGATTCCGGAAAAGGCTTTATAAGAAGAGCAAAGAACATTTTGAAATATTAATTTGATAAAGAAACAGAAATGAGAAATAATTGACAATATTAGAGCAAAGCTGAGGAGCCAGCCAGCCCAGGCTGCTCTGACACACCTCCTGGTGGCCATTTAGAAAACAGCGCTGGAAGAGACCGGTCAGCTCGTCACTTGCCTGCCCACTGGGCTTAGAGCATGGTGCGTGGTCTGGGAAGGAATGGAGGGGGCGGGAAGAGAAAAAAGCATTTTAAAACAGGAGGGAGGAAATAATTTTCAAAGTAAAGAAGTCTAATTGTGTTGAGAACTTTTCACATATTGTTCTCTGCGAGGTAATCCCCCTCTCACCTCCGACCTCCGACCTCTCTCTTTCCACTGCAGTCTCTATTTGCAGCAACACTATTATGGTCGGTGCAGTTCTAATTATATTCTTGATTATTCCAAGCCTGGCATCCTCACGCCTTCAAGAGGGAGGTGGTCCAGTTCCTGGATGGGGCAGAGATCACATCACACAGAAGGTAAATGTCTTTATAGACAACACTTGGCCCATGTCATCTCCTGGACTGTTTCCGACCCTGTGGGGGTCGGAGAGGAATTTTTTTAGAGTAATTTTCCTTTCTTGGCCCTGTGTGTGTTTTTTCTTGATTTATTTGCCTCTCCCAGGAGATAGCATGGCTGTGGGGGTGGGGGAGAGGGGGAGGGGTGTGGGGTAGGGGGGAGGGGTGTGGGGTCGGGGGGAGGGGTGTGGGGTCGGGGGGAGGGGTGTGGGGTCAGGATGCTCCGGCCATCATGGGGTGTGGGACAGGCTTGATGGGCCAGCTAGTCTTGGCCCTACCAGCAATTTCCTATGTTCGTAACACACTTTCTCGCCGCTATGCTTCCTCACCATGTTGCACCATCTCCTACTCCAACTCTTTCTTTCCCCAGGGCCTCAGATCTGTGGCACTCCTCAGCTCCCTCGGCCTCCCATTCCTCCTAACAGCTTGCAGGCTTTAAATAAACAAGCCTGGCGTCACCTAATCATTATTCTTCATTTACCTCGTCTTCTTTTCAACCTTGCTGGTCCTCTTACTCTGGGGCTGTCCTTTTTACCTCAGTTTCTCAATAATAAAAGGGCTCTAAACAATACTTTCTCTTTGATCTCCATCTCAAGCTTCAGCAACGAGGTTTCGGTGTTCATTTTTGTTTTTCACTGCAGCTGGTGATGATACTTGCAAAATGGTGGCCCACGTCACCTTTACCCTTTCACCCCTAGGACCCAGGTTCCAATTCGGTCCAGAGTGACGGCTTAAAGAGTCCCTTGGCTGCTGGCAGTAAAGGTTCTAGATGAACCCAGTCCGGGTCAGCCTTGGCCTACTTCCTACTGGGCACACACCCACAGCACAAAGCCTGTCTCACTTCAGCATCAATTGGTGGTCTTACTCGGGCATGAAGATGGTGCTACAGGGGCACTGCTCTGAGAAAGAACGAGACTCACATTTAAGATCGCTCCTTGCACGTCTTCAGGGCGTCCCAAAGTGCCTCACAACCAATGGATTACTTTGAAGTGCAGTCCCCGTTGTTGTTAGGCAACCATGGCAGCCAATTATCATGCAGCTAAGAGCAAAAGAATGAATGATTGGATAAATCTGTTTGTGGTTGTGTTGGAATGAATATTAGCCAGGGCACTGGGGAGAACCGCCCTGCTCTTCTTCCAATAGTGCCGTGGGATCTATTAGGTTAACTGGAACAGTCAGACGGAGCCTCGGTTTAACGTCTCATCCGAAAGACAGCTCCTCTAACAATGACGCACTCCCTCAGTGCTGCACTGCACAGCCTAGATTTTGTGCTCATGTCTTGGATTGGGGGTTAATAGTGGGGGTTGAGCAGAGGGAGCTGTACTCTGAAGCTAACCAGGCTGTTCTTATGCCAACACTGGTTGTAAAAAGTGCAAATGACGTTCTACAGACTGACATCCTTCGCCATAACAGCACCGAATAAAGAGTCAGGATCTCTGAAAATAAATCCAGAGAAAAGCAATCTGGCTTGGTTCTCATCTGCACCACACAGGATCAGAGTGATGCGCACTAATGGGATTGGAGGGAATATTTCATTAAACTCACACTGTTTATTGTGGAAAAGAAATTCCAACAGGATGGAAAAAATTCACAACATCTGTCAGCTTTTGAAAAACATCTTTAAATCTACATACATCAGAAGGATGGAGAAGCAAAGAGCAGTGTTTGGCAAACGGCTTGTCCCCTTCGGGGAGAGGAATTACACCGAATCTACAGCACAGAAACAGGCATTCGACCCAACAGGTCTCTGCCGGTGTTTATGCTCCACACAAGCCCTCTCCACCCTACTTCATCCAACCCCATCAACAGATCCTTCTATTCCTTTCTCCCTCATGTGTTTATCTAGTTTCCCCTTGAATGCATCTGTGCTATTCGCCTCAGCTACTCCCTGTGGTAGCGAGTTCCACATTCTAACCACTCTGTGGGTAAAGAAGTTTCTCCTGAATTCCCTATTGGATTTATTAGTGACTATCTTATATTTATGGCCCCAGTTCTGGTCTCCCCCACAAGTGGAAACATCTTCTCTACGTCTATCCTATCAAACCCTTCCGTAATCTTAAAGACCTCTATCAGGTCACCCCGCAGTCTTCTCTTTTCTAGAGAAAAGAGCCCCAGCCTGTTCAATCTTTCCTGATAGGTGTAACCTCTCAGTTCTGGTATCATCTTTGTATTTTTTTTTGCACCTTCTCCAGTGCCTCTATATCCTTTTTATAATATGGAGACCAGGGGGGAAAAATTGGGTATCGCCCATTTTGGGGCGCTAATATCGGCCGGGGGGGCAAAGTTTAGCGCCCGGCGCTAATTATCGCCTCCGATTGCAAAATTCGCCTCTATCACCTAATATCGCTAAATCAGGCACTACACACTTCTCTTAAGGCGCAAACGTCGGGGAGCGAGGCGCTACCTCAGAACGCTACTGAAGCTCAGGCGATGTCAGTTACCATGGAAGCCAGACAGACTGGCGCCGTCCAGTTCTTAAAGGGGAGGGGCCATCTTGCTGGCCAGCCACACCCTGCAGCCCTGAATCTGGACCTGGACAGACCTGTCTTTAAAGTGTCGCTTGGAACCAGTAATGGAGAGGCCCAGAGAAAGAGCTCGGCGCTTCAGCGACCAGGCATTGGTGGCTCTGGTTGGCGCAGTGGAACAGCGATGGGCAGTGCTGTTCTCTGAGACTGGCAGGAGGCCATTGCCCCGGGAGTTTAGAAGGGTGTGAGGGAGGTGGCTCAGCACGTCTCCAATGTCGGAAGAAGTTCAACGACCTCACTCGGGTGGTCAGGGTGAGTGCCTGCTTTTCAATACCTCTACCATCCCCCCATCTCAACTTCACTCTGTGCCCAGACGGTTTAAAAACCCCAAATGCCCAACTCTAATCCAAGACCTATGGCCATCTCATAAAACTCACATGCAGATCCCACACCTTGCACACAATAACGGCTATTCAACTATGGTAGGCACATCTGGCAAACACATGGCTGCACACTCACTCACACGCTGTCCTTTTTCTTGCAGGCCAAGCTCTCTCATAACAGACGGGAGCAGCAATGCACAGGAGGAGGACTGGTGGATCTATACCCCTTGACTGAGTTGGAAGACAGAGTGCACAGGATCATTGCCAGCCAGGTCATAGGTGCCGTGGCCGCTGGAGAGGTCAACCCCCTTGGGGACAGCAATGGTAAGTTCATCAGCTTTCTCTCCTCTCTCATGCCACTTTCCCCTCACAACACCAGCCTTTTACACTTTCAATCCAACTAACTGTCTCCAGTTCTTGCTCCCTTCCTGCCCCCTGCCCTCTTGTGCTTTCCTGCTTTCAGATAGTGAACCACCAGCTGACCAACCTGTCATTCAACCTGCCTGTAGCAGTGACGCCCCAGACGAGGAGGAAGAGGAAGCCAGAGCCTCACTGCTTGCGTCTCCCAAGGGTGACAATTCAGACACTGGGGCCACGCCTTCTCTGGAGGGGAGCAGGGGGTTAGGGTCTGATGAGGGTGAAGCTCTTGGACCCAGCGGGCTGCAGCAATGCCATGGGGGTAGGGAAGCTCGGGGGCCTTCTCCCCAGAGGGTGAGTGCGCGCACGAGTTCTGCTGCACAGGACTCAGATGAGGACCTTTCATTGCTAAGGGGATAGAATATAAAAATAGGGAGGTATTGCTTCAGTTGTACAAGGTATTGGTGAGACCGAACCTGGAATACTGCATACAGTTTTGGTGTCCATACTTAAGAAAAGACATACTTGCTCTCGAGTCAGTACAAAGAAGGTTCACTCGGTTAATCCCGGGGATGAGGGGATGGACATATGAGGAGAGGTTGGGTAGATTGGAACTCTACTCATTGGAGTTCAGAAGAATGAGAGGCGATCTTATTGAAACATATAAGATTGTGAAGGGGTTGGATCGGGTGGATGCGGGGAGGATGTTCCCGATGATGGGTGAAACTAGAACTAGGGGGCATAGTTTTAGAATAAGGGGCTGCTCTTTCAAAACTGAGATGAGAAGGAACTACTTCACTCAGAGGGTGGTAGGTCCATGGAATATGCTGCCCCAAAAAGCTGTAGAAGCTACATCATTACATAAATTTAAAACAGAAATAGACAGTTTCCTAGAAGTAAAGGGAATTAAGGGTTACGGGGAGCAGGCAGGAATTTGGACATGAGTCTAGGTTCGGATCGGTCATGGCCCTGTGGGTAGCGTAGCGGGCCCAGGGGCCGTGTAGCCTGATCCTGCTCCTATTTCGTGTGTCCAATTCTGTTAGGTTCAGGAGATGGTTCTGTGATAGTAGATTGGCGGTTAGGATCAGATCAGCCATGATCTTATTGAATGGCGGAGCAGGCTCGAGGGGCCAATTGGCCTACTCCTGCTCCTATTTCTTATGTTCCTATGTTCTTATGGTATAGCGGCCATGAATACTCAGGCAATGAGCATGCATACTGAGCTCATGGGTGCAATGGCAAGGGTGCCCGAGAGCATGGATGCACTGGCTAGGAGCATGGAGGAGTCCATCACCAGCAGTGCTGCCATCTGTGCGCAAACCCTTGAACCCATCCTTGCCTCGTTGAATTGCAGATAGACCGTGGGGACCCAGACCCCATGCCGCATGTAATGGGTGAGGTGGCAGCATCTATTGCAGCCCAGGCCGACGCAACGCAATGGCTTAGTGCTGGAATCGAGTCATTGGCTGGTGCCATCCAGTCTCAGACTGCTCTCATGCAGTCTCAGATTGATGCCACGCAAGCGCTGACTGCTGCCATCGTCGCTGGGTCGCCCACTGTTCACCGGGGATCTCACGGTGCCACAGCAGGCCAGCAATCTGTGCTCGAGCAGATTGCTCCGGATGCTGAGGTTCTGCCCCGGGGGAGTGGCAGTGTGTCGGTTGAGCAGGAAGGTGCTGTCCTCTCTCAGGATGACAGCATTCCTGCTCCCACCACTGCCACTTCCTCATTGTACTTGGCACGGCCTGTAACACAGCCAGCCCAGACTGCTGCCGCCCATGCAGAGTTGGTGCAGTCTGCAGCCAGGGCCTCCAGGCCCAGAGCTGGTCGAGGGCGTCCTTCAAGGCCATCTGCAGTCTCTGGATCCAGCATTCAGCAGCCTTCCACCAGCCTTGCTGCAGACACTGGGGCCACATTACGGAGGAGCAGTAGGGTGGGAAGGGGGGAAGTACGCAGGGGATGGAGATCACCCTCGAAGGCCCAACAGTAGAATCTGTAACTAAATGGGGGGATTTTTGTGGGAAAGTTTGATGTTGATGTTATTATATTTGTTTACTGTTTTGCTGTTTATCTCCATGTTGTGAGAACGTGTTTTGTTAGTTCTTGAATTGTTGGGTTTGTTTCTAATTGTTTGTCCTGAATAAATGACACAGAGTTTGAAATATAAATTTAAAAATTTATTGTTACTTTACATCTTTGCTGATTTGACTCATTGCAGCTTTGCCCGGCAATAGGGGGTGCGGGATGCTTGCGATGATGTGCTTCTTCATCCCAGAAGCCATCTTCTCTGTAAAGGGTTAGAAGCGGTGTCTTCACGGACGGCCCTTGCAGAGGCAACATTGTGTGCCTCCCTCCCACATTGGTGCTGCTGATCCTCCTCTTCATCCTCCTCCTCCTCCACCGCCTCCTCCTCCTCCTCCTCTTCCTCCTCCTGAGGTGGTCCACCAATCCCTGGTGGCTATGGCTGAGTCCTCAGAATTGGGAGGTTATGAAGCATGCAGCACACAACTATGAAGAGGGAGACTTGCTCGGGGGAGTACTGCAGGGCTCCTCCAGAGTGGTCAAGACACCAGAACTGTTGTTTCAAGACGCCGATCGTCTGCTCTAGGAGGTTCCTGGTGGCGCTATGGCTCTCATTGTATGCAAACTCAGCAGGAGTGTTGGGGTTACGGAGCGGTGTCATCAGCCAGGTGCAGAGTGGATAACCCTTGTCCCCGAGGAGCCATCCACTAGGTTGACGCAGTGCTTGGAAGAGGTCTGGGACACCAGTCTGGCGCAGGATGAAAGCATTGTGGCTGCTGCCAGAATAGCGGGCATTGACGGCGAGGATGAGCTGTCTGTGATCACAGACCAACTGTATATTCAGAGAGTGGAAGCCCTTGCAGTTGCGGAAAATCTCTGCATTTTCATGAGGAGCCCGCAATGCCACACGCATGCAGTCAATGGCGCCCTGAACCATGGGGAAGTCCGCTATCCTAGCAAAGCCACATGCATGTTCACGCTGTTTGTCTCGGGTCATGGGGAAAGAGATGTACTGGCGTCTCCTTTTATGCAAAGCATTTGTCACCTCCCGGATGCAGCAATGGACAGCGAACTGGGAGATGTTGGCAATATCCCCTGTTGAAGCCTGGAAGGAGCCGCTGGCGTAGAAATTGAGGGCCACCGTCACCTTCACTGCCACCGACAGAGACGTCCTGGTCCTCAGCTGAGGCTGCAGATCTGGTTGCAGGAGGTGGCAGAGCTCAGTGACCACCTCCTTGCTGAAGCACAGCCTTCGGAAACACTGCTCCTCAGACAAATGAATGAAGGAGAATTGCTCCCGGAATACTCTGGGAGGGTGAGGTCTCCTGTGCAGAGGCCTGTTGGCCCTCCTCCCTCTGGCCACGTTTGCCACTCTCACTCTGCGCCTCTGCTGCCTCCGAAGGTGAAGCTGGAGGACGAGGTCCTGAGTTAGTGCAGCCCCCATACAAGATTCTAAATGTGGTAAATATGAAGGTCAAATAAATATGAACCTCAAAAGTGGTTTTCAGGACCCAGAACTCCTTCGGACAGCCTCAAATCTCTCCCGACATCGCTCTCCCTCTCAACCTGCGTGTACCAAACATTTTGCCGACAAGAAAAGGCAGGAAGCGCCCGCCTTTAAATAGCGCTCCCCCAGCCCCTTCCCAACTTGAAAACGTTCCGCTCTACCTGTTGTTCCTAGCGGCAGGCGCTAAGGCAGGGGGCGCGACTCAATTTCCTGTCCGGGGCACTGCACGCTCGCATGACTTCGCGATCTGCGGGCGCTGGAGATCGTGGCAGTAGTGTTTAGCACCAGCGCAAAATGACTGGTTAATTTCGCGAGCGGCGCTAAAATCACCGCGCTCGGGCGCTAAGTTCCTAGCGCCCCCCGGAAGCGCAAACGGGAGGCGCTAACCAACCAAATTTTTCCCCCCAGGACTGTGCACAGTACTCCAAGTGTGGTCTAACCAAGGTTCTATACAAGTTTAACATAACTTCTCTGTTTTGCAATTCTATCCCACTAGAAATGAACCTCAGTGCTTTGTTTGCATTTTTATGGCCTTATTAACCTGCATCGCTAGTTTTAGTGATTTGTGAATCTGCACCCCCAGATCCCTTTGCTCCTCTACCCCATTGAGACTCTTATTTTCCAAGGAGTATGTGGCCTCCTTATTCTTACTACTAAAATGCACCACCTCACACTTATTTATATTGAAATTCATTTGACAATGACACGCCCATTCTACAAGTTTATTAATGTCTTCTTGTATTTTGTCGCTGTCCTCCTCAGTGTTAACTACACATCCCAACTTGGTGTTGTCGTGGGCAAAGAGCCAGGAGAGAATTAAAAAGATCACAACATAGATACCAAACGATCCCATTTACCAAGGAGGACAGTCTCTAGTCGGCCATTAGTCAACCAATGAATGTTTGTTTTAGCCTTTACACCCAGCAAGCAGTGGGGAGGAGTGTATTTTTCATTGATGAGTTTTTATTCCTGACATTAAATGAGTCTGTTGCTCCTGGACTGTGTTTTTTTTTGGGGGGGGTGGGGGGCATGGGGTGTGTGCCTAAGAAGAAGTAGCCCCTCCAATTCTGGTGCAGTCGAATCCTTGACAGAATCCTGGGCAACCTGGGACCTGTGCTACACCCAACTCTCACCCATGGCTCCTCGGAACTGTTGCCACACAACGGTAGAAGTGGGCCGGAGGTCCACCGGGGACTGCTCACGAGCATTACAGTGAGCCATAAAATATGGACACACGCACCATACTCACCGAACAGTGGTTCTACCGGTTGGAGGTGTGGAGTTCCAATAGTTGCCGACCTCTCTCTCCGTCTCACCCAGTTACGGTCGGGACTGAGCATGTGTTCTTGCAGTCAGCCTCCTGGTAACAGTTCCATTGGACGTCATCCGAAGACTCCTCAACAGCTACATGACTATCTGTTATAATGGGATTTGAACCCACAGCCTTTGACTCAGAGGTGAAGGTGCCTTCAACTGAGGCAAGCTGATGCAGAGCTGTAATGTATTATCACATGGTTTGTCAATGTTCCATAGACATCTGGCCCGATCTCCGTGAGAAAAATTGCAATTTTCCGTTCATGAATTATTTTACTTTGAGCTTGAACATTCTCAGCTGCACCTTCGGTCTCAATAAAGCCCTAAAAAAATCTCCATCCGCTCAATGTAAGAACTGAATGGTTCGTGGGCTCGGTCATACCTGCTGAGGCTTCCGATGAATCCTGTAGGCGCGGCATTGATTGTCCCGATCCCGTTGAACAGTGACTCAGCACGCTACCTGTGTACCTGTGAGAATCAGCGCCGCTGTTGCTGTGTATACATACACACGAAGGTGAAGCACAGACGATTCTGCATCAGTATTAACGATAAAACATCATAAAAATTCAGTTTATGTGTCACAAATTCACCTTAAACTTGTCCACTCGAAGGTGAACACTGTGTCCTTCAGTGATCCCTAAAAATGGCTTTGGGATCCCATCCTCGTCGCCAAAATGTAATATATGTGGGTAGAACAAATGAAGGACAGAGACACGATGAGTTACTAGACTATGTGCTTGCTTTACTAGGCCAGAGCGAACTGAGCATGCTCATAGTAAACTGTGTGACAAACTGTGATAATACATTACAAGAGCCATTGATTGCTCACATAGCTACGACATAACTCCGAGCTGTGAGGTGTTATTTGTAGGGCTGCTAGTTTATGGTGAATGAATAAGGCAAATTCCATTTTTATTCTTTGGAATTCTGGGTGTTGGGATTGAATTCTGGGATTCTGCCAGTTTTTCCATGAAAGCTGTAAACCAACGGCCTTGGTTATTTGTATACCAAGGTTTACACCTAATTCCCCTTTGCTTACACACGAGGTGCTCCTCTACTCAGTAAGGATCTCTCTCACTCTCTCGCTCTCCCTTGCCTTCAGGCCTTCGCTGCTCTGAGGTTGTCAGTCATTGGGGGGAAAATTTGGTTGATTAGCGCCTCCTGTTAGCGCCCTAAGAGGGAGCTAATGGGACACAAAGCAACTAGCGCCCGGGCGCGGCGATGTTTGTGCCACTCGCGAAATTGACCAGACATTTTGCAGCGGCGCTAAACACTACCGCCACGATCTCCTGCGCCCGCAGATCGTGACGTCAGTCGAGTGTGCAACGCCCTGGTAGTACCCCGGACCGGATATTGAGTGGCGCCCCCTGCCTTTCCACCTGCCGCTAGCAACGACAGGTAGAGGGGAGCGTTTTGCAGTCGGGAAGGGACTGGGGGAGCGCTATTTAAAGGCGGCCGCTTCCTGCCTTTTTTTGTCGGGGTCATTTTTGAACCACGCATTCTGAGAGAGAGAGAGAGAGAGAGACTTCTGGAGAGATTCAACGCTGTGTGAAGGAGTTTTGGGTACTGAGCAGCACTTTGCAGGTTCATTTTGATTTGACCTTCCTTGCATCGATTTAGAAGAGACTGTGGGGACTGCACTCTGAGCTCTTTCCCTGGGCCTCTCCATTGTTCTTTCCAGCAGAATTGATGTACAGGTCTCTCCAGGCAGAGATTCAAGGCTGCAATGAGCAGGGTGTGGATGGAGAGCAAGATCGACCCTCCCCTTTAAGAACTGGCCGGCGCCAGTGTATCTGTGTTCCATTGCTGACTGACATCACATGAGCTTCACCAGTGCTCTGAGGTAGCGCCTCGCTCCTCGGCGTTAGCGCCTTAAGAGAGGTGTGTAGCGCCTGATTTAGCGCTTCAATCACCTCCAGGGGCGATAAAAGCCAAGTTTGCAGTCGGAGGCGATAATTAGCGCCAGGCGCTAAATTTTGCACCCGGCCGATAATTGCACCCCAAACGGGGCGATCGAATTTCTCCCCCATTGTATTCCATTGTGAGCTCTCTGACTGTAAATGAAGAAATCCATGATGAGTTCTCTTAAAACCCATACTGCTCACTAAGGTCGTGCGTGTTGTGTTGTGTCGTGACGTGAAGTACAGTGACGTGTTGTGACTCTAGAGTACGGTAGCCTAGTGGCTATGGTACTGAACTAGCAACCCATAAGTCGTGAGTTCAAATCCCATAATGAGGCCGCCACAGGCCCATCCCTCATCCCATGGCGTGGGGTTTGATCCCAGGCCCATCCCTCACCCCACGGCGTGGGGTTTGATCCCAGGCCCATCCCTCACCCCATGGCGTGGGGTTTGATCCCATGCCCAACCCTCACCCCATGGAGATGATTTTAACACGCTCTGTCCGGTGTAAACAGGCCGGGAGCAGTCTCAAAATGACAGCGCTGACCTTACCGCCCCATTCGCGCTCCCAATCCTCCCGCTGCCATCTTGCGTAGGGTCCTGAGAAAGGGCGGCCTACCGCCTGCCTGTTTCCAGCTTACATAGGGCCCTGGTGCAATGCTTAGGTACCAATAGGCAGAGAGCAACAAACCTTCCATGTCACTAATGCTTTAGCTGGAACTTTGCGGCCTACACCCAGAATGGTTTGTAATGTCACACCGAACTAGTGCATGTACACCCGGTAGATGGTACACACTGCAGCCACAGTGCGCCGTGAGTGGGCAGAGTAGATACTGAGCTCAGCGGCAGGGGCAGTGACTGAACGTCCTGGGTGGACGAGTCCTCCATTCACCAGCGCTGGGGCGATGGGCTGAACGGCCTCCTCTGTGCTGACATTTAAATGCATTACCAGCAAATGTCCTTTGAAAGAAGGACCGAGCCCCACAGGAAGCCGATCCTTGACATGCACCAGCTCTAGCCCGTGCTTTGCAGCCAACCAGCCCATTGCTATCGGAACATTTTGCATTCTATCTTTGCCTGTAAAGTACCCCAAACAATGATTTGCACAGACACAGGCGATTAATCTCATTCAAATCACTTTCCATTGCCTCTGATTTTCCATCCACATTAAAATATATATCCTGCCCTGTCTCACGCTACCACATCCATCCATGGTAGCACACACACACAGGAAAAGGAAGAGATACCTACACTCTACTGCTTTGCATCACATTAGCCTCAATCTCCTCTTTCCAAACATGCTGCTCCCTGGTCTAAATGAGATGGTCATAAATCCTGTTATCGATCAGCCCACCTGCACATAAAACCCTCCTTTTTTTAATTCATTCTCAAGATGTGGGCTCCGCTGGCAAGGCCGCCATTTGTTCCCCACCCCTACTTGCCCTGAAGGTGCTGGTGAGCCAGATGGCATCAGTACAAATAAAGGCCTCTCCCTCCTTCTCCAGCTCCCCATCCACCTCGTCCTTTCCCCTCCCTCCTCTTCCTCCCCTCTCTCCCTCCTCCTCCTCCTCCTCCCACTCTCCCTCCTTCTCCAGCTCCCCATCCACCTCGTCCTCTCTCCCTCCTCCTCCACCTCCCCATCCACCTCGTCCTCTCCCCTCCCTCCTCCTCCTCCCCTCTCTCCCTCCTCCTCCAGCTCCCCATCCACCTCGTCCTCTCCCCTCCCTCCTCCTCCTCCCACTCTCCCTCCTTCTCCAGCTCCCCATCCACCTCGTCCATCCACCTCGTCCTCTCCCCTCCCTCCTCCTCCTCCCACTCTCCCTCCTTCTCCAGCTCCCCATCCACCTCGTCCTCTCCCCTCCCTCCTCCTCCTCCCCTCTCTCCCTCCTCCTCCCCTCCCTCCACCTCACCCCTCCCTCCTCCTCCTCCTCCCACCTCATCCTCTCCCCTCCCTCCTCCCCCATAATATTCATCCCTCAACAAACATCACTAAAACAGATGATCTGGTCATTATCACATTGCTGTTTGTGGGTCATGAAAGGTGCTATATAAATGCAAGTCTTTCTTTTCTTTTTATTAACCCAGGTCTGTGGATTACTAGTCCAGTGACACATCCACTCCACTACCAGACACTTAAATGCTCTGATCACAACAGGGGCTGAAGCTGGAATTGTTTCACCGGATATTTCACTTCCCTTCATGTCAGTGAGCTTTTGTCTGGGATGTTAGAATCCTTGACTTTGTTTTTTCCTGGTTCTGTGTATTGTAGTAAAATTCAAAGCAATGACACCCTCGGCGTCGGGTGACACAGTCCCTTCATTCATAACCTCCCCACTCCTTTAGTTAAACATAATCGTCGGAAGTCGTCTCCTGGTCATCCGGTGTAACTTTCCCCATCTATCCAGGGTTTCTGCCAATCTTAGAAAGAAAGAAATAACTTGTACTTAATCGAGCATTTCATGACCTCAGGACACCCCAGAGTGCTTTACAGCCAATGAAGTATGTTTTGACGTGTCGTCACTGTTGTAATGTATGAAAAGCAGCCTATTTGTGCACAGCAAGACCCCACAAACAGCAATGAGATAAATGACCAGGTCATCTGTTTTAGATGTTTATTGAGTGATAAATATTGGCCAGGACACCGGGGAGAACTCTCCTGCTCTTCTTCGAAATAGTGTCATGGTATTTTTTATGTCCATCTGAGATGGGGCCTCGGTTTAACAACACATCCGAAAGACGGCACCTCCTGCACTGCAGCACTCCCTCAGTACTGCACTGGGAGGGTCAGCCTGGATTTTGCGCTCAAGTCTCTGGAGTGGGATTTGAACCCGCGACCTTCTGACTCCGAGCTTTATAAATATAAGTTCTTTCTTTCCGTTTCTTGAGGAAGTTTGGTGTTCTCCCCGTAGGACGGTACAAAGCTCCTCCAGGGCTGAGCCGCACCTTCTCCACCTGGGTCTTCACGTACATCTTCTGCCGTTATCCTGCCTGGTGGCTGGGCATCGGCAGGGCAGGGGGTCGGGCTCTGGATTTCCTTGCATTGCTGCCTCGTGGGCCCGGCTACTGGGCTTCCCTTGCTCTTCCTCCTCCACTTCCTCTTCCAAGTAAATGTATAAAGACGGGAAATCCCCACGAGGAAAAAAATAAATGTTTCAGTGAACTTTCCCCAAACAGGAGGGAAGTTCCCTGATGACGGTCAGAGCCTCCAATGTAAAGAGTGAGAAAAACAAATGGCGACAACAGGACAATCCGAAGAACTTTATGAGGCTGAATGGAACAGCACAATGAAACACAGCATTAAACAACGTGAGAACTAGGTGCAGGAGTCGGCCATTCAGCCCCTCGAGCCTGCTCCGCCAATCAATGAGATCATGGCTGATCATCGACCTCAACTTCTCTTTCCCGCCCGATCTCCATATCTTTTGATTCCCCTCGAGTCCAAAAATCTATCTCAGCCTTGAATATACTCAAAGACTCAGCATTCACAGCCCTCTGGGGCAGAGAATTCCAAAGATTCACAACCCTCTGAGTGAAGAAATTCCTCCTCATCTCAGTCTTAAATGGCCGACTCCTTATCCTGAGACTATGCCCCCTAGTTCTAGACTCTCCAGCCAGGGGAAACAACCTCTCAGCATCTACCCTGTTAAGCCCCTTAAGAATTTTATGAGAATGAGATCACCTCTCATTCTTCTAAACTCCAGAGAGTATAGGCCCAATCTACTCAATCTCTCCTCATAGGACAGCCCTCTCATCCCAGGGATCAATCTAGTGAACCTTCGTTGCACCGCCTCTAAGGCAAGTATGTCCTTCCTCAGATAAGCAGACCAAAACTGTGCACAGTACTCCAGGTGTGGTCTCACCAAATCCCTATATAATTGCAGCAAGACTTCCTTACTCTTATACTCCAACCCCCTTGCAATAAAGGCTAACAAAACATTTGCCTTCCGAATTGCTTGCAGTACCTGCATGTTAAGATCCCGTTCCCATGGGAGAGAAACAGAATCCCTGCGGAATTTCTGTCCAAAACCCACCATTTCCATGGCTGTACCTTAGTTACAGCGGGCCCCCCTTGCACCCTCCCTCACTTCCAGCGGAAATTTAAGGCATAACCTAAAGTTGGCGTAACACCAGCAGTCCTCAGTCCCAAATTCCGCTGGTTAGATTCACCAGGTTTGTGCCCTTTGGAACTTCTGGCCCCTTGTGACTCGTGACAGAATTATAGGAAGTTCAACAAAGCTGAAACAAGACAGAACTGTTTCACTACGGTTAAAGTAGGGTCCGCGGTAGAGTGATTGTAACGCAGACCGAACCCCTTTCCCCGGTTGGTGCACAACTGCCCCTTAAAGCGATACTCAGAATCCCACGGACAGCTAGTGTAGGAAACCCAAATTGTCACGGCAATGTAGTCGGAAACACCCTTTCTGTGGTTGGTTTTACAGCACATTTTCAAATGGGGTGGGGGTGGATTTATACTGTAACGAGCAAAAAACTGGAAACCCCTGACTCTGAAATAGCACAAAAAAATTATAGTTGTTCTAAATAGAGAATTGATGTAAAATCAGGAATGGAACCAAACTGAGCCCACATCTTCCTACTGAACCAGGCCAGGATGTTTGATCTGCAACTTAGCCACGGTGCAGAGACCTTGCTCTGGGTGCTAATCGCATGGAGAATCAATTGGAGAAAGCATCGGTAGATATGTGAGGCCTTGGGATGAGATGTCAAGTTATTCCATGCTTTGATTTTATCTTTGATCTTGACTGATTGACAACTCCTTATTCTGAGGCCTTTCGACTGGGTTGAATGCTTGAGGTTTCAGTCATGTCGTTAGTTCAGTTCAGTCTAAATTATAGCTGAGCCCCATGCAGTGGGCAGCAATTCCACCTCAGACAGGTGCCACCATCACATCGTGAAGGACGACAACCGTTTCATCCAAAAGCCTTGCCATTTCACAAACTGTTTGAGAAGTACATTGTGAACGGGTAACTTGATCCCCTCCAGACTGATTCCATTGTTATTGTCTTCTAAATAATTTGTACCATCGGTAACCTCCTCTGGATCGTCGCCTCTGTGTTATTATCTTAATTGTAAATAAATCTAACTATTAATTTTAACCTGAATGTAATGAAATGACAGTGTGGTGTTTACCACTTTTTGGAGTGGAGGGGAGAGCGTGTTGTACGTCCCAGCTGGTCTCTGGTGTAAGTTAAGCGGTAATTGTTAGGTTCGCGGTTATGCTAATCACGGGGCGCATGAAGTGCGAATTACGGTTCATCGGCAACACGGGGCTGCCTATAGAAACTGCGATAAACAGACATCATTTGTGAAGCTTTGAACCTGGATTGTTCCTTTAAGGTCGAGCCTTTATGGCTGATGCAAACCAGAGTCAGGGGAACCTAAACCTTTGTAAACACTGAGGGGGAAAAATTAGGTCGCGCCCCGTTTGGGGCGCAAATATCGTCTGGACGCAAATATTAGCGCCTGGTGCTAATTATCGCCACTGACTGGAAACTTCACTTTTACTGCCCCGGGAGGTGAGTGGAGCGCTAAATCAGGCGCTGCACACCTGTCTTAAGGCGCAAAGGCCGAGCAGTGAGGCGCTAACTCAGTGCGCGAGCGCAGCGCAGGTGCTGCCAGTTAGCGAGGGAACACAGACACACTGGCGCCGGCCAGTTCTTAAAGTGGGGGGGGGCCAACTGTTAGGATCAGTAGGCAAAACTACCTCACAAAGCGTTGACTCAATGCAGAAGTCTCTCTTTCTCTCTCTCCGAATCTCTCTCTCTCTCTCAGAACGAGTGGTGCAAAAATGTCAACCACAGAAAAAGACAGGAAGAGGCCCCCTTTAAATAGCGCCCCCCCCCAGCCCCACAGCGATTGATAGCGTTCCAGTCTTCCGGTCGTTGGATGCGCCAGGCGGTAAGGCAGGGGGCGCCACTCAATTTCCACTCCAGGGCGCCACAAGGGCGTTGCACCAGGGAATGACGTCACAATCTGCGCGCGCAGGTGGTCGCAGCGGTAAAGTTTAGCGCCGCCGCACAATGTCTAGTTAAGTTCCCAAGCGGCGCAAACATCGCTGCGCCCGGGCGTTAGCGGCTTTGCGCCCCATTAGCGCCCTCTTAAGGCGCTAACGGGAGGCGCAACCAACTGAATTTTTACCCCTGAGTGTCCCAACCGGCAACAAACAGGTGGCAGGTTTATTCTTCAACAGATAAACTCCCAGCATTTCCCACCCTAAATTTCCAGTGATGGGTCAAAGGTTAAGCTCTCACATCTGAGCGGCAAAGAATAGGAGCCTTATCGCTTAGCATCAGTCTTTTTAGGCAAGGGATTGCTGGTACACTTACTCATTGTGTTTTCAGTTGTACAATTATTTATTTTCTTTACCCAGAAACTTTTGTCTCAATTAAAAAAAAAGGTTATTGTCACGCTGCATCAAATGCATGATGGGAAAGCTGCAGTTGGTGTTCCAAAATGGCTGCCCCGGTGAGGTTGGGGAATTAGCAAGTTCCCTGTTTTGCTGCCTTTTACTTCAATCTCCTTTCTTTTGTCCCTTGCCCCCTCTCGAGCCTTTCTCTCTTGTCTCCTACCCTTCATGTCACCCACTCATACCACCGCTCATTTCTCCCCCTCTATATCCCAATGGTATCAATCACTGACAAGGCCATCTCCAACAATTTCCTTGTTGCCTAGGCCCTAAGCTCTGGAATTCCCTCCCTAAACCTCTCCACCTCTCTCTCCTCCTTTAAGCCGCTCCTTAAAGCTTACCTCTTTAACCAAGCTTTTGGTTGCCTGACCTAATATGTCCTTCTGTGGCTCGGTGTCAAATTTTGTCTGATAACGCTCCTGTGAAGCACCTTGGGATGTTTTACTATGTTAAAGGCACTACATAAATGCAAGTTGTTGTTGTTGTATCACTCCCCACCAACATCACTTCACCCCTAAACAACCCCGTTTCTTTCTGCGTCCACCGTTTGGAATTTTGTTTCTGCCCAACTCACGTACAGCCGCTCTCTCAAACTCCAGACCACCTAGTTTTGGCCCTCCGTTCACCTCGATACTGCTGCAGCCGTCCATTTGCTCTCCCACGTCTCTTTTGATGCCCTTGTCCCCAGAAAAACCCTGACTCTCCCTCTCTCTCTCACCCTGGTCAATTCCTTTGGCACGGCCCCCAGCTTTGCGCCCTCGTGTCCAAGGGACGCAGACTTGAGCATATCTGTCGCACAATCAGTTCAACCATTCATTGCCAGATCTGGCTGGACCACATCAAGCGCGTGCGGGCATCATTCTATTCTGCCCAAAACACTCTCACTACTCCAGGATCATCCTGGAATGCCAAGATAGCCCCCGGCTTCTTTTCTGCACTACGAGGCGCTATGTAAATGCAAGTTGGTGTTGAATATTCTGGTAAAAGGCTGGTTGAAAGCCCAGCAGCCCTGGCCTCTGTCTGTGCCTCTCGGTCTGTGACTACAAGCAGGGACCGCAGGGGACTGAGCAGCAGTTCAGACCCTCAAATATATAAAATAGAACCAGGCACTGTGATTTACACATGGCCCCTGAACAGAAGGGTGAAGGACTCTGTGGATTACACTGAGACAGCACCACCTCTCGCTGGTACATTGTGGTATTACACAAGTGCGTCAATTCACACCAACCAGCGGAGATAATGGGGGCAGAGATACGCAGGATCGACCCCTGCTGGTGACCAGGGGGGGTGGGCTCCTCATGACCATGGCACGGGTGGGCATGAGCACCGCTTCAGCTACCCTTCTGCTGTGACACCACTGGGAGTGGGAAAAGCCGCTTCCAGTGGAGGGGATCTGGCCCTGGAACCATCCTGCATAGATAATGACCCTCAGCGCAGGAAACTGGGATGGGGTCAAGGGGGGGCGGGGTTCATGGCAGTGGGCCGAAGTCCCACTCCGACCCTCCTCTGGCAGGAGGAGTACAATCCAGCCCATTGCCTGCCTTTGGAAACCTTGGTCAAGTCACAGACATGGGAAACAGTGCTGGGAAAATTCCCAGCATCTGTCCTGCTGCAGAGGACCTGGCTGGTGGATAATGGGAACTGGCAGACCCCAGCTTTTAGTTTTACACACAGTGTGGCACAGTAATATCTGTAGGCCTGGGAGTAAAGACAAGGACACTGTAAGCTCAGGCAAGGGCCCCCAACGCCTCGAGTTTAAAATTCTCATCCTTGTTTTCAAATCCCTCCGTGGCCTCGCCTCTCCCTATCTCTGTAACCTCCTCCAGCCCCTCCGAGATTTCAGCGCTCCTCCAACTCTGGCCTCTTGTCCATCGTCCACTCTCTTTGCTCCACCATTACTGGCCATGCCTTCAGCTGCCTAGGCCCTAAGCTCTGGAATTCCCTCCCTAAACCTCTCCGCCTCTCTTTCCTCCTTTAAGACACTCCTTAAAACCGACCTATTTGACCAAGCTTTTAGTCGCCTGTCCCAATATCTCCTTTTGTGGCTCGGTGTCAAATTTTGTTTGAGAACGCTCCTGTGAAGCACCTTGAGATGTTTTAGTACGTTAAAGGCGCTATATAAATACAAGTTGTTAAGATTGTTAATGTGGGGGAGGGGGCAGGGACTCATTAATTAAACAAGTTTTCAATCAACTGGCAAGTGTTGGACCCCCCTCAGCCTCCTCAATGTTGTGCGAGGTCTTCCCCAGCAGAAGCCCTGCTCTAGGGGCAGCTCCAGGTAGCAGGTTTAATTGGCAGCTCCACTGGCCAATCCCAGGCACGGAGAGCTGGAGGAGGGTCAGAGGTCAAGTCTTCGGCTTCCTGTTCTAATTGGGAGACAAAGGGTGGGAAAGAGCCCTCTCCTTAAGGTTAGCGCCAACTAGTTTCACAGCTTGGTTAGTCAGTGAAGTGAACTCAGCCCACTAACAAGGCTTAGTTTGTTATTTTCTATGTTTCCAGGAACATTATGACATAGATTGAAATTCGCTGTAAACTTTATTCTGTTTGTTTATAGATTACGTGCGTAAAAAAATAATAAACCAGCGAGTTGGTTTACAAGTGGTGTCGTTTCACTGGTGTTCATCAGTCTGCCTTCCGGAAGATCGGAGAGACTCATGTGGGGGATGGGGAGGCCCTTTACTTCTAGAAAACTGTCTATTTCTGTTTTAAATTTATGTAATGATGACAGATCCGGTTCCCATGGTTACCGCCCCTGCATAACACACTCCTGTGACTGGACATTCGGCTGTAAACTCCTGATGGGGGGGAGACCAGTGATGCTGAACTCAATAAAATATCCAGAGCAGGCCCAAACCTTGTACCATTAACACCTGTCGCCTTGGTGATCTATTATCAATAATAATAATTAACTGAAAACATGTGGGGCAGTGTTTGTGTCTGTAGGGGGCAGATTCCTCTGTTGTTGTGCTTGGTGTAAAGGACAGAAGTGAAAATCGGACGGTGAAGGTCGCACATCCTGAACAGGGCCGGCCCCCTTTTTCCATCCATTTAAATCAACGCCTATTCCCCGGGTGCAAAGGTCAGGAGTCAGAGATGGCGACTCGTGACATCAGGTCTCAGGCCCACTTATCTGCTCTAAGGATTGTCGGTGTTTCTGCAGAGCAAGGCCTGCACCTGTCATTCTCACTGAAATGAGGCATCTCCCTACGGTTTGACCGGCACTCCCATGGGGGGGAATTTAAACGCCCCAAAAAAGTGGGTTGGGGGTTGGGTGGGAGGTTAAAAAGTTAAAATTCTGATTCCAGCCCCCGACCCCCACCCCAACAATCCAGCCCCCGACCCCCCCCCCCAACGATCTCCAGCCCCCGACCCCCCCCCAACGATCTCCAGCCCCCGACCCCCACCCCAACAATCCAGCCCCTGACCCTCCTCCAACGATCCAGCCCCCGACCCCCCCTCCAACGATCTCAAGCCCCCGACCCCCCCCAACGATCTCCAGCCCCCGACCCCCCCCCCAACGATCTCCAGCCCCCGACGCCCCCCCAACAATCCAGCCAGACGCCCCCTCCAACGATCTCCAGCCCCCGACCCCCCCCCAATGATCTCCAGCCCCCGACCCCCCCTCCAACGATCTCCAGCCCCCGACCCCCCCCCCCAACGATCTCCAGCCCCCGACGCCCCCCCAACAATCCAGCCAGACGCCCCCTCCAACGATCTCCAGCCCCCGACCCCCCCCCAATGATCTCCAGCCCCCGACCCCCCCTCCAACGATCTCCAGCCCCCGAGCCCCCCCCAATGATCTCCAGCCCCCGACCCCCCCTCCAACAATCCAGCCCCCGACCCCCCCTCCAACAATCCAGCCCCCGACCCCCCCTCCAACAATCCAGCCCCCGACCCCCCCTCCAACAATCCAGCCCCCGACCCCCCCTCCAACAATCCAGCCCCCGACCCCCCCTCCAACAATCTCCAGCCCCCGACCCCCCCTCCAACAATCTCCAGCCCCCGACCCCCCCTCCAACAATCCAGCCCCCGACCCCCCCCTCCAACAATCCAGCCCCCGACCCCCCCTCCAACAATCTCCAGCCCCCGACCCCCCCTCCAACAATCCAGCCCCCGACCCCCCCTCCAACAATCCAGCCCCCGACCCCCCCACAACAATCCAGCCCCCGACCCCCCCCCAACGATCTCCGGCCACCAACCTCCCTGACAAGGCTCCAGTAACCCAATTACCCACTGGGGGAGGCCCCGCCCAATCAGTAAAGATTCCATTAACTTTCCTCCCACCGACGTTAAGCTAACTGGTCTTCAGTTCCGTGGTCTTGTTCTGTCTCCCTGTTTAATACAGGAATCACATTAGCTGTCCGCCAGTCCTCTGGCACTATTCCCTTTTATCTGTGTGTATATGTGTGAATTTTTATCAATATATAATAGTGCCTCTGCAATCTCTCCCCTTGCTTCTTTTAGTATTTGCGGATGCAATCCCTCCATACCAGGGGTTTTATCCTCCCTTAGTTTGATTAGTTCATCAATTATCTCCCTCTTTCTGTCTTAAATGTCATTATCTTTTTTGACCTCTTCTTCTAATGTCTTGTTCATCTTGTTAGTCTCCCTGGTAAATACTTTAACATAACTTACTTGCTTTTTTACTCTCTGCCTCTATTTATAAAGCCAAGGATCCTGTTTGCTTTTTCAGCAATCTGATTAACTGCTTCGTCCAGCTACCTGAACTCCCTTTAACATTGTTCTATTTTGTTTATGTTGCCTCTCCTCATTCTTCCTTCCAAAATGCATCACTTCACACTTCTCTGCGTTAAATTACATCTGCCACGTGTCGGCCCATTTCACCAGTCTGTCGAAGTCCTCCTTGTAATATACGTGGGTAGAACAAATGAAGGACAGAGACAAAAATGTGCGGGTTAGGTTGATTTGGCTATGATAAATTGACCCTTAGTGTTAGGGGGGGATTAAATATGTGGGGTTACGGGGACAGGGTGGGATATGTGTCGGTGCAGGCTCGATGGGGATTCTGTGTGAGAGAGTAGGGACAGGGTACTGGATTTGGATGATCAGCCATGATCGTATTGAATGGTGGAGCAGGCTCGACGGGCCGAATGGCCTACTCCTGCTCCTAGTTTCTATGTTTCTATGTTTCTATGATGAGTCGCTAGTCCATGTGCTTGCTTTATTAAGCCAGAGCGATCTGAGCATGCTCATAGTAAACCGTGTGATAATACATTACACTGCTTTCCCCCTTAAAATAATGTATGTATTCCCCTCTCAAATACAATAAACCTATTGTTCCACCTTTCCCAGCATTACATTTACCACATAACAAAAACGCCTGCTTTTTTTCTTTTAAAAGAACGACAAATCCAGTTTAATATCAGGTTTGCGGAGCCTTCCTGATCTCCTTACAGAAGGTTTTGGTGTTGAACCAATTTTCGGGCCGTTTTGTTTTGGTTCTGAACTAAAAGATGATCCTGTTTCTATCTCAGACTTGTTTGAACCTGGTACTTCAGTTACTGAAGTCTGAACTGGGTCAAACTCCTGTATGTGTTCATGATCAAGTGATTCACGATCATGTCTTGGTTCATCTCTAGCAGAGATCATTTGATCTACATGAACACACCGTTTTTTTTCACCAATTTCAACCAAATATCTCTTGGTTCCACCAACCTCTACTATGGTTCCTACATCCCACTTGTTGCCAGGGGGACTGAGAACACGAACACACTCGTTTTGTTTGAAACTGCGTTCTTTCTGATTGATGTCATAATAACGTTTCTGACTCGACTGTTTCTGTTCAACTCTTGAGGCCAAATTTGGTTGAACAAGACTCAATCATGTTCTCAATCTCCTATTCTTCACGAGTTCTGCTGGGGTATATCCAGTTGTAGTGTACAGAGCAGTTCTGTACTTCAGCAAGAAATTTGCCAAATGTTGCTTCATGCTGAGTCCCAAACAACCCTGCAACACTTGCTTTTTGAGAGCTTCATTCACTATTCTGACTGACCTTTCGGCTGCTCCGTTTGAAGCTGGATGATATGGTGGAACATGAGTGTGTTTGATACCGTTCCGTTTCATGGATTCTTGGAATAGAGCAGAATGGAACTGAGGGCCATTGTCAGAAACAAGCTCGTCAGGTAAGCCATGACCTGCAGAGATAAACCTCAACTCATCTATGGTACGTTCAGTTGTAGTATTTGAACCCATGTGTTTCACTTCAATCCACTTTAAGTGACTATCTACAAGTACCAGGAAATAATCATTTGCTTTCTCACAGAAGTCTACATGTACTCTCTGAAAAGGTCTACTTGGCCATGACCAGGGTTGTAGTGGAGTTTTGGGTGGTTTGTTTCTGCAATTTTGGCAAACGCTACATTTGCTGGACAAGTGATTCAAGATCACTGTCCAATCCAGGCCAGTAAACAAAACTTCTTGCAATTGATTTCATACTGACGATCCCTGGATGTTCAGCATGAAGTTCGGCCAGAATTCTATTTCTCAAAGAAGTAGGTACCACCACTCTGTTTCCCCACTTGATACAACCTTGCTCACAAGACAATTCAGTACGACGGTTATGGAATGGTTTCAACTCTGTGTCCAGACACCGATCAGCCCATCCATTCAAGGTTGTTTCATACGGAGTGACTGCTGCCAACGACCGGAAGCTGCACAGAAGCGTACCGCGCATTAATCTGGAACCAGAAGCTTCTTTTTTTTCCACAGGACATTTTCCACACAGCCTGCGCTCTCCCGGCACTTTCCACACAGCCCGCTCCCTCCCGGCACTTTCCACACAGCCTGCTCCCTCCCGGCACTTTCCACACAGCCTGCTCCCTCCCGGCATTTTCCACACAGCCCGCTCCCCCCCAGCACTTTCCACACAGCCCGCTCCCCCCCCGGCACTTTCCACACAGCCCGCGCTCTCCCAGCATTTACATTTTTTTTTAATGAACCCGCTACCGTGACAAACCGGCAGTGCGCATGCGCAGTCCGCCCCTGGTTCGTTGGCAGCAGTCACGTCCTTTTCATACACTCATTCACAGTACTGAGTCCTTTTGCGTCTCATCTGCAATTCATGGGAAAGTCTTTGTCAACTGCACCTAGTGTGAAAATCGCACCTTCACTTCCAACACACGAGTCCTCATGTGGCAACCTGGACTAGGCATCTGCGATTGCGTTTTGCTCTGAAGTGCGATATTCAATCGTGTAGTCATATTGTGACAACAACACTGCCTAACGTTGCATTCTTGATGCGGCCATTGCAGGGATGGTAGATTTGGGCCCCAATATTGCTAGGAGCGGTTTGTGATCAGTTATCAGGGTAAACTTTCTGCCGATCAGGAACTGTTGGAATTTCCTCATTCAAACACTATGGCGAGCGCTTCCTTTTCAATTTGCGCGTAGTTTCTTTCGCTCTTTGTGAGCGTTCGTGATGCAAACGTGATTGGTTTCTCTTGGCTGTCATCCATTACGTGGCTTATGACAGCTCCCACACCGTAGCTGGAAGCATCACACGCTAACTTAAGCTCACGCTCTGTGTCGTAGTGCACAAGTAGAGCATCGCTGGGGAGACTTCCCTTACAATCGTCGTAAGCTTCCTGTTGCACTTTCGTCCACTTCCACTGGACATCCTTCTTGAGAAGCTCGTGCAATGGAGCTAACATGGTCGCTAACTCAGGTCAGAAACGTGTGTAGTACTGGACCATTCCAAGGAATGATCTTAACTCAGACACGTTCTGTGGCTTTGGAGCATTGATGACAGCATCAACCTTTTCCTTCACTAGTTGCAAGTCATTTGCATCAACTTTCAGACCAAGGTACATAACCTCGGGCTGCACAAAAGCACATTTGCTCCTTTTTAATTTGACGTTGTGGGCATTCAACCTTTGAAGCACTAAATCTAACACTTCTAGATTTTCTTCCCCGCTGCTTGTTGTGATCAACACATCGTCTTGATTGCATAAGCAATTTGGAACTCCTTGTAAAATCTTATCCATCGTATCCTGGAAAATTTTGGGGGAGGACTTTACACCATACGGCAGCTTGGTGTAAGAGTACAGTCTCTTGTGTGTGTTGATGGTGAGATACTGTTGACTCCCTTTGTCAACATTCAGCTGAGCGTAAGCATGCAACAGGTCAAGCTTGGAGAAAACCTTTGACCCAGAGAGCGCTGCATACAAATCTTGCGATGTAGGTAACGGATACTGCTCATCGTCAACTGCTTGATTGATAGTAATTTTGTAGTCACCGCACAAGCGTACAGTTTTGTCTACTTTGGGCACTACCACAGTCGGGGTAGCCCATTCACATTTGTCAGTTTTTCTAGCACTCCGTTCTCTCTGAGCTTCGCTAGCTCTTCCTCCCCCTGACTTTTCAACGCATCGGGGACCGGCCTTGCCTTACAATAGACAGGCTTTGCATTGGACTGGAGTCATACCCAGTGATGCCCTCATAACTGTCTGTAAACAAGCTTTCGTACTTGTTCAGCATTGTGTCGAGTCGCTTCTTTGAAGCATCTACACTGAAGATGTTTTTCCAGTCTAGTTTTAACTTTCTCAACCAATCTTTGCCCATGAGAGTTGGCCTGTTATTGTAGCTCGCTATAATAATAGGCAGCTTTACTGACTGGCCATTGTGTTGAACTGTACATTCCATTTGTCCACATGTCTCTAGGATTTCTCCGGAGTAGGTTATTAACTCTACGGTACTCTTTGTAAGTGGTACTTGATTAAACTTACTCTCATATGTGTCCTTGATAGAGCAGTCCACCACCGTGTCAATACACATATCAATATATTGCTCGTTGATCAAAAGTTTTTTATGGAAGTCTTTCTCACGACTGCTAACGTTGCCGCTAGTGGCACAGATACTGTAGATGCCTAGTTCTTCAAAAGCAGGTGTGTTCACTTCTATATTGTGAACTCCTCCCTTTTGTTGTCGCTGCTTTGCATTACCACTAGAATGGCAGGTTCTTACTTCCTGCTTTCGATCTAGCTCTGCAAGCTGTTGAAATATGGCCTTGCTTCTGGCAGTGAAAACACTTCGCATTTCTGTATTGGCAGGACTGTGATGAGTGATTTCCATTGCACCGATAACAATTCACTGAACTGCTCTCACTGACATGCTTTTGGCTCGGTCTCACAGCTTTAAGTTTGGCACTAGCTTTGTGACTGTAGACCTCAGCTGCACCAGTCACTTGAGTTGGACGGAGCTCCCTAGCATTCTTAGGCACCATCTCCATAGATAGGGCAATTGTGCATGCTATGTCAAACGTTAGGTTCGGAGTGTTCAGTAACTTGGACTGTGTGCGCTTATCCACACACAAACCTATCTCACAAAGCACGATCCAAAAATGTGCCGAAGTTACAATGCAAAGACAGGTTCTTAAGAGCTACAGTGTACTCACTGATGGTTTCACTTTGTTTTTGGTATCTGGCACCAAACTTATAGCCCTCTGCTATTTCAAATGGCTTTGAATCGAAATGGTCCTCGAGTTTCTTGACAATGTCTTCAAACGACGCATCCCTCGCTTTCCCTGGCGCGAGTTGGTTTGTCAACGTTCCGTAGACAT
Organism: Squalus acanthias; assembly: GCA_030390025.1. NCBI lineage: Eukaryota > Metazoa > Chordata > Chondrichthyes > Squaliformes > Squalidae > Squalus > Squalus acanthias. Next base: position 133,200,236 of record CM059433.1, read on the forward strand.
CTGACCCGATCTCCGGTCACGAATTACTTTATTTTGAGCTTGAACATTTTTATCTGCACCTTCGGTCTCAATAATGTTATTGGCCCTAAAAAGCATCTCCATCCGCTCAATGTAAGAACTGAATGGTTCGTGGGCTCGGTCATACATGCTGAGGCTTCCGATGAATCCCATATGGGCGGCATTGATTGTCCCGATCCCATCGAACAGTGACTCAGCACACTACCCGTGTACCTGTGAGAATCAACGCCGCTGTTGCTGTGTATACATACACGCGAAGGTGAAGCACAGACGATTCTGCATCAGCATTAACATCACAAAAATTCAGTTTATGTGTCACAAATTCACCTTAAACTTGTCCACTCGAAGGTTGAATACTGTGTCCTTCAGTGATCCCTAAAAATGGCTTTGGGATCCCATTCTCATCGCCAAAACGTAACATACGTGGGTAGAACAAATGAAGGCCAGAGGGAACTGAGCATGCTCATACTAAACCATGTGATAATACATTACACTCCTGAAGTCTGCTACTATCCTCCTCACTAAACAGGAGTTTCGTGTCATCTGCAAAGTAGGAAATGATGCCCTGTATATCCAATTCCAGGTCATTGATATCTATCAAGATGAGCAGTGGTCTGAATACTGACCCCTGGGCTCATCACTCGAAAATACCCGTTCACCACTGCTCTCTGCTTTCTGTCCCTCAGACAATTTTGTATCCACGCTGCCACTGGCCCTTTAATCCCATGGCCTTCAATGATGTAATGTCTCAGAACACATTCATATACTCCCAAAACACATTTATATATCCAGCACACATTCATCGACCCAAAACACATCCATGTATTTCCCAGAGCACATTCCTATACTCTCCAGATATACAGGGTGTTCACAAGCGTAAAGCTTTGAAGGTGACAGAAAAAGTTGATAAAGCTGTTAAAAAAGCTTGCAGGGTCCTTGGTTTTATAAATAGCGGCACAGTGGGGTTTTTTCGTTCATGGGATGTGGGCGTTGCTGGCAAGGCCAGCATTTATTGCCCATCCCTAATTGCCCTTGGTGAGCCGCCTTCTTGAACCGCTGCAGTCCATGTGGTGAAGGTACTCCCACAGTGCTGTTAGGGAGGGAGTTCCAGGATTTTGACCCAGCAACAATGAAGGAACGGCGATATACTTGTGAGTCAGGATGGTGTGTGACTTGGAGGGGAACTTGTAGGTGATGGTGTTCCCATGCGCCTGCTGCCCTTGTCCTTCTAGGTGGTAGAGGTCGTGGGTTTGGGAGGTGCTGTTGAAGAAGCCTTGGTGAGTTGCTGTAGTGCATCTTGTAGATGGTACTCACTGCAGCCACGGTGGAGGGAGTGAATGTTTAAGGTGGTGGATGAGGTGCCAATCAAGCTTTGTCCTGGATGGTGTCGAGCTTCTTGAGTGTTGTTGGAGCTGCACTCATCCAGGCAAGTGGAGAGTATTCCATCACACTCCTGACTTGTGCCTTGTAGATGGTGGAAAGGCTTTGGGGAGTCAGAAGGTGAGATACTCGTCGCAGAATATCCAGCTTCTGACCTGCACTTGTGGCCACAGTATTTATGTGGCTGGTCCAGTTAAGTTTCTGGTCAATGGTGACCCCCAGGATGTTGATGTTGGGGGATTCAGCGATGGTAATGCCGTTGAATGTCAAGGGACGGTGGTTAGACTATCTCTTATTGGCGATGGTCATTGCCTGGCACTTGTGTGGCACAAATGTTTCTTACCACTTATCAGCCCAAGCCTGAATGTCATCCAGGTGTACAAATGCAAGGATGTTATGCTAAATGTTTATAAATCACTGTTTAGACCTCAGCTAGAGTATTGTTCACAAATCTGGGCACTTTAGAAAGGGTGTCAAGGCCTTGGAGAGGTTGCAGAGAACATTAACTAGAATGGTTCCAGGGATGAGGGGTTCCAGTTATCTGACTAGACTGGAGAAGCTGGGGTTGTTCTCCTTAGAGCAGAGAAGGTTAAGGGGAGATTTAGTAAAGGCGTTCAAAATCATGAGGGGTTTTGATAGAGTCGATAGGGAGAAACTGTTTCCACTGGCAGGAGAGTCGGTTAGCAGAGGACACAGATTTAAAATAATTGTCAAAAAAGCCAGGGGGGAGATGAGGAGAATTTCTTTTTACTCAGAGATTTGTTATGATGTGGAATGCACTACCTGAAAGGGTGGTGGGAGCAGATTCAATGGCAACTTTCAAATTGGGATTTGGATCTCAAATTAAAAAGGAAAAATTTAAAGGGCTGTGGGGAAAGAGCAGAGAGTGGTCCTAATTGGTAGATTGATCAGAGGCAGCACCGGCTCGATGGGCCAAACGGCCTCCTTCTGTTCTGCTTGATTCAATGATTCTAGAACACATTCATATACTTCCCAGAATGCATTCATGTACTTCAACAACAGCAACAACTTGCATTCAAATGGCTGGAGATAAAGGGATAGGGAGGACGAGGACATGAAGGGATTTGAAAACAAGGATGAAAATTTTAAAATTGAGTGTTGCCGGACCAGGAGCCAATATAGGTCAGCGAGCACAGGGGTGATGGGTGAACGGGACTTGGTGCGAGTTAGGATACGGGCAGCAGAGTTTTGGATGAGCTCAAGTTTATGAAGGGTGGAAGATGGGAGGCCGGCCAGGAGAGCATTGGAAGTGTCAAGTCTAGAGGTAACAAAGGCATGGATGAGGGTGTCAGCAGCAGCTAAGCTGAAGCAGGGGCGGAGATGGGTGATGTTATGGAGATGGAAGTAGGCGATCTTGGTGATGGAATGGACATGGGGTCGGAATCTCATCTCATGGTCAAGTAGGACGCCAAGGTTGCGAATAGTCTGGTTCGGCCTCAGACAGAATAAAAGTAGGAAATTGTACTGTATGGTGGGAGAATCCACAGTCTGGAAAGTGATGTAGCCTATTACCAGTCAGAAGTAGTTGAGCAAAGAGGATATAGAAATTGAGGACATAAATCAGAAACCCAGATCAGATGTTCTCGATTAAAGCAAAAGAATAATGATCAGTGGGCCACTGTAAGGGTGCAGGGAGCAATGGCCTGGGAGGATTAAAGGAGAGACTCAGGGCTGGATTTTGCCATTGGGTCGGGCTGGTGTGTGTCAGGTGGTTTTCGTGTCAGGAACCCGACTCCGATGTGAAGTGGGGAAAAAAGTGCGATTTTCCCCTAATTGGGCACTTGATTTCCAGCGTGTGGGAACCCCTGGCCCAATGAGTCTTTCCATCCTGAAAGTCGCCTCCGATGACGTCATCAGTGCTGCTGGATTTAAGGCCTGCAAGCAGCCTTGCTTCTTCTGGAGACTGCAAACTTTATGGCCATTGTTGTGATCGCTTCATTCAGCAAATCTGTCCAGCAGTAGGCCAAAGTGTGCTCCACGGTTCGATGACGCCGCCTTGCAAGCTCTGGTGGAGGGAGCAAGATCAAATAAGGAGGTGCTCTTCCCTTCCTCAGGGAGGAAAAAGCCTCCCCAGCAGACTAAAGCTGTGTGGATGCAAGTGGCGCAGGAGGTCAACTCAATGTCTATGTGCCGCAGAACCTGGCTGCAGTGCAGGAAGAGGTTTCATGACCTTCTCTGCACAGGAAAAGTGAGTATTCCATCCCCATGACCCTCGATCTGATCCCCATCGCCTCTCCTCACCAGCACTCAGCTTTGCCAACCTCTTCCTTCACATCCCACTTGACACTGACATCCCTGCACCCTTACCCATTCCCTCTCTCTGTATGTTCACATTCACTTAACTATTCGACTATGCAGCCCTCACATTCCCTATCGCTGTGATGCTATGACAACAACTTACAACACACAGGGAGGGCCCTTGGTCTTGGCACCTCACTCCATCTTTGTCTCCTTCTAAGCATCTATGCTATGGAATCTCTACATTCCTTCATTTTCACTCAAACTCCACTTGTGTCCCTCATTGCAGGAAAAGAGAGCCCACAATAAGAGGGAGAGGGTGAGGACAGGAGGAGGGCCACCCTCAGTAGCCCAGCTCACCACTGCGGAGGAGGCGGCCCTGGAGATTGTGGGAGTGGAGGAGGATGCGCAAGTGGGGGACAGACAGACGGGTGCATCACAGCAAGCTGGTGACAGAATAGTTTGGCATCTCTCTCATTGATATTGCATGAGTAACTGATAATGATTCTGAAGGTCTAACAGATTGACTTATGATCATCTGTACAATTCAATGTGCATGCAAACTTTACCTCACATCTCCAACTCTTTCCTTTACTCCCCCACAGGACCATCGACAGCCCCCGTCCCCACTGTCCAAGAGGAAGAGCCTGAGCTTCAAGACTCCTCAGAGGAAGCTGTAACCTTTGAAGGCGTAGTGTCAGCAGAATTCAGCGCACCCAGCACCAGCGCAGACACTCACACCTCGGTGGGAACTGTGCGAGATAGTGTAGTGTTGTCACCTGGTGTAGTACAGCTCACAAGTGAGCATCAGCAGATGGTGGAGACAGGGACAGCAGTGGAGAGTTCTCATCAGAGGGCGCAGGACTCTGCCAGCTCGGCTCCGCTGCATGTCGACCCTGTGCCTCCGGGTCATCCAGAAGAAGAGCGGTGCTGGAACTCCAGGAACAGGTGCAGGAGTCTCTGGCAGGTTTTGTCTCCAGGGTCGCTGCGAGTGTGGAGCGAATGGAGGAGTCCATCGCTAACATGAGCAGAGCCTTTGTGGAGGCGTTGGTGCATGAACGCATCACCATGGAAAGGATGGCAACCTCCGTGGAAAGGATGGCTACCGTAGAGGAGAGGATGGCTACGGCCATGGAGGAGCTTAGTCGCCAGGGTCGTGAAAACATGGTCATTGTTCAGAATAGACTGACATCTCTTGAGGAGCGATGGTCAGCTATTGAGCAGAGAAACCAGACCTTCATGGAAGTCGTCTGGAGTAGGACTGTCCAGCCACTTGCTAGGTCTGAAGTGGGGCTGACCCATGAGAGGGATGTTGGTGGCAGACAACAAGGAAGTGGGGGGCTCCTCTCCAAGTGCTCACACGACCATGTCACTGCAGAGCCCTCAGTCAGAGCCCCACCAGAGTCCCCACCCAACTGAGATCGGCGTCTCAACCCCTGCACAGCCGCAGGAGCACAGACTGTTGCCGAGCCCTCACAGGCTCGCAACCCCAGAGGACGCCCGCCAAAGGTGTCGAGGCAGGAGCAGCAAGAAAGTGAGCAAGGGGCCTTCACATCTGCTGAAGCCACAGGGGAAGCACCACGTAGGAGCTCGCGTAAGAGGAAGATAATGCACAAGTAGTCACAAGGGTAGTCACTTGGGTGTCATGTTGTGTTTATTTTTGAAATGCCATCAGTTGCTTGTTGTGATAAAAAATGCTGATGTCAAACTGTTGAAGTTGTGGCGTGTGTCATTTCGCAAATGGGACTTCCACATTGAGGGCTTAAGGTGACTTGCAATTGTCAGTATGGTGGTCATAGTGATAGGAATCCGCAGGTTCTTGGCCATTGTCGATGGTCTGGTAAGAAGCTGCGAGGCAAAAGTGCTTGATTGTCTAGGCTAAGCGAATCTGGCCAAGATGAGTGCGTCCCTTGCACCCGGGCAGCAATGTGCTCGTGTGCTGCTGCCGCTGGTTGATGCGCCTCTGCAAGCTGTTCATTGTCGCTCTCCCCCTCCTCCTCCTCCTCATCTGAGGAGGCTATGTGATGAGCCACTTGTTCCTCAGGCATCTGCAAGCCACGATGCTGTGCCATGTTGTGAAGTGCACAGCAGACCACGATGATTCTGGAGACTCTGGCTGCTGAGTACTGCAGGGCTCCACCTGATCTATCCAGGCATCTGAAGTGCATCTTCAGCAAGCTGATGGTTTGTTCGATTATGGATCTGGTGGAAATGTGGCTGGAGTTGTAGCGCTCCTCAGCTTCATTGGATGGGCTCCTCAACGGCATCATTAGCCATGTCTTCAGGGGATAGCCCTTGTCTCCAAGTAGCCATCCGAAAAGTTGGTCTGGCGGACTGAAGAGCGGAGGCACACTAGACTGGCGCAGGATGAAGGAGTCATGGCAACTGCAAGGGCGCAAACATGCAAAATTTCCTTCTTGTGGTCACACACCAGCTGTACGTTGAGGGAATGGAAGCCCTTGCGGTTGACAAAAATACCTGGATTGTGATGGGGTGCCTTAAGGGCCACATGTGTGCAGTCAACGACGCCCTGCACCCTTGGAAAGCCTGCCAGATTGTCAAACCCAACTACACGCGCAGTTACACTGGCTTGATCCTTGGAGAAATTGATGTAATTATGAGCGATGGCAAAGAGGGCATCGGTTACCTGCATGATGCAAGTGTGTGCGGCCGCCTGGGAGACGCCGCTGATGTCTGCTGCTGATCCCTGGAATGAGCCTGAAGCAAAAAAGTTGAGTGCGGTGGTGACTTTGACGGTCACTGGTAAGGGGTGTCCACCTGCTCCTCTGGGCTCCAGGTCTTGCTGCAGCATTGCGCAGATGTCACCCACTACCTCTCGCGAAAGTCGGAGCCTCCTTTGGCACTGCTGCTCAGTCATATTGAGGTAGCTGATCCTCTGTCTGTAGACCCTGTTTTGGGGGTATCTCCTGCGCCGACGTGCTTCCATGCGCTGGCGCCTTCTTGCCTGTGCAGCTTCAGGTGGGTGAGCAGCAACTTGGAGCTCCTGCTGTTGCTCCTGCAGTTGGTGCTGCTGTTGTTCGGGGTTCTGATGCTGCCGTGGCTGGTCTTCGTCCGAATCTGATGTCCAGGAGGAAAGGAAATAAATGGTTCCCATGCTTCTGGTATATACCTCAGTTGAGGAAGCGCTCAGTCAAGGTGGGGAGAGGGGTTTTCCAGGAGGTCACACTGGAGATGGGTGTCAGGCTCCAAACTTCCACAACAATGAGTAGGCCTGCTAAAAGTTCCCCCAGACCTGAGACAATAAATTTCTGCCACCTGCAAATGATGATTGCTGAAAACTCCTTTTTAATGGTGGAGCTGCAGCTGTTAGTAAGCAATCCACTTGTGATGCCGCCATGATTCACTGGCGTGTTCCAGAGGAGACGTGCAGCACGTGGGAAAAGTGTTAAAATCAGAAAGGCCTCTCAAAATGGGATTATAGAGGTAATTAAGTGGTTGTTAAGGGCCTTACGGGATGGAAACGGGGTCAGAAAACACGCATGTGGGAAAATTGCTCGGAGGCGGGATGGAGGCGGGATCGGGCCCGCCCGCTTTTTTTTGCGAGTTTACCACCTCACACGCCTCCAATCCCACCTCCTCGGGCCTGGCAAAATTGAGCCCTCAGTGTCCCATGTTGAATGTCAGAAAGAGATACAATGGCTGCAAGAACAGTTGAGAGTTAAGAGAGATATAATTTGTACAATGATCCAAGCGGGTGGCAATGGAGATGAGGTAGACTGGGAAGGGTTGGCAGAGGAGGCTACGAGCTATCGCTCCCCAGACAACACAGTGACACAAGGAGCCGATAATGAGAATAAAGTAGATTGTGAAGACTTGAATGAGGACTGCGAAAGAGAAGTCGCAGAAATCAAAGATACATTTAAGCAAAGCCAAAGCCTGTTACAGGATAAAAGACCAGAATGGAGAGAAGAAGTCATAGGGGGAAAAATTGAGTCGCGCCCCCTTTGGGGTGCTAACTTTCCCGGGGCGCTACTTTTAGCGCCCCATAAAAATTAGCGCCCCCGCGCCGGAAATTGAGTGGTTGCGCCCCAAGAGGGAAGCGGGGCGCTACTGGAAGCGCCCCGCATCCCTCTTGGGGCGCTGCGAGTCAATATCGTGGCGCTACTGGTGCTGCGGCACGTCGCACCGCGGTATTGCAGGCCTTCCTCTCCTTGCGCAGCGCAAACCGGGGCCCAGCTGGGCCCCCGGGATCAGGAGTGCCGGCAAAAGAGCCCGGCACTCAAGAGAAGTGCCGGGCTCTTGGAGCGCAGCAGGCACTTCGCGGGGGGGGGCTTCATGGGGGCCAGCAACAAAAATGGCCGCCCGCCACCTTCCCTTTAACTAGCTCCGCCCCGGCCGCAGGTAAGCCCCCCTGACCCCGTCGGACATAGCGTCCGGCGGTACGTCAAGGGGCGCTACCGAAGATCGCGGCTGGAGCGTGTGCGGGGCGCTGCGCACGGCGATGACGTCATTGCCGGCGGCGCAGCACCACAGGGCACTACCGGTTAGCGCCGCCGCTAACCTCCCGCTGAATTTCGCGGGAGGCGTGGGCGGCGCCGCACCCGGGCGCTAGTTGCTTTGCGCCCCATTAGTGCCCTCTTAAGGCGCTAACGGGAGGTGCAAACCAACTGAAATTTTCCCCCAAAGAGTTTCCAGAAAGTGAACTGAGAAAAAGACTGGAACTGTGGGCTGATTCGCCAGGAGCCCCTTTCCATTCACTACACCCCGTCCTTCCAGCAACGGAACACTTTTAAACAGGAGCCAATACAAGTCTGACAAAAGGTTTTTCCTACCTGCGATTTTCAGTTGACAGGCTGAGTGTCTGATCAAATTATCAAATTATAATAGCAAAATACTGCGGATGCTGGAAATCCGAAATAACAACAGAAAACTCTGGAAAAACTCAGCAGGCCAGGCAACATCCGTGGAGAGAGAAACAGAGTTAACGTTTCAGGTCGAAACCCTTCATCGGAACTGAGAGAAGAGCAGCAAATGAAACAGATAAAAATGCAAGGGGGAGGCTGGGGGGAGGAATAAAAGAACAAAAGGGGTGGTCTATGGTAAGTAGAGACATTAAGAGATGCTCAAGGCAAGACGAGATGGTAATGGGACAGGTTAAGAAACAAAAGGTGAGGTGTGAAATGCTGGCAGAATGAGAGACAGCTGCCGTGGGGGGAGAGAGAAAAAAAAGGAAAAAGGCACGGACCAAAAGGGTGGATAAAATGTATATATATGTGGTAGGGGCCGGGGTATGATCTGAAATTGTTGAACTTGATATTGAGTCCGGAAGGCTGTAAAGTGCCTAAACGAAAGATGAGGTGCTGTTCCTGGAGCTTACATTTTATCCACCCTTTTGGTCCGTTCCTTTTTCCTTTTTTTTCTCTCTCTCCCCCCACGGCAGCTGTCTCTCATTCTGCCAGCATTTCACACCTCACCTTTTGTTTCTTAACCTGTCCCATTACCATCTCGTCTTGCCTTGAGCATCTCTTAATGTCTCTACTTACCATAGACCATCCCTTTTGTTCTTTTATTCCTCCCCCCAGCCTCCCCCTTGCTTTTTTATCTGTTTCATTTCCTGCTCTTCTCTCAGTTCCGACGAAGGGTTTCGACCTGAAACGTTAACTCTGTTTCTCTCTCCACGGATGTTGCCTGGCCTGCTGAGTTTTTCCAGCGTTTTCTGTTGTTATATCAAATTATAATACTGGTTTTCTGTGGAGGGCCACTACAGACGGGTAGTTATTTAAACTATGTTGATGTTCCTTGGGCCTACGATCTGTGAGTTCAGAACCATTACAGGGAATTCATTTTTTTTTTAAGATGGATGAGAGCAAATAAGGATTCAGTGATTGAGTGTGATTAAGTTACCTGGAGTGTTACGCTGAGAGCGTGAATATGGTTGTTAAGCTGAAATTAATGTCACACACTTTCAGATGGTGTCTCCAGTAATAGGAGATTTAAGGAAATCTCTTGTGCTTTAATGAAAAGTGGACATTTTAAATTCAAGACGCTGGTGTGGATTTATTTTGACTGAAATTTATTTCATTCCACTGTTGAAACACACAAAGTCTTTTTTTAAAGAGGATAAAAAGCAGCTTTGGAGAATTACAAAGTTACAATTTGAACTTTTATTGCACTTTTTTTCTTGACTTAAACAGCAGGTCTGAAACTGCCATTGTGCTGGCTGACTCCTCCCCACCCCCAAGGGTTTTTCACAGTGAACAAGTAATTAACCCCTTACTTCTATTTGCCACATTGAATTGCTGAATGGAAAGACAAGCTGTATTCGGTTTTTAAGTTTCAGCTCGGAGTGATACCACCACGCTCACTACTGCGAAAGTTCTTGTGGAACAAGTTCTTTTGAAGTCGGGAGTTGGGGGCGATCGCTGGTGATAATGGACAATGCTTTGTGGGCTGGGTCATGAAAGAAATGTGCACAATGTTCGGGATAGAACAGAATTTCCACATCCCATAATACCCACAAGAGTCAGACTTGGTGAAAAGAACCAATGAACAGTTAAAACTATGTTGGAGAAAGCAGTCAGTGAGACTGAGATCTTAAAATACCCCTGAGTTTGACGGCAATTGGAGGAACTGTGTTTGAAAGTATTGATGTCACGCAAATTTTCCTCCTCTGTTAAATTTTTCTTTGGTACCTTTGTTTTCCGATTGATGTAACCGTATGATTGTAGAATTTCATCATCCAGTGCGAAGAGAAATGGGACACGATTTTACTAAGTGCAATTCGGGAAGAAAATCAGGTGAATTGACACAAAGAGAATGTGGGAACATGATGAACCATGTACAGCAATTAAAGGGACTGTTTAAAGGAATAAATAGGCAGGCGGGGGATGTTATATCAGAACAACAAAGACTATAAGAAACAATTGATCGCAAAGGAAATTACATGTAGTATGTATGGAGGATTTTTTTAAATTAATCAAATCAAAAGGGGGTTAAATGATTGGTTCCCAAATTTAATATTAGACAAACAAATAAAAATCTGGAACTCAAATGGGAATATGGTTTGGTGTAAGGTATGAAGATTCGGATTGGTGTATTATGCCAGGAAGCCTTGCAAACAAAGGGACATTATTTCGGAGGCAATAAAACTTCCATTTCCTGATACACATCACTAATTATGGGAATTATTACTGAGGTAATTGAATGATGGGACTGTATCAAGCCTCTCATTTAATGGACAAGCAGAAATGTATTTAACAATTAGATGAATGATCTTTTTTGGAACAGGAGGTAGATTATAATATAATTTCTTAAAGCAGGTTTTTTCCCTCTTCAGTAAAACATGACTCAAATGTTTCCGCAAGACACAAACCCAAACGTGATCATCAAACTAGCATTGACAAAATGTCTTTCCATCTCTTAGTGACAAAAGTAAAATGATCTGGCACAAACACGGCAGCAAACAGTGACTATACTGACTTTGAATGAAATGGTCCCTAAGTGCTCAAGGTAGTAAACTTCATGGCAGAAATCAGCCATTTCCTGATCTGGCCTGTTCCCACATTTAGAAGCCTGATTAGAAAAGACAGAGTTAAGCAAAGACCCAGCCTCTTGGTGTCCACTCTGATCACTGTTGAACGCAATAAATGACTCTCAGTGTCAGCTGTGGCTCAGTTGATAGCACACTCGCCTCTGAGTTCAGAAGGTTGTGGGTTCAAATCCCACTCAAGGGACTTAAGCATATAAAGCTAGGCTGACACTCCAGTACAGTACAGAATTGAAACACCAAGACTGGTTCGACGAGAAATACCAGGAAATCCAGGAGCTAATAAGCCGCGATACACAAGGCATTCCTGATCTGGAAACATCAACAGAGCTCGAGAGCAAGAAAGCAGCTCTACAGACGCCTGAAGGCCGAGGTCCAACAAAAAACTCGTGACCTAAAGAACAGATGGTGGGTGGAGAAAGCGCAGGAGATCCAGCAGCGAGCCGACAACCACGACGTGCATGGATTCTTTAGCACAGTCAAGACCACCTACGGCCCAAGCACCCAAGGTCCTATCCCACTACGGGCCAAGGACAGAGAGGCAGTCAGTGCCTGCTGGAAGGAGCACTTCGAAGATCTCCTTAACCGCGACTCTGTCTTCGGTGCGAGTGTCCTCAACTCTATCCCGCAGCATACCACAACCACAGCCCGGCATGAGGTTGAAAAGGCCATCCGACAACAAGGCCTCAGGAGCAGATGGAATCCCTGCCGAGGCGCTAAAACATGGCGGAGAAGCACTATTGGTGCGAATACATGAACTCATTTCTCTTATTTGGAAGGAGAGCATGCCAGGGGATCTCAGAGATGCCGTAATCGCAAACATCTTCAAGAAAGGTGACAAGTCCGATTGCGGTAATTACAGAGGAGTCTGCCACAGGGAAAGTTATTGCAAGAAGTCTTCTCCCAGTGGCTATAGAACTCCTCCCAGAGTTGCAATGTGGATTCCGCCCACTAAGGGGCACAATGGGCATGATCTTCACTGCGTGTCAACTACAAGAGAAATGCAGGGAACAGCACCAACCGCTGTACATGGCCTTCTTTGACCTCACAAAGACCGTCAACCGTGAGGGATTATGGAGTGTCCTCCTCAAATTCGGCTGCCCTCAAAAGTTTGTCACCATCCTCCGCCTGCTTCACGACGACATGTAAGCCGTGATCCTGACCAACGGATCCACCACAGACCCAATTCATGTACGGACCGGGGTCAAGCAAGTCTGTGTCATCGCACCAACGCTCTTCTCGAGCTTCCTGGCTGCAATGCTCCATCTCACCCTCAGTAAGCTCCCCGCTGGAGTGGAGCTAATCTACAGAACAAACAGGAAACTGTTCAGCCTCCAGTCCAGATCCAAGGTCGTCCAGCCTCTGTCATCAAATTACAGTATGCAGACGACGCTTGCGTCTGCGCTCACTCGGAGGTCGAACTCCAAACCATCGTCAACACCTTCACCGAAGCGTACGAGAGCATGGGCCTTACACTAAATATCCATAAGACAAAGGTCCTCTACCAAGCTGCCCCCGCCACACAGTACTGCTCCCAGATTATCAAAATTCATGACGAGGCCGTGGACCACTTTCCATACCTTGGGAGCCTACTGTCAACAAGGGCAGACGTCGATGATGAAGTCCAACACCGCCTTCAGTATGCCAGTGCAGCCTTCGGTCGCCTGAGGAAGAGAGTGTTTGAAGACCAGGACCTCAAACCTGGCACCAAGCTCATGGTCTACAGAGCAGTAGTAATACCCGCCCTCCTGTATGCTTCAGAGACATGGACCATGTACAGAAGGCACCTAAAAGCACTGGAGAGGTACCACCAATGCTGCCTCCGCAAGATCCTGCAAATCCATTGGCAGGATAGGCGCACCAACATCAGTGTTCTCGCTCAGGCCAACATCCCCAGCATCGAAGCTTTGACCACGCTCGATCAGCTCCGATGGACGGGCCACATTGTCTGCATGCCCGATACGAGACTCCCAAAACAAACGCTCTACTCAGAGCTCCGACATGGCAAGAGAGCCCCAGGTGGGCAGAGGAAATGCTTCAAGGACACCCTCAAAGCCTCCTTGAAAAAGTGCAACATCCCCACCGACACCTGGGAATCCCTGGCCCAAGACCGCACAAAGTGGAGGAGAAGCGTCCGGGAAGGCGGCGAACACCTCGAGTCTCTTCACCGGGAGCAAGCGGAAGCCAAGCGCAAACAGCGGAAGGAGCGCACGTCAACCCAAGCACCCCACCCACCCGCCCCTTCAACCACCGTCTGCATCACCTGTGACAGAGACTGTAGGTCCCACATTGGACTCATCACTCACCTGAGAACTCATTTTTAGTGTGGAAGCAAGTCATCCTCGGTTCCGAGGGACTGCCTAAGAAGAAGAAGAAGAAGATAGTACTGAGGGAGTGCTGCACTGTCGGAGATGCCGTCTTTCAGATGAGATGCTAAACCGAGGCCCTGTCTGCTTTCTCAGGTGGACGTAAAAGATCCCATGGCACTATTTCGAAGAAGAGCAGGGGAGTTATCCCTGGTGTCCTGGCCAATATTTATCCCTCAACCAACATAACAAAAAACAGATTATTTGGTTATTATCACATTGCTGTATGTGGGAGCTTGCTTTGCGCACATTGGCTGCCGCGTTTCCCACATTACAACAGTGACTACACTTCAAAAGTACTTCATTGGCTGTAAAGCACTTGGAGAAGTCCGGTAGTCGTGAAAGGCGCTATATAAATGTAAGTCTTTCTTTCTTTCTCAGCACCTTCAGGTGGATCTGCAGTTTGAGCAGCGAGTTCAGATCTTTTGATGCTGTTTTCTGAAGATATTTTCAAATACATTACCAGGAACATTAAACGCTGAAGCAATATAGCAGCTAATTGATTCTGGAATTGTTTCTTCGTTTCAGTCTTGTGATGGATTTAGAAATCATTAACTCTCTGAGTGTTGGCTCCAGGAATCTCTGAACACCGGGGCAGCCATTTAAAAAAATTAATACAACTCTAACAGTGTAAGGCTGATAAATTCCCCGTACTACAGAAATAGCACTGGTGAATTGTCAGGAGCAATGTGCCCGTGCAGCAATGTGCAGGTCCCACGCAGGCCACTCAATGGCAGTATAATAGGAAAAAATCCACGCATGCTCGGTAATTTGAATGGGCCGCGCAGCCCCTTAAAGGGGCCACGCAAAAAACATTTGTCAGGAGTGGCTTGTTCTGTATGTTATAATTCAGCCTCACTCCCAAAACTCTTACCTTGTTCTCACTGTAAAAGGCAGCTTCCATTAGCAGGCCCAGAGCTAACACCGATCCCTTTACCGCTGGGTTATACCAGAAGCAGTATCCCGTACTCATGCCTTGAACTTGCTCAGAAGATTGTGCAAAGTCCAACACGAAACGTTCAAAGTAGGAATGGAAGGCAGGTTGAAGTGGCAAACCAGAGAGAAATTGAGATCATGGCCTGGAGTTTCTGTTGGGTCGCGCTGGTAGTTCCCGTGCAATTTGCTCAAAATCGATTAAACCAGCGCAAAAGATGGCGGAATTTCAAGCGCATATAACGTCCAGAGCAACTCGAGTTTCCGCGATCTTTTGAGCTAGTTTAAAAAACATCGCGCTGGAAACAAGGCCGCCCATAAAGCTGGCCACGCCCACAAGCCGAATTCATGGCGAGTTTCCGCTAATTGCGCCTGTTTACGGCCTTCGAAGTGGCTCTTAAAATTCAGCTGTTTTTTTAGGCACAAGGACACTAATAGGCACCTTTTAAAGGCTTTTAAACATTTCTTTTAATTTACTAAGAAACCGACTACTATACATCAATGTAACGAGTAAATGGTTCTGTATAGTTTTTTAAAGTCATTTTCAGTTAGTCAAAATCGGATTACGCACAGGTGGTGGACTGGACACACTGGGCTGGATTTTGCCATTGGTGGCGGGTTGGGGGCGGGTCAGGTGGTTGGCGGGTCCCGTTCCCGCCTCCGCTGTCAGGCGGGATAATTGAGCTATTTTGCCCTAATTGGGCAATTGATTCCCAGCGTGTGCGCTCCCCTGGCCCAATTAGTTTTTTGGGCCTGAAACTCGCCTCTGATGACGTCATTTCTCCAGCTGCATTTAAGGGCTCCAAGCAGCCTTGGTTCATTTTCAGCCTCTACACTCGTCCTTGCTTCTCTTCAAAGTGTTTGGAGCTCGTGGGATGTCTACTTCAAGGGCCAAGGCCTCACCACGGTTTGATGATGACTCACTCCATGCTCTGGTGGAGGGAGCCAGAGCACAAAAGGAGGTGCTGTTTCCATCCTCTGGGAGGAAAAAACCTCCCCAGCAGACCAAAGCTGTGTGGCTGCAAGTTGCCCAGGAGGTCAGTTCCACATCAATGTGCAGCAGGACCTGGCTGCAGTGCCGAAAGAGGTTCAATGACCTTGTTCGCACAGGAAAAGTGAGTATAGCATCAACTTTACCCTCATTCTGCTCCCCATCTCCTCTCAGCACCAGCACTCTGCATTGTCAACCTACTCCTACACATCTCACTTTACCCTTACATCCCTTGCACCCTTAACCATTCCCTCTCTCTCTATGTAAACAATCACTTAACTATTCGACTGTACTGCTCTCACACTCCCTATCACTGTTATGTTATGACAACAACTAACAACACACAGGGAGGGCCCTTAGTATTGGCACCTCACTCCATCTTTGTGTCCTTCTAAGCATCTATGCTATGGATTATCTACACTGACTCCATCATTCTAACTCAAACTCCACTTGTGTCCGTCATTGCAGGAAAAGAGAGCCCACAATAAGAGGGAAAGGGCAAAGACAGGAGGAGGGCCACCCTCAATAGCCCATCTCACCAGCACTGAGGAAGTGGCCCCAGAGATTGTTGGAGCTGAGGAGGATCTGGAAGTGGGGGACGAACAGACGGGCGCAGCAGAGCAAGCTGGTGACAGAATAGATTGGCATTTCTCTCATTGACATTGCATGAGTGACTGATATGGCTTCTGATGCTCAAACAGATTGACTTATGATCATCTGCACAATTCTATGTGCATGCAACGTTTATCTCACATGTCTAACTCATGCCTTTACTCCCCCACAGGACCATCGACAGTCCCCATCCCCACTGTCCAGGAGGAAGAGCCTGAGCCCCCAGACTCCTCAGAGGAACCTGCAACCTCTGAGGGCGCAGCGTCAGCAGAATTAAGTGCACCCAGCACCAGCGCAGATACGCACATCTCGGTGGCACCTTGGGACATAGAGTAGTGTTGTCACCTGTTGTATCACAGCTCACAAGTGAGCATCAGCAGATGGTGGAGACAGGGACAGCAGTGGAGAGTCCTCATCGGAGGCAGCAGGGCGCTCCCAGCTCGGCTCCGCTGCATGTCGACCCTGTGCCTCCGGGTCCATCCAGAAGGAGTGCGGTGCTGGAACTCCAGGAACAGGTGCAGGAGTCTCTGGCAGGTTTTGTCTCAGGGGTCACTGCGAGTGTGGAGAGGATGGAGGAGTCCAACGCTAACATGAGCAGAGCCTTTGTGGAGGCATTGGTGCATGAACGCATCACCACGGAAAGGTGCCAGGCACATGTGTTTGATTGGGCAACCGAAGCAAATCTGGCCAAGATGAGTGCATCCCTTGCATCCTGGGCAGCAATGTGCTCGCGTGCTGCTGCGGCTGGTTGATGCGCATCCGCAAGGTCTTCATTCTCGTTCTCCTCCTCCTCCTCCTCATCCTCCTCTTCATCTGAGGAGGCTATGCACTGAGCCACTTGTTCCTCAGGCAGCTGCAAGCCACGATGCTGGGCACTGTTGTGCAGTGCACAGCAGACCACGATGATTCTGGAGACCCTGGCTGCTGAGTACTGCAGAGCTCCACCTGATCTGTCAAGGCATCTGAATCGCATCTTCAGCAAGCTGATGATTTGCTCGATGATGGATCTGGTGGAAATGTGGCTGGCATTGTAGCGCTCCTCAGCTTCGTTCGATGGCCTCCTGAACGGCGCCATTAGCCACATCTTCAGGGGATAGCCCTTGTCTCCAAGTAGCCATCCCGAAAGTTGGTTTGGTGGATTGAAGAGTGGAGGCACACTAGACCGCCGCAGGATGAACGAGTCATGACAACTGCCAGGGTACTTGGCGCAAACATGCAAAATGTCCTTCTTGTAGTTACACACCAGCTGCACGTTGAGGGAGTGGAAGCCCTTGCGGTTGACAAAATGAGCTGGGTTGTGATAGGATGCCTTAAGGGCCACATATGTGCAGTCTATGACGCCCTGCACCCTTGGGAAGCCTGCCATATTTGCAAAGCCAACTGCACACGCGGTTATACTTGCTTGATCCGTGGAGAAGTGTATGTAATTGTGCGCCTTTGCAAAGAGGTCATCAGTAACCTGCGTGATGCAAGTGTGTGTGCGGCCGACTGGGAGATGCTGCTGATGTCTGCTGATGATCCCTGGAAGGAGCCTGAAGCAAAAAAGTTAAGTGCGGTGGTGACTTTGACAGCCACTGGTAAGGGGTGTCCACCCGCTCCTCTGGGCTCCAGGTGTTGGTGCAGCATTGCGCAGATGTCACCGACTACCTCTCACGAAAGTCTCAGCCTCCTTTGGCACTGCTGCTCACTCATGTTGAGGAAGCTCATCCTCAGCCTGTAAACCCTGTTTTGGGAGTATCTCCTGCGGCAACGTGCTTCCCTGCGCTGGCGCCTTCTACCCTGTGCACCATCAGGTGGGTGAAGAGCAGGTTGGCGCTCCTGTTGTTGCTGCTGCTGTTGCTGCTGTTGTTCCTGGTTCTGCTGCTGCCGCGGCTGCTCTTTGTCCGAATCTGAGCTCCAGGATGAAAGGAAATAAATGGTTCCCATGATGCTGGTAGCTACCTGAGTTGAGGAAGCGCTCAGTCAATGTGGGGAGAGGGTTTTCCCAGGAGGTCACAGTGGAGATGGAGTGGAGCTTCACCACATCCGAAATCAGTGGACCTGCAAAAAGTTCTCGAAGATCTGAAAAAACAAAGTTCTGCCACCTGCAACTGACCCTTGTTGAAAGCTCCGTTTTTATGGTGGAGCTGCAGCTGTTTGGAAGCCAGCCACTTGTCAACCCGACAGGATTAGCTGGCGTGTTTCAGGAGAGACATGCAGCACGCTGGAAATGTGGGAAAATTTGAAAGGCCTCTCAAATTGGTATTATAGAAGTCCTTAAGTAGTAGTTAAGTACCTTAAGGGCCTATCCCGCCGCTTGGAGGCGCGACCGAAACGGACTCTGCAAGCCCGCCTCTGGCAAAGTTGCGCGGAGGCGGGTTGACGGCGGGATCGGAATCCGCCGTCATTTTTTCAAACTTTCCCACCTGACCCGCCCTCAAACCCACCTCCTCAGGGCTGGTGAAATCCAGCCCAAGGTGTCTATGTGTGTTTTTTGTGATGAACCCATTTTCAGCTGTATTAATAAAACTGCACCAGGCCACCACTCTTAAATATATCAAGGAACATATTTAATGCAAAAGAAATATTCTTAAAAAAAATTACTTTCTAAAACGCTGCCCGATATCCCCGGGTTCATTCACGATTTTATATTCGGCGATATGCAAATGAGCGTTAGTGGAAACTTGAGCAAAAAATTCACTTCGCAAAACTAGCGCAATTTTGAGCACAATTTTCACCTGGATCGCCGATTGCGGCCAAAACGGAAACTCTTGGCCCACATTGGCAAGCAGGTTGGTACATCTTTAGTATTTGGTCTGCCCAATGTCGAAGTGTAGTACCATCGATGTAAACTTCAGTCTTACATGGAAAGAGAGTTTGGGACCTTGGACAATGGTGTGGGAAGAGACAAATGGACAGGTGTATCTGCAGTTGTTGAATGATAAAATACTTTGGGAAGGGTTGTCAGAGGTGAAGGTAATGGAAGAATGAACAAGATGTCCCAAAGGAATGGTCCTTCTACAAAGCAGAGGTGAAAGACTTGGTGCTTGGTGATGGAAATGACAGGGTTGCCCTAGTGAATAGATGTGATAGTGGGATGGAATGCGAGAGCAAGTTATTGTGAGAAAAGGAGAGGGAGTGAAAAGAAAGATACGGGGAATGAAGTGTGCATGGCCAAGAACTATTATACGCTGGCTAAAGAAAACTTCTACCGCGGAAAAGGGAAGGCATTCCAGAAACGGTGGTGCAGAAAGTAGAGTCATGAGAGCAGATATGATGGGGACCTAGAAACTGGGAGAAAAGAATGGAATCTAAACAGGAAACAGAGTGGAAAGAAGATTCCTCATCATTGTGGGCATCTGTGGAGCTATAATAGATGTGTGTGAAATCTCATTGCCAGGAAATGCAGAAGGGAAGGGAAGAATCAGAGATGGAGGTGTAAAGGTGGAAATTGGAACTATGGTTACTAAACTTCTCCAGATTGGAGTGAGAGCAGGAAGACTCACGGACATCAATGTAATGGAGAGAGAGCTCAGGGAGAGGGCTAGAATACAACTAGAATAACAGAATGTTTCATACAACCTGCCAAAAAGACAGGCAAAACCGGGGCCCCTGGGGGACCCACAGCGCCAGTCTTTATCTGGGGGAGAAAAAGCTCAGCCAAGTAGAGGAGGATGGCAGTGGAAGGAGACCGGTTGTGCCATAGTTGGGTATGAAGTGGGGGCCTTGAGCTAATCTTGGTGAGCGATGGAGGTGTAGACAGTCTGTATGTACACTGGTTGCCTGCTGTCCATCTCACGACTGGAATACATGTGTTTAAACTGGGTCTCTGGAAATCCACTGTAGCCTCAGTTGGTAAGTGGGCCTGCAGTGTGGAACACAACCATGAAGACTGGCAAGGACTGAGATTTAATCGCCGAGTCATCTGATCTCCAGCAGCTGGCCGTAGGGGCACGACAGTTGGCCTGTGATCCCTAGTCTGGGAAATGGGAAAGGAGCAGCAGGGTTGCTGTTACTGGCGACTATCCACTGATCCCGGCTGAAAAATGTACGTTTAAGGATCAGCTGAGGACGGGTCGGGCCCAGCTGTACTGCTGTCTGGTTCCCTGGTCCCATTGGGAAGGAAATGATGTGTGCAGCCCATCTGAGGAAAGCATCACTCACAATCGTAATGTAATCATCAGCTGCTGCCTGAGTAATGTGGCAAAATATGAATAGTGCAGCACGAGAGGTCCAGTTGCAAAGAAATTTGAGACAGTGGTTGCTTGGACTGGAATAAGCGGTGCTGTTCTCCTGGTGGAAGAGGGCTGCAGGTCTTCAACCAATAGTTGACGTATCTCCCCATTAGCCTCCAGGAAGTAATGAGGCCTTCTGAGATAGTGAACTGCAGAGAAATTTAAGTTGGACCCTCTTGATTAGTAAATCCTGGTGAGTGCTAAGCGATCCCACAATCAACGGGTCAGATTAAAGCTCTGCAGTCCTGCCACATCCAGTCGTGAATGGTGGTGGACCATTAAACAACTAATGGGAGGAGGAGGCTCCAGGAATATCCCCATCCTCAATGATGGTGGAGCCCAGCACGTGAGTGCAAAAGACAAGGCTGAAGCGTTTGGAACCATCTTCAGCCAGAAGTGCCGAGTGGATGATCCATATCAGTCTCCTCCTGAGGTCCCCACCATCACAGAAGCCAGTCTTCAGCCAGTCTGATTCACTCTGCGTGATATCAAGAAACGGCTGAGCGCACTGGATACAGCAAAGGCTGTGGGCCTCGACAACATCCCGGCTGTCGTGCTGACGACCTGTGCTCCAGAACTAGCCGCGCCTCTAGCCAAGCTGTTCCAGTACAGCTACAACACTGGCATCTATCCAACAAAGTGGAAAACTGCCCAGGTATGTCCTGTCCACAAAAAGCAGGTCAAATCCAATCCGGCCAATTACCGCCCCATCAGTCTACTCTCAATCAGCAGCAAAGTGATGGAAGGTGTCATCGACAGTGCTATCAAGCGGCACTTACTTATCAATAAGCTGCTCACCGATGCTCAGTTTGTGTTCCGCCAGGACCACTCGGCTCCCGACCTCATTACAGCTTTGGTCCAAACATGGACAAAAGAGCTGAATTCCAGAGGTGAGGTGAGAGTGACTGTCCTTGACATCAAGGCAGCATTTGACCGAGTGTGGCATCAAGGAGCCCCAGTAAAATTGAAGTAAATGGGAATCAGAGGGAAAACTTTCCACTGGCTGGAGTCATACCTAGCACAAAGGAAGATGGTTGTGGTTGTTGGAGGTCAATCATCTCAGCCCCAGGATATGGCTGAAGGAGTTCCTCAGGGCAGTATCCGAGGCCCAACCATTTTTTTTGAGGGGGAGCGGGCGGGGAAGTGGCTTTGAGCCCAAGATCAGACATGATCTTATTGAATGGTGGAGCAGGTTCGAGGGGCCAAGTGGCCTATTCCTGCTCTTACTTCTTATGTTCTTATGTTCTTATGTTCTTTTTTTATTCGTTTATGCGATGTGGGCTTCGCTGGCAAGGCCAGCATTTATTGCCCATCCCTAGTTGCCCTTGAGAAGGTGGTGGTGAGCCATTTTCTTGAACTGCTGCAGTCCGTGTGGTGAAGGTACTCCGACAGTGCTGTTAGGTAGAGAGTTCCAGGATTTTGACCCAGCGACAATGAAGGATCGGTGATATACTTCTAAGTCAGGATGGTGTGTGACTTGGAGGTGTTGGTGTTCCCATGCGCCTGCTGCCCTTGTCCTTCTAGGTGGAAGAGGTCGCGGGTTTGGGAGGTGCTGCCGAAGAAGCCTTGGCGAGTTGCAGCAGTGCATATTGTAGATGGTACACACTGCAGCCACGGTACGCCGGTGGTGGAGGGAGTGAATGTTTAAGGTGGTGGATGGGTGCCAATCAAGTGGGCTGCTTTGTCCTGGATGGTGTCGAACTTCTTGAGTGTTGTTGGAGCTGCACTCATCCAGGCAAGTGGAGAGTATTCCATCACACTCCTTACTTGTGCCTTGTAGATGGTGGAAAGGCTTTGGGGAGTCAGGAGGTGAGACACTCGCTGCAGAATACCCAGCCTCTGACCTGCTCTTGTTGCCACAGTATTTATGTGGCTGGTCCAGTTAAGTTTCTTGTCAATGGTAACCCCCAGGATGTTGATGGTGGGGGGATTCGGCGATGGTAATGCCATTGAATGTCAAGGGGAGGTGGTTAGACTCTCGCTTGTTGGAGATAGTCCTTGCCTGGCACTTCTGTGGCGTGAATGTTACCTGCCACTTATCAGCCCAAGCCTGAACGCCGTCCAGGTCTTGTTGCATACGGGCATGGACTGCTTCATTATCTGTGGAGTTGTGAATGGCGTTGAACACTGTGCAGTCATCAGCGAACATCCCCATTTCTGACCTTATGTTGGAGGGAAGGTCATTGATGTAGCAGCTGAAGATGGTTGGGCCTAGGACACTGCCCTGAGGAACTCCTGCAGCCATGTCCTGGGGCTGTGATGATTGACCTTCAACCACCACAACCATCTTCCTTTGTGCTAGGTATGACTCCAGCCAGTGGAGCGTTTTCCCCCAATTCCCATTTACTTCAATTTTACTAGGGCTCCTTGATGCCAGACTCGGTCAAATGCTGCCTTGATGTCAAGGGCAGTCACTCTCACCTCACCTCTGGAATTCAGCTCCTTTGTCTATGTTTGGACCAAGGCTGTAATGAGGTCAGGAGCCGAGTGGTCTTGGCGGAATCCAAACTGGGCATCAGTGAGCAGGTTATTGGTGAGTAAGTGCCGCTTGATAGCACTGTCGATGACACCTTCCATCACTTTGCTGGTGATTGAGAATAGACTGATGGGGCGGTAATTGGCCGGGTTGGATTTGTCCTGCTTTTTGTAGACAGGACATACTGGGGCAATTTTCCATATTGTTGGGTAGATGCCAGTGTTGTAGCTGTACTGGAACAGCTTGGCTAGAGGCGCGGCTAGTGCTGGAGCACAAGTCTTCAGCATGATAGCCGGGATGTTGTCGGGCCCTTCAGCTGCTTCATCAATGACCTTCCTTCCATCATATGGTCAGAAGTGGGGATGTTCCCTGATGATTGCACAGTGTTCAGTTCCATTCGCAACTCCTCAGATAATGAAGCAGTTCATGCCCGCATGCAGCAAGACCTGGACGATATTCAGGCTTGGACTCATAAGTGGCAAGTAACATTCGCGCCACACAAATGCCAGGCAATGACTATCTCCAACAAGCGAGAGTCTAACCACCGCTCCTTGGCATTCAACGGCATTACCATCACCGAATCCCCCACCATCAACATCCTGGGGGTCACCATTGACCAGAAATTTAACTGGACCAGCCACATAAATATTGTGGCTACAAGAGCAGGTCAGAGGCTGGGTATTCTGCGGCGAGTGTCTGACCTCCTGACCCTCTAAAGCCTTTCCACCATCTACAAAGCACAAGTCAGGAGTGTAATGGAATACTCTCCACTTGCCTGGATGAGTGCAGCTCCAACAACACTCAAGAAGCTCGACACCATCCAGGACAAAGCAGCCCACTTGATTGGCACCCCATTCACCACATTAAACATTCACTTCCTCTATTACCGGTGTACCATCGACAAGATGCACTGCAGCTACTCGCCAAGGCTTCTTCAGCAGCACCTCCCAAACCCACGACCTCTACCACCTAAGAAGGACAAGGGCAGCAGGTGCATGGGAATCATCGATCCTTCATCATCGCTGGGTCAAAATCCTGGAACTCCCTCCCTAACAGTACCTTCACCACAAGGACTGCAGCGGTTCAAGAAGGCGACTCACCACCACCTTCTCAAGGGCAATTAGGGATGGGCAATAAATGCTGGCATTGCCAGCGACACCCACATCCCAGGAACAAATTTAAAAAACACCAGGAGCAGAGCCTGGTCATGTGACCCTGTAATACCTTGAGTGGGAGGGGCTTGGGCTGCTTTGTGACATGGTTCCCGACTCCTTTGTGATGTCACCTGGAGACAGGTTTACGCCCCTGGTTACACAGCATCAGTGGGAGTCACTGTGGGAGGAACTGGACTTGGCAGCTGACACTGCCAGTGAGTTTAGTCCCTATAAATAGGGGAAAGCAAAGAACAATTTAATATTAAGGTAAGTAATTCAACCAAATGTCATTAATGACAAATATATTTACATTAAATATAATGATAGTAACAAAAATAGTCCAATTGTATTCCAATTACAGATTCTAGAATTAATATTAATAAATTTTATGTTAAAAGATTCTTGGAGTGAAGAGTATCTCAGGAAGGTGGAGGTTGGGTTATTGAATGGCCCGAAAATTAGACCTAATATGCGAGAGTACGCACTGTGTACTCTCGCGTTTTAGGTCTCCAATTGCCGGTTTCCAGCATGCACTGAGCATGCGCGGGAAACCGGCACTTCGTGAATTCAAAAGGGGGCGGTTCCTAGGTGAACCGCGTGCGCGCTACAGGCTGCGCGCACGCAGTGCACTTAGTGCTTTGAACGCGCAGGTAAGCATGGAAGATTTTACACATAAAGAAAGGAGGCATAAGACCCTCTTTTAACAAGGTAAGTAGTTAATTAAGTATTTTAAATTTTTTTCAACAGGTTTATCTTTTTTAGAGACTTTAAAGAAAGGTAAGTTTATTTTTATAACTTTTAAAAAGATTTTAAATTTTTTCAAAAATTAAATTTTTTGTTTAAAGTGGTTAATTAATTTATTTATACTTATTTTATTAATGTGATGGCTTTTTTTTAAATTTAATTGAGGTTTAGCTGTTCTTTTGGGGGGGTATAGTATTCATAGCTTTGACAGCCCTTGCTGTCAAAACTATGAATGAAAGATGGTGTGCTGCCATTGGCTCTAACTGAATCACGTGATCCCAGAGCTCGCACGAACTAATTGCGTCTCTGGGTCACGCACACACTGCACAGCTGCAGCCTTGAAACTAAAGTTCGTGTGGGGCCGGAGGAAAAAGGTAGGCGCGGAGTGAGATATCGCGGGGAAGCCTTACCCCCGCGTGAACACTCGGGGCTGGATTTTGTCTTGGGGTCGGGTTGGGGTCGTGTAATCCGCAATTCGTGTTTCCCACCCGACTCCAGATTAATGTGGGTGCCTGATGCAATTTTCACTTAATTGGGCAATTGAGTTGGAGCATGTGGGAACCCATGAACTAATTAGTGGTTTCAGTCTGAAAGTCGCCTCTGATGATATCATCATTACTGACTGCCTAGTCTCAGAGACTGTTGGTGAGAGAGGAGTTGCCTGGCTTATGATGTGAGTGGTTCTGGCAAAAATGGGGGGGGGGGGTGAGAGAGAGAGAGAGAGAGAGAGAGAGAGCGCGCGCGCCATGTGACCCTGTAATACCTAGAGTGGGAGGGGCTTGGGCTGCTTTGTGACATGGTTCCTGACTCCTTTGTGATGTCACCTGGAGACAGGTTTATGCCCCTGGTTACACAGCATCAGTGGGAGTCACTGTGGGAGGAGCTGGGCTTGGCAGCTGACACTGCCAGTGAGTTTAGTCCCTATAAATAGGGGAAAGGAAAGAACAATTTAATATTAAGGTAAGTAATTCAACCAAATGTCATTAATGACAAATATATTTACATTAAATATAATGATAGTAACAAAAATAGTCCCATTGTATTCCAATTACAGGTTCTAGAATTAATATTAATTTTTGTATTCAATGTTTCATGGAGTGAAGAGTATCTCAGGAAGGTGGAGAGAGAGGAGTCGAATCATCATCACACTAACTGGGAATGGAGAAATGTCACTGGATTCACGGAGCAAATCTGGTGGGACCAAGACCCTCAATGTTGAAGATGAGATGAAACAAGAAGCTTCAACAATTATTGTAAAGGTGAGGAACATTTACTGAGGATCCCATCAGTCCAGGATTTTGCCAAAGTGAGAGTCTAACCATCTACTGGACAGATGCCTTAGGAGTCCTCCTTTGATGCAACAAGTTGAACAGAGCTTATCTCGTATGTAAAGCTCGCCCATACCTGGGAGTACTTGACAGTTACGTGTAGAGGGTTTTTTATTCTCTATTCAACCCATGCTGTACCTGAGCTGGTGTGCTTCATTGGATAGTGTCAGAGGAGCTGTACGCTGCATTTAACACAGACTGGATCTGAGTTGGCTGTGTTTGATGAACCAATAGAGAGAGCTTTACACTGCATCTAACCTGAGCTGTACCTGGCCTGGGAGTGTTAGATGGTAATGTGTAGTAGGAGCTATACTCTGTATCTAGCCCACGCTGTGCCGGGCCTGGGAGTGATTGCTAGGACAGTGTAGAAGGAGGTTTACTCTGTATCTAATCCATGCTGTACCTGCCCTGTGAGTGTTTGATGAGGCAGTGTAGAGGGAGCTTTACTCTGCATTTAACTGGATCTGACTGATACCTTTTTTGACTATTTAATTTAGTGCAGCACTGGCCTGAACTCAGATACATTCCACATACTCACAGAGATCAGCACGAGAGCACAAAACATCCCAAACACAGGAGCTGACCCTGGGATTGTGTGACACTAACTCTGCAGATACATTGTGGGGGTGGGGTGTGGGGGGTATAGTGGGGGTGGGGTGTGTGGGGGTATAGTGGGGGTGGGTTGGGGGGGTATAGTGGGGGTGGAAGTGGGGGGGTATAGTGGGGGTGGGGTGTGGGGGGGTATAGTGGGGGGTGGGGGGTAGTGTGGGGGTGGGGAGTGGGGGTGGGGTGTGGGGGGGTATAGTGGGGTGGGTGTGTGGGGGTATAGTGGGGGTGGGGGGTGTGGGGGTGGGGTGTGTGGGGGTATAGTGGGGGTGGGGTGTGGGGGGGTATAGTGGGGGTGGGGTGTGGGGGGGTATAGTGGGGGGGGGGGGGTGGGGGGGTATAGTGGGGGTGGGGGTGGGGGGGTATAGTGGGGGTGGGGGTGGGGGGGTATAGTGGGGGTGGGGTGTGTGGTGGTATAGTGGGGGTGGGGTGTGGGGGGGTATAGTGGGGGTGGGGTGTTGTGGGGGATATAGTGGGGCTGGGGTGTGGGGGGGGTATAGTGGGGCTGGGGTGTGGGGGGGGTATAGTGGGGGTGGGGTGTGTGTGGGGGGTATAGTGGGGTGGGGTGTGTGTGGGGGGGTATAGTGGGGGTGGGGTGTGTGTGGGGGGTATAGTGGGGGTGGTGTGTGTGGGGGGTATAGTGGGGGTGGGGTGTATGTGGGGTGTATAGTGGGGGTGGGGTGTATGTGGGGGGTATAGTGGGGGTGGGGTGTGTGGGGGGTATAGTGGGGGTGGGGTGTGTGAGGGGTATAGTGGGGGTGGGGTGTGTGTGGGGGGTATAGTGGGGGTGGGGTGTGTGTGGGGTGTATAGTGGGGGTGGGGTGTGTGTGGGGGGTATAGTGGGGGTGGGGTGTGTGTGGGGGGTATAGTGGGGGTGGGGTGTGTGTGGGGGGTATAGTGGGGGTGGGTGTGTGTGGGGGGTATAGTGGGGGTGGGGTGTGTGTGGGGGGTATAGTGGGGGTGGGGTGTGTGTGGGGGGTATAGTGGGGGTGGGGGTGTGTGGGGGGGTATAGTGGGGGTGGGGTGTGTGGGGGGTATAGTGGGGGTGGGGTGTGTGTGGGGGGTATAGTGGGGGTGGGGTGTGTGTGGGGGGTATAGTGGGGGTGGGGTGTGTGTGGGGGGTATAGTGGGGGTGGGGTGTGTGTGGGGGGTATAGTGGGGGTGGGGTGTGTGTGGGGGGTATAGTGGGGGTGGGGTGTGTGGGGGGTATAGTGGGGGTGGGGTGTGTGTGGGGGGGTATAGTGGGGGTGGGGTGTGTGGGGGGTATAGTGGGGGTGGGGTGTGTGGGGGGTATAGTGGGGGTGGGGTGTGTGTGGGGGGTATAGTGGGGGTGGGGTGTGTGTGGGGGGTATAGTGGAGGTGGGGTGTGTGGGGGGGTATAGTGGGGTGGGGGTGTGTGGGGGGTATAGTGGGGGTGGGGTGTGTGTGGGGGGTATAGTGGGGGTGGGGTGTGTGTGGGGGGTATAGTGGAGGTGGGGCGTGTGTGGGGGGTTATAGTGGGGGTGGGGTGTGTGGGGGGTTAGTGGGGGTGGGGTGTGTGTGGGGGTATAGTGGGGGTGGGGTGTGTGTGGGGGGTATAGTGAGGGGGGGCGTGTGTGGGGGGTTATAGTGGGGGTGGGGTGTGTGGGGGGTATAATGGGGGTGGGGTGTGTGGGGGGTATAGTGGGGTGGGGTGTTGTGTGGGGTATAGTGGGGGTGGGGTGTGTGTGGGAGGGTATAGTGGGGGTGGGGTGTGTGTGGGAGGGTATAGTGGGGGTGGGGTGTGTGTGGGGGGTACAGTGGGGGTGGGGGTGTGTGGAGGGTATAGTGGGGGTGGGGTGTGTGTGGGGTATAGTGGGGGTGGGGTGTGTGTGGGGGGATAGATGGGGGGTGTGTGTGGGGGGTTAGTGGGGTGGGGTGTGTGGGGGGTATAGTGGGGGTGGGGTGTGTGTGGGGGGGTATAGTGGGGGTGGGGTGTGTGGGGGGTATAGAGGGGGTGGGGTGTGTGTGGGGGGTATAGTGGGGGTGGGCTGTGTGTGGGGGGTATAGTGGGGGTGGGGTGTGTGTGGGGGTATAGCTGGGGGTGGGGTGTGTGTGGGGGGTATAGTGGGGGTGGGGTGTGTGTGGGGGGTATAGTGGGGGTGGGGAGTGTGTGGGGGTATAGTGGGGTGGGGTGTGTGGGGGTGTATAGTGGGGGTGGGGTGTGTGTGGGGGGTATAGTGGGGGTGGGGTGTGTGTGGGGGTATAGTGGGGGTGGGGTGTGTGTGGGGGGTATAGTGGGTGGGTGGGGTGTGTGGGGGGTATAGTGGGGGTGGGGTGTGTGGGGGGTATAGTGGGGGTGGGCGTGTGTGGGGGGTTAGTGGGGGTGGGGTGTGTGTGGGGGGTATAGTGGGGGTGGGGGTGTGTGTGGGGGGTATAGTGGGGGTGGGGTGTGTGGGGGGGGTATAGTGGGGGTGGGGTGTGTGTGGGGGGTATAGTGGGGGTGGGGTGTGTGTGGGGGGTATAGTGGGGGTGGGGTGTGTGTGGGGGGTATAGTGGGGGTGGGTGTGTGTGGGGGGTATAGTGGGGGTGGGGTGTGTGGGGGGGTATAGTGGGGGTGGGGTGTGTGTGGGGGTATAGTGGGGGTGGGGTGTGTGGGGGGGTATAGTGGGGGTGGGGGTGTGTGGGGGGTATAGTGGGGGTGGGGTGTGTGTGGGGGGTATAGTGGGGGTGGGGTGTGTGTGGGGGGTATAGTGGGGGTGGGGTGTGTGTGGGGGGTATAGTGGGGGTGGGGTGTGTGTGGGGGTATAGTGGGGGTGGGGTGTGTGGGGGGGTATAGTGGGGGTGGGGTGTGTGGGGGGTATAGTGGGGGTGGGGTGTGTGTGGGGGTATAGTGGGGGTGGGGTGTGTGTGGGGGGTATAGTGGGGGTGGGGTGTGTGTGGGGGGTATAGTGGGGGTGGGGTGTGTGTGGGGGTGGGGTGTGTGGGGGGTATGGTGGGGGTGGGGAGTGTGTGGGGGGTATAGTGGGGGTGGGGAGAGTGTGGGGGGTATAGTGGGGGTGGGAGTGTGGGGGGGTATAGTGGGGGTGGGAGAGTGTGGGGGGGTATAGTGGGGGTGGGGTGTGTGGGGGGTATAGTGGGGGTGGGGTGTGTGGGGGGTATAGTGGGGGTGGGGTGTGTGTGGGGGGTATAGTGGGGGTGGGGTGTGTGTGGGGGGTATAGTGGGGGTGGGGAGTGTGTGGGGGGTATAGTGGGAGTGGGGCGTGTGTGGGGGGTATAGTGGGGGTGAGGCGTGTGTGGGACGGTCCGAGTTCTGAAAGACTTTTTGCTCTTCCTTTCACAGGTCCCACTCATTAAAAAAAATTGGTCCTACATTGGCCAATCTCCAGTCCTCCGGAACTCATCCACACTCAGTCGAGCTCTGAAATATATTATCTCGGGCCTGGGCCATTTCCTCCCTCATCCCCTCCTCCTTTTACCGTTGACCTCTGGCTCGGCTCACCCATGGAGCCGTCAGATTTTTGTCCCTCCCAGTTCGGTGAGCTACCCGTTAGCGCACATTGAGCACAGGGCAGCTTGCTGACTGTATGTTAATGAGGAAAGGCCGTCTGTAGTTTAATTCACCAGGACAAGGAGATAAAATGTTTTTATGTGGACTGTCGACTGATGGGACTTCTGCAGCAAGGGTTTATTGTGTGAAAATTCTGCTGTTCCTCCTCCTCCATGAGGATAGCACAGAGAGGTGTGTCCAAGGTGAACCCCAGACCTTCTCCAGTTGTTCTGAGTATGTGGGGAGTCCGGGAGGACTAATATGAAACTAGTGATGTGATCAGTTTTGTTTCTGAGTAAGAATCTAACATGAGACCAAGTGCTGTGATGCATCACCCTCTTTATTTCACAGTGAGAATACATTCCCAGCAGTTTGAAAAACAAAAGACAATCAAAGGCTAGAAGACAATGGCTTATTTACTCCACAAGAGAAGCCTGTGAATGGGCCGCCTGTTAACAGGAGCAATATCTGAATGGATCATTTTCTCAATCACAGATTCAGTCCGTGTATATTCCAAGTGTGGGCACCCAGTATAGGTGTGAGGAGATCTGAATCTGAACTTTATTCCATCTTCAGTCCCTGGATCCTAATTTTGGATTGGGATTCTTTCTCCATTTTAAGGGCCAGTTTTAAGCTGCTTAACACCTGTGCTCCCAAAACCTTCCACTTCACTTTCCTCACCTGGGCCCGTCTGTTTTCTGAACCTGCCCTGATCTGAGTAAGGCCAAACTGGACTGAGAAACAACCTTCCTACTCATCCCCACCACAATGTCCAGTGTTTGATTCTCAGGAATGGCAGGAAAAGGGAATACTTTACTCCACACACAGGGTGTCCCCATTAGCAGGTTTCTCCAGTGAATGTGTTGCTCTTCCTACAGTGCACAGCGTGCAGTCGACACAGTCTGTTATACAGTCCATTCCCATTATATTTCACAGTACAGGAGACACAACAATTTAAACACGGTAGGAAATTCTTCAAGGTGATGTGATGAAAGCCTCAACATTTTACAAATGGTGAACACACTGCGTCTTTACAGTTCAAACATTCCCTTGTAATTAAATGATTCAATCTGGAGCTAACTCAGAGTGAGAGAGCCCAGGTACGATCCCACGTCTGACCACCCCATGATTTCACATTTCACAACTTCAATACTCTGAGCTCGGCAACACTTTCCATTTTCTATTGGCTCTTTTCACATCACCTTTAAATGTTCTGATCAGCCTGACTGTGATAAACATAAACATAATCCATTGCTGTCTGAAGGTAGAACATCCTGGAACTATATCTGCCAACAGAACCATCTCAATCTCAGTCTGTGCACGATTCATTTAAAGCAAGGTTACAGAAAAGGGAAATTACTGCAGTGATTAATCCCTGTTGCCCAAAGGAGGGCCGACCACCCATGTACAACTGGGTTTAGCCCTGTGTATGTGCAATATGGAGACTTTAAACAAATATCTGTGACTTGATGGCTCTTTTTTCAAAACCCCCAGGTTTCTAACCAGAAATGGTTAAATGTGGAGCTTCCTATTACTGGCTGAGTAATTCTCCTTTATCCTTCAGTGTGGTTTCTCCGCACTTACACAACTGGTAGATCACCAAAGCTGCCCCTCAGAGGTGGTCGGTCAGCAATGAATCTGGGACATTGGCAAATAACTTGGAATTGAAGGGGGCACCTAATTCTAAACAATATTAAAAGGAACAACAGCAGCCAGGACTCCTCTGCCGGGGCAGTCAGATCTGCCAGGGCCGGAGCCGAATGTCTGGTTAACGTGTGGGTGGAAGACCACGTGGCTCCCCAACATATTTCATCTGGGGAATGACAAGGAGATCCACCCCCTGGTGAAAACCAGGGACTATCTGCCACAGGACGATAAGAGGTGATACATTGAACTGGGCACCTGGAAAGAGCCGTTGTTTAGACTCATCGCACAAAACCAAATAATGTGAACACTGAATGTAAAATACAGACCAGAAAATGGGAAAGAAAACCTCAGTGTTGGAGTTAACGTCGCTGAATAATTGTGAATGAAGAAGCTCCAGCTCACAATGCAGCAGTGTGGGTGGGAGACAAAAACTGGCAACTGCCAGTAGAGGGCAGTATTTATAAACAGGGTCACCATGCACAGGGCTCTGGAGATGGGGCCTGGGGGGAATCGTTCAAAATCCCAACACTGCCACATGCACAGGGTTAAATCCAATGTGTACTAGGTGGGAGGTCAAAGGAGGTTAAGAATAGAGTTAAGCAGATCTCACTGTTTGATGTCTGTAAAGGTAACAGAACCTTTCAGAAAAGTTTCATTCTTCTTCCTTTTTAAATGCTAACTGCATCAGCCCATTTGTGTTCTCCCAAGCAATGCGAAAGAAACTCCTCTCAAAGGATTGTTTGTCGTCTTCCAAGTCCTTCTGGAATTCAATGATGAGTCCTTCATATTGTTGGTCGTCAAATTTGGTGTCGAAAGCCCTGCAACAGAATTAAGAAAGAAGACTTTTTATTTTTATTCCTCCTGGCAAAACTTGTCTGGAAAGCAATCAGATTGAAAGGAAGATCGGAACAGGAGAAGGCCATTCAGCCCCTCGAGCCTGTTCCATCATTCAATTAGATCCTGGAGTAGCTGCACCTGAACTCCATTTACCCATCTTAGCTCCATATTCCTTGAGACCCTTACCCAACAACAATCTCTCGATCTCAGTCTTGAAACTTCTTCTAACAGCGACCAGCTGTTTGGGAGTAAACACAGCGTTGATGGCGATTTCAAGCACTACTTAAAGGGATAGTCACCATTTCATGTTCATTGCTGCTGGAGTTGTGAAGAGGACCTCTGAAACACATCGAGAGACTTTCTGGGACACTTTGTCAAGACTTCACCAACACTCGAGTAACATTTATTCCAGAAATTCTCTGAGCACTTCAGCTAAAAAGAGTAAGTGCTGTGCTACTCCACCTTATTGGACACCTTACAGGAGTCACCAGGAGAAAGGGAGTGCTTGGTCCTGGGCATCTGCTAGGGCAGCCTCTTGGTCTGGACGAGGAATGGGAGGAGGACATGAGGCCAGTCAGAGCAGCACCAGCTGCTGGAGAAGAGATGGACAGGAAGGCGAGGTGGCGTCCATCCCCCCTGTGGGTAAAGGACATCCCTCCTCCTCTGGACCTCCTCCACCCCGATCTCCGGTGCCA
Organism: Squalus acanthias; assembly: GCA_030390025.1. NCBI lineage: Eukaryota > Metazoa > Chordata > Chondrichthyes > Squaliformes > Squalidae > Squalus > Squalus acanthias. The sequence goes on from CM059433.1 coordinate 133,233,511, forward strand.
CATCCGAGAACCTGTGCACCCTCTCCCTCGGTCCCTGAGCCATCCGGCAATGTGCTGCTGTGTGCCAGCCAGAGCTCTCCCCACCTTCAGTGGAAGTGGGTGCGAGGAGCTCACATACACTGCTCCACGAAAATTGTGTCTAATCAGCACTTGATGCTAAACCTGCAGGTTTCTGTTTTACCGCCTCCAGGCAAGTTCAAATTATGGTAATCAGCAATTAGGAACAAAATTGTGTTCTAAATCAGAACTTTCAAACAGGCCAAAATAACCCCCAGAATGTGGTGTATGTGAGAATGTGTGAAAACCAGGAGCCAGCCCTATTATTGTTACAATAGAGGAGTCTGTACTCAAGGGACATTCCAGCAGAGAAAAGCCCAACGACTTTAGGTACAAGGTTTGGAATTCCCATCCTGGGATCGTGTCCCGAGGAATTGTGGGTCTGCCATGTCCTGTGCTCCAGATGAACCTGAGTGATGTGAGTGTGGAGGTCCGGCCGTGTCCTCAGAAGAAGGAACTGAAGGTTGTGAGACAAGAACCAACTTATTACACGATTAATCGGAGGCTCCAGCGGTGGGACATAAAGGAGAGAGCGGAGGAACAGCGCCACCTAATCCGAGACTCCAGCGGTGGGACATAAAGGAGAGAGCGGAGGAACAGCGCCACCTAATCCGAGACTCCAGCGGTGGGACATAAAGGAGAGAGCGGAGGAACAGCGCCACCTAATCGGAGACTCCAGCGGTGGGACATAAAGGAGAGAGCGGAGGAACAGCGCCACCTAATCCGAGGCTCCAGCGGTGGGACATAAAGGAGAGAGCGGAGGAACAGCGCCACCTAATCCGAGACTCCAGCGGTGGGACATAAAGGAGAGAGCGGAGGAACAGTGCCACCTAATCGGAGGCTCCAGCGGTGGGACATAAAGGAGAGAGCGGAGGAACAGCGCCACCTAATCCGAGGCTCCAGCGGTGGGACATAAAGGAGAGAGCGGAGGAACAGCGCCACCTAATCGGAGGCTCCAGCGGTGGGACATAAAGGAGAGAGCGGAGGAACAGCGCCACCTAATCGGAGGCTCCAGCGGTGGGACATAAAGGAGAGAGCGGAGGAACAGTGCCACCTAATCCGAGGCTCCAGCAGTGGCCGAACCTTCCCCGATTTCCAAAAATACCAAGGTGTGACGTCACAGGACAGCAGGTAAGTGATTGGTTGGTGAGTATTAAGGTTTTTTTCTCAAAACTAAGACAGTGTTTTATACTAGGAGCGGGAAACTATAACATACTGTATTAAGTTTATGGTTTAACTAGTTAAACTGATAGAGGTATGGCAGGGCAGCTCAGTCCCGTGATTTGCACATCCTGTGCCATGTGGGAAGTCCTGGACGCTTCTTGCGGTCTGGACGACCACGTGTGCAGGAAGTGTCACCAGCTACAGCAACTCGAGCTCCGGGTTTCGGAGCTTGAGCGGCAGCTGGAGTCACTACAGTGCATCCGCGAGGCTGAGAAATACTTGGAAAGCACGTTTCTAGAAGTGGTCACCCCGCAGCCTCAGAATGTGCAGACAGAGAGGGAATGGGTGACCACCAGACAGAGAAGGAGGACCAGGCAGGTAGGGCAGGAATCCCCAGTGTGCATCTCGCTCACTAACCGGTACACAGTTCTGGAAACTGGTGGAGGTGATGGTTCCTCTGGGGAGAGCAGCCAGAGCCAAGGCCACGGCACCACGGGTGGCTCAGCTGCACAGTGGGGGAGGAAGAAGAGTGGAAGAGCGATAGTGATAGGGGATTCATTAGTTAGGGGAACAGATAGGTGTTTCTGTGGACGCAGGCATGACTCCAGGATGGTATGTTGCCTCCCTGGTGCCAGGGTCAAGGATGTCACTGAGTGGCTGCAGGACACTCTGAGCGGGGAGGGTGAACAGCCAGAGGTCGTTGCCCATATCAGCACCAACGACATAGGCAGGTAGAGTATAGGGAGCTAGGAAAGAGATTAAAAAGCAGGACCTCAAAGGTAGTAATCTCTGGATTACTCCTGGTGCCATGTGCTAGTGAGTACAGGAATAGGAGGATAGAACAGATGAATGCGTGGCTGGAGAGATGGTGCAGGAGGGAGGGCTTTAGATTCCTGAGGCATTGGGACCGATCTGGGGAAGGTGGGACCTGTACAAGCCGGACGGGTTACACCTCAACGGAGCCGGGACCAATATTCTCGCGGGGAGGTTTGCTAGTGCTTTTGGGGAGGGTTTAAACTAGCTTTGCAAGGGGATGGGCACCAGCATATAGGAGTAGAAAGGAGGAATAAGGTGCAGAAAAGAGTGAGTGTAATGGCTAGTACTAGAGAAGGAAGTAGTACTAGAGGCGGAAGTAGTCCCATATTAGAGAGAAGCAGACTAAGAAAGACTACGAAAAATTCAAAAATGGGTTTAGAATGCATGTACGTAAATTCACAAAGTGTGGTGAATAAGGTTGGTGAGCTCCAAGCACAATTAGCCGTGTGGCAATAACAGAAACGTGGCTTAAAAGCGGTGAGGACTGGGCACTTAATATTCAAGGGTACAAGGTGTTCAGAAAAGATAGGGAAGGAAAAAAGGGAGGTGGTGTGGCAGTGCTGATTAAGGAAGACATTGTGGTGTTGGAAAGGGAGGATGTTCTTGAGGGGACAAGGACAGAATCCATTTGGTTAGAGTTGTGGAGCAAAAAGGGTATGATCACGCTATTGGGAGTATTCTATAGGCCTCCAAATAGTGAAAGGGAGGTAGAGGAGCAAATCTGCAGGGAAATCGCAGAGATATGCAAGAGCTATAGAGTGGTGATATTGGGGGACTTTAATTACCCGAATATCAATTGGGATAATGCGAGGGTAAAGGGAAAGGAGGGGGCAGGAATTTCTGAAATGTGTTCAGGAAACTTTCCTTGACCAGAATGTTCTTGGCCCAACTAGGAAGGAGGCATTGCTGGATCTGGTGCTGGGGAATGAGGTGGGCCTGGTCGACCAAGTGTCTGTGGGAGAACACTTGGGATCATCGTATCATTTTCTTGTGGTTGCAGTTGGAATATTGCGGTGTGTGACATCAAGCCTAAGGAATTTCCCACCTTTGACCTCTTCAATTATTTTATTTCAGCTCAGCTTTGAAGACCAGGACTGTCCTTCAGATGTCACGCATTTCCTGACAGCGCAGTTCCAGCACTGGACATGTGACAAGAGAGTGACACCAAAGAGGTAGGACATGTGCAGCCACACTCATCAACATCCATCTTGCCCACACCTGTTGCTGTGCTGTGACAGATCGAGAAATGCTGGAGTTCCCCTGTGGAGGGAGGCAACGGCAGCTCTGCTGCAAAAGACAGTCAGTCACTCGACACAAGAGATGGTGAAGGAAAGAATCAGAAAATGTAAAGCTTTGAGGAACTGGATTCTGAACAAAATGAGGTTCCTCAGATCATGGCGTATTCACCCCAGATACATGTGTCAGAAATGTTTGTTGTCCACAATTAATCCTGAGTGCCTGCCGCTCAAGAGGAGTAACAGTCAATTCCAGATTAACACAGATGAGCCTTTGTTACAAAGGTATTGGAAACCAAACAGGACAAAGACAAATAGCACTGAAGTATTGATCAATGGGAAGATCTGAATTATAGACAGATTCAATTTGATCCTGCAGGAAGGAAGGAAAAAAAGAAGGAAGGAAGGTTCTAATCTGTAATAACCGGGACATTGAAGCACTAATGTGCTGTGCCATGGACTGAATAGGATCAACATTTCCCACTTTCAGACACTTTCCCACTGCTAATTATTGTGGGTTGACCCCATTAGCTGGGCTTACAGTGAATCTCACCATTAATTCTAACATCCAATTTGTTTAAATTCAGTAGATTGTTATGTTTCCTCTCCAGAGGCTGATGGTACAGAGCTGACCAACGTACAGACACTGGCCAACGCTGAATCAGAGGGGAAATTTATAGAGATTATTTTCTCCTCTTTTACCTCACCCATAACTCTTGGGAGACACAAGTGGTAACTTCTGGCTCCGTTAGTCACCATTCCTGTTAATGTTGGGCCAGATTGGGGACACAAGGCCCTGTCCCTCTGAAGTACTTAGATGACATCTCCATAGCCATGGAAAGCTTCATCTGACTGATGTAGAATCCAGCCTCTGGCACTTCATGAGTGGGAAGAGGATCCGCTCTAATGGCACCAACACTGTCCTTGGGTCTTTTTCTCCAATCAGCAGCAGAACATCCCTCTACCATCTCCTGCATCAAAAGCTCGGGATGACCTGACTGGTCTTCCTTTGATTCCTTTCCTTAGTTTACAGACTTTCCTGCAGTCTATTTTGTGTAATTGTGAACCCAGGTGTAGGGCCCAGACCCAGTAGCAGCAGAGCATGATTGAGGCCGAAGGCAAATTTTTTGGAACAAATCTCTGGGACTTAGGAATAGAAAGACTGTGGAGGCTAAAAAAGTAAATAGAAAAAGAGGACACGAGAACAGGAAAAGGTTAAAGCAAAATTAAGTTACAATTAAGAAAAACAAGCAGCACAATATATATAAAAAACGAGTTTTTATTATTTATTTATTCTCGGGATGTGGGCATCACTCGCAAGGCCAGCAGTTATTGCCCATCCCTAGTTGCCCTTGAAAAGGTGGTGGTGAGCCGCCTTCTTGAACCGCTGCCCTCCGTGTTGTGAATGGACTCCCAACATGCTGTTAGGTAGGGAGTTCCAGAATTCTGTGAAACTTGGAGGGGAATTTGGTGGTGGCGGAGTTCCCATAGAGTCATAGTCATAGAGTTATACAGCACAGAAAGAGGTCCTTCGGCCCATCGTGTCCGCGCCGGCCATCAAGCCCTGTCTATTCTAATCCCATTTTCCAGCACTTGGTCCGTAGCCTTGTATGCTATGGCGTTTCAAGTGCTCATCTAAATGCTTCTTGAATGTTGTGAGGGCTCCTGCCTCTACCACCCTTTCAGGCAGTGAGTTCCAGATTCCAACCACCCTCTGGGTGAAAAAGTTTTTCCTCAAATCCCCCCTAAACCTTCCGCCCCTTACCTTGAAACTATGCCCCCTTGTTATTGACTCCTCTACTAAGGGGAAAAGTTCCCCTCTATCTACCCTATCTATGCCCCTCATAGTTTTGTACACCTCAATCAGGTCCCCCCTCAGCCTTCTCTGCTCGAAGGAAAACAACCATGTGCCTGCTGCCGTTGTCCTTTTAGGTGGTAGAGGTTGCATGTTTGGGAGGTGATGTCAAGGAAGCCTTGGCGAGTTGCTACCTTCTTGTAGATTGAACACACTGCAGCCACGGTGTGCCGGTGCTGGAGGCAGTAAGGGGGAAAAATTGGGTTGGTTAGCACCTCCCATTAGCGCCTCGGGGGGGGCGGTAACGACTTACCGCCTGAGCGCAGCAATTTTAACGCTGCCCGTGAAATTAACCTGGCGCTTTGTGGTGGTGCTAAACACTACCGCCACGATCTCCTGCGCCCGGAGATCGTGACGTCATCCAAGCGTGCAACGTCCCGGTAGCGCTCCGCACTGGAAATTGATTCTCGCCCCTTACCTTAGCGTCTGTCGCTAGGAACAACAGGTAGAGGGGGACGTTTTGCAGTCGTCAAGGAGCTGGGGGAGCGCTATTTAAAGGCGTGCGCTTACTGCTTTTTCCTGTCGGGAAATATTTGGCATACGCAGGTTGAGAGAGGGAGAGAGGGGTCTGGAGACATTTAACGCTGTCCTACTTGAAGGAGTTTTGTTCCTGAGCAACAATTTTCAGGTTCCTATTTCTCTGAGCTTTATATTTACCACATTTAGAATCTTGTATGGGGGCTGTACTAACTCGGGGCCTCGTCCTCCATCTTCACCTTCGGAGGCAGCAGAGGCGCAGAGAGAGAGTGGCAAACGTGGCCAGAGGGAGGAGGGCCAACAGGCTTCTGCACAGGAGACCTTACCCTCCCAGGGTATTCTGGGAGCAACTCTCCTTCATTCATTTGTCTGAGGAGCAGTGTTTCCGCAGGCTTCGCTTCAGCAAGGAGGTAGTGACACAGCTCTGCAACCAGATCTGCAGCCTCAGCTCAGGACCAGGACGTTGTTGGTGGCAGTGAAGGTGACGGTGGCTCTCAATTTTTACTTTTCGCCCTTCGAGGGTGATCTCCATCCCCTGCTCACTTGCCCCCTTCCCACCCTACCGCTCCTTTAAAAAATTCATTTATGGGATCTGGGCGTCGCTGGCAAGGCCAGCATTTATTGCCCATCCCTAGTTGCCCTTGAGAAGGTGGTGGTGAGGGGCCTTCTTGAACCGCTGCAGTCTGTGTGGTGAAGGTACTCCCACAGTGCTGTTAGGGAGGGAGTTCGAGGATTTTGACCCAGCGACGATGAAGGATCGGCGATAGTATTTCCAAGTCAGGATGGTGTGCGACTTGGAGGGGAACTTGGAGGTGGTGGTGTTCCCATGCGCCTGCTTCCCTTGTCCTTCTAGGTGGAAGAGGTCGTGGGTTTGGGAGGTGCTGTCGAAGAAGCCTTGGCGAGTTGCTGCAGTGCATCTTGTAGATGGTACACACTGCAGCCACGGTACGCCGGTGGTGCAGGGAAGTGAATGTTTAACGTGGTGGATGGGGTGCCAATCAAGCGGGCTGCTTTGTCCTGGATGGTGTTAAGCTTCGAGTGTTGTTGGAGCTGCACTCATCCAGGCAATTGGAGAGTATTCCATCACACTCCTTACTTGTGCCTTGTAGATGGTGGAAAGGCTTTGGGGAGTCAGGAGGTGAGACACTCGCCGCAGAATACCTAGCCTCTGACCTGCTCTTGTTGCCACAGTATTTATGTGGCTGGTCCAGTTAAGTTTCTGGTGAATGGTGACCCCCAGGATGTTGATGGTGGGGGATTCAGTGATGGTAATACCGTTGAATGTCAAGGGGCGGTGGTTAGACTCTCGCTTGTTGCAGAAAGTCATTGCCTGGCACTTCTGTGGCGCGAATGTTACCTGCCACTTATCAACCCAAGCCTGAACGCCGTCCAGGTCTTGTTGCATACGGGCATGGACTGCTTCATTATCTGAGGAGTTGTGAATGGCGCTGAACACTGTGCAGTCATCAGCGAACATCCCCATTTCTGACCTTATGTTGGAGGGAAGGTCATTGATGAAGCAGCTGAAGATGGTTGGGCCTAGGACACTGCCCTGAGGAACTCCTGCAGCGATGTCCTGGGGCTGTGATGATTGACCTTCAACCACCACAACCATCTTCCATTGTGCTAGGTATGACTCCAGCCAGTGGAGAGTTTTCCCCTCGATTCCCATTGACTTCAGTTTTACTCGGGCTCCTTGATGCCACACTCGGCCAAATGCTACCTTGATGTCAAGGGCAGTCACTCTCACCTCACCGCTGGAACTCAGCTCCTTTGTCCATGTTTGGACCAAGGCTGTAATGAGGTCGGGAGCTGAGTGGTCTTGGCAGAACCCAAACTAGGCATCAGTGAGCAGGTTATTGGTGATGTAGGGGGTGGTGGTTTGTGTCAGCTTCACCTCTGACTTCTGAGCGGTTCGAATCGCTCTAACGCCCTTGGTTCTAGACCTTGGACTTATTTGGGGGTTGTGACAAAAAGTGCAGCAGAAAACTGGGTTTGATGCAAGAACTTTGATCTTTATTCAAGAAAGTAAAATACAACACAAACACTCTTAACACTCTAAAAGTGGGGAACACTTCGGTACAAGCGAGGGAAATAACATTAGAAGAATACTTCACCCCTCCCAATCCCACTTCACTAGCTAGGTTGGACTATGAGGACCAGGGATGATACTCACCAGAATCCTTGACAGTTAGGTTAGTTCGCGGTTTTGGGGTTCGCTCTATATGTTGGTTGGAGTCTGCCGTACCCCGTACGCGGTAGAGGACTTCAACTGCGTATCTGGTCAGTCTTCGCGAGTCCGCTGATGCGGTAGGGTGCGTATTGGATCTATCAGGTGAGTACCCACTTTTCTTTGGTTTAGAAGTAGGGTTTAGAGTTTTTTAAGGGAAAATCTTACCCAGGGGTAAGTCAGGAGTAGATTGTAGAGTGGAAACTGCGGATCTTCGGGTTTTCTTCGAGTTGGTTTTCTTTGGTCGCGGTGGCCCAAATATTGGTACTTGGTGTTCGGTTGGTTGTTTCGTGAGGGCCTTGTTGCCACAAGGTGTCCGATGGTCACTGAGGCGGTCGTTCTGGTTTCTTCACGTGTCGGCCTACTTTGTTGGATGGTCTGGCCTTCGAGCTGTCGACCTCCTGGCTGGACACGGAACGCTGAACGGTGGTGTTTTTAGAACTGTGTTGCGGAGAATGCCTCCGTGGATGTCTTCTTGTTCTTCCTTCCTCTCTTCTTTTTCAGGTTGAGAACGGGCCTTCAATTATACCAATTGAAGCTCCCTTATCTGCGCGCCAAATCAGATCCCGGTCATTATTAGATTTTGGCGAGCTCGTTAACGGTAACTTGTTTGTTAAGGTGTGAAGTGGTTTCGGGATGGCCCCATCCTGTCGATTTGCCACTTAATCATAGTTGATTGTCCTCAAGTTTTGAGGTTGATCCCACCTTCCTTCACAGCCTTTTCTCCCTTACAAGCCCAGACATGTCTTTTAAAATACTAAATCTTGGTTTTTGCTCAAAGTGTCCTTCGGTTAGGCCCAATGCACTTCACCACCCTGTAATAGCTAGAAAAGAGTCCAAAGTCTTTTTCCTTAGGGTTTTTCTTAGAGTTTTGGGGGATCTGTGAATTTTGAGAATATTACAGTCCCCCCTCTGATACTTTACTCGCTAGAGTATCATCCTGGGAGAGCAAAATTCCTGATCCCTGAGAGCCAACCTTCCCCTGTAGTTTACCTATCTAAGACCCAAAACACACATTTAGGTGTAGTGTTCAGATGCAGACACAGGTAAGAATCCAGTTACATTCATATCCAAGCACGGAGGGGGTCCAACACCCCTGCACCACTTGGAAAATATAGTACATACATAGTAAAAATAATACACGATCACAAACTTTATTCATTTTAATAAAAACAATTAAGGCTCGTCCTAAACCTGGCCATAGGCTTTATTGTAATGCTGGTCCCATGCTTTCTCATGTCAGGGATCGGAGCACTCTGTCCTTTCCCTTGCACTTTGTACACAGTAAGTAGAAAACTATGCCAAGCTGGCAGACCACTAAAATGTGCGAAGCCATTCTGATCCAGGAAGGGACCTCTATATTTTCGAAAATGTCCCACCAGGGTGGAATTATGATGCCCAAAATCTCGGCCCCTATCTCGACTGTCTTTTGTTCCAGAGTATAGAAATGTTTTTGTGATACTTGTACTGCCTTGAGTAGGGCGGTAAGATGTTCGGGTAGAAGGGGAATCTTATAGCCGAAGAATGTGACACAGTTTTGCAGGTTGGTGATGTTTTCCCTGACAGTGAGGTGAACAGTGGAGGGTTCAGGATTGGGGACAATCCGTTCCTGGGCCACTTGAACTTCTGCCTCGGGTTTAAAGCAGAAACTGCTGTCACTTACCGGACACCAGATGTGCTGTCCATGCTGGTAGTGGGGCGCACTTGTGGTGACACAATGGGCCAAAAATTCGGCACTTGCCGGGTGAGTACGCACTGTGTACTCACCCGTAAGGCCTCCTGAAGTGCCGGTTTCCTGCATGCACTGCGCATGCACGGGAAACCGGAACTTCCGGTCTGGTGAAGGGAGTGGTTCAGAGGTGAACCGCGTGCGCGGGAGAGGCTGCGCGCACGCAGCAAACTTAGGTTTTTTTCCAGGTTTCTCTGGGAGGGCAAGTATTGAAGAAGCTCTGCTTTTAAAAAGGAGGCGCAGGACCCGTTTTCAACAAGGTAAATGGTTAATTAATTACAATTTAAAAAAATTTTCAACAGGTTTATCTTTTTTAGATACTTTAAAGAAAGGTAAGTTTATTTTTAGCACTGTTAAAAAGTATTTTAATTTTTTCAAAAATGTAATTTTTTGTTTAAAGTAGTTAATTTATTTAACTTATAGTTATTTTAAAAATGTGATGGTTTTTTAAAAAATGTATTTGAAGTTTAGGTGTTGTTTTGGGGCCGATTTCAATTCATAGATTTGACAGGTCTTCCTGTCAAATCAATGAATGAAAGATGGTCCGCTGCCATTGGCTCTCCATGGCCCATGTGATCCCAGGGGACACATCGCACTAACTACGCCCCGGGACACGCAAGCACTGCGTGCCGGCACTTGGAGCAGGCCCAGGAGCTGAAGTCCTCGTGGGCCCAGAGGTCAACGGCAGGCGCGGTAGGTAGGTGCGCGCGGGATTCTTGCACCCGCGGGAAGCCAGGGAGCCTAATTTCTGGGCCAGTGAAAATATCGTTCCAGGTTCCCCTTCTTTGTCTCCCTGCGCCCATAGTGTGCTCTGCGTGTAGTGTGTACGGCTCTGCTTTGTCTATGTTGGCAAAGTCGAATTCGTAGAATTTCCTAAACATTTCTTTAAGGAGGGCCTGGTATAGCTGTTCTGTCTGCTTAGGACACCATTCAGGTAAGTGTACTTCAGTAAGGTTTAAGATAACTGAAGCTACTGCATAGTGTATCCCCTGGTAGAGTACCTTTTCGGTCGGCACTAGCACTAGCCCGTTCTCTGGTCCCTTGGTGGTGGTAGGACACCTTTCTATTACCGTCCGTGATGTCGTGGTCATGGGCAGGGGCTTTCGGGGGCGTGCTACTAGTTCGGTGGCGTTGACTGGGATCGGGGAGTGTTGGAGCGCGCACGCATGCAGGCTAGAGTCCCACCCCATCCCCTTCCTGGTATCTTGCCATTGTCTGGAGAAGATGATAGATATGCCTGTGGGGCAGGCTCTCTCTGATCCCCACATACAGACATAGATTCCCTGTTCCAACTCCCACCACTTATCCCAACACACACTCACTCCCCCTGGGGTCCCTGTGATCGTCCAGTAGGTGTCGTTCCCCAGTCGTTCCCAGTCAGCTGTATGGTCCCCTATGTTCCTGCTCAGCTTCCTGAGCCACCACCACCTATCCAGGGGAATCCGTCCCTTACATGTGAGACACACATGTTTCCCCTCAGTGACGCTGACCCTTGTAGCAACGACCTGTACCCTGGGGCACGGGATGGAGGCCTCCCCGTAGGTGAACCCGGTCTGGCTGGAGTATTTTGTAGAGTTAGACCCCAGCCACTCTGGCCAGCTTCCCTCATGGAAGTAAATAGCGAGCTCCTCCACACCCGGTTTGCCACCCCCAGCGGTAACGATCGGCGCTCTCTCTCCCGAGCACCCATAAATGTGGGAGTCCTCCACGTCACCTCGGTCACCAATGCTCACCCCTACCAGGGCGAGCAGGAGCAGAACCCTTGTCATGCCGATTTCCTCTCTGTAGGGACATACAAAACAGATAGCCATGTCCCGAGAAGGTTCTCTGGCTTGACAGGTGATCGAGTCTCGAAAATTTAAACTTACTTAAGTAAAAATAATAGAATAAAACTAAACTACCAAAACCGTAAATCACACCTAAAATACAATAAAGGCTCTGTACATCCACCGCCCGTCTCCGGACGGCCAGGCTAATTCCTGTTTGGCCTCTGCCTTGGGCAGCTTCTGAGCAGCTTGTATGCCTGGGCGTAAGGTGGTCTGTACTGCAGGACCCGGAGAGTCCTTCTTAAAATGGCTGAGGGTTTCCCTGAATCCCTGATAATCCGGGGAGTGTCCCCTCCTGTGCTACAGCACACTAACCCCTTTGGTGTGGCTGCTGAGTCCCTGTCCTGTCTGTGGGTTCCTCGCAGCCTGAGGCCGCAGGCTGGGGATCCCTTTTCTTAGAATGATCCCTGACTTTGGGTATTCTCTTTCAGGTTGTGGCCCTTGCTGGGCTGAACCACTGAAACTCTGGTGACCACGGTCGTTTTGGCTGTGGTGTGCGAGGAGACCTTCTCAGGACTCTGGCTACCGGGGGTGCGTCCGAGTCCCACATAATTGGTGGGATGGCCCCTCTGGTGACACAAGCCACTGCCCCTACCAGTGCGGTCTGTGAGTCTGCCACAGCTGCTGGCTGAGGATCTCTACCTTTAGGGCGGTTCACCCTTGCTGGCTGTTCCCCTTTGGATTTAAACAGCTTACACTGCTTAATGTGGAACCACTTGGTGCGGCGGGGCATCATTATGGCATAGACCATGGGGCTTGCCTTGTCGACAATGCTGTACGGTCCCATGTACAGTGGTTCAAAACTCCCTACCCGGGCAAAATTCCTAACCATGACCTGATCCCCTATCTCCCACTCGTGGTGCTTGCGGGGTTCTAGCAGCAGTCGGTTACTCTGATGCTGTTTTCCCATGTTGCCAGCAGTCTGCCAGTGGACCTGTTTAAGGTGTTCAAACAGATTCCTGACGAAGCCGTCCCGGTTGACCTCTCTGAGCTGACCCTCCGTGAGCACCGGGGCTAGCACATGGGTGGGGGTCCGCATAATCCTACCAGTCATGAGCTGGTGTGGGGAATACCCCGTGCTTTTTGACTGGCTGGCTCGGATCCCCATTAAGACCAACGGTAAGACTTCTACCCACTTCTTGGGTGAGTCTCCCATTTCCTTCCGTAGCCTTTCTTTAATGGTACGGTTTAAACGCTCCACAGGACCCGATGACTGCGGGTTGTGGGCGACGTGCCATTTCCCTTCAATGCCGAGTACCCTGAGGGTCTCTTGCATGACCTGCCCAGTAAAATGACTCCCCTGGTCGGACTCCACATACTGCGGTAGTCCCCATCGTGAGAACACTTCCCTGACCAGGATCCTAGCCGTACCCAATGCGGTAGCAGTACGGCATGGGAACGCTTCCACCCACTTTGAGAACACATCCACCAGGACTAGGCAGTACTTAAAGTCTCCCTGGGCGGTGGGTAGGGGCCCAATGTAATCGACCTGGATCGACTGCCATGGTCCCTCTACCCTCCTGATGTGTCCCATAGATACCTTCCTTTTCTGGGGGGTCAGGGTTGTTAGCAGCAAACACCAGACAGCCGGCACAAAACTCGCGGACCTCTTCCCTGAGTCCTGGCCACCATCCTGCCTGTTCCACCTGTTGCCAGGTGGTCTCAGGTCCGGGATGCCCCGCTCCTGGACCCTCATGGGCCAGTTGAAAGAATTCCCTTCGGTGCTGCTGCGGCACCACCCACTGCTCCCCCCTGAACAGCATGCCTTCCTTAACGGTGATGGTTGCTGTGCTGTACGGGCCCTCTATCTTTTCCCTTTTTTCCAGGGCGTTCAGGACGGCCTTGAGGACGGTATCCTGGGCTTGGGCCTGCTTTAAGTCCGGGGCCAAGGCTACTCCCTGGGTGCCTCCCTTGCTCCGGATTGCGGCTACCGGACCTGCTTGGTACGGATCCCAGAATACCCCTTCCCTGGCCCCCTGTTTGGCCAGCTTGTCTGCCTTACAGTTACTCTCCCACCTGGGCTCTGTCTTTGAATGGACCTTGACCTTATGGATATAGACCTTCCCTTCCTCCCCCACAGCTGCCATGATTTTCTCCAGCAGGGGCTTTATGGTGAGGGGTCTCCCATCAGCGGAGGTTTATCCGCGACGGGACCAGATGGCCAGGTACTCTGTACACGAATTGCATGTGAACATGTTGTCCGAGCAAATCGTGTATGGGGTAGGGAATTTCTCGGGGTGTGTAACCACGTACACTACTGCAGACAGTTCAGCCTGCTGGGCGCTCATGGTGCTGGGGAGTTTAATTGCCAGGGCAATGCCTGCCTCCTGGTCATAAGCTCCACACCCGGTGAGTCGCTCGCCAGCAGATACTGTGCTCGAACCATCCACATAGATTTCGCGGCCTGTGGGGTGTATCCCGGCCCGAAAACCTATGTTGACTTCCCATACCCCTTCAATGGAACACCGGTGGGCAGTCCCTGGGTAGATCAGGTTGGCTGCGAGCTTCGGCTCGCAGAGACCTTTCACCCTTAGGTCCATCTGGGAGAGAAGCAGGGTCCAGCGAGCAATACGGGCACTGCTCACTGTCCCGTCTTTGATTCTCCCATCTAGGAGCATCTGGGTGGGCGTGTGATGGGTGAGGAGGGTGATGGGAGAGGTGCCTGTGAAGATCAATGATCTTTTCACAGTCCAGTGAGTGGCGAGGAGCTGCCTCTCACAGTTGGAATAGCCCTTCTCCACATCAGTGAGTATCCTGGAGGAGTAAACCACTGGTCTCAGCCGGTCGTGCCTCTCTTGGAGCAGCACGGCACTCAGACTGTCCCCACTGGCTGCCACCTCCAGGAAAAACTCCCTCTCCCCATCAATAGCCCCTAGAGCCGGCGCGGTCTGCAGATCTTTTTTTAACTTGAGAAATGCTGCCTCGCAACCCTCGTCCCAGGCCCACTCCACACCCTTATGTAGGAGTCAGAGCAGAGGGGCTGCAGTGGCTGCGTAATCCTCAATGAAATCTCTGCAGTACCCGGTTAGCCCTAGAAAGGATCTCACTCCTGTGACTGTGTTGAGGGCTGGTAACTCCTGCACTGCTTCCCTCCTAGCTTTGTCGATGGCCCTTTCCCCAGCGTGCACAGTTAGCCCTAGGAATTTTACTTCCTGTTGGCCGATCTGTACCTTCTTTGGGTTCACTTTGAAGCCTTCTTGCCGGAGCAGCTCCAGCAGTTCAGCCAGTAGTGGACCGTGTTCCTCTCCCTCATCGGTGAACAGGAGTAGGTCATCCACATACTGTGCCAACTGCCGGGGCCGGCTGAAGCCCTTCAAACAATTCGCCATGCATTGGTGAAAAATGCTCGGGCTGTTGTGGAAGCCCTGAGGTAGGCAGTTCCAGGTGTACTGTTGGCCTTTAAAAGTGAAGGCGAACTTGTACTGGTCCTCTCTTCGTAAAGGGATGGACTAAAACCCGTTGGAAATGTTCAGCACTGTGAAAGTGGTCGCAGATGCTGGGATACTTCCGATGAGGTCGGCGACGGCTGCTACCGTGGGTGCACAGGCGGGGATGTTACGGTTGAGTACCCGATAGTCCACTGTGGCCCTCCAGGAGTTGTCCGGTTTTCTAACCGGCCACAGTGGAGAGTTTACGTGGGTGGCTATCGGTCTCAATACCCCCTGTGTTACTAAAGAAGCCATGGCCTTTTCCATGTCTGCTTCCGCCTCCCTGGGGAAATTGTATTGCTTCTGTGGTCAGGTCATGGGATCCCCGCTGACACTAACCTCGACCCCGTTTACCCTCCCACAATCGTGCTTGTGAGTGGCAAATGCTGCGAGGTGTGCTCGCACAAATGCCTGGTAGGCCATCGGAGTGTTACTGACCATTTGTTCGAGGTCGTAACCTTCCTTTGGTTTCAGGGTGCACAAGGTCCCCTTGCCCTGTTTCCCTGGGATGACTGCCACTTCACTTTCTCTGCCAGTACATGCTCCCCACAGACAGTGGTTCCTAAGATCCACTAGAATCCTGTGGCCTGTGATAAAGTCGGCCCCCAGGATCCCCGTCCCTTCCCGCTCCCATTTCATCAGGACACAGGTCCACTTGGTGTGGAGTGCTCCTAAATGAATGGACAGCGGGATGGAGAACGAGCCAGCCTGCTCGTTACCTGTAAACCCCACTAAGCTGTACGGGACCCCGTTAGACAGAGGTGAGGTAGCGGGTTTGGCTGAATAGACTATGGTGCTGGAAGCTCCAGTATCTAACAGATAAGTCCCTTTCACCTTCTCCACCTCCACCCTAACGAGTGGTCTCTTCCACGCGTCGTACTCCAGGGGACACAGGTAGACAGGCTGCGCTGGCTCTAGTCATAAGTCTGCGTTAAATGGGGCAGATGGGGTTAGAGCACCAGTGGCGGTGGCTACTCTCCCTGGGCCGTTCACTAGAGCTCGGATCGCAACCACGACCGAGTCTAACGTGGGGGAAGAGGTCGGTGCTTCGGTGCTTGGGGCAGGAGTTGGAGAGTTCTTCCCTACGTTATCCTTCCACGGATTCCTACAGTCTTTTCTCCAATGCCCACTCTTCCCGCACCCGAAGCAGTTACGCTTCGTGTCGGAAGGGTTACCCCCTTCCTGGTGTCACTCTTTCTTTTTGCTAGGCCTTATTTCATGTACCTTTCCCTTAGGTGGGTGCTCTTCTGTCCCTCTACCATTCCGGTAAGCCAGGGTCAGTTGTCTGACCACTGTCTCCTCGGTGACCCGGGGGTCTTTCGGGTCAAACCACAGCTCAGCCTTGGCTCTGATCCGTGGTAAGCTGTTTGCCACTAGGCTTCGGAGCCAGTGGGCCAGCTCGTCCTGATTCAGATGAGCCCGGTCGAGAACCCCATTACAGGCACTCCTGTACACAGGCCACAGTCGGTCTGCGAAAGCCTGTGGGGTCTCCCCTACTAGCTGTGTTGTCTTCTCCACTCGGGAGAAGGGACTACCATCGTTCATTCCCATGGCTTCCAGAACTCCCTCTCGTATAGCAGCGTATCCACCCTGCCCTCTTTTACTCTCCGCAGAGAGGGACTGGTAGATTTTGCTATCTAGGGAGAACAGGAGCATTTTTGCCATCTCGGCGTCATCGCAGTGGTTGATGCCCGCTGCCTGTTCCACTCCCATGAAGTGGATCGAGGGGTCCCCCTTTTGGGTGAGCTTGCCCAGGTGGCTTACCATAGCCCTAAGCTGTTGGGTGCCGTGGGGAGCCACGAATTGGCTTTCAAGGAGTCCTTGACCCCCACCACCCCCGGGCGTGCCAAACTTTTGCTGCCGGACCGGGCACATCGGCCCCGGCTCCGACCTTTCCTGCATTGGTTCGCCCTCCCCTCCCTGCTGCCAAACCGAGTCATAACCCGGCGCCACAGGTGGTGGTGGTGTGCACTCCCTGCCGGCCTCACAAATCGTCCGTCCCTCCTGCTGCCAGACCGGGTCGTTCCCCGGCGCCACAGGTGGCGTCTGAACAGTTTCCCCTTGCACTTCCAGGTCCACCTGGGCCACACCCGGGCTTAATAGGCATACCATGCCTTTGGCCCTGGACAGAGCAAGGTTCAAACTCTCGATTTGTTTCTGGCAGGGGCCGTGATCTCCCGCCTCATACACCCTAGTGCTTGCTATCTGGTAAGCTGCCTGGATGTCTCTCAACCTCTCCTCCTGCTCTCTTACTTGCTTGGCAAGGCGGGCGTTCTCTTCCCGCAACACCAGTTCACTGGTTTTAGCTTCGGTGACCTGACACTGAAAATATTCCTGTCTGTTTCTATGTGTTTCCACTAGCTGCATTTTTTCCTGATTTCGGGTGGTTAGTTCATTCAGTAATGTTTCCCCTGCTAGAGCCCTTGAGACAGTTGAGCTGATTCCCACAGTTCTGCTTTGAGTGCCTCAACACGTTTGTCTAACAGCTGGATCTGTCGCTGGGAGCATACCAACCAGATGGCTTTCTCCACAGATTTCTTGTGGTCCTTGCTCTCAGTCCATTTAGCTGCTGCGTCTATTGGATGCTCAGCACGCAACAGACTGAGTACCCATTTCTTGGTTATGTTCACTTTCTCAAACACATTAGAGGAAATCCTCTCTTCCATCTTGGTTCTCTCCTCAAAAACAGTGTCCACTGCATCACATCCCTTTTGCCAAAGTCCTGCCGCGATCGCCATTATGTAGGGGGTGGTGGTGTGTGTCAGCTTCACCTCTGACTTCTGAGCGGTTTGAATCGCTCCCACTCCCTTGGTTCTGGACCTTGGACTTATTTGGAGTTGTGACAAAAGTGCAGCAGACAACTGGTCTTGTTGCAAGAACTTTGATCTTTATTCAAGAAAGTAAAATACAACACAACAATCTTAACACTCCAATAAAATGGGGAACACTTCGGTACATATGAGGGAAATCACATTAGAAGAATACCTCACCCCTCCCAATCCCACTTCACTAGCTAGGTTGGACCCTGGAGAACCAGGGATAATGCTCACCAAACGAATCCTTGACAGTTGAGCTGGTTCGCGGTTTTGGGGTTCGCTCTATATGCTGGTTGGTGTCTGCCGTACCCCATACGCGGTAGAGGACTTCAACTGCGTATCTGGTCAGTCTTCGCGAGTCCGCTGATGCGGTAGGGTGCGTATTGGATCTATCAGGTGAGTACCCACTTTTCCTTGGTTAGAAGTAGGGTTTAGAGTCTTTTGGGTAAAATCTTACCCAGGGGTAAGTCAGGAATAGATTGCAGAGTGGAAACTTTGCGGATCTTCGGTTTTTTATCCGAGTTGGTTTTCTTTGGTCGCGATGGCCCAATATTGGTGGTGATGCTCAGTTGGTTGTTTCGTGAGGCCCTTGTTGCCGCGAGGTGTCCGATGGTCACTGAGGCGGTCGCTCTGGTTTCTTCCACGTGTCGGCCTACTTCGGGAGCTGTTGGCCTCCTTTGTTGAACGGTCTTGTTTTCGAGCTGTCGACCACCTGGCTGGACACGTAACGTTGAACGGTGGTACTGGAGAACTGTGTTGCGGTGAATGCGTCCGTGAATGACTCCCTTAGGTTGAGAACGGGCCTTCAATTATACTAATTGAAGCTTCCTTATCTGCGCGCAAAATCAAATCCCGGTCATTGTTAGATTTTGGCGGGCTCGTCAACAGTAACTTGTTTGTTAATGTGTGAAGTGGTTTCGGGATGGCTCCATCCTGTCGATTTGCTGCTTAATTGTAGTTGATTGTTACCAGGTTTTGAGTTTCTTGACTGGGCCTGGGATTTCTATAGAGTGGGTCGAAGTGTTTTGATGGGTTCTGTAAATTTGGGTGGAGACTGCTTTTCCTCGGGTTTATTGTTAGGATGTTAATGTCTGATAGGGGCCGATTTAACTCCAAGCGAGGTCATGCGGTTCCCCAGAAAGTTTGCATTAACTCCAATATCCAAACTGTCTTTACAGAGGTTGTTCCCACCTTCCTTTACAGCCTTTTCTCCCTTACAAGTCCAGACATGTCTTTTAAAATACCAAATCTTGGTTTTTGCTCTAAAATGTCCTTCGGTTAGGCCCAATGCATTTCACCACCCTGAAATAGTTAGAAAAGAGTCCAAAGTCTTTTTCCATAGGGTTTGTCTTCGAGTTTTGGGGGATCTGTGAATTTTGAGAATCTTACAGAGGTGCTGCTAGTTCTCGAGCTCAGGTCTTCAGCTCTACTGCCGGGATATTGTCGGGGCCCATAGCCTTTGCAGTATCCAGTGTGCTCTACCATTCTTGATATCAGCTGGAGTGAAGTGAATTGGCTGAAGAATGACATCTGCGCTGGTGGGGACCTCAGGAGAAGGCCGAGAGGGATCATCCTCTCGGCACATCTGGCTGAGGATGGTTGCGAAGGCTTCAGCCATGCCTTTTGCACTCACGTGCTGTGCTCCGCCATCGTTGAGGATGGAGATGTCCATGGAGCCTCCTCCTCCTGTTAGTTGTTTAATTGTCCATCACCATTCATGACTGGATGTGGCAGGACTGCAGAGCTTTGATCTGATCTGTTGGGTGTGGGATCGCTTAGCTCTGTCTATAGCATGCTGCCTCCGCTGGTTAACATGCATATAGTCCTGTGTTGTAGCTTCACCAAGTTGGTATCTGATTTTTCAGGTACACCTGGTGCAGCTCCTGGCAGGCTCTTCAAAACTCCTCATTGAACCAGGGTTGGTTTGATGGAAACAGAAGAGTGAGGGATATGCCAGCCAATGAGATTACAGATTGCGGTGGAAAACAATTCTGTTGCTGCTGATGGCCCACACTGCCTCATGGATGCCCATATTTGAGCTGCTAGATGTGTCCTTTATCTATCCCATTCAGCACGGTGGTAGTGCCACACAACACGATGAAGGGGTGTTCTCAGTGTGAAGACGGGGCTTCGTCTCCACAAGGACTGTGCGGTGGTCACTGCTACTAATGCTGTCATGGACAGATGAATCTGCGACAGGTAGTTTGGTGAGGATGAGATCAAGTAGGTTTTTACCTCGTGTTTGTTCTCTCACCACTTGTCATGAGCCCAGTCTGGCAGCTATGTGCTTCAGGAATTGGCCAGCTCAGTCAATAGAACATAGAACATAGAACAGTACAGCACAGTACAGGCCCTTCGGCCCTCGATGTTGTGCCGAGCATTGTCCGAGACCAAGATCAAGCTATCACACTCCCTATCACTCTGGTGTGCTCCATGTGCTTATCCAATAACCGCTTGAAAGTTCCTAAAGTGTCCGACTCCACTATCACAGCAGGCAGTCCATTCCACACCCCAACCACTCTCTGAGTAAAGAATCTACCTCGGACATCCCTTCTATATCTCCCCCCATGCACCTTATAGTTATGCCCCCTTGTAACAGCTGCCTCTACCCGAGGAAATAGTCTCTGAACATCCACTCTATCTATCCCCCTCATCATCTTATAAACCTCTATTAAGTCGCCTCTCATCCTCCTCCGCTCTAAAGAGAAAAGCCCCAACTCCCTCAATCTTTCCTCATAAGACCTCCCCCCCAAACCAGGCAGCATCCTGGTAAATCTCCTTTGCACTCTTTCCAATGCTTCCACGTCCTTCCTATAGTGAGGTGACCAGAACTGCACACAATATTCCAAATGTGGTCTCACCAAGGTCCTGTACAGTTGCAGCATAACCTCACGGTTCTTAAACTCAAACCCTCTGTTAATAAACGCCAACACACCATAGGCCTTCTTTACTGCTCTATCCACTTGAGTGGCAACCTTCAGAGATCTGTGGATATGAACCCCCAGATCCCTCTGCTCCTCCACGTTCCTCAGAACCCTGCCGTTGACCCTGTAATCCTTATTCACATTTGCCCTACCAAAATGAATCACCTCGCACTTATCAGGGTTAAATTCCATCTGCCATTTTTCGGCCCAGCTCTGCATTCTATCAATGTCTCTTTGCAGCCTACAACTGCCCTCCACCTCATCCACTACTCCACCAATCTTGGTGTCATCAGCAAATTTACTGATCCACCCTTCAGTCCCCTCCTCCAAGTCATTGATAAAAATCACAAACAGCAGAGGACCCAGCACCGACCCCTGTGGCACACCGCTGGTAACTGGTCTCCAGTCCGAAAATGTTCCATCCACCACCACCCTCTGCCTTCTATGAGATAGCCAGTTACTTATCCAATCGGCCAAATTCCCTCTATCCCACAACTCCTTACTTTCTTCATGAGCCGACCATGGGAACCTTATCAAACGCCTTACTAAAATCCATGTATACGACATCAACTGCTCTACCTTCATCTACACACTTGGTTACCTCCTCAAAGAATTCAATCAAATTTGTTAGGCAAGACTTACCCTTCACGAATCCGTGTTGACTATCCCTGATTAAGTTGCCCCTTTCCAAATGGTCATAAATCCTATCCCTCAGGACCTTTTCCATTATCTTACCAACCACCGAAGTAAGACTAACCGGCCTATAATTACCAGGGTCATTCCTATTTCCTTTCTTGAAGAGAGGAACAACATTCGCCACTCTCCAGTCCTCTGGCACCATCCCCGTGGACAGTGAGGACCCAAAGATCAAAGCCAGAGGCTCTGCAATCTCCTCCCTTGCCTCCCAAAGAATCCTAGGATATATCCCATCTGGCCCAGGGGACTTATCGACCCTCAGGTTCTTCAAAATTGCTAAAACATCTTCCCTCAGAACATCTACCACCTCCAGCCTATCCACCTTTATTACACTCTCATCCTCAAGAACATGGCCCCTCTCCTCGGTGAACACTGAAGAAAAGTATTCATTCATCACCTCTCCTATCTCTTCTGACTCCATGCACAAGTTCCCACTACTGTCCTTGACCGGCCCTACCCTCACCCTGGTCATTCTTTTATTTCTCACATAAGAGTAAAAAGCCTTGGGGTTTTTCTTGATCTGACCCACCAAGGACTTCTCATGCCCCCCTCCTAGCTCTCCTAAGCTCTTTTTTTAGCTCATTCCTTGCTACCTTGTACCCCTCAATCGACCCAACTGAACCTTGTTTTCTCATCCTTACATACGCTTCCTTTTTCCTCTTGACTAGACATTCAACCTCTTTTGTGAACTACTGAGCCACTCTTGGTGATGGACATTGAAGACCCCACCCAGAGTACATTCTGTGCCCTAGCAGCCACTGTGCACTGGTGGCGGGAGTGAATGTTTAAGATGGTGGATGGGTTACTGATCATGCGGACTTCTTTCTCCTGGATTGTGTCGAGCTTCTTGAGTGTGGTGGGAGCTGCAACCATCCAGGCAAGTGGAGAATATTACATCACACTCCTGACTTGTGCCTTATAGATGCTGGAAAGCTTTTGGGGGGTCAGGAGGTGAGTCAGTTGCTGCAGAATTCCCAGCCTCTGACTCGGTCTTGTAGCCACAGTATTTATGTGGCCAGTCTAGTTAACTTTCTGGTCAATGGTGACCCCCAGGATGTTGATGTTGGGGGATTCAACGATGGTAATGCTGTTGAATGTCATGGGGAGGTGGTTAGACCCTCTCTTGTTGGAGATGGTCATTGTGTGGCACATGTGTGGCACAAATGTTACTTGCCACCTAACATCCCCAACCTGAAAGTTGTCCAGGTCTTGCTGCATGCGGACACAAACTGCCTCATTATCTGAGGAATTGCGAATGTAACTTAACACTGTGCAATCAGCAGCGAGCATCCCCACTTTTGAAGGTCATTAATAAAGCATGTTGGGCCGAGGACAATCATCTTCCTTGTGCTAGATATGAGACCATCCAGTGGAGAGTTTTCCCCCAATCCTCGTTGACTTCAGTTTTACTCGGGCTCCTTGGTGGCACACTCGGTCAAAAGCTGCCTTGATGTCGAGGACAGTCACTCTCACCGCACCTCTGGAATTCAGCTCTTTTGTCCATGTTTGGACCAAGGCTGTAATGAGGCCAGGAGCTGAGTGGTCTTGGCGGAAACCAAACTGAGCATCGGTGAGCAGGTTATTTGTGCATAAGTGCCGCTTGATAGCACTGTCGATAACACCTCCCATCACTTTGCTGATGATTGAGAGTAGACTGATGGGGCGGTAATTGGCTCTTGGATTAGTCCGGATTTTTGCGGACAGGACATACCTGGGCTATTTTCCACTTTGTCGGGTAGATGCCGACACTGGAACAGGTTGGCTAGAGGTGCGGCTAGTTCTGGAGCACAGGTCTTCGGCTCTGCAGCCGGGATGTTGTCGGGGCCCATAGCCTTTGTTATATCCAGTGCGCATGGTGTGAGTCGAATTGGCTGAAGACTGGCTTCTTCCTCCATAACCACAACCATCTTCCTAGATATGACACCATCCAGTGAAGAGTTTCCCTGTGATCCTCATTGACTTCAGTTTTACTGGGGCTCCTTGGTGCCACACTCGGTCAAATGCTGCCCTGATATCGAGGACAGTCACTCTCACCTCACCTCTGGAATTCAGCTCTTTTGTCCATGTTTGCACCAAGGCTGTAATGAGGTCAGGAGCTGAGTGGTCCTGGCGGTAACCAAAATGAACATCGGTGAGCATGTTGTTTGTGAGTAAGTGTCGCTTGATAGCATTGTCGATGACATATTCCATCACATTGCTGATCATAGAGAGATGGCTGATGGGGCGGTAATTGACTGTTGGATTAGTCTGGCTTTTTGAAGCCACGACATACCTGGGCAACTTTCCACTTTGTCGTGTGGATGCCAGTGTTGTAGCTATACTAGAACTGCTTGGCTAGAGCCGCGGCTAGTTCTGGAGCGCAGGTCTTCAGCACTACAGCTGAGATGGTGATGGGGCCCATAGCCTTTGCTGTATCCAGTACGCTCTGCCATTTCTTGGTATCACGTGGAGTGAATCGAATTGGCTGAAGACTGGCATCTGTGATGGTGGGGACCTCAGGGGGAGGCCAGGATGGATCATCCACTCGGCACTTCTGGCTGAAGATGGGTGGGAAGGTTTCATCCTTGTCTTTTGCACTCACGTGCTGTGCTCCACCATTGTTGAGGATGGGGATGTTCATGGAGCCTCCTCCTCCTGTTAGTTGTTTAATTGTCCATCACCATTCATGACTGGATGTGGCAGGACTGCAGAGCTTTGATCTGATCCATTGGGTGTGGGATTGCTTAGCTCTGTCTATAGCACGCTGCCTCCGCTGTTTAACATGCATATAGTCCTGTGTTGTAGCTTCACCAAGTTGGTATCTGATTTCCAGTTACACCTGGTGCAACTCCTGGCAGGCTCTTCAACACTTCTCATTGAACCAGGGTTGGATTGATGGTAATGGAAGATTGAGGGATATGCCAGCCCATGAGTTTACAGATTGTGGTGGAAAACAATTCTGTTGCTGCTGATGGCCCACACTGCCTCATGGATGCCCAGTTTTGAGCTGTTAGGTGTGTCCTTTATCTATCCCATTCAGCACGGTTGTAGTGGCACACAACACACTGAGGGTGTACTCAGTGGCTCGATAGTACCACCATTGACCGAGCTGGCCGAGTCCTGATGGACATAGCTGCCAGACTGGGCTCAAGGCAGGTGGTGAGAGAACAAACATGAGCCACTACCGAACCACTCTTGGTGATGGACATTGAAGTCCCCCACCCAGAATACATTCTGTGCCCTAGCAGCCACAGTGCATTGGTGGTGGAGGGAGTAAATGTTTATGAAGGTAGATGGGGGGCTGATCAAGTGGACTGCTTTCTCCTGGATTGTGTCGAGCTTCTTGAATGTTGTTTGATCTGCAGCCATCCAGGGAAGTGGAGAAAATTCCATCACAGTCCTGACTTGAGCCTTGTAGGTGGTGGAAAGGCTTTGGGGAGTCAGGAGGTGAGTCACTTGTCACAGAGTACCCAGCGTCTTGTAGCCACAGTATTTATTTGGCCAGTCTAGGTAAGTTTCTGGTCAATGGCGAATTGTGAATTTAACTTAACACTGAGCAATCAGCAGCGAACATCCCCACTTCTGAAGGTCATTAATAAAACAGTTGACGATGTTGGGCCTAGGACACTGTCCTGAGTAACTGCTGCTGCGATGACCTGGGGCTGAGATGCTTGGCCTCCATAATCACAACCATCTTCCTTGTGCTCGATATGACACCATCCAGTGGAGAGCTTTCCCCTGATCCCCATTGACTTCAGTTTTACTAGGGCTCCTTGGTTCCACACTCGGTCAAAAGCTGCCTTGATGTTGAGGGACAGTCACTCTCACCACACCTCTGGAATTCAGCTCTTTTGTCCATGTTTGGACCAAGGCTGTTATGAGGTCAGGAGCCAAGTGGTCCTGACGGGAACCAAACTGGGCAGCGGTGAGCAGGTTATTTGTGTGTAACGTCATTAATAAAGCAGCTGAAGATGTTGGGCCTAGGACACTGTCCTGAGTAACTGCTGCTGTGATGACCTGGGGCTGAGATGATTGGCCTCCAATAACCACAACCATCTTCCTTGTCCTGGAGATGACACCATCCAGTGTTTGTTCTCTAACCACCTCCACAATGAGGGAAGGAAAAACTAAGTAGGAAAGGAGTAGGATGAAAAGGCGAGAAGCAGGGAAATAGTAAAATCAGAAATAGAAAAGTTGTTCTGCAGAGGTAAAGCTTAACAGAATATAAAAATAATGAGAGAAAAATATAATAGAAAAATGAGAAATTTCAGTGACTAAAACAGTAATTAGAAAAATGAGATCGATGAGAGGATTAGGTTGGTAGGAAATAGAAAATATATAAAAAAGAGATGAAGAGAAAGAAAGGAAAATACAAAATGAGAGATGAGAAGGAGGGAAAACAAATAGAAAAAGAGGGAGATGAGGAGAGGGGAACCACAATTGAAAAGCGAAAGCTGATTTTAATCATTTATAAAAACGCACTAATGGACAAACAAAATGAAGCAGCTGAATTCTTCCCTGAGCTAACGGAACAGACTGCGGCTGATTGGAGACAAAGAGCGAGAGACACTTTCAGAATGAGACCTGTATGGGGGGGAGGCGATGCCATGTGACCCAGGCAGCTCCTGTAGGGCACTGAGTTCAAAGGGACGGTGAACCCAAGGTCTCTTCCTCCTCCCGTCTTCCCTCCGCCCCCTCCTCTCCCCATTTTAGATGCTGTCTTATTACAGATGTTAAAATATGAAGACATTCATTATATTTCCCACTCCATGAAAAAAACGTGGAATTTTAAACATCTTTTGGTGTCAGATTTCATACTTCATGTACGGATTGCGGACTTGAGAAATACTTCACTGTAAAAATCTGTTTCATGTAACAATTAAAAAGTTGTATTTACCTACTTGTTGTTCGATATTTTCATTTCAAACTTTCATCTCATCAACTCATGTAAATAAGGAGCCTTGAGTGGGTGTGACTGAGTGATCTGATTGGTGCATGTAGTATGAGATCAACAGTGATGTCTCAGGGCTGCTCCCCCTATTTACCTGAGGGGGGTTTTCACCAAGAGCCAATAGAAATGGAAAGTGTTGCCGAGCACAGAACATTGTAGTTGTTCCATGTGGAATCATGGAGTGGTCAGATGTGGGATCGTACCTGGGCTCTCTCACTCTGTGAGTTGCTGCCCACAGGCAGAGACCAGGTGCTTCCACAGAGCAAGCTGTCACCAGGCCCCTCTCACACTCCTTTTGCTGCCCAGCACAAGTATGTCTTTCCTGGGGCAGATTGTCCACTCAGACACAAATATTCAGCAACTAAACAACATACTTCATTCAGTGAAAGGGTTCAGACAGCATGATGTGCATTTTAACTACAAGAGTTAGTTCAACAGTCGTGTCAGCCATGGTTCAGTTGGTAGCACTCTCGCCTCGGAGTCAGAAGGTTGTGGGTTTAAGTCCCACTCCAGGGACTTGAGGCTGACACTCCAGTGCAGTACTGAGGGAGTCTGCACTGTCGGAGGTGCCGTTTTTCGGATCAGACATTAAACCGAGGCCCCGTCATAGAGTCATAGAGTTATACAGCACAGAAAGAGGCCCTTCGGCCCATCGTGTCCGCGCCGGCCATCAAGCCCTGTCTATTCTAATCCCATTTTCCAGCACTTGGCCCGTAGCCTTGTATGCTATGGCGTTTCAAGTGCTCATCTAAATGCTTCTTGAATGTTGTGAGGGTTCCTGCCTCTACCACCCTTTCAGGCAGTGAGTTCCAGATTCCAACCACCCTCTGGGTGAAAAAGTTTTCCCTCAAATCCCCTCTAAACCTCCTGCCCCTTACCTTGAAACTATGCCCCCTGGTTATTGACCCCTCTACTAAGGGGAAAAGTTCCTTTCTATCTACCCTATCTATGCCCCTCATAATTTTGTACACCTCAATCAGGTCCCCCTCAGCCTTCTCTGCTCTAAGGAAAACAACCCCAGCCTGTCCAGTCTCTCTTCATAGCTGAAGCGCTCCAGCCCAGGTAACATCCTGGTGAATCTCCTCTGCACCCTCTCCAATGCAATCACATCCTTCCTATAGTGTGGCGACCAGAACTGCACACAGTATTCCAGCTGTGCCATAACTAGTGTTTTGTACAGCTCCATCATAACCTCCCTGCTCTTATATTCTATTCCTCGGCTAATGAAGGCAAGTCTCCACCCCTTTCCTTCACTCGTTCAAATTTCCACCCAAGCAGGGTCGGGCGCTCCTTCCCTCCACACTTTCCATTGCAGGGCTCACAGGGAGAGGTTGAACTGGCTCCATGATGTCAAATTCAGGGGCCACTGGGGAAAATATCCCGATAGCCAGTCCGCCTCTGAGGGGAAGTCTGCGGACCGGATTAAACTGTTCCCCGGGCCGGATCCGTGTGTTGGACTCCCTGGTATAAGGGCTGTGGGTAACATCACTTTTACTGGGGATCAATAGCCCCGGTAAAACGCTCAACGGCCCCCATTGCAATTGCTGAGCCATTTGATCGTGCTGCAGTTTGTTTGCAGCACAGCCGCTGCCACTTGGGGAAGCGGTGGGGAGCAGTGAGGAAGTGGGCGATGCAGTGAGTGTGATTGGAGCCGATGGTGAAGAGCAGCGACTCTCTGCTTGTCCGCGGCCACTGCAGCAGCTCAGCCCCGCCCACTTTCTGACACTCAGCAACGCAGCGCGCGGCCCAGGCCCCGAGGCCCCGCCCACACCACACCCTGATTGGCTGGAACACTGTATCAACATTCCCCTCCGAACCTTGCCGGAGACTGCCTGCAGATTCTCATTGGCCCGTTTGATTGTCAATCATGTGGACACAGTTGAGTCCCGCCCCCTGGTGCCGCGTGCTATTAACACGTTATTGTCAAGTTAACTCTTTACATTCAGGCCCTTGTCAGTTGCATTGGTTTATTCTGCTACATTTCACTTGTGTCAATGAAGCAACAGAGACCCGCATTTACTGAGAAACTTCTAAACATTGCTGGATTATTTTGCTGCGATTTCTGGGCCATTGAACTTAAATAACAAGAAAGAAAGATCTTGCATTTCGACAGCGCCTTTCACCACTTCAGGACGTCCCAAAGTGCTTTACAGCCAATGAAGCACTTTTTCTTATTTCGTTCCTGGGATGTGGGCGTCACTGACAAGCACACAACCCAGGAACGAATAGGCAATTGGGGATGGGCAATAAATGCTGGCCTTGCCAGCGACACCCACATCCCAGGAACGAATAAAGAAAAGTGTAGTCACTGTTGTAATGTAGGAAACGCGGCAGCCCACAGCCCACGGCCGTGTGTTAATGAGGCCCAGACCTCACAATGGAGCGGGCCTCCTGTCGGGACTATCGATCGACACCCTCCACCAGCCGGACGCACTAACCCCGCTCGGGGGAAAGTCTCCCCCACACCTGGACACTGCGGCCAGTTTGGCTCTCCCTATTTCAAAAAGGATATCCACTTATTGGAGCGGGGACTCGGGTTCCCAACCCTCCTGCTTTTGGCGGTAGTTTCCCGATCTCAGGGTTCCTCCCCCGAGCGCTGCCTCTCACAGCCCCGAGAGATCAGTCATTTAATTTTAATTGACAAGATGTTTAAAGCCATAATGAGCAGTTTACAGAAAAATTCCGAGCCCGATCGGAGTCAAACCGACAATCTTCTGCTCCGTCGTCAGACGGGTTCCCCAGGCTGTGGAGAGTAGTTGGCGGCTCACAGTCCCACAGCCCGGCAGCGTGAGCAGCTTCCGAGTCAGCTCCCGTGATGCTCACGCGACTCCACCAGGCCGGGAGCGTCAAAAGGCGCACGGCAAACAATCACCAAATAGCAGAAACTTTGCTGCTTCCCTTCGATAGCTCAGCTTGTAGAGCAGAAGATTATAGTGGTTAAAACTAGAACATAAGTGTTCCTTAAATTGCTGGTTCAATTCCAGCTCGAAGGATTTTGCCCGCTTTTGAAGTAAGCAGGTGGTGAGCAGCAATTAGCTCAAAGCCGCTCTCTTAAATTGACAGTGTATCATGTTGGCGGTAAGGCACAGACACCTCTTTTCCTGTCTGTAACCTTCCTGCTCTCTGTGTCCACCTGCTCATCGCTGTTTTCCTTGAGCATTTGCGTCTGCTCACCAGCAGAGAGCGCCATTGAGCAGCAACACTTGGCAACGCTCAGCACTCACTGTCAGGCAAAAGAAGTGTCCGTCAGTCAGACAGGCTCTCGCCTGCTCCCTCACGCTCGGGGCCGCTGCTACTTTCCCGGGACCTCGTTTCCCCTCCGCAGGCTCGGGCTCTTCTCGGCTTCTTTCACCATTACTGTGGCTTCTGTGAGGAGTCGGGAATCGTGGGGTGGAGAGCCGGGAATTGTGGAGGTTGGGGAGCCGGGAATCGGGGGGAGTGGATTGACTGGGCTGGGTGGGTGGCAAGAGAGAGGGAGACTGGGGAATGGGGGCTCGGGGAGAGAGAGACTGGGAAATGGGGCCTCGGGGGGAGAGAGACTGGGGAATGGGAGCTCGGGGAGAGAGAGACTGGGGAATGGGGGCTCGGGGAGAGAGAGACTGGGAAATGGGGGCTCGGGGTGAGGGAGACTGGGGAATGGGGGCTCAGTTGGAGAGGGACAGAGACTGGGGAATGGGGGCTCGGGGTGAGGGAGACTGAGGAATGGGGGCCTCCGGCGGAGAGGGAGACTGGGGAATGGGGGCTCGGGTGAGGGAGACTGGGGAATGGGGGCTCAGTTGGAGAGGGAGACTGGGGAATGGGGGCTCGGGTGAGGGAGACTGGGGAATGGGGGCTCGGGTGAGGGAGACTGGGGAATGGGGGCTCGGGTGAGGGAGACTGGGGAATGGGGGCTCGGGTGAGGGAGACTGGGGAATGGGGGCTCAGTTGGAGAGGGAGACTGGGGAAATGGGGGCTCAGTTGGAGAGGGAGACTGGGAAATGGGGGCCTCTGGCGGAGAGGGAGACTGAGGAATGGGGGCTCGAGGGTGAGAAATTCAGTCCTTTGCCCCCAGGGATCGGTCTCGTGCAGTGCATCCTGGTATTGAAAATCTCCCTTGTTGTCCTGGTGACCAGAACAGGGCCCAGTGCTCAAGGTATGGCGTGGCCACAGCACGGAAACAGTGTCGCGCCACATCCTCCGATTTACTGTATTGGTTTGGCTCAATAGTTCAGTATTCTACATGTGTGAGATGACCTGTTGACAATGACATTTAGCATCGATCCTGTCATGTGGGAATGTTCGAGAATGTAATATCGCCGGGGCTTGCAGGCCCAAATGACAACACACACTTTTTAAGTATATTTCAATTATTATTATTACTGTTATTATTGGGTAGGTGAAATGTAACAACAACAACTTGTATTTATATAGCGCCTTTAATGTAGTAAAACATCCCAAGGTGCTTCACAGGAGCGTTATAAAACAAAATTTGACACCGAGCCACACAGGGAGATATTAGGGCCGATGACCAAAAGCTTCGTAAAGAGCTGGGTTTTAAGGAGCGACTTAAAGGAGGTAGAGAGGTAGAGAGGCGGAGAGGTTTAGGGAGGGAATTCCAGAGTTTAGGGCCTAGGCAGCTTAATTCACGGCCAACAATTGTTGAGCGATTAAAATCAGGGATGCTCAAGAGGCCAGAATTGGAGGAACGCAGCAGTGTTGTGGGGCTGGAGGAGATTACAGAGATAGGGAGGGGCGGGGCCATGGAGGGATTTGAAAACAAGGATGAGAATTTTAAAATTGAGTCGTTACATAACCGGGAGCCAATGTAGGTCAGCGAGCACTGAGGTGATGGGTGAACGGGACTTGGTGCGAGTTAGGACACGGGCAGCAGAGTGTTGGATGACCTCAAGTTTACGGAGGGTAGAATGTACGAGGCCAGATAGGAGTGCGTTGGAATAGTCAAGTCCAGAGGTAACAAAGACATGGCTGAGGGTTTCAGCAGCAGATGAGCTGAGGTGGGGCGGAGTTGGGCGATGTTACGGAGGTGGAAATAGGCGGTCTTAGTGATGACGTGGATAGGTGTTCAGAAGCTCATTTCAGGGTCAAATATGACACAAGGTTGTGAACAGTCTGGTTCAGCCTCAGACAGGGCTTCCACTGTTTTTAGTCCTTTGTATCTGCCAAAAGCTTCCCTTTTTTTCCTAATCCATTCTTGTATATCCCTTGACATCCAGGGTTCCCTGGGCTTGTTGGTCCCACCCTTGACCTTTACGGGAACATGTTGGCGTTGTACTCTCTCTATTTCCTTTCTGAAAGACTCCCACTGCTCTGATGTGGATTTTCCTACAAGTAGCTGATCCCAATCCACTTTGGCCAGATCCTGCCTTATCATATTAAAATCAGCCTTCCCCCAATTTAGAAACTTTATTTCCGGTCCATCTTTGTCCTTTTCCATGACTATCTTAAATCTCACCGAATTATGGTCACTGTCACCAAAATGCTCACACGAGCAAACCTCCCCGCAAGGTTATCACCCATCCTATCTGATGTCTTCATCAACGATGTGTTGATGACATTGCTGGGACGGTATAGTGGGGGTGGGGCGTGAGTGGGGGGGTATAGTGGGGGTGGGGTGTGTGTGGGGGGTATAGTGGGGGTGGGGAGTGTGTGTGGGGGGTATAGTGGGGGTGGGGTGTGTGTGGGGGGTATAGTGGGGGTGGGGTGTGTGTGGGGGGTATAGTGGGGGTGGGGAGTGTGTGGGGGGTATAGTGGGGGTGGGGTGTGTGTGGGGGGGATATAGTGGGGGTGGGGTGTGTGTGGGGGGTATAGTGGGGGTGGGGTGTGTGTGGGGGGTATAGTGGGGGTGGGAGTGTGTGTGGGGGGTATAGTGGGGGCGGGGTGTGTGTGGGGGGTATAGTGGGGGTGGGGTGTGTGTGGGGGGTATAGTGGGGGTGGGGAGTGTGTGTGGGGGGTATAGTGGGGGTGGGGTGTGTGTGGGGGGTATAGTGGGGGTGGGGTGTGTGTGCGGGGTATAGTGGGGGTGGGGTGTGTGTGGGGGTCTAGTGGTGGTGGGGTGTGGGGGGGTATAGTGGGGGTGGGGTGTGTGTGGGGGTATAGTGGGGGTGGGGTGTGTGTGGGGGGGTATAGTGGGGGTGGGGTGTGTGTGGGGGGTATAGTGGGGGTGGGGTGTGTGTGGGGGGTATAGTGGGGGTGGGGTGTGTGTGGGGGGTATAGTGGGGGTGGGGTGTGTGGGGGGCTATAGTGGGGGTGGGGTGTGTGTGGGGGGTATAGTGGGGGTGGGGTGTGTGTGGGGGGTATAGTGGGGGTGGGGTGTGTGTGGGGGGATATAGTGGGGGTGGGCTGTGTGTGCGGGGTATAGTGGGGGTGGGGTGAGTGTGGGGGGTATAGTGGGGGGTGGGGTGGGGGTTGGGTGTGTGGGGGGGGGTATAGTGGGGGCGGGGTGTGTGGGGGCTATAGTGGGGGTGGGGTGTGTGTGGGGGGGTATAGTGGGGGTGGGGTGTGTGGGGGGCTACAGTGGGGGTGGGGGTGTGTGGGGTGTATAGTGGGGGTGGGGTGTGTGTGAGAGGGTATAGTGGGGGTGGGGTGTGTGTGGGGGGTATAGTGGGGGTGGGGTGTGTGGGGGGGTATAGTGGGGGTGGTGTGTGTGTGGGGGGTATAGTGGGGGTGGGGTGTGTGTGGGGGGTATAGTGGGGGTGGGGTGTGTGTGGGGGGTATAGTGGGGGTGTGGTGTGTGTGGGGGGTATAGTGGGGGTGGGGTGTGTGTGGGGGGTATAGTGGGGGTGGGGTGTGTGTGTGGGGGGTATAGTGGGGGTGGGGTGTGTGTGGGGGGTATAGTGGGGGTGGTGTGTGTGTGAGAGGGTATAGTGGGGGTGGGGTGTGTGTGGGGGGTATAGTGGGGGTGGGGGTGTGTGGGGGGTATAGTGGGGGTGGGGTGTGTGTGGGGGGTATAGTGGGGGTGGGGTGTGTGTGGGGGGTATAGTGGGGGTGTGTGTGTGGGCGGGGTATAGTGGGGGTGGGGTGTGTGTGGGGAGGTATAGTGGGGGTGGGGTGTGTGTGGGGGGTATAGTGGGGGTGGGGGTGTGTGGGGGGTATAGTGGGGGTGGGGTGTGTGTGGGGGGTATAGTGGGGGTGGGGTGTGTGTGGGGGTATAGTGGGGGTGGGGTGTGTGGGGGGGTATAGTGGGGGTGGGGTGTGTGTGGGGGGTATAGTGGGGGTGGGGTGTGTGTGGGGGGTATAGTGGGGGTGGGGTGTGTGTGGGGGGTATAGTGGGGGTGGGGTGTGTGTGGGGGGTATAGTGGGGGTGGGGTGTGTGTGGGGGGTATAGTGGGGGTGGGGTGTGTGTGGGGGGTATAGTGGGGGTGGGGTGTGTGGGGGGGTATAGTGGGGGTGGGGTGTGTGTGGGGGGTATAGTGGGGGTGGGGTGTGTGGGGGGTTATAGTGGGGGTGGGGTGTGTGTGGGGGGTATAGTGGGGGTGGGGTGTGTGTGGGGGGTATAGTGGGGGTGGGGTGTGTGTGGGGGGTATAGTGGGGGTGGGGTGTGTGGGGGGTATAGTGGGGGTGGGGTGTGTGTGGGGGGTATAGTGGGGGTGGGGTGTGTGTGGGGGTATAGTGGGGGTGGGGTGTGTGTGGGGGGTATAGTGGGGGTGGGGTGTGTGTGGGGGTATAGTGGGGGTGGGTGTGTGTGGGGGGTATAGTGGGGGTGGGGTGTGTGTGGGGGGTATAGTGGGGGTGGGGTGTGTGTGGGGGTATAGTGGGGGTGGGTGTGTGTGGGGGGTATAGTGGGGGTGGGGTGTGTGTGGGGGGTATAGTGGGGGTGGGGTGTGTGGGGGGGTATAGTGGGGGTGGGGTGTGTGGGGGGTATAGTGGGGGTGGGGTGTGTGTGGGGGTATAGTGGGGGTGGGGTGTGTGGGGGGTATAGTGGGGGTGGGGTGTGTGTGGGGGGTATAGTGGGGGTGGGGTGTGTGTGGGGGGTATAGTGGGGGTGGGGTGTGTGTGGGGGGTATA
Source organism: Squalus acanthias (assembly GCA_030390025.1). Classification (NCBI taxonomy): domain Eukaryota; kingdom Metazoa; phylum Chordata; class Chondrichthyes; order Squaliformes; family Squalidae; genus Squalus; species Squalus acanthias. The sequence goes on from CM059433.1 coordinate 133,267,698, forward strand.
GTGGGGGTGGGGTGTGTGTGGGGGGTATAGTGGGGGTGGGGTGTGTGTGGGGGTATAGTGGGGGTGGGGTGTGTGGGGGGGTATAGTGGGGGTGGGGTGTGTGTGGGGGGTATAGTGGGGGTGGGGTGTGTGGGGGGTATAGTGGGGGTGGGGTGTGTGTGGGGGGTATAGTGGGGGTGGGGTGTGTGGGGGGGGTATAGTGGGGGTGGGGTGTGTGGGGGGTATAGTGGGGGTGGGGTGTGTGTGGGGGGTATAGTGGGGGTGGGGTGTGTGTGGGGGGTATAGTGGGGGTGGGGTGTGTGTGGGGGGTATAGTGGGGGTGGGGTGTGTGGGGGGTATAGTGGGGGTGGGGTGTGTGGGGGGTATAGTGGGGGTGGGGTGTGTGGGGGGTATAGTGGGGGTGGGGTGTGTGGGGGGGTATAGTGGGGGTGGGGCTGTGTGGGGGGGTATAGTGGGGGTGGGGTGTGTGTGGGGGGTATAGTGGGGGTGGGGTGTGTGTGGGGGGTATAGTGGGGGTGGGGTGTGTGTGGGGGTATAGTGGGGGTGGGTGTGTGTGGGGGGTATAGTGGGGGTGGGGTGGGTGTGTGTGGGGGGGCTATAGTGGGGGTGGGGCGTGTGTGGGGGGTATAGTGGGGGTTGGGTGTGTGGGGGGGTATAGTGGGGGTGGGGTGTGTGGGGGGCTATAGTGGGGGTGGGGGTGTGTGGGGGGTATAGTGGGGGTGGGGTGTGTGTGGGGGGCTATAGTGGGGGTGGGGTGTGTGGGGGGGTATAGTGGGGGTGGGGTGTGTGGGGGGCTACAGTGGGGGGGGGGGTGTGTGGGGGTGTATAGTGGGGTGGGGTGTGTGTGAGAGGGTATAGTGGGGGTGGGGTGTGTGGGGGGGTATAGTGGGGGTGGGGTGTGTGTGGGGGTATAGTGGGGGTGGTGTGTGTGGGGGGTATAGTGGGGGTGGGGTGTGTGAGGGGTATAGTGGGGGTGGGGTGTGTGGGGGGTATAGTGGGGGTGGGGTGTGTGTGGGGGTATAGTGGGGGTGGGTGTGTGTGGGGGTATAGTGGGGGTGGGGTGTGTGTGGGGGGTATAGTGGGGGTGGGGTGTGTGTGGGGGGTATAGTGGGGGTGGGGTGTGTGTGGGGGGTATAGTGGGGGTGGGGTGTGTGTGGGGGGTATAGTGGGGGTGGGGTGTGTGTGGGGGGTATAGTGGGGGTGGGGTGTGTGTGGGGGGTATAGTGGGGGTGGGGTGTGTGTGGGGGGTATAGTGGGGGTGGGGTGTGTGTGGGGGTATAGTGGGGGTGGGGTGTGTGTGGGGGGTATAGTGGGGGTGGGGTGTGTGTGGGGGGTATAGTGGGGGTGGGGTGTGTGTGGGGGGTATAGTGGGGGTGGGGTGTGTGTGGGGGGTATAGTGGGGGTGGGGTGTGTGTGGGGGTATAGTGGGGGTGGGGTGTGTGTGGGGGGTATAGTGGGGGTGGGGTGTGTGGGGGGTATAGTGGGGGTGGGGTGTGTGTGGGGGGTATAGTGGGGGTGGGGTGTGTGTGGGGGGTATAGTGGGGGTGGGGTGTGTGTGGGGGTATAGTGGGGGTGGGGTGTGTGTGGGGGGTATAGTGGGGGTGGGGTGTGTGGGGGGTATAGTGGGGGTGGGGTGTGTGTGGGGGGTATAGTGGGGGTGGGGTGTGTGGGGGGTATAGTGGGGGTGGGGTGTGTGTGGGGGGTATAGTGGGGGTGGGGTGTGTGTGGGGGGTATAGTGGGGGTGGGGTGTGTGTGGGGGGTATAGTGGGGGTGGGGTGTGTGTGGGGGGTATAGTGGGGGTGGGGTGTGTGTGGGGGTATAGTGGGGGTGGGGTGTGTGGGGGGTATAGTGGGGGTGGGGTGTGTGTGGGGGTATAGTGGGGGTGGGGTGTGTGTGGGGGTATAGTGGGGGTGGGGTGTGTGTGGGGGTATAGTGGGGGTGGGGTGTGTGTGGGGGGTATAGTGGGGGTGGGGTGTGTGTGGGGGTATAGTGGGGGTGGGGTGTGTGTGGGGGGTATAGTGGGGGTGGGGTGTGTGTGGGGGGTATAGTGGGGGTGGGGTGTGTGTGGGGGTATAGTGGGGGTGGGGTGTGTGTGGGGGTATAGTGGGGGTGGGGTGTGTGGGGGGTATAGTGGGGGTGGGGTGTGTGTGGGGGGGTATAGTGGGGGTGGGGTGTGTGTGGGGGGTATAGTGGGGGTGGGGTGTGTGGGGGGGTATAGTGGGGGTGGGGTGTGTGGGGGGGTATAGTGGGGGTGGGGTTGTGTGGGGGGTATAGTGGGGGTGGGGTGTGTGTGGGGGGTATAGTGGGGGTGGGGTGTGTGTGGGGGGTATAGTGGGGGTGGGGTGTGTGGGGGGGTATAGTGGGGGTGGGGTGTGTGTGGGGGGTATAGTGGGGGTGGGGTGTGTGTGGGGGGTATAGTGGGGGTGGGGTGTGTGTGGGGGTATAGTGGGGGTGGGGTGTGTGTGGGGGGTATAGTGGGGGTGGGGTGTGTGTGGGGGGTATAGTGGGGGTGGGGTGTGTGGGGGGTATAGTGGGGGTGGGGTGTGTGGGGGGTATAGTGGGGGTGGGGTGTGTGTGGGGGTATAGTGGGGGTGGGGTGTGTGTGGGGGTATAGTGGGGGTGGGGTGTGTGTGGGGTGTATAGTGGGGGTGGGGTGTGTGTGGGGGGTATAGTGGGGGTGGGGCGTGTGTGGGGGGTATAGTGGGGGTGGGGTGTGTGTGGGGGGTATAGTGGGGGTGGGGTGTGTGTGGGGGGTATAGTGGGGGTGGGGTGTGTGTGGGGGGTATAGTGGGGGTGGGGTGTGTGGGGGGGTATAGTGGGGGTGGGGTGTGTGGGGGGTATAGTGGGGGTGGGGTGTGTGTGGGGGGTATAGTGGGGGTGGGGTGTGTGTGGGGGGTATAGTGGGGGTGGGGTGTGTGTGGGGGGTATAGTGGGGGTGGGGTGTGTGGGGGGGTATAGTGGGGGTGGGGCTGTGTGGGGGGTATAGTGGGGGTGGGGTGTGTGGGGGGCGGTATAGTGGGGGTGGGGTGTGTGGGGTGTATAGTGGGGGTGGGGTGTGTGTGTGGGGTATAGTGGGGGTGGGGTGTGTGTGGGGGGTATAGTGGGGGTGGGTGTGTGGGGGGCGGTATAGTGGGGGTGGGGTGTGTGGGTTTGTATAGTGGGGGTGGGGCGTGTGTGTGGGGTATAGTGGGGGTGGGGTGTGTGTGGGGGGTATAGTGGGGGTGGGGTGTGTGTGTGGGGTATAGTGGGGGTGTGTGTGTGGGGGGTATAGTGGGGGTGGGGCGTGTGTGGGGGGGTATAGTGGGGGTGGGGATGTGTGGGGGGGTATAGTGGGGGTGGGGTGTGTGGGGGGTATAGTGGGGGTGGGGTGTGTGTAGCGGGGTATAGTGGGGGTGGGGTGTGTGGGGGTTATAGTGGGGGTGGGGTGTGTGGGGGGTATAGTGGGGGTGGGGTGTGTGGGGGGTATAGTGGGGTGGGGTGTGTGGGGGGTATAGTGGGGGTGGGGTTGTGTGGGGGGGGTATAGTGGGGGTGGGGCTGTGTGGGGGGGTATAGTGGGGGTGGGGTGTGTGTGGGGGGTATAGTGGGGGTGGGGTGTGTGTGGGGGTATAGTGGGGGTGGGGTGTGTGGGGGGTATAGTGGGGGTGGGGTGTGTGGGGGGTATAGTGGGGGTGGGGTGTGTGTGGGGGGTATAGTGGGGGTGGGGTGTGTGTGGGGGGTATAGTGGGGGTGGGGTGTGTGGGGGGTATAGTGGGGGTGGGGGTGTGTGGGGGGTATAGTGGGGGTGGGGTGTGTGTGGGGGGTATAGTGGGGGTGGGGCTGTGTGGGGGGTATAGTGGGGGTGGGGTGTGTGTGGGGGGTATAGTGGGGGTGGGGTGTGTGTGGGGGGTATAGTGGGGGTGGGGTGTGTGTGGGGGGTATAGTGGGGGTGGGGTGTGTGTGGGGGGTATAGTGGGGGTGGGGTGTGTGTGGGGGGGTATAGTGGGGGTGGGGTGTGTGGGGGTGTATAGTGGGGGTGGGGTGTGTGTGGGGGGTATAGTGGGGGTGGGGTGTGTGTGGGGGGTATAGTGGGGGTGGGGTGTGTGTGGGGGGTATAGTGGGGGTGGGGTGTGTGTGGGGGGTATAGTGGGGGTGGGGTGTGTGTGGGGGGTATAGTGGGGGTGGGGTGTGTGTGGGGGGTATAGTGGGGGTGGGGTGTGTGTGGGGGGTATAGTGGGGGTGGGGTGTGTGTGGGGGTATAGTGGGGGTGGGGTGTGTGTGGGGGGTATAGTGGGGGTGGGGTGTGTGTGGGGGGTATAGTGGGGGTGGGGTGTGTGTGGGGGTATAGTGGGGGTGGGGTGTGTGTGGGGGGTATAGTGGGGGTGGGGTGTGTGTGGGGGGTATAGTGGGGGTGGGGTGTGTGTGGGGGTATAGTGGGGGTGGGGTGTGTGTGGGGGGTATAGTGGGGGTGGGGTGTGTGGGGGGTATAGTGGGGGTGGGGTGTGTGGGGGGGTATAGTGGGGGTGGGGTGTGTGTGGGGGGTATAGTGGGGGTGGGGTGTGTGTGGGGGGTATAGTGGGGGTGGGGTGTGTGTGGGGGTTATAGTGGGGGTGGGGTGTGTGTGGGACGGTCCGAGTTTTGAAAGACTTTTTGCTCTTCTTTTCACAGGTGCCTCTCATTAAAAAAATGCGTCCTACATTGGCCAATCTCCAGTCCTCCGGCACTCATCCACACTCAGTAGAGCTCTGAAATATATTATCTCGGGCCTGGGCAATTTCCTCCCTCATCCCCCCTCCTTTTACCGCTGACCTCTGGCTCGGCTCACCCATGGAGCCGTCAGATTTTTGTCCCTCCCAGTTCGGTGAGCTACCCGTTAGCGCACGTTGAGCACAGGGCAGCTTGCTGACTGTATGTTAATGAGGAAAGGCCGTCTGTAGTTTAATTCACCAGGACAAGGAGATAAAATGTTTTTATGTGGACTGTCAACTGATGGGACTTCTGCAGCAAGGGTTTATTCTGTGAAAATTCTGCTGTTCCTCCTCCTCCATGAGGATAGCACAGAGAGCTGTGTCCAAGGTGAACCCCAGACCTTCTCCAGTTGTTCTGAGTATGTGGGGAGTCCGGGAGGACTAATATAAAACTAGTGATGTGATCAGTTTTGTTTCTGAGTAAGAATCTAACATGAGACCAAGTGCTGTGATGCATCACCCTCTTTATTTCACAGTGAGAATACATTCCCAGCAGTTTGAAAAACAAAAGACAATCAAAGGCTAGAAGACAATGGCTTATTTACTCCACAAGAGAAGCCTGTGAATGGGCCGCCTGTTAACAGGAGCAATATCTGAATGGATCATTTTCTCAATCACAGATTCAGTCCGTGTATATTCCAAGTGTGGGCACCCAGTATAGGTGTGAGGAGATCTGAATCTGAACTTTATTCCATCTTCAGTCCCTGGATCCTAATTTTGGATTGGGATTCTTTCTCCATTTTAAGGGCCAGTTTTAAGCTGCTTAACACCTGTGCTCCCAAAACCTTCCACTTCACTTTCCTCACCTGGGCCCGTCTGTTTTCTGAACCTGCCCTGATCTGAGTAAGGCCAAACTGGACTGAGAAACAACCTTCCTACTCATCCCCACCACAATGTCCAGTGTTTGATTCTCAGGAATGGCAGGAAAAGGGAATACTTTACTCCACACACAGGGTGTCCCCATTAGCAGGTTTCTCCAGTGAATGTGTTGCTCTTCCTACAGTGCACAGCGTGCAGTCGACACAGTCTGTTATACAGTCCATTCCCATTATATTTCACAGTACAGGAGACACAACAATTTAAACACGGTAGGAAATTCTTCAAGGTGATGTGATGAAAGCCTCAACATTTTACAAATGGTGAACACACTGCGTCTTTACAGTTCAAACATTCCCTTGTAATTAAATGATTCAATCTGGAGCTAACTCAGAGTGAGAGAGCCCAGGTACGATCCCACGTCTGACCACCCCATGATTTCACATTTCACAACTTCAATACTCTGAGCTCGGCAACACTTTCCATTTTCTATTGGCTCTTTTCACATCACCTTTAAATGTTCTGATCAGCCTGACTGTGATAAACATAAACATAATCCATTGCTGTCTGAAGGTAGAACATCCTGGAACTATATCTGCCAACAGAACCATCTCAATCTCAGTCTGTGCACGATTCATTTAAAGCAAGGTTACAGAAAAGGGAAATTACTGCAGTGATTAATCCCTGTTGCCCAAAGGAGGGCCGACCACCCATGTACAACTGGGTTTAGCCCTGTGTATGTGCAATATGGAGACTTTAAACAAATATCTGTGACTTGATGGCTCTTTTTTCAAAACCCCCAGGTTTCTAACCAGAAATGGTTAAATGTGGAGCTTCCTATTACTGGCTGAGTAATTCTCCTTTATCCTTCAGTGTGGTTTCTCCGCACTTACACAACTGGTAGATCACCAAAGCTGCCCCTCAGAGGTGGTCGGTCAGCAATGAATCTGGGACATTGGCAAATAACTTGGAATTGAAGGGGGCACCTAATTCTAAACAATATTAAAAGGAACAACAGCAGCCAGGACTCCTCTGCCGGGGCAGTCAGATCTGCCAGGGCCGGAGCCGAATGTCTGGTTAACGTGTGGGTGGAAGACCACGTGGCTCCCCAACATATTTCATCTGGGGAATGACAAGGAGATCCACCCCCTGGTGAAAACCAGGGACTATCTGCCACAGGACGATAAGAGGTGATACATTGAACTGGGCACCTGGAAAGAGCCGTTGTTTAGACTCATCGCACAAAACCAAATAATGTGAACACTGAATGTAAAATACAGACCAGAAAATGGGAAAGAAAACCTCAGTGTTGGAGTTAACGGAGCTGAATAATTGTGAATGAAGAAGCTCCAGCTCACAATGCAGCAGTGTGGGTGGGAGACAAAAACTGGCAACTGCCAGTAGAGGGCAGTATTTATAAACAGGGTCACCATGCACAGGGCTCTGGAGATGGGGCCTGGGGGGAATCGTTCAAAATCCCAACACTGCCACATGCACAGGGTTAAATCCAATGTGTACTAGGTGGGAGGTCAAAGGAGGTTAAGAATAGAGTTAAGCAGATCTCACTGTTTGATGTCTGTAAAGGTAACAGAACCTTTCAGAAAAGTTTCATTCTTCTATCTTTTTAAATACTATATACTTTAGCCCATTTGTGTTAAACAAAACGATGTAAAAGGTACTCCTATCAAAGGATTGTTTGTCGGCTTCCAAGTCCTTCAGGTATTCAAAGACGAATCCTTCATATTGTTGTTCGTCAACTTTGGTGTCGAAAGCCCTGCAACAGAATTAAGAATGAAGACTTTTTATTTTTATTCCTCCTGGCAAAACTTGTCTGGAAAGCAATCAGATTGAAAGGAAGATCGGAACAGGAGAAGGCCATTCAGCCCCTCGAGCCTGTTCCACCATTCAATTAGATCCTGGATGATCTGCACCTCAACTCCATTTACTCATCTTAGCTCCAGATTCCTTGATACCCTTACCCAACAACAATCTATCGACCTCAGTCTTGAAACTTCCAATTGACCCAGCATCCACAGCCTTCTGGGGAGAGAGTTCCAAATTACTGCTCCCTTTTGTGTGAAAAAGTGCTTCCTGATGTTGAGATGTTGGTGAAATAGCTGATGTAAAGAAATATCAATCACAATATATCACCAACTAAACTCACCTGATATAGTACCAGGCAGTAGGAAATGCTCCTAGTTTAACTGTTGGATCCGTTGGTTCAGGTGGACTGGTGAGTTCAGAAGCTAGGAAAACAAATACCCTGAATTCCGGTTGTATTGTGCCATTTACCAAGGATCCAACGAGTCCCCAAGGTGCAGTGACAGGAAGAATTGTATCTGCAGACAAAGAAAAACAGTGTTACAGCATTCTACTAGAAGATCACCTGTGGCATTGCTCATGGTGACTCAGAGTTACAGGTGGGGGAGAGCGAGGGTGCTGGGTGTGGAAGACACTCATGTGATATGTTGAATCATGAATGATATAGCACAGAAGGAGGTCATTCAGCCATCATGCCTTGGAATGCACTGCCTGAAAGGGTGTTGGAAGCAGATTCAATAGTAACATTCAAAAGAGAATTGGAGAAATACTTGTTTCCTCATGTCGCCTCTGGTTCTGTTGCCAATCACCTTAAATCTGCGTCCTCTGTTTACATCCTTCTCCCCCTGGAAACAGTTTCTCCTTATTGGCTCTATCAAAACCATTCATGATTTTGAACACATTTATCAAATCTCCTCTTAACATTCTCTGCTCTAAAGAGAATCGAGCCTCAGTCAGGACCCAGCATTCCAGTAGCAGCCTGTAAGCTGAGAGGGATGAAGTGTATCGGCTTCCACAAGGGTGCATGTGGACTCCAACAGTGGGGTTCAGGCCTGGCAAAGAGCCTTTATTTTCAAGGGTCACGGTTGCAGTCTGAACACGAGCTTGGCATCCCACCCCACCCCCGCCACCATGTGTGGGCAGCCTCTCCAGATTCTGGGTGAACAGAGCCTGTGAGCACCAAAGAAATAGCCCATGTGGCACTTCTGCCCCCAGCAACATGCGAATGAGGAGCCCTCCCACTGATCTCACAAACTTCAGCTGGGTCAGTTATGGAGGGCACAATGGGCACAATCCTGGCACAACCGCTGGGATTGACAATGGTGGAATTCTGTGGCCAGTGTGTCTCTCTATACAGGGAGTGTCAAATAAGACAGGTCAAACAGTGAAGGGTTGTTTCATATTCTGTTGTTACATTGAAGGAACATCTAATGTACCTGCAGCATTCGCAAAACGTGAATAATTGAAAAGTCTGTCCAGGCCAGTCGTTACTACACTCTCCATATCCGTTCCATGAACCTCTGTTTCAATCCATTTGAAACCTGAAAATTCCATCTCTTCATAATTCTAAGGTAACAAGAGAAAAGATATTACCACATGGCACAGCTGTACAGTTACTGAAACACATCTGTGTTGAAAGGACTGTCCTAGGTGCCCAGGTGTGGCAGCAGTGTTCAAGTTCTGGATGGACTGGGCTTTAAAGAGAGTTCGGAGTTTTTGATGGGATTTTTGGCATCAGCACTTCCTGATTCACCTTGTTTTCCCTTTGACTCTTTCACCCTTGGTGGTGTCCTGCACCATGGGCCTTGGGCCTTCCCCTTGGGTTTTCAATAAAAAAACATGGAGAACATTAATAAAACCTTCCAGACTGAATCAGTGCCAATGACCCCATGTCTAGGTACCATGGCCACAAAATCCACCTCCGTAGGGACGGTACTTTTGGCTGCTATTTATTTTAAAATGGTGTCCGCCTCGCTTCTGCCCACTTCCGGCGCGGCCCGTGCTGTGCGCCTACTAGTGTGGGCGATAGCGTGGGCAGTACGTGCATTCGCCGGCAGTATGCAGAGTAGGCAGATCGTGATGTCAGACAGCGAGTAACACTGATTTAACGCACAACCTGCAATTTTCGACGTCGCCGCACCATTCAATGCCCTCTCCTAAACACGCACAGCTGAATGTGCGTTAAGCTGCACGAGGGACCCCCACCAGCGCTACTTAAAGGGATACATACAACTTGCAGGTAAGTTGCTTATTGCTTTTGTACTGGCTCTTGCAGAGTTTCTCGGAGTACTGGGTTGTTGTAAGAGACTTCAAAAGTTGTTAAAGTGTGCAGGGACTGCTGCTGGACGTTGGGAAGGTGTTGGTTGCTACTGGAAGGCCTCTGAGTGCACCACTTGCTCCCAGTCATGGGGGCTTCAGTTGCAGTCCTCCTTGTGCTGCAGCATGACAGGGAGATGGAGCAGAGGCAGCAAAGAAGACAAGCTGCTCACAGAGGGAGGAGGAGGAGGGCTCTCAGCAGAGGCCTTACCCACCTAGGGTCTTCAGGGAGCACTACTCCTACCTGCACCTTAGCCAGGAGCAGTGTGGTCGGCAGTTCCGCTTCACCAAGCAGGTGGTTACAGAACTCTGCCACCTCTTGCAACCAGACCTGCAGCCTCAGAGCAGGGTGACGACGGCGCTGCCAGTGGCCCTCAAGGTGACTGTGTCACTGAATTTTTTCACCAGCGGATCCTTCCAGGCTGGAACAGGTGACATAGCAAACATCTCACAGTTCAACGTCCATCGCTCCATCCGAGAGGTCACAGAGGCTCTGTACGCTAGGAGAGGGGGCTTCATTGTCTTTTCTCTAAACAGAGAAGCAGGAGGAGCGCGCACGTGGCTTTGCGGGCCCCGCATCTCAATGGTGAGATGTACCGTTACCACGAAGGGCACCACTCACTTAATATGCAGTTGGTGTGCGACCACGCCCAGCAGAGCATGCTGGTGAATGCCCGCTATCCTGGCAACAGTCATGATGTGTTCATTCTGCGCCGGTCCGGTGTGCCAGCAATCTTCCAGCCACCACGTCAAACCTGAGGGTGGCTGCTCACTGACAAGGGCTATCTGGTCTACACCTGGCTGATGACTCCCCACCTCAACCCCACCACTCGTGGCCAGCACTCATATAATGAGACCTGTGCTGCCACGAGGAACGTCATCGAACAGACCATCGTGGTGCTGAAGCAACAGTTCCGCTGCTTTGGCTGATGGGGAGGAACCCTCCAGGACTCCACAAAGCGCGAGTCCCAATTCATGGTGGTCTGCTGCATCCTTCCCAACTCGGCTATCATGAAGGAGCAGCCCTTGCTGCCACGGGTTCTGCAACCACCTCAGGAGGAGAAGGAGGAAGAGGAGGAGAAGAGGAGGAACAGGTGAGGAGAAGGAGGAAGAGGAGGAGGAAGAGGAAGAGGAGGAGGAGAAGGAGGAGGAGGAGGAAGAAGAGGGGAGGAGGAGGAGGTAGAGAAGGAGGAAGAAGAGGGGGAGGAGGTAGAGGAGGCAGCCTGCACATCCACATTGCGGACGGGCAGTCCATGAGCACCTCATCAGACTCCGGTTCCCCTGAATGAAATCCCAGATCCCCATTGCTCAACACTTCCCCACCTTATCATCCCTCTGTTGCGGAACGTCATAGCGTCCTCTTGGCCACAATGCTGAACTGAAAGCCACCACAAATATTCCAAACCAAATTTTTGGACCCCGTAGCGCGCTCAGCCACTCAGCAGTGCGCTCAGCGCTGGGCTGAACGTAGCAATCATGGTAATTAGCAAGCAGCATGAAGGCCACTTCTTGCCTGCATTACTTTGAACGTGCGCGGGCTGATTGTGCATCACGATCCCCGCGCCTGTTTTTGTGCCCAATCGAATTTTTAGCCCCGTGTTTCCCTGAGAGTCTTTTACCCTGTTACATAAACAGAGAAATTCGAATGGGTAGAAATTGGTCCTCATTTCCATGCAGAAAACTGGGACCAAAGGACCAATTTCGAAATGCAAAGTCTCGCGCCCGATCTGTGCCTGCATTAAGGGCACTGCCATATCGATATGGCTTTTCAGGCATCTTAGGTGGCCACCTAAAACAGAGTTAGGTCTCTTACGTGTGTAAAGCAGGGGCCTTATGCCTGTTTTCAGCTCCCTTTCAGAAATTGTCTTGGATTGAGTGGAGCCAGGAGAAGCAGGAGTGCTCCCCGACTGCACAGACCTCGCGATCCCCCCAGCCCAACACCCACTGCCGGGGTTTAGCTTCGGGCCGCTGCTGGAGAGGCAAGCGGCCCGATATTCTTCTCAGTAAAATGCACAAGCTGCCCGTGGAGGCACAACAGGCGATGACAGCTAACACATAAAACGTTAATCAGGCTCGAGGACAAATTTCCGGCCGGCCTCAGGCTGCTCGGTTGGGATGCGCGCTATCGGCGCACCGCTGGTTATGGACCCAAAACCGAGCCATAAATAATTTCCACTGGTACAAACATGACAGCACGCAGTAAACTCCTATCTGTACTTACGTTGTGCTGAATGATTTCTATGGGCTCAATGCAGTCATTGTCTTCACAGAACTTGATCACCTCTGCTTCATCTCCAGCGATTTGATGCCAGAAGAGGACAGACACAGTTAAGCAGAGTCGCAGCATCTTGGTGTCCACTCCGATCACTGTTGAACGCACTGAATGATCTCAGCACCTTCAGGTGGATCTGGTGTTTGAGCAGCGAGTTCTGATCTTTTTATACAGTTTAATGAAGAAGGTTTTGAATACAGTTTAGCTGCAGGCAGGAACGTTACGTGTTGAAGAAATACCGTAGCTGATTGATTATGGAAATGTTACTTTGTTCCAACCTTGTGATGGATTTAGAAATTATTAACTCTCTGAGAGTCGGTTCCCGGGAAGTCTGAACACCCGGGGCAGCCATTTTGCAATGATTCCAGCTCACGCACTTAGGGTTGCCAACCCTCCCTGTTTGGGAGTCTACGGGAATGGAAGATTGATCTCCCGGGAGCTGCTGCTAGTGACCCAGGAGAAAACGACTTCACATTCACGCTTCACACCTGTGCACTTACATTTCTCGGACTGCCTCCAGCTTTGCCTGCAGTAAGTCGGAACGCAGTGGCCAAGCTGCACTCCAACCACGGGACAGACCACTACTTCATCACCGAGTAGGTGAGGCTGGTGTGGGTCTCGCTGCCCAATGGCTTGTACATCGACACACCGTTCCTGCACCTCACCAGGGCGGTGCTGACCTCCCCGGGGCTCGGAGACGAGAGGGGATCCTGGGGCTGGCCTTCCACCTGAAATTTAAACAGACCGACTCAATCTACAGGAAGGAAGAAAGAATCCAAATCAGTGAGTTTTAGCTCCTGACAAACAACATGAACGTTTTGGACCAAACGTCAGAAAGGTCAGCAACACCCCTCTTAAAGGGACAGTGTGATATACTGACAGCCTCTCACTGGGCAATGGATTCCCCGGCACTGACTCTCACTGGGGTACAGTTCCCCGGCACTGACTCTCACTGGGGTACAGTTCCCCTGGCACTGACTCTCACTGGGGTACAGTTCCCCTGGCACTGACTCTCACTGGGGTACAGTTCCCTGGCACTGACTCTCACTGGGGTACAGTTCCCCTGGCACTGACTCTCACTGGGGTACAGTTCCCCTGGCACTGACTCTCACTGGGGTACAGTTCCCCTGGCACTGACTCTCACTGGGGTACAGTTCCCCTGGCACTGACTCTCACTGGGGTACAGTTCCCCTGGCACTGACTCTCACTGGGGTACAGTTCCCCTGGCACTGACTCTCACTGGGGTACAGTTCCCCTGGCACTGACTCTCACTGGGGTACAGTTCCCCTGGCACTGACTCTCACTGGGGTACAGTTCCCCCGGCACTGACTCTCACTGGGGTACAGTTCCCCTGGCACTGACTCTCACTGGGGTACAGTTCCCCTGGCACTGACTCTCACTGGGGTACAGTCTGAGTCTCACCATCTCCAATGCTCAGCGATGCCGATATCCCAATTATCTCCCTGACCTCCTGCTCTGCAGATGTCAAACTACAATCTGTTGTGGACCAACTCTGGCCCTCTTCCTCTCCCTTTTATTTTGCGCTCTCTTCTCCTGCAAGGGGGCTCGACAGACCTATGAATGTGTGTAAGGCCTGTGTGCATCTGCTGAATGCAGTGAATTTGGTGCGGGTGACTATCAGGCAGATGCATCATGAGTGGCACTGGCAGCATTGGAGGACATGCGCTGAGAATCGGGTGAGCTGACTGAGGTGGATCACATTATATAAGGATTGGGCTCAGTGGCAGTGGTGGCTGGAGAAAGAGGGAGGTGAGGAACTGCAAAGAAAGGGAACGATGGGTGCTGCTGAAACTGAAGTGTGTGTGAGGAGTAATGTGATGAGACAGAGTGAGGGGGTGGGGGTGCACTACAGGATGTAGGTGAATCTGCAACTGTGCTCACCTTTCCTGACCTGGTTGGGTCATTAAGCTGCTTCCTGCACTCGATCCAGGTACGGAGCTCTCCACTCCTGCTGCTGACCTCCTCAGCCACCTCCAGCCACACCTTCCTCATCACAGCAGCCGTTCTTGCCATTGCTGGGGAACAGGACCTCCTTCCTCGCCCTTACTGCACCCAGCAGTACATCAAGTGACGCCTCATTGATCCGGGGCGCAGCCTTTGCCCTTCCTGACTCCATCTGTAAATGTTTCACTTTCTCCTGAAATGCTCCCAACTCCTCCAAATTCCATCTTTGCATCAGCCCTTTAAATAGTCGAGGTGAAATCGCAACCTGCGGGTGTGCATCACGCCCGCTCACGCGCATTGGAAACGCAACACCCGGAAATAAAATGATAATGAGACATCCCTGTGGAACTCGGAGAATTCCCAAACGTCCCAAGATCTTCGGCGTTTCGTGTCCGCTATCGCCCCTCCCGCTCAAATCCCACCTTTACGTTAATATCGACCGTGTAAAGACCAGCAAGCACTGAGGGTCAATCGCCAGTCTGGGCCAAGTCATCTGATCTCCACCAGGTGGCAGCAGTGGCACAACAGTCGGTCTGAGATTCATTGGCCGAGAAATTCGTCCCGGGCGGTGGCGCAAAACGGGCGGTATCGGATCGGCCGCCCGTTATACACAGCGCCTGATATTCAGTTCCACTGACTGCAATAGAACTGAATATAACGGGCGGCCGGTCCGATACCACCCGTTCTGCACCACCGCCAGAGACGAACTTCTAGGCCTTAATTTAGGAAATGGGAAAAGAGCATCAGAGATCACTCCATTATTTAGGAAGGGTGGGAGAGAGAAACCAGGTAACTACAGGCCTGTTAGTTTAACATCAGTTGTGGGGAAGCGACTAGATTCTGTCATTAGGGATAGAGTGACTGAGCACTGAAACAAACATGAACTGATCGGAGAGAGCCAGCATGGCTCTGTTAAGATTGTCATATCTGATTAATCCAGTTGAATTTTTTGAGGGGGTCACTAATAAGGTAGACGAAGGAGTGTCTATGGGTGTTGTCTATATGGTCTTCCAGAAGCCATTTGATAAGGTTCCACACAAAAGATTATTGGCAAAAATGAGAACTCCCGGAATTCCCATATTTATCAGTGACTGGGATGAAGGACAGAGAGTTGTCTATCCAAGTTTACAGATGACACTCGGTTGTGGGGATGGGAGCAGGAAGTTTCAAAGGGTCATAGACAGATGAAGTGAGTTAGTAAAACTATGGCAAATGGAGTTCAGTCTGGGCAGGTGAGAGGTCATCCACTCTGAACCTAAGAAAGATAAATCGGAGTTATTTCTAAAAGGTGTGAAACTAGGAACTGTAGAGGAGCAAAGAGATTTGGGAATCCAAGTACAGAAATCATTAAAAGCTCGTGGACAGGTGCAAAAAGCGAATGGGCAAAACTGTGGCAAATGGATTTCAACTCAGGCAAATGTGAAGTCATCCACTTTGGACCAAAAAGGATCGAACAGGATACTTTCTAAATGGTGAAAAGCTAAAAATGGTGGAGGTCCAAAGAGGCTTGTGGGTCCAAGTACATCGATCATTAAAATGTCATCAACAGGTACAGAAAATAATCAAAAAGGCTAATAGAATGCTGACCTTTATATCTAAAGGACTAGAATACAAGGGGGTAGAAGTCATGCTTCAGCTACACAAAGCTCTGGTTAGACCACACCTGGAGTACTGTGAGCAGTTCTGGGCACCACACCTTAGGAAGGATATATTGGCCTTGGAGGGAGAGCAGCGTAGGTTTACCAGAATGATACCTGGTCTCCAAGTGTTAAATTACGAGGAGAGATTACACAAACTAGGGTTCCCTGGAATTTAGAAGGTTAAGGGGTGACTTGATCGAAGTTTTCAAGATATTAAGGGGAACCGATAGGGTAAATAGAAACTATTTCCGCTGGTTGATGAATCTAGGACTAGGGGGCATAGTCTAAAAATTAGAGCCAGACCTTTCAGGAGTGAAATTAGAAAACACTTCTACACGCAAAGGTTGGTAGAAGTTTGGAACTCTCTTCCGCAAACGGCAATTGATGCTAGATCAATTGTTAATTTTAAATCTGAGATTGATAGATTTTTGTTAACCAAAGGTATTAGGGAAATGAGGCAAAGGCGGGTATGTGGAGTTAGGTCACAAATCAGCCATGATCTCATTGAATGGTGGAACAGGCTGGAGGGGCTAAATGGCCTAATCCTGTTTCTATGTTCCTATGTTCCTAAGTCGCAGATTGGATAACAAGCTGGCTACAATACAGAAAACAGAAAGTATGGGTTAAGTTAATAACTCAGACTGGCAAATGGTGGGAAGTGGTGTTCCACAAGGTTCGGTGCAGGGACCACTGTTATTTATCATTTATATAAACAATTTGGATTCAGGAATTTTTTTCAATATTTGCGGGCGACACCAAATTGGGAGATATTGTTAATACTGAGGGGCCCGTGACAAAATACAAGAAGACATTTAGAAACTTCCAGACTGGGCATGTAATTGGCAAATCAATTTCAATGTAGATAAATGTGAGGTGGTGCATTTTGGTAAGAAGAATAAGGAGGCCGCATATTCCTTGGAAAATAAGAGTCTAAATGGGGTAAAGGAGCAAAGGGATCGAGGGGCACAGATACACAAATCACTAAAAGTAGCGACGCAGGTTAATAAGGCCATATAGAGAGCAAGCAAAGCACTGGGGTTCATTTTTAGAGGGATAGAATTGAAAAGCAAAGAAGTTATGTTAAACTTGAAGAGAACCCTGTTTAGACCACTCTTGGAGCACTGATCACAGTCCTGGTATCCACATTATAAAAAGGATAGAGAGGCACTGGAGGAGTCATAAAAAAAGATTTACAAGGATGATACCAGAACTGAGAGGTTATACCTATCAAGAAAGATTGAACAGGCTGGGGCTCTTTTCTCTAGAAAAGAGAAGGCTAAGGGGTGACCTGATAGAGGTCTTTACAACAACAACTTCTATTTATATAGCGCCTTTAACGTAGTAAAACGTCCCAAGGCGCTTCACAGGAGTGTTACAAAACAAAATTTGACACCGAGCCACATAAGGAGATATTAGAGCAGATGACCAAATCCTTGGTCAGAGGTAGGTTTTAAGGAGGTCTTAAAGAAGGAATAAGAGAGGTTAGAGAGGCGGAGAGGTTTAGGGAGGGAATTCCAGAACTTAGGGCCTTGGCAGCTGAAGGCACAGCCAGGAATGGTGCAGCGATTAAAATCAGGGATGCTTAAGATGCCAGAATTAGAGGAGTGCAGATAACCCGGGGTGTTGTGGGGCTGGAGGAGATTACAGAGAGAGGGAGGGGCGAGGCCATGAAGGGATTTGAAAACAAGGATAAGAATTTTAAAATCGAGGCGTTGCTTAACCGGGAGCCAATGTAGGTCAGCGTGCACAGGGGTGCTGGGTGAACGGGACTTGGTGCAAGTTAGGACACGGGCAGCAGAGTTTTGGATGACCTCAAGTTTACGGAGGGTAGAACCTGGGAGGCCGGCCAGGAGTGCATTGGAATAGTCAAATCTAGAGGTAGCAAAGGCATGGATGAGGGTTTCAGCAGCAGATGAGCTGAGGTAAGGGTGGAGTCGGGTGATGTTCCGGAGGTGGAAATAGGCGGTCTTAGTGAAGGCGTGGATATGTGGTCAGATGGTCATTTCGGGTCAAATGTGACACCTAGGTTGCAAACAGTCTGGTTCAGCCTCAGACAGTTGCCAGGGAGAGGGATGGAGTCGGTGACTATGGAATAGGGTTTGTGCGGGGACTGAAGACAATGGCTTTGGTCTGACTCCCAATATTTGGTTGGAGGAAATTTCTGCTCATCCAGCACTGGATGTCGGATAAGCAGGCTGAAAATTTGGAGACATGGAGGGGTCAAGAGAGGTGGTGGTGAGGTAGAGCTGGGTGTCGTTAGCGTACATGTTGAAACTGACGTTGTGTTTTCCGATGATGTCACCGAGGGACAGCATATAGATGGGATAAAAGGAGGAAGCCAAGGATAGATCCTTGGGAGACACCAGAGGTAACGGTGTGGGAGCCGGAAGAGAAGCCATTGGAGGTGATTCTCTGGCTACGATTATGTAGATAAGAATGGAACCAGGCGAGTGCAGTCCCACCCAGCTGGACAATGGTGGAGAGGCGTTGGAGGAGGATGGTCTAGTCAATCGTGTCAAATGCTGCAGACAGGTCGAGAAGGACGAGGAGGAATCATTTACCTTTGTCACAGTCACATAGGATGTCATTTATGACTTTGATAAGAGCCGTTTCGGTACTGTGGCAGGGGGGGAAATCTGATTGGAGGGATTCAAACATGGAGCTCCGGGAAAGATGGGCACGGATTTGGGAGGTGATTATACATTCAAGGACTTTGGAGAGGAAAGGGAGGTTGGAGATGGGCCGTAGTTTGCAAGGACAGAGGGGTCAAGGTTGGTTTTTTGAGGAGTGGGTAATGACGGCTGATTTGAACGAGAGGAGGACAGTACCTGAGGAGAGAGAACTGTTAACAATATCCGCTAACATGGGAGTCAGGAAGGGAAGTTGGGTGGTCAGCAGTTTAGTGGGAATAGGGTTGAGGGAGCAGGAAGTGGGTCTCAGGATGAGCTCAGAGAGGGCGTGAGGAGAGGTCGGAGAGAAACTGAGGTGAATTCAGGGCTAGGGCAGAGGGGAACCTTAGAGGAAGTTTGCCACGGTGGGCAAGGGTAAGAGAGGGAAGTGGCAGAGGCAGCTGATTGGTGGTTTTAATCTTAATGACAAAGAAGTCAATGAGCTCCTCGCACTTGTTGTTAGAGGTGAGGGTGGAAGAGATAGGGGAGAGGGGTTTAAGAAGATGGTTTGCAGTAGAGAAAAGAAGCCAGGGGTTATCTATGCATTCCAGAATGATCCTGGAATAGTGAGCAATTTTGGCAGATGAGAGCAGGACCTGATAGTGCTTTATGTGATCCAGCCAGATCTGGCGGTGAATGGCTAAACCAGTTGTCTGCCATATCCATTCAAGTCTGCGTCCCTTGGACTTAAGGGAGTGGAGATGAGGGCCATACCAGGGGGAATGGCCAGGGTGAGAGAGAGTAATGGTTTTAATGGGGACTAGGGCATGAAAGGTGGAGGTGGGGGTGTGGTTGAGCAGATCGGTAGCTGCAGAAATGCTGTGGTGAATGGAGGACTAAAGGCTCGACAGTTGGGAGTTTGAAAGTGCAGTTGTAAGTGAATTGGGAGAGAGTTTTTTCCAGTGGCGGACACAGAAGGAAGTAGGGTTGGGAGGGGGAAGGGGGATGTGGGTGGAGAGTGATACAAGGAAGTGATCAGAGATGGCCTTATCTGTGATTGACATGATAGGAGAACCAAGGCCATGTGAGATGGCAAGGTCAAGAGGATGGCCATGGATAAGGGTTGGGAGTTTAAAAGTAGGGAGAGATTAAGGGCAGATAGGAGGGCAGTGAACTCAGAGGAGAGAGAGTATGATGAATTGAGATGGAGGTTGGAATCACCGAGGATGAGAAGTCGCTCGGTGCAAAGGCTGAGGGAGGAAAGCAGTGAAGATATCTCGGTGAGAAAATCTTTATGGCACTTGGTGGGCGGTAGAGAAAGGGGATTTTAATTGAGAGGAGTGGAACAAGGTGAGATGCTCAAAGGAGGAGAAAGTGCCAGATGAGTAGGGGGACAGACCAAGGTGTGACTTGGTGATAAGAGCCACACCGCCACCGCGACGGTCTGGGCAGGGCAAGATTATGAAAAGGTTTGATAGGACAGACGTAGAGAAGATGTTTCCGCTTGAGGAGTAGATTAAACAAGTGGCCATGAATATCAGATAGTCATAAATAATTCCAATAGTAAATGCAGGAGAAACTTATTTATCCAGAGAGTGGTTAGAATGTGGAACTCGCTACCACAAGAAGTAGTTGAGGTGAATAGCACAGCTGCATTTAAGGGGAAGCTGGATAAACACAGGACTGAGAAAGGAATAGAAGGTTATGCTGAAAGGGTTAGATGAAGAAGGGTGGGAGGAGGCTTGTATGGAGCATAAACACCGACATAGACCTACGTAATTCTATATAATAACAACATACATAAGAACATAAGAAATAGGAGTAGGAGTAGGCCAGCTCTATAATCCCCACACCCTCTGCGCTCTGCCTATTCTGGCCTTTTGAACATCCCCGATTTTAATCGCTCCACCATTGGCGGTCGTGCCATCAGCTGCCTCAGTCCGATGCTCTGGAATTGCCTCCCTAAATCTCTCCGCCTCTCCACTTCTCTTTCCTCCTTTAAGATGCTCCTTAAAACCTACCTCTTCGACCAAGCTTTTGGTCATCTGCCCTAACATCTCCTTATATGGCTCGGTGTGAAACTTTGTTTTTTAAAAACGCTCCTATGAAGCGCCTTGGGATGTTTTAATACATTAACGGTGCTATATGCCAGCAGTGAAAGATCTAGATTGATTCCTGGGATGAGAGGGTTGTCCTCTGAGGAGAGATTGAGTAGATTGGGCCTGGACTCGCTGGAGTTTAGAAGAGTTTAGGAGGTGATATTGAAACATATAAGAGTCTGAGGGGGATTGACAGGGTAGATGCTGAGAGGTTGTTTCCCCTGGCTGGAGAGTCTAGAACTAGGGGGCATAGTCTCAGGATAAGGGGTCAGCCATTTAAGACTGAGATGAGGAGGAATTTCTTCACTCAGAGGGTTGTGAATCTTTGAAAATCTCTACCCCAAATGGCTATGGATGGTCAGTCGTTTAGTATATTCAAGGCTGAGAGAGATAGATTTTTGGACTCTAGGTGAATCAAGGGAAATGGGGATCAGGCAGGAAGTGGAGTTGAGGTCGCAGATCAGCCATGATCTTATTGAATGGCGGAGCAGGCTCAAGGGGCCGTATGGCCTACTCCCGCTCCTAATTCCTATGATCTTATGTTTCCTCTGATGTGCTCTGGATCTGCGCTAAATGAGACTTTTATATATTTAGATACATGAGCCTTGAACTTCCGCACCTTCTGGAGATGATAGTCAGAAGGTGGAGATACCAGAAGTTGGGGCAGAATCAGTTTCCACTGGGTTTCCACCCCATGGAAGCTGGAATGGGAAGTTCCAGTGGAGGGGGCTCGGGTGCTTCTTCCACCTCCGCCCCACTCCGCCCATCCTGACATTAATTTGGGGTGAATCTGGGTGTTTTCCCAGGCAGCCCCGAAAACCCCGCCAGAGAGCTGTATTCACTTACGCTGCAGAAAGCTGGTTAGGCGCCTTTCTGGGCTTCCTGTGGGGCCCACCAAAGGAATCATTTGCAAATGTATGGCAGATGAAGTACAATGTGGATAAATGTGAGGTTATCCACTTTGGTGGTAAAAATAGAGAGGCGGACTATTACCTGAATGGTGGCAGATTAGGGAAAGGGGAGGTACAACGAGACCTGGGCGTCATGGTACATCAGTCACTGAAGGTGGGAATGCAAGTGCAGCAGGCAGTCAAGAAAGCAAACGGAATGATGGCCTTCATAGTAAGGGGATTTGAGTACAGGAGTAGGGAGGTGATGCTGCAGTTGTACAGGGCCTTGGTGAGGCCACACCTGGAGTATTGTGCGCAGTTTTGGTCTCCTAACTTAAGGAAGGACATTCTTGCTATTGAGGGAGTGCAACGAAGGTTCACTAGATTGATTCCTGGGATGGCCGGTCTGACATATCAAGAAAGATTGGGTCAACTGAACTTGTATCCTCTGGAGTTCAGAAGAATGAGGGGGGATCTTATAGAGACATTTAAAATCCTGACTGGTTTAGACAAATTAGAATTCTGGGCCCACCATTGAGGGTCCAGCATTCAGAAAGACATTGACGTCCCAAGGTCTTCAGCCACACCAGTCTGTTACACTCCTCATAGACCAGCAAGGAGCTGTTCCCATATTCCACCTTTCATCAGGGTGGGTGCTCCTGTAACACCACCACTGGAGGTTAGACTACCTGTTGTGCCCCTACTGCCACCTGGCTGAGATTGGAGAACTCAGCACAGACTGCAGATTACACCAGGGGATGTAAATCCATCTTGGACGGTAGCGCAAAACGTGCGATAGTGCATCGGCCGCCCGTTTCACCTGTCTGAGATCCGATAACTCAGCACAGACTGCAGATTAAACCAGGGGCTGAAACCCGTCCTGGGCGGGAGTTCGAGTTTCTTCTCTATTGACTCCAATGTACCGGGCGGAGTGTAAAACGGGCGGCCGATCCCAGATTATTGTTTCTAAAAGCTTCCCCATCACTGACGTTAAACTGACTGGCCTGTAATTTCCAGATTTATCCTTCTCCCCTTTTTTGAACAAGGGTGTAAAATTTGCAATCCTCCTGTCCTTTGGAACCACCCCTGTATCTAAGGAGGATTGGAAGATTGTGGCCAGCACCTGGGAAGTATATGAATGTGTCATTCAAAGTCAGTATAGTCAGGAGCCCACCGTTTGCTGCCATGTTTGTGCCAGCTCATTTTACTTTTGTCACTAAGAGACAGAAAGACATTTTGTCAGTGCTTGTTTGATGAACACGTTTGATTTTGTGTCTTGTGGAAACATTTGAGACGTGTTTTACTGAAGGGGGAATAAACAGCTTTAAGAAATTATCTTAAAATCTACCTCCTGTTCCAAAAAGATCTTTAAACTTCTTGATAAATACTTTCCTGTTTGTCTATTAAAGGAGAGGCTTGATACAGTCCCATCATTAAATTACCTCAGCAATAATACTCAGAATTAGTGATGTGTGTCAGGAAATTGAAGTCCTTTTGCTTCATACGTTGACTTCTCAGGAATTTATGTCAAGTTGATTTTTCTTTATGGCCTGTTATGGGTGAATTAATGTGTTCTGGGTCTATGAATGTGTACTGGGAAGTTTATGAACACATACTGGGAAGTTTATGAATGTGTTATCGAATCTTAGAATCCTGCAGCACAGAAGGTGGTCATTCGGCCCATCGAGCCTGTGCTGCGTCTCTGAAACAGCTCCCACTCAGTCCCACTCCCCGGCTCTTTCCCCATAGCCCTGAAAATGTTGCCTTTTTAAGCAGAGATCCAATTCCCAATTAACAGTTACTGTTGAATTTGCTTCCACCACCCTTTCAGGCAATGCATTCCAGATCATAACAAATCTCTGAGTAAATAACTGTATTTTTTTTTACAATTATTTTAAATTTGTGCCTCTGGTTACCGAGTCACCTGACAGTGGAAGGAGTTTCACCCTATCTATTCTATCAAAACCCCTCATAAATTTGAACACCTCTATTAATTCTTTAACCTTCTCTGCTCGAAGGACAACAATCCCAGCTTTCCTCGTCTCTCCAGATAGCTGAAACCCCTCGTCCCTGGAACCATTCTCGTAATTCTCTTCTGTACCCTCTCCAAGGCCTTAACGTCTTTCTAAAGTTTGGTTCCCAGATTTGTGCACAATAATCTAGCAGAGGTCTAAACAGTGGTTTATACAGGTTCAGCATAACATCCATGCTCCTGTACACTATGTCACTACTTAGAATGCCAAGGATCACATGTGCTTTTTTAAAAGCTTTATCAACTTGTCCTGCCACCTTCAAAGATTTGTGTATGTGAACCCCCTGTATATCTGGAAAGTTAATTAATGTGTTCTGGGAAGTACATGGAAGTGTTCTGGGAAATTGATGGAAGTGTTCTGGGAAATACGTGAATGTGTTCTGGAAAATACATGAATGTGTTCTTGGTACATGAATGTGTTCTGGGAAGTACAGAAAAGACTTGCGGGTTTATGAATTTGTTCTGAGAAGTACATGAATGTGTTCTGCGAATTATATTCCAGTACAGCTACAACACTGGCATCCATCCGACAATGTGGAAAACTGCCCAGATATGTCCTGTCCACAAAAAGCAGGACAAATCCAATCCGGCCAATTACCGCCCCATCACTCTACTCTCAATCATCAGCAAAGTGATGGAAGGTGTCATCGACAGTGCTATCAAGCGGCACTTACTCACCAAAAATGGAAGTGTTCTGGGAAATTGATGGATGGGTTCCGCTCAGCCCCCTCAGCTCCCGACCTCATTACAGCCTTGGTCCAAACATGGACAAAGGAGCTGAATTCCAGAGGTGAGGTGAGAGTGACTGTCCTTGACATCAAGGCAGCATTTGACCGTGTGTGGCATCAAGGAGCCCGAGTAAAACTGAAGTGAATGGGAATTAGGGGGGAAAACGTTCCACTGGCTGGAGCCATACCTAGCACAAAGGAAGATGACTTCAGGAGGATTGAGACAGACTGGTGAAATGGGCAGACACATGGAAGATGAAATTTAACGCAGAGAAGTGTGAAGTGATGCATTTTGGAAGGAAGAATGAGGAGAGGCAATATAAACTAAATGGTACAATCTTAAAGGTGGTGCAGGTACAGAGAGACCTGAGGGTTTATGAACAAAAATCTTCGAAGGTGGCAAGACAAGTTTCTGAGACTATTAATAAAAGCAAACGGGATCCTTGACTTTATAAATAGAGGAATAGATTAAAAAAGCAAGGAAGTTATACTAAAGTATTTACCAGGGAGACTAACAAAGTGGACGTGAAATTAGATGAAGAGATCAAAAAAGATATAAAGACATTTAAGATAGAAAGAGGGGAGATAATTGAAAAACTAATCAAATTAGGGAGTATAAAACCCCTGGTCCGGATTGATTGCCTTTTGTGAATAAAAACAAGCAAAGGGAGAGATAGCAGAGGCACCATTATATATTGATAAATATTCATTAGAACAGGGAATAGTGCCAGAGGACTGGCAGACAGCGAATGTGATTCCTATATTTAAAAAGGGAGATAGAACAAGTCCAGGGTACTAAAGACCAGTTAGCTTAATGTCGGTGGTGAGAAAGTTAATGGAATCTTTACTGATGGGGTGGGGGTCTCCCCGAGGTGGGTAATGAGGTTCCGGCCTGATGGTAATAACCGTCCGGTAGATCCTGTGGTAATTATTGGAGGCCAGCGACAGACAATGCTTGTGGACACTGGTTGGGCTGAGCGCCAATCTCTGGTCACAGGGAAGCTTATTTCTTTCACTGCCTTTGAGGATCGATGCAAAAGGCACACGAGATAAAGGAGGGAGGGTTTAAATTTGGGCTGGTGGAAGTTACTATAGAGAGGCCGGTTGTGATGCACTTAATGAACGGGGAAGGTATTGTGGCGTCAGAATTCCTCAATAAATGTGGTATAATTGTGGATTTTGTAAATGATCTGTTGTAGTTCGGGAAAAAAAATTCTTATGGCAGAGTGGTATCGGACGGGCATGCTGTTTCTGCAAATAAGAAGCCCGAGACATACGAGGTAGTTACATACACAGACCCGGACACACAAGCTCTGTTAACTCAGTATCGGGCAGCACCTCCCAAACCCATGAACTCCACCAACTAGAAGGAAACGAGTAGCAGGTGCATGAGAACACCAGCACCTCCAAGTTCCCCTCCAAGACATATATCACTGTTCCTTCATCGTCACTGGGTCAAGATCCACGTGGCAGATGAAGTTTAACGCAGAAAAGTGCGGAGGGATACATTTTGGTAGGAAGAACGAGGTGAGGCAATATAAACTAAAGGGTACAAATCTAAAGCAGGTGCATGAACAGAGACCAGGGGTTATATGTGCACAAATCATTGATGGTGGCAAGACAGGTTGAAATGGTGGTTAAAACAGCATACGGGATCCTGGGCTTCATAAATAGAGGCATAGAGTACAAAAGCAAGGAAGTTATGATAAGCCTTTATAAAACACTGGTCTGACCTCAACTGGAGTATTGTGTCCAATTCTGGGCACCGCAATTTAGGAAGGATGTGAATGCCTTAGAGCGGGTGCAGAAAACATTTACAAGATTGATTCCGGGGATGAAGGACTTCAGTTATGTGGATAGACTGGAGAAGCTGAGGTTGTTCTCCTTAGCGCAGAGAAGTTGAGAGGAGAATTGATATAGGTGTCCGAAATCATGAGGGGTCTCGCCCCATTGGCGGAAGGGTCGAGAACCAGGGGGCACAGATTTAAGGTGATTGGCAGAAGAACCAAAGGCGACATGAGGAAAAACTTTTTTATGCAGCGAGTGGTTAGGATCTGGAATACACTGCCTGAGCGGGTGTTGGAAGCAGATTCAATCATGTCTTTCAAAAGGGAATTGGTTAAGTACCTGAAGGAAAAGAATTTGCAGGGCTACGGGGAAAGGGCGGGGGAGTGGGACTAGCTGAAGTGCTCTTGCAGGAGCCGGCACGGGCTCGACGGGCCGAATGGCCTCCTTCTGTGCTGTAACCATTCTATGATGCTAAGATTCTATCCTGGAACTTCCTACCGAACAGCAATGTGGGCAGACCTGCAGCACACGGACTGCAGCGGTTCAAGAAGAATGTTCACTAATGTTCCCTGGAATCTGCACGGCTGCACAGCGCTGCAGGGGTCCCGCGCAGCTGGCTTGCCGGCTTTTCAATAGGAAAACTGAGCATGTGCAGTATTTTGAATGGGCCGCACAGTCCCTTAAAGGGGCCACGCGGACCGAAAAAAAATTACAGGGAACATTGATGCTCACCATCATCTTCTCAAGGGTACCTAGGGATGGGCAATAAATACTGGCCTTGTAGCGACACCCACATCCCAAGGATAAATAAAAAATATAGTGAGCTCAATGTGCAATGTCCCGGCTAAATATGTTGCTGGTTAAAGTTTGTACAGCTCCATTTATGTTACGTGACTGAAGAGCACTTTAACAATTTACAACTGTAAAAATCAGCTCCACGTATTGCTCTGAAATGCAGACCCTGTAAATGTCGGGATGGACAATTGGAATTTGGCTTCAGATCTGCCTTTGGAGTTCGGCTTTACTTCAGTGAACTTTGGGTGGTCCAGATCACACCGACATTTACAATGACCCTGTTTTTGAGAGAGGTATCGAGCTGATTTTACTATTTGCAATAAGAGACATGCAAGTCATCTCTTGGCCCCTCTTCTCAGTGACATTTACATGGTGCTTTGCATCTTTTTATGTTGAACTAATGAGAGATGAAGAAAACATTGTTACAATTTGTAAAGTGACCTCATCTGGACCTGTTCCTTTGGACAAACCAAATACCTCGAATTTTACTAATTGGAGATTTTATAACATGAGACACAAAATGTTCCTGCAATTCTCTCTGACTCTTTATTCTTGTCAGTCCTGGAAATTTACCAGCCATAAGCACAGACTCGATAACAACAGGGGCCCCACATGAATTAGATTTGGTCACCCTGCAGGATACATTTGGCCCTCACCGAGGGGTCAAGGAATGGCCCTCTAACGGGACACCGTCACCTCCACCCACCGACTGGGCGGAGCAAACAGAGGTGATGGGGACAGAGCAGCCTCTGCTGTCCCACCGAGTACTGGGGGAGTCTGTACCAATAGTGTGTGTCCCACCACAGCTGGCGGAGGATTTCTTTCACATTCCCATCCAACAGGGGGACACTATTCAGCTGAGGATACGTCTCAAAATGTGTGTAAGGTTGTTTGGTGGCCCGGTATAAAAGATGAAATTACGAAATGCTGTCAATGATGTTTAGTTTGTAACACATTCATATATCATAACACATTGATATGTTTCCCAGTACATAATCCTAGAATAGATTCATATACTTTGCAGAATGCATTCTTATAGTTACCAGAACACTTTCATGTTCTTCCCAGAATGGATTCATACACTTCGCAGAGTGCATTCCGATACTAACCAGAGACTTGAGCACAAGAAACTACTATGCTGACACTCTAGTGTAGTACTGAGGGAGTGCTGCACTGTTGGAGGTGCTGTCTTTCAGGTGAGGCATTAAACCGAGGCCGCATCTGCCCGCACAGTGGATGTGAAAGATCACATGGCACTAATTTGAAGAAGTGAGAAGTC
This sequence comes from Squalus acanthias, assembly GCA_030390025.1. Taxonomy (NCBI): domain Eukaryota; kingdom Metazoa; phylum Chordata; class Chondrichthyes; order Squaliformes; family Squalidae; genus Squalus; species Squalus acanthias. The sequence continues at coordinate 133,295,474 of CM059433.1, forward strand.
GCACAACACCAGGTTATAGTCCAACAGTTTTATTTGAAATCATGAGCTTTCGGAGCGCTGCTCCTTCGTCAGGTGAAGTGACTTCACCTGACGAAGGAGCAGCCGCTCCGAAAGCTTGTGATTTCAAATAAAACTGTTGGACTATAACCTGGTGTTGTGCGGCTTCTCACTGCCGCGTTTCCTACATTACAATAGTGATTAATCTTCAAAAGAACTTCATTGATTGTAAAGCACTTTGGGACGTCCCGAGGTAATTTAAGGCGCTCTATAAATGTCTTACTTTCTTTCTGTCAAACACATGCATATACTTCCCAGATTGCAGTCAGATACTTCCCAGAACACATTTGCGATCCCATAACACATTCATGTATTTCCCAAAACACATTCATATAGAACATCCCAGAAAAAATCATATACTTCCCAGATCACGTTCATGTACTTCACAGACCACATTCCTATACTTCCCATTTATATACTTCCCAGTATACATTCCTAGAACAGATTCATATACTTCCCTATACACATTAATGTATTTCCCAGAGCACTTTCATGTACCCAGAACCCATTCATCATACTTAGAATGTGGAACTCGCTAACACAAGGAGCAGTTGTGGAGAAAAGCATAGATGAATTTCAGGGGATGCGACATAAACACATGAGGGAGAAAGGAGTAGAAGGTTATGCTGATAGGGTTAGATGAAGAGGGGTGGGAGGAGGCTCGTGTGGAGGATAAACACTGACATAGACCTGTTGGGCCAAATGGCCTGTTTCTGTGCTGTACATGTCGTGTAATTCTATGTAATGTAATAGAAACCTTTATAAATCACCAGATTCAGCCTCAGCTGCAGTATTGTCTCAAATTCTGGGCCCCACACTTTAGGAAGGATGTCACAGCCTTGGAAAGGGTGCAGAGGAGATTTACTAGAATGGTACCAGGAATGAGGGACTTCAGTTAGGTGGCGAGATTAGAGAAGCTGGAATTGTTCATCTTAGAGCAGAGAAAGCTAAGGGGAGATTTAATGGAGGCGTTCAAAATCATGAAGGGTTTTGATAGAGTAAATAAGGAGCAACTGTTTCCACTGGCAGAAGGGTCGATAACCAGAGGACACAAACTTAAGGAAATTGGCAAAAGAGTCAGAGGTTAGATTGGGAGAATTTTTTTTATGCAGCGAGTTATTATGACCTGGAATGCACAGCCTGCAAGGATGGTGGAAGCAGATTCAATTGTAACTTTCAAAAAGAATTGGTTAAATACTTGAAGGGGAGAAAATTGCAAGGCTATGTGGAAAGAGCAGGGCAGTGGGACTAATTGGATAGTTCTTTCAAAGAGCCGGCACAGACACGATGGGCTGAATGGCCTCCTTCTGTGCTGGACGATTCTATGATTCTATAAGGGAATTCCTATAATAAGTAATCCTTCTTCAGTATTTGGCATTTACACAGCTGGTACCCTACCAAAGTTGTCTTTCGAAGTGTACTGTAACGCACCCAATGTTAAATCCTCATTGTAACTATCTGTGTCCTCCAGGATTATTTCCATGGCCTGGTGGTTGATAGAGTAAGGGTGATTTTAAAATGCTATTAAAGTGTTCAGAACTCAAATGTCAGAGCATTGGAATCACCATGGAACTCCATGGAACCATTCAGGTTTACAGCACAGAAGGAAGCCATTTGGACCTTGTGTCTGTGTCAGCTCTGGGCGAGATATGATTGAATCATAGAATCATAGAAAGATTGGGAGTCCCACCAGCAATAGAACAGAATTGCCCATGGAAAACCAAAAAACTTACTTGAGAGATGGAAGAAGAAAGAGAGCGACCTCATTTAAAGGCAGCCTAATTTCAGGATAAGAGTCTGAACTGGACGTGGCAGAAACAAGTGAGAGGAAGAGAAGAGCAGCTCATTTCAAGGGTAGAAATTGATTCTGGCCCCTTTTCGGGCGTCTGACAGGGTGGGTGAAGATGTCGCTGGTAGGGCAGAGGTAGAAGACCACTTGTATCTTTCTTAATCCTTCCCATAGCAGCAAATTATTTGGTTTATCTAGAGAAAAAGAATATGAAGAGATTGGCCCGTATTTTCCGATCCCTACGGGTGTGTACGAGCTGTGTAGACACCCGTAGGGACCTCGCAAGTGCCGGTTTCAGGCATGTGAAGCGCATGGGCTGAAAACCGGCACTTCCGATCTGTCAAGAATCCTCTTGACAGATCGCACGCCTGCCCTGGAGAAGGGCCTCTGCGGGTGGAGAGTTCCGCTTTCTGCAGAACCTCCGCCCGCTGAAATGCCTTAAAAAATTTTACGCCTGGTAAAAAAAAATTTCACTCATTTATAATTTTAAAATACTTTTAAAAAAGGTAAGTTTAATTTTAGCCCCGTAAAAAATTATTTTTTTGTTTAAAATATTTAATTTAATGTAATTTTAACTAATTTTAAAAACGTGATTTAAAAAAAAATGTATTTAATGTTTCGATGTGTTTTTTGAGTGATCCCCATTCATACTTTTGACAGGTCTAAGCTGAGATTCCTGTCAAAGTGTGAAGGGGGATTCCCTTCTTTCATTAGTTCCCCATGGCCCACGTGATCCCAGGGATGCTGGTGAACCGCCTGCGCCCCTGGGATACCTGGGCCCTGCGCATTTCGTAGAGCAGAGGCCCAGGAGGGGAAATGTCCGGACCTCCGGAGCCCTCAGGTAAGGACGTAGATTTTTTCCAGATCGGAGGCCTCCACACGCAGGAAGCCTCCGATGGGAAAATACGGGCCGTTGTATATTAGGCGGTTACCATGACGGTCCTCTGTAGTTTTTGTAGGTGCCTGATCGTGTTGTACCTTTGTTTGCGCTCCCAAACCTTTACACAGGCAAGCTGCAGATGATCCAGAAAAACCTGCAGCAGCCACTGGCCCTGGAATGCCTGTGTCCCCAACAGGTTCGGCTGCACGGCTGCTCAGGATCACCAAGTCTTCTTCCTCATGAGGGGTCAGCTGTCTGTTACCAGAGGGACCACAACTCATGACCTGAGATTCTGGGTGGTTCTGGCTCACTTCCTCCTGTGAGAGAGAAGAGAAGAAGACATGAGTTCTGTAGTGAAGGCTGGACTGGCATTCTGATTGAGGCATGTGCCTCGCTGTATTTATATTCAGCTGCTTTTCCCGACCCAACACCATTGTGGGAGCACCAACAACACAAGGACTGCAGCAATTCAAGAAGAGGGCCCACCACCACCTTCTGAGGGCTATTGGGGATGGGCAATAAATACGACTTTGCGCATGTGCAAAACTTAACATTGGAAAAGCGGGTCCCGGGCTGGGCTGGACCGGCAGAGAGCTGCGCGGCCGTTAGAGGGAGCATTGGTCAGGAGCCCACTGTTTGCTGCCATTTTTGTGCCAGCTCATTTTACTTTTGTCACTAAGAGATGGAAAGACATTTTGTCAATGCTAGTTTGATGATCACGTTAGTTTTTGTGTCTTGTGGAAACATTTGAATCGTGTTTTGCAGAGAGTGAAAAACCTGCTTTAAGAAATTATGTTAAAATCTACCTTCTAATCCAAAAAAGATCTTTCATTTAATTGATAAATACATTGCTGTTTGTCTATTAAATGAGAGGCTTGATACAGTCCCATCATTAAATTATCTCATCAATAATTCCCATAATTAGTGATGTGTATCAGGAAATGGAAGTTTTATTGCCTCCGAAATAATGTCCCTTTGCTTGCAAGGCTTCCTGGCATAATACACCAATCCGAATCTTCGCACCTTACACCAAACCATATTCCCATTTGATTTCCAGATTTTTATTTGTTTGCTTATATAAAATTTGGGAACCAATCATTTAACCCCTTTTTGATCTGATTAATTAAAGAGCTCCAATCATACTACACGGAATTTCCTTTGAGATCAATTGTTCCTTATAGTTTTTGTTGTTCCCACAATTAGTAGCCCGATTAGGAAAGACAGTCACAAATGACATCCTGTGTGACTGTGACAAAGGTAAACTATCGCTCCTCGACCTTCTCGACCTGTCTGCAGCCTTTGACATGGTTGACCACTCCATCCTTCTCCAACACCTCTCCACCGTCGTCCAGCTGGGTGGGACTGCACTCGCCTGGTTCCATTCTTATCTGTCTAATAATCGTAGCCAGAGAATCACCTGCAATGGCTTCGCTTCCCGCTCCTGCATTGTTACCTCTGGTGTTCCCCAAGGATCTATCCTTGGCCCCCTCCTATATCTCATCTACATGATACCCCTCGGTGACATCATCTGAAATCACAGCGTCAGTTTCCACAAGTACGCTGATGACACCCAGCTCTACCTCACCACCACTCCTCTCGACCCCTCCACTGTCTGTAAGTTGTCAGACTGCTTGTCCGACATCCAGTACTGGATGAACAGAAATTTCCTCGAACTAAATATTGGGAAGACCAAAGGGCATTGCCTTCGGCCTCCACCACAAACTCCGCTCCCTAGCCATCAACTCCATCCCAATCTCTAGCCTCTGTCTAACACTGAACCTTACTGTTCGCAACCTTGGTGTCATATTTGACCCTGAAATGAGCTTCTGACTACATATCCACACCATCACTAAGACCGCCTATTTCCACCTCCCTAACATTGCCTGACTCACTCCTGCCTCAGCTCATCTCTGCTGAAACCCTCATCCATGCTTTTGTTACCTCTAGAGTTGACTATTCCAATGCACTCCTGGCTGGCCTCCCACGTTCTACCCTACATAAACTGGAGGGCATCCAAAACATAAGAACATAAGAAATAGGTGCAGGAGTAGGCCATTTGGCCCTTCGAGCCTGCTCCGCCATTCAATAAGATCATGGCTGATCTTCTACCTCATCTTCACTTTCCTGCACTATCCCCATATCCCTTGATTCCCTTAATATTCAAAAATCTATCGCTCTCTGTCTTGAATATACTCAACGACTGAGCCTCCACAGCCCTCTGGGGTAGAGAATTCCAAAGATTCACCACCTTTGAGTGAAGAAATTTCTCCTCATCTCAGTCCTAAATGGCCGACCCCTTATTCTGAGACTGTGACCCCTGGTTCTAGACTCCCCAGCCAGGGGAAACATCCTCCCTGCATCTACCCTGTCAAGCCCTGTAAGAATTTTATATGTTTCAATGAGATCACCTCTCATTCTTCTAAACTCTAGAGAATATAGGCCTAGTCTACTCAATCTGTCCTCATAGGACAATCCCCCATCCCAGGAACCGGTCTGGTGAACCTTCGTTGCACTCCCTCTATGGCACTGGGGCACTGCGAGGGAATAGGACGCTAAAAGAGTGTGACATTAATTTCAGCTTAACAACCATATTCACACTCTCAGCGTCACACTCCAGGTACCTTAATCACACTCAATCACTGAATACTTATTTGCTCTCATCCACCTTAAAAAAATATATGAATCCCCTGTAATGGTTCTGAACTCACAGGTCGTAGGCCCAAGGAACATCAACATAGTTTAAATAGCTAGATGTCTGTCGTGGCCCTCCACAGAAAACCAGTATTATAATTTGATAATTTGGTCAGACACTCAGCCTGTCAACTTAAAAACTCATGTGAGAAAGACCTTTTGTCAGACTTGTATTGGCTCCTGTTTAAAAGTGTTCTCCTTCTCATCCGTTGCTGGAAGGACGGGGTGTAGTGAATGGAAAGGGGCTCCTGGGGAGGGTAAATTGTTGTTGCTGTTGTTGAAGTACATGAATGCATTCTGGGAAGTATATGAATGTGTTCTCGAATCATTGAATCAAGCAGAACAGAAGGAGGCCGTTTGGCCCATCGAGCCGGTGCTGCCTCTGATCAATCTACCAATTAGGACCACTCTCCGCTCTTTCCCCAGAGCCCTGCAAATTGTTCCTTTTTAACTCGCGATCCTATTCCCAATTTAAAAGTTACGATTGAATCTGCTCCCACCACCCTTTCAGGCAATGCATTCCAGATCATAATAACTCTCAGGGTAAAAATAAATTCTCCTCATCTCCACCCTGGCTTTTTTGACAATTATTTTAAATCTGTGTCCTCTGCTAACCGACTCTCCTGCCAGTGGAAACAGTTTCACCCTATCGACTCCATCAAAACCCCTCACAAACACTTTTATTAAATCTCCCCTTAACATTCTCTGCTCTAAGAAGAGCAATCCCAGCTTCTCCGGTCTATCCCGATAACTGAAACCCTTCATCGCTGGAACCATTCTAGTTAATGTCCTCTGCACCCTCTCCAAGGCCTTGACCCCTTTCTAAATTCTGGTGCCCAGATTTGTGAGCAATCCTCTAGCTGAGGTCTAAACATTGATTTATTAAGGTTTAGCATAACATCCTTGCATTTGTACACTAAGCCGCTATTTATAGAACCAAGGATCCCTTCTGCTTTTTTAACAGCTTCATCAACTTTTTCTTCCATGTTCAAAGCTTTATGTATGTGAACACCCTGTATATCTGGAGAGTATAGGAATGTGTTCTGGGAAATACATGGATGTGTTTTGGGTCGATGAATGTGTGCTGGATATATAAATGGGGGAAAAATTCAGCTGCTTGCGCCTCCCGTTAGCGCCTTAAGAGGGCGCTAATGGGGCGTAAAGCAGCTAACGCCCGGGCGCAGCGCCGCCCACGCCTCCCGAAAAATTTAGTGGGAGGTTAGCGGCGGCGGCAGCCGGTAGCGCCCTGTGGCGCTGCGCCGCCGGCGATGACGTCATCGCCGTGCGCAGCACCCTGCTCGCGCCCCGGCCGTGATCTTCAGTCGCGCCCCCTGATTTACCGCCAGACGCTATGTCCGACGGGTTCAGGGAGGCGTACGTGCGGCCGGGGCGGCGATATTTAAAGCGGAGGTGGCAGGCGGCCATTTTTGTTGCTGGCCGCCTGCCAGCACCTGCCCCCGGCCCCCGTGAAGCCCCCCCACTGTGAAGTGCCGGCTGCGCTCCAAGAGCCCGGCACTTCTCTTGAGTGCCGGGCTCTTTTGCCGGCACTCCCGATCCCTGGGGGCCCAGCTGGGCCCCGGTTCGCGCTGCGCAGGGTCCCTCCCCTTTAAGAAGGGGAGGAAGGCCTGCAATACCGCGGCGCGACGTGCCGCAGCGCGTGGCGCTGCGGCACGTAGCGCCAGGATATTCACTCGCAGCGCCCCAAGAGGGATGCGGGGTGCTTCCAGTTGCGCCCCGCTTCCCTCTTGGGGCGCAACCACTGAAGTTCCGGCGCGGGGCCGCTAATTTTTTCGGGGCGCTAAAAGTCGCGCCCCGGCGAGGTTAGCGCCCCAAATGGGGCGCGACTCAATTTTTACCCCAATGTGTTTTGGGAGTATATGAATGTGTTCTGAGACATTACATCATTGAAGGCCATGGGATTAAAGGGCCAGTGGCAGCGTGGATACAAAATTGTCTGAGGGACAGAAAGCAGAGAGCAGTGGTGAACGGGTGTTTTCGAGTGATGAGCCCAGGGGTCGGTATTCAGACCACTGCTCATTTTGATAGATATCAATGACCTGGAATTGTATATACAGGGCATCATTTCCTACTTTGCAGATGACACGAAACTCCTGTTTAGTGAGGAGGATAGTAGCAGACTTCAGGAGGACTTAGACAGACTGGTGAAATGGGCCGACACATGGCAGATGGAATTTAACGCAGAGAAGTGTGAAGTGATACATTTTGGAAGGAAGAATGAGGAGAGGCAACATAAACAAAATGGTCCAATGTTAAAGGGAGTTCAGGTACAGAGAGACCTGAGGGTTTAGGTACAAAAATCTTTGTAGCTGGACGAACCAGTTAATCAGATTGCTGAAAAAGCAAACGGGATCCTTGGCTTTATAAATAGAGGCAGAGTAAAAAAGCAAGGAAGTTATGCTAAAGTATTTACCAGGGAGACTAAGGTATTTTGGGGTCAGATTTCATTGATAAATTTGGTGTAATTGTGGATTATGCGAATGATCTTTTGTGTTTGGGAAAGGACATTATCACGGCAGAGTGGTATCGGACACGCATGCTGTTTCTGTGATTGAGGATCCCGAGACATACGAGTAGTTACACACAGACCCGGACACACAAGCTCTGTTAACTCAGTATTGGGCCGCGCTCGCTACTCACAAGCACGATGGCGGGCGCTGATAGAGGAGGAGGTGGTGAACGGGCCGGCCCATGTTAAAGTAAAACAGTTCCCCATTCCAGCTGAGAGTCAGTTAGCGCTACAAACCACCATAGACGCATTGCTGCAGCAGGGCGTTATACAGCTGGACACTTTTACAAATAATTCACCAATTTGGCCAGTTAAGGAACTAGATGGGAGTTGTCGACTCTCGGTCGATTACCGAACCTTAAGCATGGTAACGCCGGCACGTGCCCACATAGAGCGAGAGACGCCCACATTACTGCCCCAAATACCAAGGAAAACCGGGTAGTTCTCCAACCTGGACATTGTAAATGGGATTTGGAGCATTCCCATCTGGCAGAAAGTGCACAGCACTGATCAGCACAAGGTGGACATTATTCAAAGACTTCCCCTACCAGTTTCAAAGACAGCCCTGAGGTCACTCCTCGGATTAGTGGGGTACCAGCGATCCTTTATTCCCCACTTCGCAGAGGGAGTCATTTTGTAGGAATTTTTGAACTTACCGAGTGACGAGATAAAGGCACACAGTTTGCTGCCGTGTTTGTGCCAGCTCATTTTACTTTTGTCGCTAAGAGACAGAAAGACATTTTGTTAGTGCTTGTTTGATGATCATGTTTGATTTTGTGTCTTGTGGAAACATTTGAGTGTTTTACTGAAGGTTAAGAAATACCTGCTTTCAGAAAGTTTATTAAAATCTACCTCATGTGCCAAAAAGATCTTTAATCTTACATTCCTGTTGTCCATTAAAAAAGAGGCTTGATACAGTCCCATCATTAAATAATCTTCACAATGATTCCCATAATCAGTGATGTGTATCTGGAAATTGAAGTCTTATTGCTTCATACATGGACTTCTCGGGGATTTATGTTAAGTTTACACGTTTTTTTAAAGTGTCAGTCAGGGGAAGAGATGTCAGTGCTGGGGACTGGAATGTTCTCCACATTTCAGATGACCCCCAGTCGGCATCAAGTACTCCTGGACCGAGTGTAGCACAGACAGCTGCAGAGTAAAGTCCCATATGGAACCTCAGCCCAAAGCTCACAAGAGCAATCACTCCTCCACCAGTTGGACACTTCCATTTCCCACACCACTTGATCTTTTCCCCACTCGGAGTCAGATTAACAATGAGCGGACAGTTACAGCCATCCTTTGAGATGAAAGGATAATTTCCTGTCCACTTTACCACCCGTCCCACAGCTGAGCTCACTCGTCTCAGGCAAGTCAAAGCTTCAACACTGTTCCCCAGTGGTTGATGCTCAGAAATATTGGGGTGGAAATTATTTATGGCCTGTTTTTGGGCCATAACCAGCGGTGCGCCGACAGCGCGTGTCCGAAGCCTGAGGCCGGCCCGAAATTGGATGTGGACATCGTCGGCAAGGCCAGCATTTATTGTCAATCCCTAATTGTCCTCGAGAAGGTGGTGGTGAGCCGCCTTCTTCAATACAACTGAGTGGCTTGCTCGGCTCTTCAGAGGGCAGTTCAGAGTCAGCCACATTGCTGTGGGTCTGGAGTCACATCCAGGTAAGGACGGCAGATTTCCTTCCCTAAAGGACATTAGTGAACCAGATGGGTTTTTACAACAATCCGGTAGTTTCATGGTCACCATTACTGATGCTAGCTTTTTATTCCAGATTTATTTATTTAATTCATTGAATTATAAATTCCACAGTTGCCGCGGTGGGATTATGAACTGATGTTACCGGGTGATTAGTCCAGACCTCTGGATTACTAGTCCAGCAACATAACCACGATGCTACCGTACCCCATAAAGTACCAATCATTGCAGGAGCAGTCTCTGTACACAATGCAAATCAATGACACATTGGTTTCATTGCCCTACATACAGATACAGTCAGATCTACGAGAACCATCGTCAAGTGCACTATTGGACTCTTCAATCAATAATCCTGATGTCTCGACAGATCTGCGGGCTTCCTCCAATATGGCCAGGCAGAATGCGACGCATCATCGTGATTTGCTGCAAGTTTCACAGTTTTGTGGCTCAGTTGATGGCACTCTTGCCTCTGAGTCAGAAGGTCGTGGGTTCAAGACCCACTCCAGAGACTTGAGCACAAAAATCTAGGCTGACACTCCAGTGCAGTACTGAGGGGACTTTCTTTTTTACATTCAGACTTGTCTATTCTTTACTGCCCCTGGTGTCTGCCCCGGTGCCAGTATACTGTGCTCTAGTGTCTAATCTGGTGCTTCTATAAGGCACTTCTCCAGTGACTGGGCCATTGGAGGTCAGGTCCTGTCATTAGCCGTGTTAGCTTTGCCTGACTCTAAAAATGGTCCTACATTGGCCAATCTCCAGTCATCGGCTCTCATCCACACTCAATAGAGCCCTGAAATATATTATCTCGGGCCTGGGAAATTTGCTCCCTCATCCCGGTGTAGCGGTGGGGCGAAGGAAGTGGGGGATGCACAAGAGGCCAGAGTTGGAGGAACGTAGCGTTCTGGTGGGTTGTAGGACTGGGGCAGGTTACAGAGATAGAGAGGGGCGAGGACATGCAGGGATTGAACACAAAGATCAGAATTTTAAATTTGAGCCGTTGTTGCAAAGTCCTGTGTATAGGCCACACTGTGGGACTTTTTATGCCCTCTAAATTATAGAGCGATATATTGGCATCACTTATATATGGTTTTACAGTGTGGTTTTAAAATCTCCATTCATGCAGTTAAATATTTTTTAAAAGTAGTTTAAACACAAACCGACAATTGCATCAAGAGTGGGGAAAGACTTTATGCTGCGTGTGGAGGGCATGTGTAAACTAGCAGTTTAATCAGCCAGTGCAGCCTTTATATTGAGCTCCTCGAGAATGGCATCAACACGTCTTTCACATTGTTCATTCTGTCAAATATAACGAGCCACCGCCCTCTACTGGACTTCAATGGAACTTCCCACTCTGCACATTCACCTGTGGCACTGGCTTTCAAACCTTTCTCTTTGGGGACCCCCTGAAAATATTGACACACTCCCAGGGACCCCCTGAAAATATTGACACACTCCCAGGGACCCCCTGAAAATATTGACACACTCCCAGGGACCCCCTGCAAATATTGACACACTCCCAGGGACCCCCTGCAAATATTGACACACTCCCAGGGACCCCCTGCAAATATTGACACACTCCCAGGGACCCCCTGCAAATATTGACACACTCCCAGGGACCCCCTGCAAATATTGACACTCTCCCAGGGACCCCTGAAAATATTGACACTCTCCCAGTGTAGGATACAGGATTGTTTTGGGTCATTAACTTTTGACGTTGGCTAATGGAAATCCGGGCTTTAAGTTAACCACAAACTGCAGACTTCATCTACTGCAAAGGAAAACAACAGAAAACAGACAGAGAACAGAAAGGGTAAAGACCGCGACTTTGGTTATTACAACAATCGCGGGAGGCAGATAGGGAGATAGCAGGGGGAAATCACGGGGGGAGATTGCAGGGGGAAATCACAGGGGGAGATTGCAGGGGGAAATCACGGGGGGAGATTGCAGGGGGAAATCACGGGGGGAGATTGCAGGGGGAAATCACGGGGGGAGATTGCAGGGGGAAATCACGGGGCGAGATTACAGGGGGAAATCACGGGGGGAGATTGCAGGGGGAAATCACGGGGGGAGATTGCAGGGGGAAATCACGGGGGGAGATTGCAGGGGGAAATCACGGGGGGAGATTGCAGGGGGAAATCACGGGGGGAGATTGCAGGGGGAAATCACGGGGGGAGATTGCAGGGGGAAATCACGGGGGGAGATTGCAGGGGGAAATCACGGGGGGAGATTGCAGGGGGAAATCACGGGGGGAGATTGCAGGGGGGAAATCGTGGATCTGCCTGGAGATCGGGGGTTCAGCAGATCACAAGGGGGTGAGCGGATCATAGGGAAAGAGGCCGATGGCAGCAGGTTATCTTGGGCGGCCAGGGCGAAGCACTCCTGCTCCTCCGGGCCCACAAGCAGTGCTATAAAAAGCACCAAGTGCTGGATCCGGCTGTTCTCGCCTCCCTTTAGCTGCCGGTTTTCCCGAGCCCTGGAAAACCCGGCCCGCAGCCGTTAAATCTAAAAGGAGGCTAAAATCTGAGGCCCGCAGCCTCATTAACATATTGAAATTACTGAGCCGCCTCTCGAGAGCAGCTACTCGCCCGACCCCCAACCTGCCCCGGTTAAACCGGAAGTAGACGCGGTCGCGGCGGGTTGGGGTCGGGTTTCAGGTTTTTAACTATTTAACCTCCCGCCCTCTTCCCCGCCTCAGTGTCCCATGTTGAATGTCAGAAAGATACAACAGCTCCAAGAACAGTTGAGAGTTAAGAGAGATATAATTTGGACAATGACCCAAGCGGGTGGCAGTGGAGATGAGGCAGACTGGGAAGGGTTGGCAGAGGAGGCTACGAACTATCGCTCCCCAGACAACACAGTGACACAAGGAGCTGATAATGAGAATAAAGTACATTGCGAAGGCTTGAATGAGGAATGCAAATGGAAGTCGCAGAAGTCAAAGACGCATTTATGCAAACCCAAAGCTTGTTACAACATTAACAACAACAACTTCCATTGATATCGTGTCTTTAACGTAGTAAAACGTCCCAAGGCGCTTCACAAACAAAATTTGACACCGAGCCACATAAGGAGATATTAGGACAGATGACCAAAGACTTGGTTAAAGAACGTTCTAAGGAGCGTCTTAAAGGAGTCGAGCGAGGTAGAGGCGGAGAGGATTAAGGAGGGATTTCCAGAGCTTAGGGCCGAGGCAGCTGAAGGCTTGATGTGAGTTAGGATACGGGAAGCAGTTTTGGATGAGTTTGTTTCTGAAGGGTGAAAGATGGGATTCCAGCCAGGAGAGCATTGGAATAATCCAGGCTAGAGGTAACAAAGGCATAGGAAGGAACATAGGAACAGGAGGAGGCCATTCAGCCCCTCGAGCCTGTTCCGCCATTCAATGAGATCATGGCAGATCTGTGACCTAACGCCGTATACCCGCCTTTGCCCCATATCCCTTAATACCTCTGGTTAACAAAAAATTATCAATCTCTGATTTAAAATTAACAGTTGATCTAGCATCAATTGCCGTTTGCGGAAGAGAGTTCCAAACTTCTACCACCCTTTGTGTGTAGGTGTTGCCTAATTTCACTCCTGAAAGGCCTGGCTCTAATTTTTAGACTATGCTCCCTCGTCCTAGACTCCCCAACCTGCAGAACTACTTTCTCTCTATCTACCCTATCAGTTCCCTTTACTATCGTCAAAACTTCGCAAATCACCACTTAACCTTCTAAATTCCAGGGAATACAAGCCTAGTTTGTGTAATCTCTCCTTGTAACTAAACCCTTGAAGTCCAGGTATCATTCTGGTTAATCTACGCTGCACTCCCTCCAAGGCCAATTTATCCTTCCTAAGGTGTGGTGCCCAGAACTGCTCACAGTACTCCAGGTGTGGTCTAACCAGCTGCAGCATAACTTCTACCCCCTTGTATTCATCCTCTAGATATCAAGGCCAGCATTCCATTCGCCTTTTTGATTATTTTCTGCACCCATCCATGACATTTTAATGACCTATGTACCTGGACCCCCAAGTCTCTTTGGACCTCCACTGTTTCTAGCTTTTCACCTATTATAAAGTAGTCTGTTCTATCCTTTTTAGGTCCACAGTGGATGACTTCATATTTGACTACATTGAAATCCATTTGCCACAGTTTTCCCCATTCACTTAATCTATTAATATCTCTTTGTAATTTAATGCTTACAATGCTGCCTATCTTTGTGTCATCGGCAAACTTGGATATGAGGCTTTCTATCCCTAATTTACTGGTGCCCTCTCCGAATTCCCCCATTTACTGGTGCCCTCTCCTAATTCCCCCATTTACTGGTGCCCTCTCCTAATTCCCCCATTTATTGGTACCCTCTCCTAATTCCCCCATTTATTGGTACCCTCTCCTAATTCCCCCATTTATTGGTACCCTCTCCTAATTCCCACATTGAAAGGTGCCCTCTCCTAATTCCCCCATTTACACACTCGGATTTGCCACTCTGGCTGGCTTCCCATGGGTGCAGGGTATCAAGTCACAGGTCGCAAAACCTGTCAGAGCCTCCTGCACCTCTTCCTGCACCTCCAGGGTCGCCCTCTTTCTGGATGGCCCCCGAGGCCCAGCGTCTGCATGCAGCTGAGCAGAGCTGGGAGCGTCCTGTGCCCTCCGGCAAGGAATCTCCACTGCTGTCCCTGTCTCCACCATCTCCTCTTGCTCACTGGTGACTTGTGAGACACCAGGTGACAACACTACTCTATGTCGTGTGGGACCCACCGAGGTGCGCGTCTCTGCACTGCTGCTGGGTGTGCTTATGTCCGGTGACAGTGTGCCCTCAGAGGCTGGAGGCTCCTCTGAGGAGTCGTCTTCCTCTTCCTTCTGGACAGTAGGGGGGGCACTTGATGGACCTGTGGGAGAGTAAAGAGATGAGTTAGATGTCATCTGAAGAATGGGTACAGATACCATTATGCACACGATGACCATTGAGTGGCTGATGACATCAGTCCCCATAGAGTGATTGATGTATGCCATGTAGCTGTATGATATGTAATTCTGTCACAATGTTGCTGAGATGTCCCCCTCCCTCCGTCTCCCACCTCCAGTTGCTCAGTGACTCCCGATACTTCGAACACAGCCTCCTCTGCTGTTTTGAAGGTGGATGGAGGGCCACCTACAGTTCTCTCCCTCTCCCTCTTATTGTGGGCTCTCTTTTCCTGCAAGGGGGGAAAGGAGAAGGTTGAGTGAGAGTGATGGAATGAGTGTAAGGAATTGATGGGTTACATCTTTAGAAGGAGACTATGATGGAGTGGATTGGCAGTGCCAAGTGGCCTCCTTGTGTGTTGTTAGTTGGTATGATTGCATTAGGATGAGGGTGAGTGTGAGGGGTGGCTAGTAAGATGGGGATGTGATCATGTAGATAGAGAGAGAGGGATGGGTGGATGTACAAGGTATGTTGGTGTGAGTAAGGATGTGCAGGAGTAGAGTTGGGAAAGCAGAGTGATGGGGATGTGATGAGAGGCACAGCAGGATGAGGTTGAGTGTGGCTTTGCACTCACCTTTCCTGATCTAATGAGATCATTGAAGCGTTTCCAGCACTGCAGCCAGGTCCTCCTCAGCACATCCCTGCTGTTCACCTCCTCTGGAATTTGGAGCCAGGCTCTTTTTGTCTCCTGGGGAGGTCTCATCTGCCCATTTGAAGGGAAGAGGACCTCCCTGCGTGCTCTGACTCCCTCCACAAGCATATGGAAGGAGTAATCGGAGAGCCTGGGTGCAGCCCTCTGTCTCAGTGCAGTCATGTTTCCAAGTGTTTGGAACAATCAAAATCCCCAGTGCAGTGACTGCACACTCCTGGATGAAGCTTCAATTGCAATGTGGCCATGGCTCCTTTAAATATCCCGACTGAAAACACGTCATCGATGACGTCATCAGACCTGCACCATTTAATAAGGCCGGGTAATGCGCAGGCCGGGTAATGCGCAGGCTTGAGGTCCTGTTCTTTAATTTAGCTCCTAGTTCCTGGTACTCACCAAACAGGACCTCTTGCCTACTCTTCCCTATGTTGTTGGTCCCAACATGGACCACAATGATTGGATCCCCCCCCTCCCTCTCCAATATCCTTTCAAGCCGTTTCAGGATGTCCCTCACCCTGGCACCAGGTAGGCAACATACCAGGTGAGACTCTCGATCTTGCTTACAAAGGTTGCTATCTGTCCCTCTAATTATAGAATCCCCTAAAACTACCACATTACACTTCCTCTCCTCCTCCTCCCCGTTTAGGACAACCTCCTGCTCCAAAGTGCCATGGTCTGCATTCTGGCTATCCTTCCGACAGTCGTTATCCTTATCCTCACAGGTAGCAAGTGTGTTGTACCTGTTGGATAGGATCAGTTTCTGTGGATCTTCGTTCCCTTTCTTACCTGGGTTCACTTGTTTACTCTGCACACAATTGTCACACCAACTCCGTTCTGAACCTGCATCTCTCGACAGTGTTGCCCATTCCCAGTATCTGCCCTGGGAGTGTTTGATGGGACAGTGTAGAGGGAGCTTTACTCTGTATCTAACCCGTGCTGAACCTGCTCTGGGAGTGTTTGATGGGACAGTGTAGAGGGAGCTTTACTCTGTATCTAACCCGTGCTGAACCTGCTCTGGCAGTGTTTGATAGGACAGTGTAGAGGGAGCTTTACTCTGTATCTAACCCGTGCTGAACCTGCTCTGGCAGTGTTTGATGGGACAGTGTAGAGGGAGCTTCACTCTGTATCTAACTCATGGTGTACCTGTCCTGGGAGTATTTGATTTGACAGTGTAGAAGGAAATTTACTCTGTATCTAATCCGTGCTGTACCTGTCCTGGGAGTGATGCAGAGATGCTGGTGTTGGACTGGGGTGGACAAAAGTGAGAAGTCGCACAACACCAGGTTATAGTCCAAGGGGTAAAAATTAGGTCGCGCCCCATTTGGGGCGCAAATATCGTCTGGACGCAAATATTAGCGCCTGGCGCTAATTATCGGCACTGACTGGAAACTTCACTTTTACCGCCCCGGGAGGTGAGTGGAGCGCTAAATCAGGCGCTGCACACCTGTCTTAAGGCGCAAAGGCCAAGGAGTGAGGCGCTAACTCAGAGCGCTGGCGAAGCTCATGTAATGTCAGTCAGCAATGGAACACACACACAATGGCACGGGCCAGTTCTTAAAGGGGATGGTTAATCTTGCTTTCCATCCACATCCTGTTCATTGCAGCCTTGAATCTCGGCCTGGAGAGACTTGCACATCAAATGTGCTGGAAAGAACAATGGAGAGTACCAGGCAAAGAGCTCAGAGTGCAGCTCCCACAGTCTCTGCTAAATCGATACAAGGAATGGCAAATCAAAATGAACCTGCAAAGTGCTGCTCAGTACCCGAAAACTCCTTCACACAACGTTGAATCTCTCCAGAAGTCTCTCCCTCTCTCTCTCAGAATGCGTAGTTCAAAAATGCCACCAACAATAAAAGACAGGAAGAGGCCCCCTTTAAATAGCACCCCCCCAGCCCCACAGTGATTGATAGCGTTCCAGTCTTCTGGTCGTTGGATGCGCCAGGCGGTAAGGCAGGGGGCGCCACTCAATTTCCGCTCTGGGGCGCCACAAGGGCGTTGCACCATGGAATGACGTCACAATCTGCGCGCGCAGGTGGTCGCAGCGGTAAGTTTTAGCGCCGCCGCACAATGTCAAGTTAAGTTCCCGAGCGGCGCAAACATCGCTGCGCCCGGGCGTTAGCGGCTTTGCGCCCCATTAGCGCCCTCTTAAGGCGCTAACGGGAGGCGCAACCAACTGAATTTTTACCCCCAACAGTTTTATTTGAAATCACAAGCTTTCGGAGCTGCTGCCCCTTCGTCAGGTGAAGTGAAGGAATACGAATCGGCAAAGCATATATAGACAGAGAACAATGCCTGTGTAGCGTACAATCTCAGACGACTACAGTTAATCTATCTGACTGCCTTTCATCACACCTCGGCAGAGAAACAATCAGGTCAGCCAGGAAGGCACCACATCAAAGACATAGCAAGATACAACTGAGACAATGAGGTGGGGTCACAGGGGGTCTAATGTGTCAAATGCAGTCTGTATGGAAAACCATAAACTTTAAAATTTTTACTTTTTTTTTACTGGAAATCACATCTGTGAACAAGCCAACGACGACTCGAGTCTGGATGACTCTACGTCGTGTAGCGTGACATGAACCCAAGATCTCGGTTGAGGCCGTCCTCATGGGTGCGGAACTTGGCTATCAGTTTCTGCTCGATGATTTTGCGTTGTCGTGTGTCTCGAAGGCCGCCTTGGAGAACGCTTACCCGCAGATCCGAGGCTGAATGTGCTTGACTGCTGAAGTGTTCCCCGACTGGGAGGTAACAATCCTGCCTGGCGATTGTTGCGCGGTGTCCGTTCATATGTTGTCTCAGTGTCTGCATGGTCTCGCCGATGTACCATGCGCCGGTGCATCCTTTCCTGCAACGTATGAGGTAGACAACGTTGGCCGAGTCACATGAGTATGTACCATGTACCTGGTGGGTAGTGTCCTCACGTGTGATGGTGGTATCTGTGTTGATGATCTGGCATGTCTTGCAGAGGTTGCCGTGGCAGGGTTGTGTGGTGTCGTGGTCGCTGTTATCCTGAAAGCTGGGTAAGTTGCTGCGAACGATGGAACTTTTGAGGTTAGGCGGCTGTTTGAAGGCGAGTAGTGGAGGCGTGGGGATGGCCTTAGCGAGGTGTTCGTCGTCATCGATGACATGTTGAAGGCTGCGAAAAACATGGCGTAGTTTCTCCGCTCCGGGGAAGTACTGGACGACGTAGGGTACCCTGTTGGTTGTGTCCCGTGTTCGCCTTCTGAGGAGGTCTATGCGATTTTTCGCTGTGGCCCGTCGGAACTGTCGATCGATGAGTCGAGCGTCATATCCCGTTCTTACGAGGGCGTCTTTCAGCGTCCATAGGTGTCCATCGCATTCCTCATCGTGCTGTACCTGCCCTGGGAGTGTTTGATGGGACAGTGTAGAGGGAGCTTTACTCTGTATCTACCCCGTGCTGTACCTGCCCTGGGAGTGTTTGATGGGACAGTGTAGAGGGAGCTTTACTCTGTATCTAACCCATGCTGAACCTGCCCTGGGAGTGTTTGATGGGACAGTGTAGAGGGAGCTTTACTCTGTATCTAACCCATGCTGTCCCTGCCCTGGGAGTGTTTGATGGGACAGTGTAGAGGGAGCATCACTCTGTATCTAACCCGTGCTGTCCCTGCCCTGGGAGTGTTTGATGGGACAGTGTAGAGGGAGCTTCACTCTGTATCTAACCCGTGCTGAACCTGCCCCGGGAGTGTTTGATGGGACAGTGTAGAGGGAGCTTTACTCTGTATCTAACCCGTGCTGAACCTGCCCTGGAAGTGTTTGATGGGACAGTGTAGAGGGAAATTTACTCTGTATCTAACCCGTGCTGTACCTGTCCTGGGAGTGTTTGATGGGACAGTGTTGAGGGAGCTTTACTCTGTATCTAACCCGTGCTGTGCCTGCCCTGGGAGTGTTTGATGGGACAGTATAGAGGGAGCTTTACCCCATTATTGCCCATGATGCACTCTCCAATTAATGCTCCAAATACCCAACACTTGATACCCCTGAAGATACCTCCACTTATTGCCTCTGACGCCCTTCCTATTACAGGTAATAGACTTGTTTCAGATCACAAAGTAGTTTGTAATATACTTGCCTCATCCCAGACACTATTCCCACAAACATTCACTGTAGATAGGGCTTTCAACTAAATAGTGGGGGGGAGGGTTCAGGTGACGGGGAATTTTGAAAGTCAAAGAGAAAGGAGAAGGCAATAATGCAGGGTAGCGATAGGGGTCATGATAACCAGAGTGTGACAGGAAGGGACAGAACATACAAACTTAAGAGTGCACCAGCAAATAGAGACAGAGTAGGGAAAAATGGTAAAAAGACAAAATTAAAGGCTCTTTATCTGAATGCACGCAGCATTCGTAACAAGATAGATGAGCTGACAACACACATAGAAATAAATGGGTATGATCTGATAGCCATTACAGAGACGTGGTTGCAAGGTGACCAAGGCTGGGAAATGAATATTCAGGGGTATTTGACATTTCGGTAGGATAGGCAGAATGGAAAAGGAGGTGGAGTAGCTCTATTAATAAAGGATGAGATCAGTGCAGTAGTGAGAAATGATATTGGCTCAGATGATCAAGATGTAAAATCAGTTTGGGTGGAGATAAGAAATATTAAGGGAAAGAAGTCACTGGTGGGAGTAGACTATAGACCCCCTAACAGTAGCTACACTGTAGGACAGAGTATAAATCAAGAAATAATGGGGGCTTGTAAGAAAGATCCTGCAATAATCATGGGCGATTTTAATCTTCATATAGATTGGACAAATCAAATTGGCAAGGGTAGCCTTGAGGACAAGTTCACAGAGTGTATTCGGGATGGAGGCGGAGTCATTGAATATATTCAAGGCGGAGATAGACAGATATTTGAGCTACAGGGGAGTCGAGGGTTATGGGGAGCGGGCGGGAAAGTGGAGTTGAGGCTAAGATCAGATCAGCCATGATCTTATTGAATGGCGGAGCAGGCTCGAGGCGCCAAATGGCCTACTCCTGCTCCTATTTCTTATATTAAATATAATCATAGTCACAAAAATGGCCTCGCTGTATTCCAATTACAAATTCTAGAATTAATATTAATTACTTTTATGTTAAGAGAGTCTTGGAGTGAACAGTATCTCAGGAAGGTGGAGAGAAAGGAGTCAAATCATCGTCACACTAACTGTGACTGGAAAAGGTCGCTGGATTCACAGAGAGGATCTGGTGGGACCAAGACCCGCAGTGCTGAAGACGGGATAAAATAAGAAGATTCAACAATGATTGTAAAGGTGAGTAACTTTGCTGGGATTCCCATCAGTGCAGGACTTTGCCCAGGTGAGAGTCTAACCAGCTACTGGGAGCTGTCTGACAGATGCCGTAAGGCTCGGCCTTTGATGCGACAAGTTGACCTGAGCTTAACTCGTATGTGAAGTTCCCTGGGAGTGCTTGACACTTACATGTAGAGGGAGTTATATTCTGTATTCTTACAATTGTGTCCAATTCTGGGCACCGCACTTTAGAAAGGATGTGAAGGCCTTAGAGAGGGTGCAGAAAAGCTTAACGAGAATGATTTTAGGGATGAGGGACTTTAGTTACATGGATAGACTGGAGAAGCAGGGGTTGTTCTCCTTAGAGCAGAGAAGATTGAGAGGAGATTTGACAGGGGTGTTCAAAATCATGAGGGGTCGGGACAGAGTAGAGAGAGAGAAATTGTTCCCATTGGCAGAAGGGTCAAGAACCAAAGGACACAGATTGGAATGCACTGCTTGAATGGGTGGTGGAGGCAGACTCAATCACAGCTTTCAAAAGGGAGTTGGATAAGTACCTGAAGGAAAAAAAATTGCAGGGCTACGGTGAAAGGGCGGGGGAGTGGGACTAGCTGAAGTGCTCTTCAGTGCCGGCACGGGCTCGACGGGCCTAATGGCCTTCTTCCATGCTGTAACCATTTCATGATTAGAGAGAGATTTACATTGTATCTAACTCATGCTGTGCCTGCCCTGTGAGTGTTTGATGGGATAGTGTAGAGGGAGCTGTACTCTGTATCTCATTCCGTGCTGTACCTTTCCCTGGGAGTGTTTGACGGGACAGTGTACAGGGAGTTTTACTCTGTATCTAACCCATGCTGTACCTGCGCTGGGAGTGTTTGATGGGACAGTACAGAGGGAGCTTATTGCCCATGATGCTCCCTTCAATTAATGCCTCTGATGCCCTCCCTGTTACAGGGAATAGACTTGTTTCATGGCACAAAGGAGGTTGTAATTTCCATGCCTCATCCCATAGTACACAGGGAGCTTGGACTGATTCTACAACCTGAGTTCATGCCCAGTGAGACTGCACACCAGGAGCAGAGCCTGGTCATGTGACCCTGTAACTCCTAGAGTGGGAGGGGCTTGGGCTGCTTTGTGACATGGTTCCTGGCTCCTTTGTGATGTCACCTGGAGACAGGTTTATGCCCCTGGTTACACAGCATCAGTGGGAGTCACTGTGAGAGGAGCTGGACTTGCAAGCTGACACTGCCAGTGAGTTTAGTCCCTATAAATAGGGGAAAGGAAAGTGCAATTTAATATTAAGGTAAGTAATTCAACCAAATGTCATTAATTACAAATATATTCAAATTAAATATAATCATAGTCACAAAAAAAGACCCATTGTATTCCAATTACAGATTCTAGAATTAACATTTTTTAAATTAAAATGTTGATGGTGTGAACAGTATCTCAAGAAGGTGGAGAGAGAGGCGTCGAATCATCACATTAACCGCGACTGGAGAAATGTTGCTGGATTCACAGAGCAGATCTGGTGGGACCAAGACCCCTAGTGCTGAAGACGGGATAAAACATGAAGTTTGAACAATTATTGTAAAGGTGAGCAACTTTCCTGGGATTCCCATCAGTGCAGGACTTTGCCCAGGTGAGAGAGCTAACCAGCTACTGGGAGCTGTCTGACAGATGCTGTAAGGCTCAGCCTTTGCTGCGACAAGTTGACCTGAGCATAACTCGTGTGTGACGCTACCTGGGAGTGCTTAACATTTACATGTAGAAGGATTTTTACTCTACTGTTACAATGCTGTACCTGTGGTGGTGTGCTTCATTGGATAGTGTCAGAGGAGCTGTACGCTGCATTAACGCATGCTGTATCTGAGTTGACGCGCTTGGGGAACCAATTTAGAGAGAGCTTTAATCTGTTTCTAACTCGTGCTGTACCTATCCTGGGAGCATTTGATGGGACACTGTAGAGGGAGCTTTACTCTTTATCCAACACATGCTGTCCTGGCCTGGGAGTGTTTGATGGGATAGTACCGAAGGAGCTTATTGCCCATGATGCACCCTCTAATTAATGCTCCGATGGTCCCACCACTTGATACCCCTGAAGATCCCTCCACTTATTGCCTCTAACGCCATTCCTGTTACAGGGAATAGACTTGTTTCAGAGCACAAAGGATGTTGTAATATCCTTGCCTCATCCCAAACACCATTCCCACAAACTGCCTTTCTCTATCAAAGCAGGAGGGAGAGACACTCTGCCTGATATAAAGTGAGGGGAGACTTTCTGGTGTATAAAGCAAGAGGTAGACATGGGGGCCTTTGAATAGTGGGATCTCAAATTTGGTGGATAGGAGTGATAATTTAGAAGTAGTCATTTTGGGAGTCTGTGCTCCCTGCCTGGAGTCTCAGTACATGGGAGCATAGAATCATAGAATCATAGAAGATAGGAGCAGGAGTAGGCCATTCGGCCCCTCTAGCCTGCTCCGCCATTCAATGCGATCATGGCTGATCATCCAAATTCAGTGCCCTGTCCCTGCTTTCTCCCCATATCCCTTGATCCGTTTAGCCTTAAGAAATATATCCAACTCCTTCTTGAATCTATTTAATGAATTGGCCTCTACTGCCTTCTGTGGCAGAGAATTCCACAGGTTCACCACTCTCTGGGTGAAGAAATTCCTCCTCATTTCTGTCCTAAATGGCTTACCCCTTATCCTTAGACTGTGACCCCTGGTTCTGGACTCCCCGACCATCGGGAACATCCTTCCTGCATCTAGTTTGTCCTGTCCTGTCAGAATTTTGTAAGTTTCAATGAGATGCCCTCTCATTCTTCTAAACTCCAGCGAGTATAAGCCCAATCGACCCAATCTTTCTTCATACGTCATTCCTGCCATCCCAGGTATCAGCCTTGTGAATCTTCGCTGAACTCCTTCCATGGCAAGAACATCCTTCCTCAGATAAGGCGACCAAAACTGCACACAGTACTCAAGGTGTGGTCTCACCAAGGCCCTGTACAACTGCAGCAAGACATCCTTGTTCCTGTACTCAAACCCTCTCGCTATGAAGGCCAACATACCATTTGCCTTCTTAACCGCCTGCTGCACCTGCATGCTTACCTTCAGCGACTGGTGCACAAGGACACCCAGGTCTCGTTGCACTTCCCCTTCTCCCAATCTATTGCCATTCAGATAATAATCTGCCTTTCTGTTTTTGACACCAAAGTGGATAACCTCGCATTTATCCACGTTATATTGCATCTGCCACGCTTCTGCCCAATCACCCAACCTGTCCAAATCATCCTGGAGTTTCTCGGCATCCTCCTCGCAGCACACACGCCCACCCAGTTTTGTGTCGTCTGCAAACTTGGAGATATTACATCTAGTTCCCTTGTCTAGATCATTAATATATATTGTGAATAGCTGGGGTCCAAGGACCGATCCCTGCGGTACCCCACTAGTCACTGCCTGCCACTCGGAAAAAGACCCGTTTATTGCAACTCTTTGCTTTCTGTTTGCCAACCAGTTCTCTATCCAAGTCAATACCTTGCCCCCAATCCCATGTGCCTTAACTTTACACGCTAATCTCTTATGCGGGACCTTATCAAAAGCCTTTTGGAAGTCCAAATACACCACATCCACTGGTTCTCCCTTATCTATTTTACCAGTTACATCCTCAAAAAATTCCAATAGATTAGTCAAGTATGATTTACCTTTTGTAAATCCATGTTGACTTTGTCCGATCCTGTCACTGTTTTTCAAGTGCTCAGCTATTACATCTTTTATAATGGACTCTAGCATTTTCCCCACTACCGATGTCAGGCTTACCGGTCTGTAATTCCCCGTTTTCTCTCTACCACCCTTTTTGAATAGTGGGGTAACATTAGCTACCCTCCAATCCATGGGTACTGTTCCAGATTCCATCGAATGTTGGAAGATGATCAGCAATGCATCTACTATTTCTAGGGCCACTTCCTTAAGTACCCTAGGATGTAGATTATCAGGCCCTGGGGATTTATCGGCCTTCAATCCCTTCAATTTCCCTAACACCATTTCCCTACAAATACTGATTTCTTTCAGTTCCTCCCTTTCATCAGACCCTATGTTCCCCAACATCTCTGGGAGGTTATTTGTGTCCTCCTTTGTGAAGACAGAACCAAAATATGTATTTAATTGGTCTGACATTTCTTTGTTCCCCATTATAAGTTCCCCTGATTCTGACTGCAAGGGACCTATGCTTGATTTCACTAATCTTTTTCTCTTCACATATCTATAAAAGCTTTTACAGTCAGTTTTTATGTTCCCTGAAAGCTTACTCTCGTATTCTATTTTCCCCTTCTTAATTAATCCCTTTGTCCTCCTTTGTTGAATCTTAAACTGCTCCCAATCCACAGGGTTACTGCTTTTTCTGGCCAATTTATATGCCCTCTCCTTGAATCTTATGCTATCCCTAATTTCCCTTGTTAGCCATGGTTGAGTCACCCTTTTTATTTTATTCTTATTCCAAACTGGGATGAACAAATTCTGTAGTTCGTCCATGCGGTCTTTGAATGTTTGCCATTGCCTCTCCACCGTCAACCCTTTGAGTGACATTCCCCAATCAATCCTACCCAACTCGCACCTCATACCATCGTAGTTTCCTTTATTTAAATTCAGGACCCTAGTCTCTGAGTCAACTACTTCACTCTCCATCCTAATGAAGAATTCTATCATATTAGGTTGGAGACGGGACTGCACACCAGGAGCAGAGCCTAGCCATGTGACCCTGTAATACCTAGAGTGGGAGGGGCTTGGGCTGCTTTGTGACATGGTTCCTGGCTCCTTTGTGATGTCATTTGGAGACAGGTTTATGCCCCTGGTTACACAGCATCAGTGGGAGTCACTGTGGGAGGAGCTGGACTTGCAAGCTGACACTGCCAGTGAGTTTAGTCCCTATAAATAGGAGAAAGCAAAGAACAATTTAATATTAAGCTAAGTTATTTAACCAAATGTCATTAATTACCAATATATTCACATTAAATATAATCATAGTAACAGAAATAGTCCCATTGTGTTCCAATTATTGATTCAAGAATTAATATTAATTTTTATATTATAATTTTCATGGAGTGAACAGTATCTCAGGAAGGTGGAAAGAGAGGAGTCGAATCATCATCACAGTAACTGGGACTGGAGAAATGTCGCTGGATTCACAGAGCAGATCTAGTGGGACCAAGACCCACCAGGTTTTGCTGAGGTGAGAGTCTAACCATCTACTGGCTGCTTCTTCGACAGATGCCATAAGGGTCCGCCTTTGATGCGGCAAGTTCAACAGAGCTTAACTCGTATGTAAAGCTAGCCCATACCTGGGACTGCTTGACACTTCCATGTAGAAGGATTTTTATTCTCTATTCATCCCATGCTGTACCTGAGCTGGTGTGCTTCATTGGATAGTGTCAAAGGAGCTTTATGCTGAATTTAACACATGCTGTGTATCTCAGTTGGCTGTGTTTGATGAACCATTTTAGAGAGAGCTTTACACTGCATCTAACTCATGCTGTACCTGGCCTGGGATTGTTAGATTATAATATGTAGTAGGAGGCTGTACTCTGTATCCAACCTGCACTGTACCAGGCCTGGGAGTGTTTGATAATACAGTGTACAGGAAGCTTTACTGTGTATCTAACCCGTGCTCTCCCTGGCCTGGGAGTGTTTGGTGGGACAGTGTAGAAAGAGATTTACTCTGTATCTAACCCGTGCTGTACCTTTCCTGGGAGTTTTTGATGAGACAGTGTAGAGGGAGCTTTACTCTGCATTAACTGAGATTGACTGATACCTTCATTGACTATTTCATTCATATACCCAGCACTGGCCTGAACTCAGATACATTCCGCATACTCACAGAGATCAGCACGAGAGCACAAAACATCCCAAACACAGGAGCTAACCCTGGGATGGTGCGACACTAACTCTGCAGGTACATTAGCAGCCTCTAGAGATGAACCCCTGTCTGCGCCCATCCTACTTTATCATTTTCTTGTGGTTGCAGTTGGAATATTGCGGTGTGTGATGTCAAGCCTAAGGAATTTCCCACCTTTGACCTCTTCAATTATTTTATTTCAGCTCAGCTTTGAAGACCAGGACTGTCCTTCAGATGTCACGCATTTCCTGACAGCGCAGTTCCAGCACTGGACATGTGACAAGAGAGTGACACCAAAGAGGTAGGACATGTGCAGCCACACTCATCAACATCCATCTTGCCCAAACCTGTTGCTGTGCTGTGACAGATCGAGAAATGCTGGAGTTCCCCTGTGGAGGGAGGCAACGGCAGCTCTGCTGCAAAAGACAGTCAGTCACTCGACACAAGAGATGGTGAAGGAAAGAATCAAAAAATGTAAAGCTTTGAGCAACTGGATTCTGAACAAAATGAGGTTCCTCAGATCATGGCGTATTCACCCCAGATACATGTGTCAGAAATGTTTGTTGTCCACAATTAATCCTGAATGCCTGCCGCTCAAGAGGAGTAACAGTCAATTCCAGATTAACACAGATGAGCCTTGTTACAAAGGTATTGGAAACCAAACAGGACAAAGACAAATAGCACTGAAGTATTGATCAATGGGAAGATCTGAATTATAGACAGATTCAATTTGATCCTGCAGGAAGGAAGGAGAAAAAGAAGGAAGGAAGGTGCTAATCTGTAATAACCGGGACATTGAAGCACTAATGTGCTGTGCCATGGACTGAATAGGATCAACATTTCCCACTTTCAAACACTTTCCCACCGCTAATTATTGTGGGTTGGCCCCATTAGCTGGGCTTACAGTGAATCTCACCATTTGTTTCTAACATTTGTTTAAATTCAGTAGATTGTTATGTTTCCTCTCCAGAGGCTGATGGTACAGAGCTGACCAATGTACAGACACTGGCCAACGCTGAATCAGAGAGGAAATTTATAGAGATCATTTTCTCCTCTTTTACCTCACCCATAACTCTTTGGAGACACAAGTGGTAACTTCTGGCTCCGTTAGTCACCATTCCTGTTAATGTTGGGCCAGATTGGGGACACAAGGCCCTGATCCTCTGAAGTACTTAGATGGCATCTCCATAGCCATGGAAAGCTTCTTCTGACTGATGTAGAATCCAGTCTCTGGCACTTCATGAGTGGGAGGAGGATCCGCTCTAATGGCACCAACACTGTCCTTGGGTCTTTTTCTCCAATCAGCAGCAGAACATCCCTCTACCATCTCCTGCATCAAAAACTTGGGTTGACCTGACTGGTCTTCCTTTGATTCCTTTCCTTAGTTTACACACTGTCCTGCAGTCTATTTTGTGTAATTGTGAACCCAGGTGTAGGGCCCAGACCCAGTAGAAGCAGAGCATGATTGTGGCCAAAGGCAAATTTTTTGGAACAAATCTCTGGGACACAAGAATAGAATGACTGTGGAGGCTAAAAAAGTAAATAGAAAAAGAGGACACGAGAACAGGAAAAGGTTAAAGCAAAATTAAGTTACAATTAAGAAAAACAAGCAGCGCAATATATTAAAAAATGAGTTTTTATTATTTATTTATTCTCGGGATGTGGGCATCACTCGCAAGGCCAGCAGTTATTGCCCATCCCTAGTTGCCCTTGAAAAGGTGGTGGTGAGCCGCCTTCTTGAACCGCTGCCCTCCGTGTTGTGAATGGACTCCCAACATGCTGTTAGGTAGGGAGTTCCAGAATTCTGTGAAACTTGGAGGGGAATTTGGTGGTGGCGGAGTTCCCATAGAGTCATAGTCATAGAGTTATACAGCACAGAAAGAGGCCCTTCGGCCCATCGTGTCCGCGCCGGCCATCAAGCCCTGTCTATTCTAATCCCATTTTCCAGCACTTGGTCCATAGCCTTGTATGCTGTGTCGTTTCAAGTGCTCATCTAAATGCTTCTTGAATGTTGTGAGGGTTCCTGCCTCTACCACCCTTTCAGGCAGTGAGTTCCAGATTCCAACCACCCTCTGGGTGAAAAAGTTTTTCCTTAAATCCCCTCGCTGGCAAGGCCAGCATTTATTGCCCATCCCTAGTTGCCCTTGAGAAGGTGGTGGTGAGGGGCCTTCTTGAACCGCTGCAGTCCGTGTGGTGAAGGTACTCCCACAGTACTGTTAGGGAGGGAGTTCGAGGATTTTGACCCAGCGATGATGAAGGATCGGCGATGTATTTCCAAGTCAGGATGGTGTGCGACTTGGAGGGGAACTTGGAGGTGGTGGTGTTCCCATGCGCCTGCTGCCCTTGTCCTTCTGGGTGGAAGAGGTCGTGGGTTTGGGAGGTGCTGTTGAAGAAGCCTTGGCGAGTTGCTGCAGTGCATCTTGTAGATGGTACACACTGCAGCCACGGTACGCCGGTGGTGCAGGGAGTGAATGTTTAAGGTGGTGGATGGGGTGCCAATCAAGCG
Source organism: Squalus acanthias (assembly GCA_030390025.1). Taxonomy (NCBI): domain Eukaryota; kingdom Metazoa; phylum Chordata; class Chondrichthyes; order Squaliformes; family Squalidae; genus Squalus; species Squalus acanthias. The sequence goes on from CM059433.1 coordinate 133,324,364, forward strand.
GGCTGCTTTGTCCTGGATGGTGTTAAGCTTCTTGAGTGTTGTTGGAGCTGCACTCATCCAGGCAAGTGGAGAGTATTCCATCACACTCCTTACTTGTGCCTTGTAGATGGTGGAAAGGCTTTGGGGAGTCAGGAGGTGAGACACTCGCCGCAGAATACCTAGCCTCTGACCTGCTCTTGTTGCCACAGTATTTATGTGGCTGGTCCAGTTAAGTTTCTGGTGAATGGTGACCCCCAGGATGTTGATGGTGGGGGATTCGGCGATGGTAATGCCGTTGAATGTCAAGGGGAGGTGGTTAGACTCTCGCTTGTTGGAGATAGACATTGCCTGGCACTTCTGTGGCGCGAATGTTACCTGCCACTTATCAACCCAAGCCTGAACGTCGTCCAGGTCTTGTTGCATACGGGCATGGACTGCTTCATTATCTGAGGAGTTGTGAATGGCGCTGAACACTGTGCAGTCATCAGCGAACATCCCCATTTCTGACCTTGTGTTGGAGGGAAGGTCATTGATGAAGCAGCTGAAGATGGTTGGGCCTAGGACACTGCCCTGAGGAACTCCTGCACTGATGTCCTGGGGCAGTGTTGATTGACCTTCAACCACCACAACCATCTTCCTTTGTGCTAGGTATGGCTCCAGCCAGTGGAGAGTTTTCCCCTCGATTCCCATTGACTTCAGTTTTACTCGGGCTCCTTGATGCCACACTTGGCCAAATGCTACCTTGATGTCAAGGGCAGTCACTCTCACCTCACCGCTGGAATTCAGCTCCTTTGTCCATGTTTGGACCAAGGCTGTAATGAGGTCGGGAGCTGAGTGGTCTTGGCAGAACCCAAACTGGGCATCAGTGAGCAAGTTATTGGTGATGTAGGGAGTGGTGGTTTGTGTCAGCTTCACCTCTGACTTCTGAGCGGTTCGAATCGCTCCCACGCCCTTGGTTCTCGACCTTGGACTTATTTGGGGGTTGTGATAAAAAGTGCAGCAGACAACTGGGTTTGATGCAAGAACTTTGATCTTTATTCAAGAAAGTAAAATACAATACAAACACTCTTAACACTCTAAAAGTGGGGAACACTTCGGTACAAGCGAGGGAAATAACATTAGAAGAATACTTCACCCCTCCCAATCCCACTTCACTAGCTAGGTTGGACTATGAGGACCAGGGATGATACTCACCAGAATCCTTGACAGTTAGGTTAGTTCGCGGTTTTGGGGTTCACTCTATATGTTGGTTGGAGTCTGCCGTACCCCGTACGCGGTAGAGGACTTCAACTGCGTATCTGGTCAGTCTTCGCGAGTCCGCTGATGCGGTAGGGTGCGTATTGGATCTATCAGGTGAGTACCCACTTTTCTTTGGTTTAGAAGTAGGGTTTAGAGTTTTTTAAGGGAAAATCTTACCCAGGGGTAAGTCAGGAGTAGATTGTAGAGTGGAAACTTTGCGGATCTTCTGGTTTTCTTCGAGTTGGTTTTCTTTGGTCGCGGTTGCCCAAATATTGGTACTTGGTGTTCGGTTGGTTGTTTTGTGAGGGCCTTGTTGCCGCGAGGTGTCCGATGGTCACTGAGGCGGTCGTTCTGGTTTCTTTCCGTGTCGGCCTACTTTGTTGGATGGTCTGGCCTTCGAGCTGTCGACCTCCTGGCTGGACACGGAACGCTGAACGGTGGTGTTTTTAGAACTGTGTTGCGGAGAATGCCTCCGTGGATGTCTTCTTGTTCTTCCTTCCTCTTCTTCTTTTTCAGGTTGAGAACGGGCCTTCAATTATACCAATTGAAGCTCCCTTATCTGCGCGCCAAATCAGATCCCGGTCATTATTAGATTTTGGCGGGCTCGTTAATGGTAACTTGTTTGTTAAGGTGTGAAGTGGTTTCGGGATGGCCCCATCCTGTCGATTTGCCACTTAATCGTAGTTGATTGTCCCCAAGTTTTGAGGTTGATCCCACCTTCCTTCACAGTCTTTTCTCCCTTACAAGCCCAGACATGTCTTTTAAAATACCAAATCTTGGTTTTTGCTCAAAAATGTCCTTCGGTTAGGCCCAATGCACTTCACCACCCTGTAATAGCTAGAAAAGAGTCCAAAGTCTTTTTCCTTAGGGTTTTTCTTAGAGTTTTGGGGGATCTGTGAATTTTGAGAATATTACAGTCCCCCCTCTGATACTTTACTCACTAGAGTATCATCCTGGGAGAGAAAAATTCCTGATCCCTGAGAGCCAACCTTCCCCTGTAGTTTACCTATCTAAGACCCAAAACACACATTTAGGTGTAGTGTTCAGATGCAGACACAGGTAAGAATCCAGTTACATTCATATCCAAGCACGGAGGGGGTCCAACACCCCTGCACCACTTGGAAAATATAGTACATACATAGTAAAAATAATACACGATCACAAACTTTATTCATTTTAATAAAAACAATTAAGGCTCGTCCTAAACCTGGCCATAGGCTTTATTGTAATGCTGGTCCCATGCTTTCTCATGTCAAGATCGGAGCACTCTGTCCTTTCCCTTGCAGTTTGTGCACAGTAAGTAGAAAACTATGCCAAGCTGGCAGACCACTAAAATGTGGGAAGCCATTCTGATCCAGGAAGGGACCTCTATATTTTTGAAAATGTCCCACCAGGGTGGAATTATGATGCCCAAAATCTCGTCCCCTATCTCGACTATCTTTTGTTCCAGAGTATAGAAATGTTTTTGGGATACTTCTACTGCTTTGAGTAGGGTGGTGAGATGTTCGGGTAGAAGGGGAATCTTATAGCCGAAGAATGTGACATAGTTTTGCAGGTTGGTGATGTTTTCCCTGACAGTGAGGTGAACAGTGGAGGGTTCAGGAATGGGGACAATCCGTTCCTGGGCCACTTGAACTTCTGCCTCGGGTTTAAAGCAGAAACTGCTGTCACTTACCGGACACCAGATGTGCTGTCCATGCTGGTAGTGGGGCGCACTTGTGGTGACACAATGGGCCAAAAATTCGGCACTTGCCGGGTGAGTACGCACTGTGTACTCACCCGTAAGGCCTCCTGAAGTGCCGGTTTCCTGCATGCACGGGAAACCGGAACTTCCGGTCTGGTGAAGGGAGCGGTTCAGAGGTGAACCGCGTGCGCGGTAGAGGCTGCGCGCACGCAGCAAACTTAGGTTTTTTTCCAGGTTTCTCCGGGAGGGTAAGTATTGAAGAAGCTCTGCTTTTAAAAAGGAGGCGCAGGACCCGTTTTCAACAAGGTAAGTGGTTAATTAATTACAATTTAAAAAAATTTTCAACAGGTTTATCTTTGTTAGATACTTTAAAGAAAGGTAAGTTTATTTTTAGCACTGTTAAAAAGTATTTTTGTTTAAAGTAGTTAATTTATTTAACTTATAGTTATTTTAAAAATGTGATGGTTTTTAAAAAAAATTTATTTGAAGTTTAGGTGTTGTTTTGGGGCCGATTTCAATGCATAGATTTGACAGGTCTTCCTGTCAAATCTATGAATGAAAGATGGTCTGCTGCCATTGGCTCTCCATGGCCCACGTGATCCCAGGGGACGCATCGCACTAACTACGCCCCGGGACACGCAAGCACTGCGCGCCGGCAGCTGCAGGAAGCCCAGGAGCTGAAGTCCCCGTGGGCCCAGAGGTCAACGGCAGGCGCGGTAGGTAGGTGCACGTGGGATCCTTGCACCCGCGGGAAGCCAGGGAGCCTAATTTCTGGGCCAATATGTCCCACCCCCTATGAATGCTACCTGTGGGGGAACATGGCCTTGTGCCATTACTTCCATGGTACAGTTTATAGGTCGTGCGCCAGCAGCTTTAAACCCGCACTGTGGCCTAGAATAGGCATTCAAGTGCTGGGGACACAGTATTATGTGTGCACCCTGGCTCCGGCACCCGGAGAGGTCAGTACCTGTCATAGCGTGCTCCCACTTTATGACATAAGGTGGGACCGCTGCGAAACGGACGTTTGCACCCCCTTGAATGATCCCAATGTTCTCCATCCTGTATACCGGTGCGGGTCGGGCTGTCCCACCCATCACCGGCATTCTCACTACTATCCCCATGATAGAGTGATTGGAACGCCCACAATCTACTGGGACAGGGTAGGCTTCAGAGGCTAGGCGGAGCTGACACGGGCTCAGCGAATTGCTAAACGGGTGGAGGGCTGCGAGGTGCTTGTTGCTGATCCAGGAGGGGACTAAACCTTGTTTTAAATCCTCCAGGTTGCTGCGGCCCTTGCCCAGCAACCATGCCCCGTATAGCACACACACCTCATTCTGTGCAGCCTGATCCGAAGCATTCCTATCCTCCCGTATGAGTGCATTTACTGTTTTAGCGTGTCTCTCTAGCTCAGCAATGATCTCCTTTAAATGGACCGTCAGAGCTTGGTCCTCATGTAGCTCTGAGCCTACCACTTTGTTTTCTTCCGTTAGGATCTTTCGTAGTTGGGTTTTTAGACCATTTATCTGTGTTTGCAGTTCTATATCATCCAGGCTATTTATTACAGAGGATCCTGTATTTATTGTAGGTAATGGGCCAAAAATTCGGCACTTGCTGGGTGAGTACGCACTGTGTACTCACCCGTAAGGCCTCCTGAAGTGCCGGTTTTCTGCATGCACTGCGCATGCGCGGGAAACCGGAACTTCCGGTCTCGTGAAGGGAGGAGTTCAGAGGTGAACCGCGTGCGCGGGAGAGGCTGCGCGCACGCAGCGAACTTAGGTTTTTTTTCAGGTTTCTCCAGGAAGGTAAGTATGGAAGAAGCTGCGCTTTTAAAAAGGAGGCGCAGGACCCGTTTTTAACAAGGTAAGTGGTTAATTAATTACAATTTAAAAATGTTTTCAACAGGTTTATCTTTTTTAGATACTTTAAAGAAAGGTAAGTTTATTTTTAGCACTGTTAAAAAGTATTTTAATTTTTTCAAAAATTTTAATTTTTGTTTAAAGTAGTTAATTTATTTAACTTATAGTTATTTTAAAAATGTGATGGTTTTTTAAAAAATGTATTTGAAGTTTAGGTGTTGTTTTGGGGCCGATTTCAATTCATAGATTTGACAGGTCTCCTGTCAAATCTATGAATGAAAGATGGTCTGCTGCCATTGGCTCTCCATGGCCCACGTGATCCCAGGGGAGGCATCGCACTAACTACGCCCCTGGGATACACAAGCACTGCTCGCCGGCAGCTGCAGGAGGCCCAGGAGATGAAGTCCCCGTGGGCCCAGAGGTCAACGGCAGGCGCGGTAGGTAGGTGCGCGTGCGGTCATTGCACCCGCGGGAAGCCAGGGAGTCTAATTTCTGGGCCAGTGAAAATATGGTTCCAGGTTCCCCTTCTTTGTCTCCCTGCGCCCATAGTGTGTACAGCTCTGCTTTGTCTATGTTGGCAAAGTCGAATTCGTAGAATTTCCTAAACATTTCTTTCAGCAGGGCCTGGTGTAGCTGTTCTGTCTCCATTCAGGTAAGTGTACTTCAGTAAGGTTTAAGATAACTGAAGCTACTGCATAGTGTACCCCCTGGTAGAGTACCTTTTCGGTCGGCACTAGCACTAGCCCATTCTCTGGTCCCTTGGTGGTGGTAGGACACCTTTCTATTACCGTCCATGATGTCGTGGTCATGGGCAGGGGCTTTCGGGGGCGTGCTACTAGTTCGGTGGCGTTGACTGGGATCGGGGAGTGTTGGAGCGCGCACGCATGCAGGCTAGAGTCCCACCCCATCCCCTTCCTGGTATCTTGCCATTGTCTGGAGAAGATGATGGATATGCCTGTGGGGCAGGCTCTCTCTGATCCCCACATACATAGATTCCCTGTTCCGACTCCCACCACTTATCCCAACACACACTCACTCCCCCTGGGGTCCCTGTGATCGTCCAGTAGGTGTCGTTCCCCAGTCAGCTGTACGGTCCCCTATGTCCTGCTCAGCTTCCTGAGCCACCACCACCTATCCAGGGGAATCCGTCCCTTGCATGTGAGACACACACGTTTCTCCTCAGTGACACTGACCCTTGTAGCAACGACCTGTACCCTGGGGCACGGGATGGAGGCCTCCCCGTAGGTGAACCCGGTCTGGCTGGAGTATTTTGTAGAGTTAGACCCCAGCCACCCTGGCCAGCTTCCCTCATGGAAGTAAATAGCGAGCTCCTCCACACCCGGTTTGCCACCCCCAGCGGTAACGATCGGCGCTCTCTCTCCCGAGCACCCATAGATGTGGGAGTCCTCCACGTCACCTCGGTCAGCGATGCTCACCCCTACCAGGGCGAGCAGGAGCAGAACCCTTGTCATCCGATTTCCTCTCTGTAGGGACACACAAAACAGATAGCCATGTCCCGAGAAGGTTCTCTGGCTTGACAGGTGATCGAGTCTCGAAAATTTAAACTTACTTAAGTAAAAATAATAGAATAAAACTAAACTACCAAAACCTTAAAACACACCTAAAATACAATAAAGGCTCTGTACATCCACCGCCCGTCTCCGGACGGCCAGGCTAATTCCTGTATGGCCTCTGCCTCTGAGCAGCCTGTACGCCTGGGCGTAAGGTGGCCTGTACCGCAGGACCCGGAGAGTCTTTCTTAAAATGGCTGAGGGTTTCCCTGAATCCCTGATAATCCGGGGAGTGTCCCCTCCTGTGCTACAGCACACTACCCCCTTTGGTGTGGCTGCTGAGTCCCTGTCCTGTCCTGTGGGTTCCTCGCAGCCTGAGGCCGCAGGCTGGGGATCCCTTTTCTTAGAATGATCCCTGACTTTGGGTATTCTCTTTCGGGTTGTGGCCCTTGCTGGGCTGAACCACTGAAACTCTGGTGACCACGGTAGTTTTGGCTGTGGTGTGCGAGGAGACCTTCTCAGGACTCTGGCTACCGGGGGTGCGTCCGAGTCCCAAATAATTGGTGGGATGGCCCCTCTGGTGACACAAGCCACTGCCCCTACCGGTGCGGTCTGTGAGTCTGCCACAGCTGCTGGCTGAGGATCTCTACCTTTAGGGCGGTTCGCCCTTGCTGGCTGTTCCCCTTTGGATTTAAACAGCTTACACTGCTTAATGTGGAACCACTTGGTGCGGCGGGGCATCTTTATGGCATAGACCATGGGGTTTGCCTTGTCGACAATGCTGTACGGCCCCATGTACAGTGGTTCAGAACTCCCTACCCGGGCAAAATTCCGAACCATGACCTGATCCCCTATCTCCCACTCGTGGTGCTTGCGGGGTTCTAGCAGCAGTCGGTTACTCCGATGCTGTTTTCCCATGTTGCTAGCAGCCTGCCAGTGAACCTGTTTAAGGTGTTCAAACAGATTCCTGACGAAGCCGTCCCGGTTCACCTCTCTGAGCTGACCCTCCGTGAGCACCGGGGCTAGCACATGGGTGGGGGTCCGCATAATCCTACCAGTCATGAGCTGGTGTGGGGAATACCCCGTGCTTTTTGACTGGCTGGCTCGGATCCCCATTAAGACCAATGGTAAGACTTCTACCCACTTCTTGGGTGAGTCTCCCGTTTCCTTCCGTAGCCTTTCTTTAATGGTACGGTTTAAATGCTCCACAGGATCCGATGACTGCGGGTTGTGGGCGACGTGCCATTTCCCTTCAATGCCGAGTACCCTGAGGGTCTCTTGCATGACCTGCCCGGTAAAATGACTCCCCTGGTCGGACTCCACATACTGCGGTAGTCCCCATCGTGAGAACACTTCCCTGACCAGGATCCTAGCCGTACCCAATGCGGTAGCAGTATGGCATGGGAACGCTTCCACCCACTTTGAGAACACATCCACCAGGACTAGGCAGTGCTTAAAGCCTCCCTGGGCGGTGGGTAGGGGCCCAATATAATCGACCTGGATCGACTGCCATGGTCCCTCGACCCTCCTGATGTGTCCCATAGTTACCTTCCTTTTCTGGGGGTCTGGGTTGTTAGCAGCACACACCAGACAGCCAGCACAAAACTCGCGGACCTCTTCCATGAGTCCTGGCCACAATCCTGTCTGTTCCACCCATTGCCAGGTGGTCTCAGGCCCGGGATGCCCCGCTCCTGGACCCTCATGGGCCAGTTGAAGGAATTCCCTTCGGTGCTGCTGCGGCACCACCCACTGCTCCCCCCTGAACAGCATGCCTTCCTTAATGGTGATGGTTGCTGTGCTGTACGGGCCCCATATCTTTTCCACTTTTTCAAGGGCGTTCAGGGCGGCGTTGAGGACGGTATCCTGGGCTTGGGCCTGCTTTAAGTCCGGGGCCAAGGCTACTCCCTGGATGCCTCCCTTGCTCCGGATTGCGGCTACCGGACCTGTTTGGTACGCATCCCAGAATACCCCTTCCCTGGCCCCCTGTTTGCCCAGCTTGTCTGCCTTTTGGTTGCTCTCCCACTTGGGCTCTGTTTTTGAATGGGCCTTGACCTTATGGATATAGACCTTCCCTTCCTCCCCCACAGCTGCCATGATTTTCTCCAGCAGGGGCTTTATGGTGAGGGGTCTCCCATCAGCGGAGGTATATCCGCGACGGGACCAGATGGCCAGGTACTCTGTACACGAATTGCATGTGAACATGCTGTCCGAGCAAATCGTGTATGGGGTAGGGAACTTCTCGGGGTGTGTAACCACGTACACTACTGCAGACAGTTCAGCCAGCTGGGCGCTCCTGGTGCTGGGGAGTTTAATTGCCAGGGCAATGCCTGCCTCCTGGTCATAAACTCCACACCCGGTGAGTCGCTCACCAGCAGATACTGTGCTCGAACCGTCCACATAGATTTCGCAGCCTGTGGGGTGTATTCCGGCCCGAAAACCTATGTTGACTTCCCATACCCCTTCAATGGAACACCGGTGGGCAGTCCCTGGGTAGATCATGTTGGCTGCGAGCTTCGGCTCGCGGAGACCTTTCACCCTTAGGTCCATCTGGGAGAGAAGCAGGGTCCAGCGAGCAATACGAGCACTGCTCACTGTCCCGTCTTTGATTCTCCCATCTAGGAGCATCTGGGTGGGCGTGTGATGGGTGAGGAGGGTGATGGGAGATGTGCCTGTGAAGATCAATGATCTTTTCACAGTCCAGTGAGTGGCGAGGAGGTGCCTCTCACAGTTGGAATAGCCCTTCTCCACATCAGAGAGTATCCTGGAGGAGTAAACCACTGGTCTCAGCTGGTCGTGCCTCTCTTGGAGCAGCACGGCATTCAGACTGTCCCCACTGGCTGCCACCTCCAGGAAAAACTCCCTCTCCCCATCAATAGCTCCTAGAGCCAGCGCAGTCTGCAGATCTTTTTTTAACTTGAGAAATGCTGCCTCGCAACCCTCGTCCCAGGCCCACTCTACACCCTTATGTAGGAGTCGGAGCAGAGGGGCTGCGGTGGCTCGTAATCCTCAATGAAATCTCTGCAGTACCCAGTTAGCCCTAGAAAGGATCTCACTCCTGTGACTGTGTTGGGGGCTGGTAACTCCTGCACTGCTTCCCTCCTAGCTTTGTCGATGGCCCTTTCCCCAGTGCGCACAGTTAGCCCTAGGAATTTTACTTCCTGTTGGCCGATCTGTACCTTCTTTGGGTTCACTTTGAAGCCTTCTTGCCGGAGCAGCTCCAGCAGTTCAGCCAGTAGTGGACCGTGTTCCTCTCCCTCATCAGTGAACAGGAGTAGGTCATCCACATACTGTACCAACTGCCGGGCCGGCTGAAGCCCTTCAAACAATTCGCCATGCATTGGTGAAACATGCTAGGGCTGTTGTGGAAGCCCTGAGGTAGGCAGTTCCAGGTGTACTGTTGGCCTTTAAAAGTGAAGGCGAACTTGTACTGGTCCTCTCTTCGTAAAGGGATGGACCAAAACCCGTTGGAAATGTTCAGCACTGTGAAAGTGGTCGGAGATGCTGGGATACTTCCGATGAGGTCGGCGATGGCTGCTATCGTAGGTGCACAGAATGTTACGGTTGAGTACCCGATAGTCCACTGTGGCCCTCCAGGAGACCGGACACAGTGGAGAGTTTACGTGGGTGGCTATCGGTCTCAATACCCCCTGTGTTACTAAAGAAGCCATGGCCTTTTCCATGTCTGCTTCCGCCTCCCTGGGGAAATTGTATTGCTTCTGTGGTCGGGTCATGGGATCCCCGCTGACACGAACCTTGACCCCGTTTACCCTCCCACAATCGTGCTTGTGAGTGGCAAATGCTGCGAGATGTGCTCGCACAAATGCCTGGTATGCCATTGGAGTGTTACTGACCATTTGTTCGAGGTCGTAACCTTCCTTTGGTTTCAGGGTGCACAAGGTCCCCTTGCCCTGTTTCCCTGGGATGACTGCCACTTCACTTTCTCTGCCAGTACATGCTCCTCACAGACAGTGGTTCCTAAGTTCCACTAGAATCCTGTGGCCTGTGATAAAGTCGGCCCCCAGGATCCCCGTCCCTTCCCGCTCCCATTTCATCAGGACACAGGTCCACTTGGTGTGGAGTGCTCCTAAATGAATGGACAGCGGGATGGAGAACGAACCAGCATGCTCGTTACCTGTAAACCCCACTAAGCTGTACGGGACCCCGTTAGACAGAGGTGAGGTGGCGGGGTTGGCTGAATAGACTATGGTGCTGGAAGCTCCAGTATCTAACAGATAAGTCCCTTTCACCTTCTCCACCTCCACCCTAACGAGTGGTCTCTTCCACGCGTCGTACTCCAGGGGACACAGGTAGACAGGCTGTGCTGGCTCTAGTCATAAGTCTGCGTTAAATGGGGCAGATGGGGTTAGAGCACCAGTGGCGGTGGCTACTCTCCCTGGGCCGTTCACTAGAGCTCGGATCGCAGCTACGACCGAGTCTAACGTGGGGGGAGAGGTCGGTGCTTCGGTGCTTGGGGCAGGAGCTGGGGAGTTCTTCCCTACGTTATCCTTCCACAGATTCCTACAGTCTTTTCTCCAATGCCCACTCTTCCCGCACCCGAAGCAGTTACGCTTCGTGTCGGAAGGGTTACCCCCTTCCTGGTGTCACTCTTTCTTTTTACTAGGCTTTATTTCGTGTACCTTTCCTTAGGTGGGTGCTCTTCTGTCCCTCTACCGTTCCGGTAAGCCAGGGTCAGTTGTCTGACCACTGTCTCCTCAGTGACCCGGGGGTCTTTCGGGTCAAACCACAGCTCAGCCTTGGCTCTGATCCGTGGCAAGCTGTTTGCCACTAGGCTTCGGAGCCAGTGGGCCAGCTCGTCCTGATTCAGATGAGCCCGGTCGAGAACCCCATTACAGGCACTCCTGTACACAGGCCACAGTTGGTCTGCGAAAGCCTGTGGGGTCTCCCCTGCTAGCTGGGTTGTCTTCTCCACCCGGGAGAAGGGACTATCATCGTTCATTCCCATGGCCTCCAGAACTCCCTCTCGGATAGCAGCGTATCCACCCTGCCCTCTTTTACTCTCCTGCGGAGAGGGACTGGTAGATTTTGCTATCTAGGGAGAACAGGAGCATTTTTGCCATCTCGGCGTCATCGCAGTGGTTGATGCCCGCTGCCTGTTCCACTCCCATGAAGTGGACCAAGGGGTCCCCCTTTTGGGTGAGCTTGCCCAGGCGGCTTACCATAGCCCTAAGCTGTTGGGTGCCGTGCGGAGCCACGAATTGACTTTCAAGGGGTCCTTGAGCCCCACCACCGCCGGGCCAAACTTTTGCTGCCGGACCGGGCACATCGGCCCCGGCTCCGACCTTTCCTGCATTGGTTCGCCCACCCCTCCCTGCTGCCAAACCGAGTCACAACCCGGCGCCACAGGTGGTGGTCGTGTGCACTCCCTGCCGGCCTCACAAATCGTCCGTCCCTCCTGCTGCCAGACTGGGTCGTTCCCCGGCGCCACAGGTGGCGTCCGAACAGTTTCCCCTTGCACTTCCAGGTCCACCCGGGCCGCACCCGGGCTTAGTAGGCATACCATGCCTTTGGCCCTGGACAGAGCAAGGTTCAAACTCTCGATTTGTTTCTGGCAGGGGCCGTGATCTCCCGCCTCATACACCCTAGTGCTTGCTATCTGGTAAGCTGCCTGGATGTCTCTCAACCTCTCCTCCTGCTCTCTTACTTGCTTGGCAAGGCGGGCGTTCTCTTCCCGCAACACCAGTTCACTGGTTTTAGCTTCGGTGACCTGACACTGAAAATATTCCTGCCTGTTCCTCTGTCTTTCCACTAGCTGCATTTTTTCCTGATTTCGGGTGGTTAGTTCATTCAGTAATGTTTCCCCTGCTAGAGCCCTTGATTGAGACAGCTGAGCAGACTCCCGCAGCTCTGCCTTAAGTGCCTCAACACATTTGTCTAACAGCTGGATCTGTCGCTGGGAGCATACCAACCAGATGACTTTCTCCACAGATTTCTTGTGGTCCTTGCTCTCAGTCCATTTAGCTGCAGCGTCTATTGGACGCTCAGCACGCAACAGACTGAGTACCCATTTCTTGGTTATTTTCACTTTCTCGAACACATAAGAGGAAATCCTCTCTTCCATCTTGGTTCTCTCCTCAAAAACAGTTTCCACTGCATCACAGTTCCGACGAAGGGTTTCGACCTGAAACGTTAACTCTGTTTCTCTCTCCACGGATGTTGCCTGGCCTGCTGAGTTTTTCCAGTGTTTCTGTTGTTATTCCACTGCATTACATCCCTTTTGCCAAGGTCCTGCCTCAGTCGCCATTATGTAGGGTAGGTGGTTTGTGTCAGCTTCACCTCTGACTTCTGAGCGGTTCGAATCGCTCCCACTCCCTTGGTTCTAGACCTTGGACTTATTTGGGGGTTGTGATAAAAAGCGCAGCAGACAACTGGGTTTGATGCAAGAACTTTGATCTTTATTCAAGAAAGTAAAATACAACACAAACACTCTTAACACTCTAAAAGTGAGGAACACTTCGGTACAAGCGAGGGAAATAACATTAGAAGAATACTTCACCCCTCCCAATCCCACTTCACTAGTTAGGTTGGACTCCAGAGGACCAGGGATGATACTCACCAGAATCCTTGACAGTTAGGTTAGTTCGCGGTTTTGGGGTTCGCTCTATATGTTGGTTGGTGTCTGCCGTACCCCGTACGCGGTAGAGGACTTCAACTGCGTATCTGGTCAGTCTTCGCGAGTCCGCTGATGCGGTAGGGTGCATATTGGATCTATCAGGTGAGTACCCACTTTTCTTTGGTTTAGAAGTATGGTTTAGAGTTTTTTAAGGGAAAATCTTATCCAGGAGTAAGTCAGGAGTAGATTGTAGAGTGGAAACTTTGCGGATCTTCAGGTTTTCTTCGAGTTGGTTTTCTTTGGATGCGGTGGCCCAATATTGGTACTTGGTGTTCGGTTAGTTGGTTTCGTGAGGGCCTTGTTGCCGCGAGGTGTCCGATGGTCACTGAGGCGGTCGTTCTGGTTTCTTCACGTGTCGGCCTACTTTGTTCCTTAGGGTTTTTCTTAGAGTTTTGGGGGATCTGTGAATTTTGAGAATCTTACAGGGAGTAAGTGCCGCTTGATAGCACTGTCGATGACACCTTCCATCACTTTGTTGATGATTGAGAGTAGACTGATGGGGTGGTAATTGGCCGGGTTGGATTTGCCTGCTTTTTGTGGACAGGACATACCTGGGCAGTTTTCCACATTGTCGGATAGATGCCAGTGTTGTAGCTGTATTGGAACAGCTTGGCTAGAGGCGTGGTTAGTTCTAGAGCACGATCTTCAGCACGATAGCCGGGATGTTGTCAGGGGCCCATAGCCTTTGCTGTATCAGTGCGCTCAGCTGTTTCTTGATATCACGTGGAGTGAATCGAATTGGCTGAAGACTGGTTTCTGTGGTGGTGGGGACCTCAGGAGTAGGCCGATATGGATCATCCACTCAGCACTTCTGGCTGAAGATGGTTGTAAACGCTTCAGCCTTGCCTTTTGCACTCACGTGCTGAGCTCCACCATCGTTGAGGATGGGATGTTCATGGAGCCTCCTCCTCCCGTTTGTTGTTTAATTGTCCATCACTATTCACGACTGGATGTGGCAGGACTGCAGAGCTTTGATCTGATCCGTTGGGTGTGGGATCGCTTAGCCCTGTCTATAGCATGCTGCCTCCGCTGTTTAACATGCATATAGTCCTGTGTTGTAGCTTCACCCAGTTGATATCTGATTTTCAGTTACACCTGGTGCAGCTCCTGAACACTCCTCATTGAACCAGGGTTGGTTTGATGGTAACGGTAGAGTGAGGGATATGACAGGCCATGAGAATACAGATTGTGGTGGAATACAATTCTGTTGCTGCTGATGGCCCACAGTGCCTCATGGATACCCAATTTTGAGCTGCTAGATCTGTTCTGAATCTATCCCATTTAGCACGGTGGTAGTGCCACACAACGTGATGGAGGGTGTCCTTGGTGTAAAGACGGGACTTCGTCTCCACAAGGACTGTGCGGTGGTCACTGCTACCAATGCTGTCATGGACAGATGCATCTGCGACAGGTAGATTGGTGAGGATGAGGTCAAGTAGGTTTTTCCCCTCGTGTTGGTTCTCTCACCACCTGCCCAGTCTGGCAGCTATGTCCTTCAGGACTCAGCCAGCTCGGTCAGTAGTGGTGCTACCGAACCACTCTTGGTGATGGACATTGAAGTCCCTCACCCAGAGTACATTCTGTGCACTCGCTACTCTCAGTGCTTCTTCCAAGTGGTGTTCAACATGGAGGAGTACTAGATTCATCAGCTGAGGGAGGGCGGTAGGTGGTAATCAGCAGGAGATTTCCTTGCCCATGCTTGACCTGAAGCCATGAGACTTCATGGGCTCCGGAGTCAATGTTGAGACTCCCAGAGCCACTCCTTCCCGACTGTATACCACTGTGCCGCCACCCCTGCCGGTGGGACAGGACATACCCCGGAGTTTGGAACATTGTCTGAAAGGTATGATTCTGTGAGTATGACTATGTCAGGCTGTTGCTTGACTAGTCTGTGGGACAGCTCTCCCAATTTTGGCACAAGTCCCCAGATGTTGGTGAGGAGGACTTTTCAGGGTCGACTGTGCTGGGTGTGCCCGTAGCCAGTGCCGAGGTCAATGCTGGCTGGTCTGTCCGGTTTCATTCTTATTATTCTGTTTCGTAGTGGTTTGTTACAACTGAAAGGCTTGCTAGGCCATTTCAGAGGTCAGTTAAGAGTCAACCACATTGCTGTGGGTCTGGAATCACATATAGGCCAGACCAGGTAAGGACGACAGATTTCCTTCCCGAAAGGACATTAATGAACCAGATGAGTTTTTATGACAATCTGATAGTTTCATGGTCACCATTACTCATACTAGCTTTTTATTCCCAATTTATTTAATTAACTGAATTTAAATTCCCCAGCTGCCGTGGTGGGATTTGAACTCTTGTTTCCTGGATCATTACTCTAGGCCTCTTGGATTACTAGCCCAGTGACATTACCACAATGCTACCTCCGTAATGTGGCCCCAGTGGCTGCAGCACGGCTGGCGGACGGCTGCTGAATCTCGGATCCAGAGACTGCAGATGGCCTTGAAGGACGCCCTCAACCAGCTCTGGGCCTGGAGGGCCCGGCTGCAGACTGCACCAACTCTGCATGGGCAGCAGCAGTCTGGGCTGGCTGGGTTACAGGCTGCGGCAAGTGCAATGGCGGAGTGGCAGTGGTGGGAGCAGGAATGCTGTCATCCTGAGAGAGGACAGCACCTTCCTGCTCGACCGACACACTGCCACTCCCCTGGGGCAGAACCTCAGCATCCGGAGCAATCTGCTCGAGCACAGATTGCTGGCCTGCTGCGGCACCGTCAGATCCCCGGTGAACAGTGGGTGATGGCAGCAGCCAGCGCTTGCGTGGCATCAATCTGAGACTGCATCAGAGCAGTCTGAGACTGGATGGCACCAGCCAATGACTCGATTCCAGCACTAAGCCATTGCGTTGCGTCGGCCTGTGCTGCAATAGATGCTGCCACCTCACCCATTACACGCGGCATGGGCTCTGCTTCACCACGGTCTATCTGCAATTCAACCATCCTCTGCAACGAGGCAAGGATGGGTTCAAGGGTTTGCGCACAGATGAGAGCTGTGCTGGAGTGTAGGGGGTGGTGGTTTGTGTCAGCTTCACCTCTGACTTCTGAGCGGTTCGAATCGCTCCCACTCCCTTGGTTCTAGACCTTGGACTTATTTGGGGGTTGTGACAAAAAGTGCAGCAGACAACTGGGTTTGATGCAAGAACTTTGATCTTTATTTAAGAAAGTAAAACACAACACAAACACTCTTAACACTCTAAAAGTGGGGAACACTTCGGTACAAGCGAGGGAAATAACATTAAAAGAATACTTCACCCCTCCCAATCCCACTTCACTAGCTAGTTTGGACTATGAGGACCAGGGATGATACTCACCAGAATCCTTGACAGGTTAGTTCGCGGTTTTGGGGTTCACTCTATATGTCGGTTGGTGTCTGCCGTACCCTGTACGCGGTAGAGGACTTCAACTGCGTATCTGGTCAGTCTTCGCGAGTCCGCTGATGCGGTAGGGTGCGTATTGGATTTATCAGGTGAGTACCCACTTTCTTTAGTTTAGAAGTAGGGTTTAGAGTTTTTTAAGGAAAAATCTTACCCAGGGGTAAGTCAGGAGTAGATTGTAGAGTGGAAACTTTGCGGTTCTTCGGTTTTTCTTCGAGTTGGTTTTCTTTGGTCGCGGTGGCCCGAATACTGGTACTTGGTGTTTGGTATGTTGTTTCTTGAGGGCCTTGTTGCAGCGAGATGTCCGATGGTCACTGAGGCGGTCGTTCTGGGTTCTTCTCGTGTCAGCCTACTTTGTTGGATGTTCTGGCCTTCGAGCTGTCGACCTCCTGGCTGGACACAGAACGCTGAACGGTGTTGGCTTTAGAACTGTGTTGCGGAGAATGCCTCCGTCGATGTCTTCTTGTTCTTCCTTCCTCTTCTTCTTTCTCAGGTTGAGAAGGGGCCTTCAATTATACCCATTGAAGGTTCCTTATCTGCGCGCCAAATCAGGTCCCGGTCTTTGTTAGTTTTGGCGGGCTCGTTAACGGTAACGATTTTAGTAATGTGTTAACTGGTTTAACACAGGCCTTCAATCTCACCCATTGAGCATGGCCTTATCTGCGCGTCAAATCTTGTCCTGCTCTTTGTGAGGTTTTGGCGGGCTCGTCACCAGTAACTGTTCTGTAAGTGTCAACCGGCTTTTGGGATGGATTGCATCCTGTCGATCTCCTCGGTTGATTACAGGTGATTGGTTTTGTGTTTGGTTTTCTTGGTTGGGCCTGTAATTTCTATAGGGTAAGCCGAAGTAATTGGTTTTATGCATGTCTTAATGGGCTCTGTAGCTTGGGGTGGAGCCTGTTCTCCTTGGGTTTATTGTTAGGATGCTAATGTCTGATAGGGGCCGATTTAAACTTCCAGCGAGATCATGTGGTTCCCCAGACAGTTCCCATTAGCTCCAATACCCAAACTGGTTGTACAGAGGTTGAGCCCACCTTCCTTCACAGCCTTTTCTCCCTTACAAGTCCAGACATGTCTTTTAAAATCCCAAATCTTGGTTTTTGCTCGAAAGGTCCTTCGGTTTAGGCCCAATGCACTTCACCACCCTGTAATAGCTAGGAAAGAGTCCAAAGTCTTTTTCTTAGGGTTTTCTTAGTGTTAGGGGGATCTGTGAATTTTGAGAATCTTACAGGAGGCAGACTCCTCCACGCTCCTAGCCAGTGCATCCATGCTCGCGGGCACCCTTGCCATTGCACCCATGAGCTCAGTATGCATGCTCATTGCCTGAGTATTCATGGCCGCTATATCGAGGTCCTCATCCGAGTCCTGTGCAGCAGAACTCTTGCGCGCACTCACCCTCCGGGGAGATGGCCCCCGAGCTTCCCTTCCCCCATGGCATTGCTGCAGGCCGCTGGGTCCGGAGCTTCACCCAGATCAGAGCTATTTCCTCTGCTCCCCTCCAGTGAACGCGTGGCCCCAGTGTCGGATGTCTCACCCTTGGGAGACGCAGGTGGTGAGGCTCCTGCTTCGTGTTCCTCCTCCTCTGCCGCGTCACTACCACTGGGAGGCTGAGGGACAGGCTGGTCAGCTGGTGGTTCACTATCTGAAAGCAGGAAGGTACAAGAGTGGTTTTAACGTAAGGGAAGGAAGGGAGCAAGGACTGGAGACAGTATAGTTAGATTGAAAGTGTAAAAAGCTGGTGTTGCGAAGGGAAAGTGGTATGAGAGAGGAGAGAAAGCTGATGAACATACCATTGCTGTCCCCAAGGGGGTCGACCTCTCCAGCGGCCACAGTGCCGACTACATGGCTGGCAATGAGTCTGGGGGGCTAAGATGATTACCCTCCAAAAACCACAACCATCTTCCTTTGTGCTAGATATGACATGATCCAGTGGAGAGTTTTCCCCTGAGCCCCATTGATTTCAGTTTCACTGGGCTACTTGGTGCTACACTCGGTCAAATATGCCTTGATGTCGAGGACAGTCACTATCACCTCACCTCTGGAATTCAGCTCTTTTGTCCATGTTTGAATCAAGGCTGTAATGAGGTCAGGAGCCAAGTGGTCCTGGCAGAAACCAAACTGAGCATCGGTGAGCAGGTTATTGGTGAGTAAGAGCCACTTGATAGCACTGTCGATGACACCTCCCATCACTTTGCTGATGATTGAGAGTAGACTGATGGGGCGGTAATTGGCTCTTGGATTAGTCTGGCTTTTTGCGGACAGGACATACCTGGGCAGTTTTCCACTTTGTTGGGTAGATGCCAGTATTGTAGTTGTACAGGAAGAGCTTGGTTGGAGGTAGGCTAGTTCTGGAGCACAAGTCTTCAGCGCGATAGCCGGGATGTTGTCGGGACCCACAGCCTTTGCTGTATCCAGTGTGTTCTACCATTTATTGATATGACATGGAGTGAATCGAAGTGGCTGAAGACTGGCATCTGTGATGGTGGGGCACGTAGGAGGAGGCCGAGATGGATCATCCTCTCGGTACTTCTGGCTGAAGATGGGTGCGAAGGCTTCAGCCTTGTCTTTTACACTCACGTGCTGTTCTCCGCCATCATTGACAATGGGGATGTTCATGGAGCCTCCTCCTCCCGGTAGTTGTTTAATTGTCCATCACCATTTACGACTGGATGTGGCAGGACTGCAGAGCTTGGATCTGATCCATTGGGTGTGGGATCGCTTAGCTCTGTCTATAGCATGCTGCCTCCACTGGTTAACATGCATATAGTCCTGTGTTGCAGCTTCGCCAAGTTGGTATCTGATTTTCAGGTACACCTGCTGCAGGTCCTGGCATGCTCTTCAGCACTCCTCATTGAACCAGACTTGGTTTGATGGTGTAACGGTAGAGTGAGGGATATGCCAGGCCATGAGATTACAGATTGTGGTGGAATACAATTCTGTTGCTGCTGATGGCCCACAGCGTCTCATGGATGCCCAGTTTTGAGCTGCTAGATCTGTTCTGAATCTATCCCATTTCGCATAGTGCTAGTGCACACAACACGATGAAGGGGTGTCCTTGATATGAAGACGGGACTTCGTCTCCACAAGGACTGTGCGGTGGTAACTGCTACCAATACTGTCATGGACAGATGCATCTGCGACAGGTGAGGTCAAGGTCAAGTAGGTTTTTCCCTCGTGTTTGTTCTCTCGCCACCTGCCGTGAGCCCAGTCTGGCAGCTATCGGCCAGCTCTGTCAATGGTGGTACTACCGAGCCACTCTTGGTGATGGACATTGAAGACCCCACCCAGAGTACATTCTGTGCCCGAGCAGCCACTGTGCACTGGTGGTGGCGGGAGTGAATGTTTAAGATGGTGGATGGGCTGCTGATCATGCAGACTTCTTTCTCCTGGATTGTGTTGAGCTTCTTGAGTGTGGTTGGAGCTGCAACCATCCAGGCAAGTGGAGAATATTCCATTACACTCCTGACTTGTAGCCTTATAGATGCCGGAAAGACTTTATGGAGTCAGGAGGTGAGTTACTTGTCGCAGAATACCCAGCCTCTGACTAGTTCTTATAGCCACACTATTTACGTGGCCAGTCTAGTTAAGTTTCTGGTCAATGGTGACCCCCCAGGATGTCGATGGTGGGGGATTCAACGATGGTAATGCCGTTGAATGTCATGGGGAGGTGTTCAGACTCTCTCTTGTTGGAGATAGTCATTGTCTGGCAACTGTGTGCCGCAAAAGTTACTTGTCACTTATCAGCTCAAGCCTGAATGTTGTCCAGGTCTTGCTGCATGCGGACACAGACTGCCTCATTATCTGAAGACTTGCAAATGGAACTGAGGAGAGAAAGCTGATGAACATACTGTTGCTGTCCCCAAGGGGGTCGACCTCTCCAACGGCCACAGCTCCCACTACATGACTGGCGATGAGTCTGTGGACTCGTTCCTCCAGTTGTATGAGGGGGTGCAGCTCCGCCTGTCCTCCTCCCATCCGTTGTTGCTCTCTGCGATTATGTGAAAGCTTGGCCTGCAAGAAAAAAGACAGCGTGTGACAGCCTACCATAGTTGAATAGCCATTAATGTGTGCAAGGTGTGAGATGTGGATGTGACTTTTATGAGATATGCATAGTTGTTGGGTGAGTGTTGGGCATTTGTCACTTTACACCGTCTGTGCACAGAGTGAGGTTGAGATGGTGGGATGTAGAGGTTTTTCAAACAGGTATTCAGCCTGACCACCCGTGTGAGGTCGTTGAACTCCTTATGGCACTGTGTGCCGACCAGGCTCCTCAATGAGACATGCTGGGCAACCTCCCTCCACACCCTTGTGAACTCCCGGGGCAATGGCCTCCTGCCAGTCTCTGGAAACAGCACTGTCCGTCGCCGTTCCACAGCGCCAACCAGAGCCACCAATGCCAGGTCGCTAAACCGGCGAGCTCTCTCCCTGGGCCTCTGAGTAGCCATCATGAATCTTTGGTGAAGGTTTGCACCTACTTGCAGGCCGAGGTCAAACGCTGCAATGATCAGGGTGAGGCTGTGCAGCACGATGGCCCCTCCCCTTTAGGAACTGGCCGGCGCCAGTCTGTCTGAGTACATGGTAACTGACATCGCCTGAGCTTGAGTAGCGTTCTGAGGTAGCGCCTCGCTCCCTGACGTTAGCGCCCTAAGAGAAGTGTGTAGTGCTTGCTTTAGCGCTCCAATCACCTCTAGGGGCACTGGAGACTAATTTCGCAGCCGGCGGCGATAATTAGTGCCGGGCGCTAAACTTTGCGCCCGGCCGATATTAGCACCCCAAAATGGGCGATACCGAATTTTTCCCCCCGTACCTGGTCAATTTTCCACTTTGCCGGGTAGATGCCAGTACAGAAACAGCTTGGATAGAGGCGTGGCTAGTTCTGGAGCACAAGTCTTCAGCTCTACAGCTGGGATGTAGTCAGGGCCCTTAGCCTTTGCTGTATCCAGTGCGCTCTGACATTTCTTGATATCATGTGGAGTGAATCGAATTGGCTGAAGACTGGCTTCTGTGATGGTGGGGACCTCAGGAGGAGGCCAATGTGGATCATCCACTCGGCACTTCTGGCTGAAGATGGGTGCGAATGCATCGGGAATAAAAAAACGACAGATGTGAGATATGATGGAGACAAAAAAGTAAAAAAATGAGGTTAATGTGCAGAACAGGTCAATAGAAAATAAAAGGCCTGAAAAGGAGATAGAATAAGTAGAGGGATGAAAGGGGGAGAAAAAGGCGTCAAACAGAAAATAGCATTGAGGTGATAGTGAGAGTGATAAGGGAAGCGAAACAGGGCATTTGAAATAAATGAGAGATAAGAAAAGAAAAACTAAGAATAAATAGAAAGATCAAAATGAGAAAGAGAGAGTCAAATGAGATGAGAAGAAAAGTATTTGAGGAGATGATGAGAACAATAGAAAAATTACTGTCGAGGAAAACAATGAGACAGGAGAGGAAAAGATAAGTAAGAAGAAAGAAAGATCTTGAATTTCTATAGCACCTTTCACAATTTCAGGACATCTCAAAGCGCTTTATTGCAATTGAAGTCCTTTTGAGGTGTGGCCATGTTGTCATGTAGGAATGTGATGTGTAGCAGCCAATTTGAGAGTGATGCGGAGAGGAAAGGCACGACGAACAGGAGAAAGAGCAGGAAAGGAAAATATAAATAGGAACTGAGGGAGATAAGTAGAGGGAATGAGTTGATATAAAAGGACAAAAAAGGGAAAATCGAGAAATGGAAAGTAGAATTAGGAGGAGCTAAATGGAAAATAATAAAAAGTGATGAGATGAGGAGAAAAGTAGGCAGGAAAAAGTTGAGCAGGAGAAAGAAAGGGAATATCAAAATGGAAGAGATGAGACGTGGAAGATTTGGGGAGAAGAAAAGTTTTTAAAAATGGGCACAATGAGGGAAGGAAAAGCTAAGTAGGAAAGGAGTAGGATGAAAAGGCAAGAAGCAGGAAAACAGTAAAATCAGAAATAGAAAAGTGGCTCTGCAGAGGGTAAAGCTCAACAAAATATAAAAATGAGGAGAGAAAAATATAATGGAAAAATGAGAAATTTCACAGTGACTAAAACAGTAATTAGAAAATGAGATCGATGAGAGGATTAGGTTGGTCGGAAATCGAAAATATATGAAAAAGAGATGAAGAGAAAGAAAGGAAAATACAAAATGAGAGATGAGAAGGAGGGACAACAAATAGAAAAAGAGGGAGATGAGGAGAGGGGAACCACAATTGAAAAGCGAGAGCTGATTTTAATCATTTATAAAAAACACACCAAACACTCACCGTTTACATATTTTGTTAATGGACAAACAAAATGAAGCAGCTGAATTCTTCCCTGAGCTAACGGAACAGACTGCGGCTGATTGGAGACAAAGAGCGAGAGACACTTTCAGAGTGAGACCTGTATGGGGGGGAGGCAATGCCATGTGACCCAGGCAGCTCCTGGAGGGCACTGAGTTCAAAGGGACGGTGAACCCAAGGTCTCTTCCTCCTCCCGTCTTCCCTCCGCCCCCTCCCTCTCCCCATTTTAGATGCTGTCTTATTACAGATGTTAAAATATGAGGACATTCACTGTATTTCCCACTCCATGAAAAAAACAATGTGGGATTTTAAACATCTTTTGGTGTTAGATTTCATACTTCATGTACAGATTGTGGACTTGAGAAATACTTCACTGTAAAAATCTGTTCCATGTAACAATTAAAAAATTGTATTTACCTACTTGTTGTTCGATATTTTCATTTCAAACTTTCATCTCATCAGCTCATGTAAATAGTCGATCTTTATCAACACCGATAAATGTGAGGTATTACATTTTGGTAAGAAAAAATAGGGAGGTCATATATTACTTGGAAAATATGAATCTAAATGGGGTAGAAGAGCAAAAGGATCTCGGAGTACAAATACACAAATCACTAAAAGTAGTGACACAGGTTAACAAGGCCATCAAAAAAGCAAACCAAGCACTAGGGTTTATTTCTAGAAGGATTGAATTGAAAAGCAGTGA
This sequence comes from Squalus acanthias, assembly GCA_030390025.1. Taxonomy (NCBI): domain Eukaryota; kingdom Metazoa; phylum Chordata; class Chondrichthyes; order Squaliformes; family Squalidae; genus Squalus; species Squalus acanthias. The sequence continues at coordinate 133,347,645 of CM059433.1, forward strand.
AGTTATGCTAAACTTGTATCATAGAAACATAGAAACATAGAAGATAGGAGCCAGGAGTAGGCCATTCGGCCCCTCGAGCCTGCTCCGCCATTTAATGAGATCATGGCTGATCATCCAAATTCAGTATCCTGTCCCTGCTTTTCCCCCATATCCCTTGATCCCTTTAGCCTTAAGAAATATATCTAACTCCTTCTTGAATAGATTTAATGAATTGGCCTCAACTGCCTTGTGTGGTAGAGAATTCCACAGGTTCACCACTCTCTGGGTGAAGAAATTCCTCCTCATCTCAGTCCTAAATGGCTTACCCCTTATCCTTAGACTGTGACCCCTGGTTCTGGACTCCCCCGCCATCGGGAACAGCCTTCCTGCATCTAGTCTGTCTAGTCCTGTTAAAATTTTATAAGTTTCAATGAGATCCCCTCTCATTCTTCTAAACTCTAGCCTAATCGACCCAATCTCTCTTCATACGTCATTCCTGCCATCCCAGGTATCAGTCTGGTGAATCTTCGCTGCACTCCCTCCATGGCAAGAACATCCTTCCTCAGATAAGGCGACCAAAACTGCACACAATACTCAAGGTGTGGCTCACCAAGGCCCTGTACAACTGCAGCAAGACATCCTTGCTCCTGTACTCGAATCCTCTCACTATGAAGGCCAACATACCATTTGCCTTCTTAACCGCCTGCTGCACCTGCATGCTTACCTTCAGCGACTGGTGCACAAGGACAAACTTTGGTTTAGACTACACTTGGAGTACTGCGTACAATTCTGTATCAGGATATTGAGGCAAAAAAGGTGCAAAAATGACTTACAAGGATGATATCAGAAGATCTGAGTGATCTGAAACGGAGTGCTTCTAAGCAGAGTGTTAAACTTGGAAATTTGGAGAGAGTAGGAGTGCCTCTAAACAGTATTAAACTTGGGAATTTGGAGAGAGTGGGAATTCGGAGCAGAGGGGGAAGGAGGTGCTACTTTTTGCCTCCAATACTTGGAGTGCTTTGTGTTGCAGGTAATTATTTAATTGAATCTACCTAGAACTTAAACTAGATCTTGTAATTAGCTAAAAACTAAACTACAAGCTAAGTTAATTAAATACATAAATGTTAATTAACCAAATAAATAAAGCAAGGTTATAAAGGGATGGCATGTGGGAGTTTGTGGAGAGCATTGTGATCCCGGACGACCACGTCTGCAGTAAGTGCCTGCATCTTGAGGAACTTCAGCTCAGAGTTTTTGAGCTGGAGTCTGAGGTGCAGACATTGCGGGGCATCAGGGAGTGGGAGATTTATCTGGACACTTTAATCCAGGAGGCAGTCACACCCCTTAGGTTAGGTAGTGGTACAGGTCTGGTTAGTGGCCAGGGACAGGAGGGTGTGAGTGCAACTCAGGCAGGTAAGGGGAGCCCAGGTGCAGTGCTCCTGCCCTTGTCCAACAGGTATGAAGTTCTTGCTGCCTGTGTGGATGGGGGCAAAGTCTGCAGGGTGGATGAGCAAACTGACCACAGAACTGTGGTAGAGCAGGCCATTCAAGTGGGGGGAGTGAAAAGAAATGTGGTTGTGGTAGGGAACAGTATAGTCAGGGGGATAGATACTATTCTCTGCAGCCGCGAAGGTTGTGTTGCCTTCCCGGTGCCAGGGTTAAGGATATCTCCTCGCGGCTGGAGAGAATTTGGAGTGGGAGGGGGAGGATCCAGTTGTCATGGTCCATGTAGGAACCAATGACATAGGTAGAACTAGGAAGGAGGTTCTGCTGAGAGAATTTGAGGAGCTAGGGTCCAAATTAAAAAGCAGAACCTCAAAGGTAATAATCTCTAGATTGTTACCTGAGCCACGCGCAAATTGGCATTGGGACAAGCAGATCAGAGAGTTAAAAGCATGGCTCAAAGAGTGGTGTGGGAAGAAGAGGTATGGGGCACTAGCACCAGCACTGGGGAAAGAGGGAGCTGTTCTATTGGGACGGTCTCCATTTAAACCAGGCTGGGACCAATGTCCTGGCAAATCGAATAACTAGGGCTGTAGATAGGGCTAATGGGGGGGGGAGGGATCAGGTGAGGGAAAATTTAGAAATCTAAAGAGAAAAGTCAAGATAATAGAGCGGTGTAGTGATTTGGGTAAAGATAAGCAGAGTGTGACAGGAAGGGACAGAATGTTAAATTGTAAAAGTGTATCAGCAAATAAGATGAAAGCAGGGAATAATGGTAAAAAGATAAAATTAAAGGCTCTTTATCTGAGTGCATGAAGCATTAGTAACAAGATAGATGAATTAGTGGCACAAATAGAGATAAATGTCTTTGATCTAATAATCATTACGGAGACGTGGTTGCAAGTTAACCAAGGTTGGGAGCTAAATATGCCAGGGTACTTGACGTTTAGAAAAGAGAGGCAGAATGGAAAAGGAAGGAGGGGGGTAGCCCTGATAATAAAGGATGACATTAAGACAGTAGTGAGAAAGGATCTCCGCTCAGAAGATCAGGAAGTAGAATCAGTATGGGTGGAGATAAGAAATAACAAGGGTCAGAAAGCACTGGTGGGAGTAGTTTATAGCCCCCCCAAACAGTAGTGATACCGTTGGACAGAGTATTAATCAACAAATAACAGGAGCTGGTAACAAAGGTAATGCAATAATCATGGGGGAACTTTAATCTTCATATAGACTGGGCAAATCAAATTGGCAAAGGTAGTCTGGTAGACGAGTTCATGGAATGCATTCAAGACAGTTTCCTAGAGCAATACGTCATTGAACCAACCAGGGAACAGGCTATTTTAGATCTTGTATTGTGTAATGAGAGTCCTAGTCTGGCAGCTATGTCCTTCAGGACTCGGCCAGCTCGGTCAGTAGTGGTGCTACCGACATTGAAGTCCCCCACCCAGAGTATATTCTGTGCCCTTGCTACTCTCAGTGCTTCTTCCAAGTGGTGTTCAACATGGAGGAGTACTGATTCATCAGCTGAGGGAGGGCGGTAGGTGGTAATCAGCAGGAGGTTTCCTTGCCCATGCTTGACCTGAAGCCATGTGACTTCATGGGGTCCGGAGTCAATATTGAGGACTTTCAGGGTCACTTCCTCCCGACTGTATACCACTGTGCCACCACGCTTGGTGGGTCTGTCCTGCCGGTGGGACAGGACATACCCAGGGATGCTGATGGAGGAATATGGGACATTGGCTGAAAGGTATGATTCTGTGAGTGTGACTATGTCAGGCTGTTGCTTGACTAGTCTGTGGGACAGCTCTCCCAATTTTAGCACAAGTCCCCAGATGTTAGTGAGGAGGACTTTGCAGGGTTGACTGGGTTGGGTGTGCTGTTGTCGTGTCCGAAGCCGGTGCCAAGGTCGATGCCGGGTGGTCCGTCCGGTTTTATTCTTATTATTGTTTTTCGTAGCGGTTTTTTACAACTGAGTGGCTTGCTAGGCCATTTCAGAGGGCAGTTAAGAGTCAACCACATTGCTGAAGTCACATATAGGCCAGACCAGGTAAGGACGACAGATTTCCTTCCCTAAAGGACATTAGTGAACCAGATGGGTTTTTATGACAATCCGATAGTTTCATGGTCACCATTACTGATACTAGCTTTTTATTCCCAATTTATTTAATTAACTGAATTTAAATTCCCCAGCTGCCGTGGTGGGATTTCTGGATTATTAGTCCAGTCCTCTGGATTACTAGTCCAGTAACATAACCACTATGCTACCATTCCCGTATCTTCCAAAATTCCCCAGATTCTAGAACGGTCCCAGCGGATTGGAAGGTAGCAAATGCAACCCCGCTATTCAAGAAAGGAGGGAGAGAGAAAACGGGGAACTACAGGCCAGTTAGCCTGACATCAGTCGTCAGGAAAATTCTGGAATCCATTCTTAAGAAAGTGGTAATGGGGCACTTAGAAAATCATAATATGATTAGGCAGAGTCAACATGGTTTTATGAAAGGCAAATCGTGCTTAACAAATTTATTAGAGTCTTTTGAGGATGTAACTAACAGGGTAGATAAAGGGGAACCAGTGGATGTAGTATATTTGGATTTCCAAAAGGCATTCGATAAGGTGCCACATAAAAGGTTGCTATGCAACATAAGGGCTCATGGGGCTGGGGGTAATACATTGGAGTGTCAGCCTGGATTCTGTGCTCAAGTCTCTGCCATGTATTACTTTATAAACAGAGAAGACCTCTTCTCTCATAACTCAGTACAGTACAGACAACTGGAACTGGGCTGTCAGGGGAGTTAATGTCAGACAGGAAGAGGTTTGTCTAACGTGCTGTGCAATGAGGTGACGTCTCACGCAAGGCTTTGTCCAACGGATATCTTGGGGTAATTCTGGAGCGCAGATAAAGCGTATGCCCGATTTTAATCCCCCCACCATTTGTGAAGGAAATAGCCATATTCCAAGAAATACATCATCCTATAAACAGATTTGATAATATTAAAACATGACAAACTGGGGTTAAAAATCTAAAAGCCTCGGCGACACAAGCCGTAAAACAGAAATACAGGCTTCTGAGACAAGATGGTTTGTTAACACAAAGCTGTAAAACATCACAAGCTTTGAAATGGGAAATGTTTGTAAATACAAAGACATGGCCCTATTGAAACAGCAGGCTGGAGGTTCCTCTATGTCTGAACATTGGAACCAACACAATGGAATGACCCAAGTAAAGTGTCAAAATCTAACACGTCGAACAGGTGCACAGAACATTAAAAAAAACAAGTGCCTTTGAAAAAATGACATCAAGTAAAAGAAATACCTGCTGTAAAATAGTTTTATGTTAAACTTAGAACAAGGAGACATGGTTCTTAATATAACCAATTGAAGTAAATAAGAAATGCAAAGAACACCCTAGATGAAGTGTTTCTGAATTACAAATTGTAAAAAGTACCTACAGAGAGACTTTGTAGATATTACATCAATAGATGACACCAAGCAATCACATTGTTTATGTGTCAAACTTGGAACATAAGGAGACAGGAGTCTGTGTTACAAACAGCAGAGGTGATTTAGAAATTCAATAGAAAGACTTCCTAAGAATGGCATCAAATAGATAAATCGATAATAACCATAAAAATGATAAGTTTTTGAAACACCTAAAGGTACAGACATAATTCTAAGAGTTGGCAGCTGAAATGACAGTAAGAATAGAAAACAATTGAATAGAGTATCACTAGAGACAATTAGCTTACATCAGCAGAATACTTCAAAGAATAAACCACTAAAAAAAGAGTGTAAAAATAAGAGCTTTTCAGATGACAAGTCAGAAGTCGCTGGAAGGGCAAGCGTTTCTCAACTTCACAGGCACGCGCTGTAGGTTTTTAACTCTGAGTCTCGGGTAATCAAGGTATTTGATTTTGGTGGATATTCTGGATTAGGAAATAAGTAGAAGTGTGGAAATGTAATGAAGTTAAGATTTGAGAATAAGGATCTCTGATAAGAAACGTAAGCTATTTATTAACGGTTAAAGTTGCGATTGCCATAACAGCTGTTAACTAAATGTTGGTTCTTTAATAAATCTATATATTTTTAGAATTGTCTCACAGTATTTCTGTATAAACTCGCGAACTCAATTTCTGTACACTCAAAGGAGTTGCAGAATTCTGGCAGGTATTCCGGACCCTCATAATATCCGGAAGGTTACAGTCTAGTTAAACTTATTAAAAGTGCTATCCGGAGGACGGTAACATCTTCACGTCGTTCCTTTCCTTTAGGAAGAGGTAGTCTGACCTTTAGACCCAATTAAGCGTCTTATAGAATTCGGCTATCTTTAACTTTAGTTGAAGGTGAACGTCTGGGGAATACGCCTGATCTGGGGTTGCCCGAAAAGGGCTAGGACTTGTAATTATCCCTTCAGTTGGCGCCCAACGTGTGTGTGTTAACGAGTTGATACAGAACCTATACTTATATTTATATCTATATCCATCTTGTAGATTGTTAAGTATAGAAGGAGTGTTTACTGACAGTGGCACTAAGACCCAGATTTAAGTTTCTAGAGACGACAAGTCCCTGATTAGGCCTTGTAGAACTTAAGTCAGAACTCCCTCAATATACCATTGAGGTCTAGAAATTTCTTATAAAGTTCATATTAAACCCTAACCGAGGTTAGGTCCTGACGCAATGGCAAACCCTGTCGGAATTGGCCAAGTCTTTTTGTTAGAAAATTTAAACGATTGCTTTATTAGGGGAAATAATCCTATCCCTGAACCTCCACAAGACCAAGTGATAATTTTTGAAATAGAAGGCTTTGATGCCGACGGAGCTGTTAGAACTCATGGCACGATTAATGTTGATCCCCAGAACCAGGGGATACAGAATATCCTGTGGGATAATCAAACAAATACTCCAGATCCACTAAATTCCTTAATGATAAGGTGCACACCTGCACAATTGGGAGGCCTAATGAACGATACCCAACAAGGTGGTGGCAACTATAGTCGAATAGCAGGACCCGGAGCAGCCTATGCTCCTGGGGGGCCATGGATTCGGTTAAGGTGGCAAACTCATGAAGAAATAAATGCCAACAATTTTCGAGAAAACTATAGACAGCTTGGAATTCATTATAATCAATGCCGACAGGCACTGGCTCACTCTTATCTAAATGCTGGAGGCGCAATGATTAATGGCCCAGTAAACCAACCCCAGCAACTACAAATTGCGCCCCTAGGACAGGTAAACCTGAGTTCTATCTACACGATGTGTGGTAAACCAGGAAACACCAGCCAGGAAAAAACTTGCTGGATTCTAAATTACCTTGATAAATTGGAAACCTGTTGCCAAGATTGGAATGCCCAACACCTGAGGCAACTACTGCAAATGATACTAAGTTCAGACTTAATTCCCCCATTAAACCAGTGTAACAACTGGGTTCAAATATACGCTTATGTTCTCACGGCAACTCAGGGAGGGCATGTAATGGGTTCCATCAAGGAAATACTCACTAATACAGCCACAACTAAAGGGCTGGTAGCTGCCTACAGAATAGGCAAAGTACTTACACAGGATAACTGGGACATTGTCCATGGTTGCCTGGCCAATCAATACCAAAATACAGCCCTCAAACTTGCTTGTGAGGGTGCTCTAAACGATTATCGAGGTAACCAACAAAAACGGGATAATGTCAATTGCATTATCCAATTAAATCATGACCTCTTAGGTCTACCCCAAATAAACCTATAATGAGATCAGAAACTAGGGATAAAAAAAAACGGAGAAGGTACCTTTGGTACTCAGAAAGAAGGACTGTATAGACCCAAGTCTCAAGTCCAGCCCGCCCAGACACAAACTCGTGGCTCGGGACCCCCAAGAGGGTATTCCAGAAGGTTTACACCCCCAACTCGCCCACAATACGAGACAGATTTTGCCCCAGAAAGATGGGATAGACGAGGGGCTAGACCGTGAAAGGAAAGCGAAGGACAGTGGACTCCCTATGGGGACAGCTTTTACACTGACCAAAGTTATCAAAGAGCCATGGGAGGATATCGGGAAAACCGATATGGGGATCAAAAAGATTCCCGGCAGAACCAACGTCCACCTCAACAGGAGGATCGTCAAGATAATTAACGGTCCGACAAAACCCCTCAGGGATCTGGAAACATGAAACCCCCGAGAGGGAGGAACAAAAATCAGTTAAAATAATTAAAGACAAAGAAGCAAATAAAACTCAGGATTCTGAGGATGAACAATCCCAGGATTGAAGGCCTGGCACCCAGACAGGGCCTCTTGAATTCCCCTATGTCTTAGCAACCTTGCCCACAAACACACAAGTGAAGGCCCTGTTTGTAAAAGACCATTAGGGGGGATTCACACAAGACAAAACCAAAATAATTAATTTATACAAAATACCTCTTACTATATATGGAATAACGGTGACCCTAGATGTAGGACTGGTATCACAATTGGCCTGTTCCCTCATTATAGGACAAATAGACATACAACATTACTTTAAAATTTCAACCAGACCTGTACAAGCATCCACATGGATGACAGGGAAAAACATGTTCGAACACAGCTAGATCGAACTTGCCTAGAGGGGGGAGGCAAAAGACCTCCTCGAGTAACTCATTAAAAAATATTACCCTTATCTATAACGCCATCCAAATCAATGTGGAAAGATAGAGCATCTCCCCATCATGGAGGATGATGATACGGAGGATGGAATCAGATAAATACCTATGAGACTGCTTATAGAATACCATCAAGTTATTTACTGTGATGGAACGTCAATGACGATTAAAAAAGACATCCCAACAATCCTCAGCTGGGATGGGGATAGTAGTAGGGACCTTTCGAGATTCCTATTCTTTTTATACAGAAGAATTTCTGTCTAAACCCCTTGGCCATAATACGCTGAAGCCGCAGCATTACGGTGTGCTTTAGAGAAAGCAGACCTTATTAAATCCACATTGTGGGAAGAAATTCTCCGTTCGAGGATGGGGAAACAGAATTGTCAGGTGATTAATGTAAACGGGCATACCACTGGAATAGTACACTCAAAAGGAAACAGCCTTGCTGACGAACAAGCGAAACGTTTGGTCTGCATGACACCCCCTCGAGAGGGGCCTGCCAATGTTAGTGTAATCACTAAGGCAGAACGGGCAGCTAATCAGGATGAGGAACTGATTCAGCTATTAGACCCAATAACAGAGAATCCACCAGAATATCCACCAAAGTACTTTTACTCGGAAACCCCTACGGGTATTGTACTAGTTAAGTTGCCCAAGGGAAACCGATAAGTACCCCCGAGCCACAAACGAGAACAGCTTGTAAAAGAAGCTCACAAGGGCATGAATTAAATACATTGTGGTGCCAGAACAACATTCTGCAAATTGACCCCCTTATATTGGTGGACAGGCATGCTTAGAGCCTGTAAAACATACGTGGCAAATTGTGAGCCATGCTATTTGACTAGTAAGTCATCACTAAATTAAGCCACCACCATTGGCTCCTGTGAAAGCTGATGAGCAAATGGGAAAATTCTTTATTGACTTTATTGGACCACTTTCCCCATCTTTGGGATATAGACATGTTCTCGTTTGTGTGAATGGATGTACTTCCTTCTGCTGGCTGGTCCCCACAAAAACTGTTTCGGAAAACGCACTCGCCAGGGCTATTACTGACATAATTACTGTAGCTGCTGCACCCAGAATCTTACACTCCGTTAAAGGCGGAGCCTTTGTATCCAAGATCTTCAAAGCCTACTGTGAACAAAGGGGGATTGGCTTAGAGCACAGCACACCACGTCATCCGCAATCAGCGGGGCTGGTGGAATGTAAAAATCGGGAAGTAATAAAGTTATTGGTCAAACTGTTGAGAATCAGGGGGAATAAGTGGACCGCCATCATTACGGAAGTACAGCTATCACTCAATAATGTGCCCACATCTGCATCAGGGACAGTGTCTCCTAAAACTCCATACTATCTGATGTATGGGGTTGAAATGCATACACCGCTTACCCATAGTTCTTTTATTGCCTCTACACACTTTGAGTCCTTGACCCGACAGCGACAGTTAAAAAAAAAGTAACAGAGGAGATTCATCGAATTGATCAGAGGATAAGGGAAGCAAATAGGCAGAAAAAATTGACAAATAAAGAATGGCAACCCAAAGTAGGAGAATGGGTACAGGAAAAGAAATTCGAGCAAAAACCTGGTTTAAGACCTAAGTGGAAAAAAACCTGTTCAGATACATTCTGTTATTAACGAAAGAACAGTTCAAATACATGTTAACCAGCCGAATGGCAAGTATATTTTTAAAACTGTCTCCATAGATAATATCAAAAGATGTCCTGCAGGATACCGAAAAGGAGGAACAATACAAGGTGCAGTTGTACACTGTCTTTTAAGACCCAGCTTGGAGCACGACACAGGAAATGGATGCGATCGAATTACTGACGATGGGAAGTCAGAAGGTGTCGTCGGCTCATCTACACGTTGCTTGGCAACGCATCAGGATTGGATTTGCGAAAAGCAACAACCGAAACAAGGAAAGATCAACGAGTTACTTTAACGAAGGAGGAAGACATCATGGATAAAGAAGGAATTAACTGAGTTCCTGGCAAGGCCTTTACGAATACAAGCATCTGTACACACGCCGCATCGAAGGAACAGCGTGTCAAGCTTCAACTAGTTTCAAATGACGTCTCCTTGACTCGTATGAATAACTCAGCTATACGGAACGTACATCTGCCGATTGGACATTCTAAGTACATGTTGTTTCGCTAATAGCATGACTATGTACAATCATCCTTTTAAATTGTGTTCAATTTAAAATAAGGCAAAACATAGTCCTAGGATGATTTAAAAGGAATTTTCATGTAGCACATGATTGTGCATCTCGTGAACTTAATATGCTATTGTAACCTTATGAGTATCATTGACCAAACTCTGCTCTAATGTTATAAGCTCATCTTTTGGTCAAGACGGGTGTGTGAAGGAAATAGCCATATTCCAAGAAATACATCATCCTATAAACAGATTTGATAATATTAAAACATGACAAACTGGGGTTAAAAATCTAAAAGCCTCGGCGACACAAGCCGTAAAACAGAAATACAGGCTTCTGAGATAAGATGAACGTCTGGGGAAATACGCCTGATCTGGGGTAGCCCGAAAAGGGCTAGGACTTGTAATTATCCCTTCACATTGGCGCCATGTCTTCAGCTGCCTAGGCCCTAAGCACTGGAATTCCCTCCCTTAACCTCTCCGCCTCTCTCTCCTCCTTAAAGACGCTCCTTAAAACCGACCTCTTTGCCCAAGCTTTTGGTCACCTGCCCTAATTTCTCCTTATGTGGCTCGGTGTCGAATATTGTTTGAGAACGTTCCTGTGAAGGGCCTTGAGAGGTTTCACCACGTTAAAGGTGTTATATAAATACAAGTTGTTGCTCCATTGTGGTTGCCTCTTCCACGGTAACATCGAACAATCTGTCACGCAGGAGGCTGCAGCTCCACAGTTGACCAAACTGACAGCTATATTCAGGCACCCTCTTGTGGTGACACTGGGAATCAGCCTCTTGGATCTTCCCCTGCACCTGACTGCTAATATTGCATGGGCCACAACTTAAACTGTCCTTCGGTGGCAGGACCAAGGGCTGGGGAGGGGAATACAGCAGAACTGGGCTGGACAATACATTTGTGAGGGTGGATGAATAGTCTGCAGTTTTACTTGATTACCAATCCTGAGAGGGAGAGGGGTGAGGGGTGGGTGGTGGGGGCAGGATTAAATTGTCCTAGGAAGAAAGAAAGAAGGATAAAATGAAAGAAAGAAAGGAGGAAAGAAATAAAGAAAGAGAAATAAAGAAAGAATGAATGAACGTGTATTTATATAGAGCCTTTCACGTCACAGCCATTGAAGTACTTTGGAAGTGTAGTCAGTCAGTCAGCGTCTGCAGGCTATTCAGCCACAAAGGCATCTTGACAACTGCGCACGGCCCCGTCCTCACACAACACCCACACGGCGCTCACCTTCCAGCAGGAGTCACTGGGTAACGATTGGGAGCGCGAATCCTGGCTCATTTCTTAACCTTGGGGACAAATGACAGCAGTTGCTGTGCCTCAATCACTACCCTGACTGTGATCAGCTAACTCGGCACAGGCTCTGGGGATCCAATCTTCTTGTCCAACACAGATCAGCAATACACTGGGAAATACCTGTTCCCAACCGGGGCTGTCCGACCAGTTAAAAATAATTCTCTTACCATATCCTTCTCGTCAGTGTTAAATCGGGAACTCCCTACACTGCTGTGTAAAGAAAGAACTTATCATACAATCATAGAATGATACAGCACAGAAGGAGGCCGTTCGCCCCATCGTGGCTGTGGCGGACTTGCATTTCTGTAGCGTCTTTCACGGTCTCGGGATGTCCCAAGTCACTTTACAGCCAATGAAGTACTTTTTGAAGTGCAGTCACTGTTGTAATGTCAGCATCACTGCACTAGGTGGCAGCCCGTTCCATAACCCAGAGAGAATGAGTGAAGAGCCCAGGCCTCGCACGAAGTTACAGTGCTCAGTTCCGAATCACATCCTCTGTTTATTCCAGTCATGTGTGGGAAGCAGCCAAGTGGAGACTAGGAACTTCAACAACAACAACTTGTATTTATATAGCGCCTTTAACGCAGTAAAACGTCCCAAGGCGCCTCACAGGATCGTTATCAAACAAAATTTGGCACCGAGCCACATAAGGGGATATTAGGACAGGTGACCAAAAGCTTGGTCAAAGAGGTAGGTTTTAAGGAGCATCATAAAGGAGGAAGGAGAGGTAGAGAGGTGGAGAGGTTTAGGGAGGGAATTCCAGAGCTTAGGGCCCTAGGCAACAGAAGGCACGGCCACCAATGGTGGAGCGATTAAAATCAGGGATACTCAAGAGGCCAGGATTAGAGGAGCGCAGATATCTTGGAGGGTTGTTGGGCTGGAGGAGGTTCAGGATAGGGAGGAGCGAGGCCATGGAGGGAGTTTGAGCACGAGAATGAGAATTTTAAAATCGAGGTGTTGCTGGACCGGGAGCCAAGTAGGTCAGCGAGCACAGGGGTGATGGGTGAACGGGACTTGGTGCGAGTTAGGACACGGGCAGCAGTTTTGGATGAGCTCAAGTTTCTGGAGGATGGGAGATGGGAGGCCGGCCAGGAGATCATTGGAATAGTCAAGTCTTGATGATGACTGCAGAAGGTTCCAGTGGTGAGGAGGGAGAACAAGTGAAGGAAAGGTTATGGGCCTGATATTTATGGGGAGGCGGGTAGGTGACGGGGAGGCCGAAAACGCCCGAGGAACCCGGCAAGCCCTGGGACCCGGAGGTCCAGACAAACTTCACGGCAGGACCTCATTATCATTTTTGTTCCATGTCCAGTCCGGCAAAATAGACAGTCTGGCCGTTGGCCGGGAGGGAACACCAGCGGCAGGAGGCTGCAGCCGGGGACACTTGGGGACAGTCTCCGGCAATCGGGACAGGGGAGGTCAGTGATCGGGCCTTGGAGGGCGAGAGGCCATCAGAGAGAGAGAGAGAGGTCGTCAGGGAGAGAGAGAGAGAGCGAGAGAACATTGGGATAGAGGGAGAGAGAGAGGCCATCAGAAGGAGAGAGAGAGAGCTCAGTGAGAGAGAGGGAGCGCTCAGTGAGAGAGAGAGAGAGAGGGAGAGCTCAGTGAGAGAGAGAGAGAGCTCAGTGAGAGAGAGAGCTCAGTGAGAGAGAGAGAGAGAGCTCAGTGAGTGGGAGAGAGAGCTCAGTGAGAGAGGGAGAGCTCAGTGAGAGAGAGAGAGAGAGCTCAGTGAGAGAGAGAGAGCTCAGTGAGAGAGGGAGAGCTCAGTGAGAGAGAGAGAGAGCTCAGTGAGAGAGAGAGAGAGCTCAGTGAGAGAGAGAGAGAGCTCAGTGAGAGAGAGAGAGAGAGAGCTCAGTGAGAGAGAGAGAGCGAGAGCTCAGTGAGAGAGAGAGAGAGAGAGGGAGAGAGAGCTCAGTGAGAGAGAGAGAGAGAGAGCTCACTGAGAGAGAGAGAGAGAGAGAGAGAGAGAGCTCAGTGAGAGAGAGAGAGAGAGAGCTCAGTGAGAGAGAGAGAGAGAGAGAGCTCAGTGAGAGAGAGAGAGAGAGAGAGAGGAGAGAGAGAGAGCTCAGTGAGAGAGAGAGAGAGAGAGAGCTCAGTGAGAGAGAGAGAGCTCAGTGAGAGAGAGAGAGAGAGAGAGAGCTCAGTGAGAGAGAGAGAGAGAGAGAGAGCTCAGTGAGAGAGAGAGAGAGAGAGAGAGCAGTGAGAGAGAGAGAGAGAGCTCAGTGAGAGAGAGAGGGAGAGAGCTCAGTGAGAGAGAGAGAGAGAGAGCTCAGTGAGCGAGAGAGAGAGAGAGCTCAGTGAGAGAGAGAGAGAGAGCGCTCAGTGAGAGAGAGAGAGAGCTCAGTGAGAGAGAGAGAGAGAGCTCAGTGAGAGAGAGAGAGAGAGAGAGAGCTCAGTGAGAGAGAGAGAGAGAGAGAGAGCTCAGTGAGAGAGAGAGAGAGAGAGCTCAGTGAGAGAGAGAGAGAGAGCTCAGGTGAGAGAGAGAGAGAGAGAGGGAGCTCAGTGAGAGAGAGAGAGGAGCTCAGTGAGAGAGAGAGAGAGAGAGAGAGAGCTCAGTGAGAGAGAGAGAGAGAGAGAGCTCAGTGAGAGAGAGAGAAGAGAGCTCAGAGAGGAGAGAGAGCTCAGTGAGAGAGAGAGAGAGAGAGAGAGCTCAGTGAGAGAGAGAGAGAGAGAGAGCTCAGTGAGAGAGAGAGAGAGAGAGCTCAGTGAGAGAGAGAGAGAGAGAGCTCAGTGAGAGAGAGAGAGAGAGAGAGCTCAGTGAGAGAGAGAGAGAGAGAGAGCTCAGTGAGAGAGAGAGAGAGAGAGAGAGCTCAGTGAGAGAGAGAGAGAGAGCTCAGTGAGAGAGAGAGAGAGAGCTCAGTGAAAGAGAGAGAGCTCAGTGAGAGAGAGAGAGAGAGAGAGAGAGCTCAGTGAGAGAGAGAGAGAGAGAGCTCAGTGAGAGAGAGAGAGAGAGAGAGAGCTCAGTGAGAGAGAGAGAGAGAGCTCAGTGAGAGAGAGAGAGAGAGAGAGCTCAGTGAGAGAGAGAGAGAGAGAGAGAGCTCAGTGAAGAGAGAGAGGAGAGAGAGAGAGTCAGTGAGAGAGAGAGAGAGAGAGCTCAGTGAGAGAGAGAGAGAGAGAGCTCAGACTCAGAGAGAGAGAGAGAGAGAGAGCTCAGTGAGAGAGAGAGAGGAGACTCAGTGAGAGAGAGAGAGAGAAGAGCTCGAGAGAGAGAGAGAGAGAGCTCAGTGAGAGAGAGAGAGAGAGAGCTCAGTGAGAGAGAGAGAGAGAGAGAGCTCAGTGAGAGGAGAGAGGAGAGAGAGAGCTCAGAGAGAGAGAGAGAGAGCTCAGTGAGAGAGAGAGAGAGAGCTCAGTGAGAGAAGAGAGAGAGAGATCCAGTGAGAGAGAGAGAGAGAGAGCTCAGTGAGAGAGAGAGAGAGAGAGCTCAGTGAGAGAGAGAGAGAGCTCAGTGAGAAGAGAGAGAGAGAGAGCTCAGTGAGAGAGAGAGGAGAGAGAGAGAGCTCAGTGAGAGAGAGAGAAGAGAGAGAGCTCAGTGAGAGAGAGAGAGGAGAGCTCAGTGAGAGAGAGAGAGAGAGAGGGCGCTCCCTCAGTGAGAGAGAGAGAGAGAGAGAGCTCAGTGAGAGAGAGAGAGAGAGAGCTCAGTGAGAGAGAGAGCGAGAGAGAGAGCTCAGTGAAGAGGAGAGAGAGAGAGCTCAGTGAGAGAGAGAGAAAGAGAGAGAGAGCTCAGTGAGAGAGAGAGAGAGGAGAGGCTCAGTGAGAGAGACGAGAGAGAGAGCTCAGTGAGAGAGAGAGAGAGAGCTCAGTAGAGAGAGAGAGAGAGAGCTCAGTGAGAGGAGGAGAGAGAGAGAGCTCAGTGAGAGAGAGAGAGAGAGAGAGCCATGAGAGAGAGAGAGAGAGAGAGCTCAGTGAGAGAGAGAGAGAGAGAGAGAGCTCAGTGAGAGAGAGAGAGAGAGAGCTCAGTAGAGAAGAGAGAGAGAGCTCAGTGAGAGAGAAGAGAGAGCTCAGTGAGAGAGAGAGAGAGAAGGAGCTCAGTGAGAGAGAGAGAGAGAGAGAGCTCAGTGAGAGAGAGAGAGAGAGCTCAGTGGAGAGAGAGAGAGAGAGAGAGCTCAGTGAGAGAGGAGAGGATGAGCTCAGTGAGAGAGAGAGAGAGAGAGCTCAGTGAGAGAGAGAGAGAGAGCTCAGTGAGAGAGAGAGAGAGAGAGAGAGCTCAGTGAGAGAGAGAGAGAGAGAGAGCTCAGTGAGAGAGAGAGAGAGAGAGAGCTCAGTGAGAGAGAGAGAGAGAGAGCTCAGTGAGAGGAGAGAGAGAGAGAGAGAGCTCAGTGAGAGAGAGAGAGCTCATGAGAGAGAGAGAAGAGCTCAGTGAGAGAGAGAGAGAGAGAGAGGCTCAGTGGAGAGAGAGAGAGAGAGAGAGCTCAGTGAGAGAGAGAGAGAGAGAGATCAGTGAGAGAGAGAGAGAGAGAGAGAGCTCATGAGTGAGAGAGAGAGAGAGCTCAGTGAGAGAGAGAGAGAGAGAGCGTCAGTGAGAGAGAGAGAGAGAGAGAGAGCTCAGTGAGAGAGAGAGAGAGAGAGAGAGCTCAGTAGAGAGAGAGAGAGAGAGAGCTCAGTGAGAGAGAGAGAGAGAGAGAGCTCAGTGAGAGAGAGAGAGAGAGAGAGCTCAGTGAGAGAGAGCTCAGTGAGAGAGAGAGAGAGAGAGAGCTCAGTGAGAGAGAGAGAGAGAGAGCTCAGTGAGAGAGAGAGAGAGAGAGAGAGCTCAGTGAGAGAGAGAGAGAGAGAGAGAGCTCAGTGAGAGAGAGAGAGAGAGAGAGCTCAGTGAGAGAGAGAGAGAGCTCAGTGAGAGAGAGAGAGGAAGAGAGAGCTCAGTGAGAGAGAGAGAGAGAGGAGAGCTCAGTGAGAGAGAGAGAGAGAGAGCTCAGTGAGAGAGAGAGAGAGAGAGCTCAGTGAGAGAGAGAGAGAGAGCTCAGTGAGAGAGAGAGAGAGAGAGAGAGAGCTCAGTGAGAGAGAGAGAGAGAGCTCAGTGAGAGAGAGAGAGAGAGAGAGCTCAGTGAGAGAGAGAGAGAGAGAGAGCTCAGTGAGAGAGAGAGAGAGAGCTCAGTGAGAGAGAGAGAGAGAGCTCAGTGAGAGAGAGAGAGAGAGAGAGCTCAGTGAGAGAGAGAGAGAGAGAGCTCAGTGAGAGAGAGAGAGAGAGAGAGAGAGCTCAGTGAGAGAGAGAGAGAGAGCTCAGTGAGAGAGAGAGAGCTCAGTGAGAGAGAGAGAGAGAGAGAGCTCAGTGAGAGAGAGAGCTCAGTGAGAGAGAGAGAGAGAGAGCTCAGTGAGAGAGAGAGAGAGAGAGTCAGTGAGAGAGAGAGAGAGAGAGAGCTCAGTGAGAGAGAGAGAGAGAGCTCAGTGAGAGAGAGAGAGCTCAGTGAGAGAGAGAGAGAGAGAGAGAGCTAAGTGAGAGAGAGAGAGCTCAGTGAGAGAGAGAAGAGAGCTCAGTGAGAGAGAGAGCTCAGTGAGAGAGAGAGAGAGAGAAGAGAGTCAGTGAGAGAGAGAGAGCTCAGTGAAGAGAGAGAGAGCTCAGTGAGAGAGAGAGAGCTCAGTGAGAGAGAGAGAGAGAGCTCAGTGAGAGAGAGAGAGAGCTCAGTGAGAGAGAGAGAGAGAGCTCAGTGAGAGAGAGAGAGAGAGAGAGCTCAGTGAGAGAGAGAGAGCTCAGTGAGAGAGAGAGAGAGAGAGGAGAGGCTCAGTGAGAGAGAGAGAGAGAGAGCTCAGTGAGAGAGAGAGAGCTCAGTGAGAGAGAGAGAGCTCAGTGAGAGAGAGAGAGAGAGAGAGCTCAGTGAGAGAGAAAGAGAGCTCAGTGAGAGAGAGCGAGCTCAGTGAGAGAGAGAGCTCAGTGAGAGAGAGAGAGAGAGCTCAGTGAGAGAGAGAGAGCTCAGTGAGAGAGAGAGAGAGAGAGAGAGAGCTCAGTGAGAGAGAGAGAGAGAGAGAGCTCAGTGAGAGAGAGAGAGAGAGCTCAGTGAGAGAGAGAGAGCTCAGTGAGAGAGAGAGAGAGCTCAGTGAGAGAGAGAGAGAGAGCTCAGTGAGAGAGAGAGAGAGAGCTCAGTGAGAGAGAGAGAGCTCAGTGAGAGAGAGAGAGAGAGAGAGAGAGCTCAGTGAGAGAGAGAGAGAGAGAGAGAGCTCAGTGAGAGAGAGCGAGAGGTCATTGGGGATAGAGGGAGAGGCCGTGATTGGCTGTGGCTGGCCGAAGTCTTCCTTCAGGGGGCGGGGGGAGCACTCCTGCTCCTTCTGGCCCACAAGGACTGCTGAGAAATGCACTTCCCCTGTGGAGACGGCAGCTACCGCCTCCCTTTCACTGCGGGGTGTCCCGTCCCCTAGATTATTAAATGGGACTCCAAACTGCACTGTGGGAACCCGATTTAAATATGTTCATTGTAATGTATTATCACACAGTTTACTATGAGTGTGCTCAGTTCGCTCTGGCCTAGTAAAGCAAGCTCATGAACTAGCAACTCATTGTGTCTCTGTCCTTCATTTGTCCTACCCACATATATTACATTTTGGCGACGAGGATGGGATCCCAAAGCCATTTTTCGGGTTCACTGAAGGACACAGTGTTCACCTTCGAGTGGACAAGTTTAAGATGAATTTGTGACACATAAACTGAATTTTTATGATGTTTTACCGTTAATACTGATGCAGAATCGTCTGTGCTTCGCCTTCGTGTGTATGTATACACAGCAACAGCGGCGCTGATTCTCACATGTACACAGGTAGCGTGCTGAGTCACTATTCAACGGGATCGGGACAATCAATGGCCGCGCCTACGGGATTCATCGGAAGCCTCGGTATGTATGACCGAGCCCACGAACCATTCAGTTCTTACATTGAGCGGATGGAGATGTTTTTAGGGCCAATAACATTATTGAGACCGAAGGTGCAGATGAAAATGTTCAAGCTCAAAATAAATTAATTTGTTAACGGAAGAAAGCAATTTTTCTAACGGAGATAGGGTCAGATGTCTACGGAACATTGACAAACCTAATCGTGCCAGGGAAAGCGAAGGATGCGTCGTTTGAAGACATTGTCGAGAAACTCAAGGACCATTTCGACCTGTCTATTGTAAGGCAAGGCCGGTCCCCTATGCGTTGAAAAGTCAGGTGGAGGAAGAGCTAGGAGCTCAGAGAGAACGGAAGTGCTAGAAAAACTGACAAATGTGAATGGGCTACCCTGATCGTGGTAGTGCCCAAAGCAGACAAAACTGTACGCTTGTGCGGTGACTACAAAGTTACTATCAATCAAGCAGTTGACGATGAGCAGTATCCGTTACCTACATCGCAAGATTTGTATGCAGCGCTCTCTGGGTCAAAGGTTTTCTCCAAGCTTGACCTTTTGCATGCTTACGCTCAGCTGAATGTTGACAAAGGGAGTCAACAGTATCTCACCATCAACACACACAAGAGACTGTACTCATACACCAAGCTGCCGTATGGTGTAAAGTCCTCCCCCAAAATCTTCCAGGCTACGATGGATAAGATTTTGCAAGGAGTTCCAAATTGCTTATGCAATTGATCACAACAAGCAGCGGGGAAGAAAATCTAGAAGTGTTAGATTTAGTGCTACAAAGGTTGAATGCCCACAACGTCAAATTAAAAAGGAGCAAATGTGCTTTTGTGCAGCCCGAGGTTGTGTACCTTGGTCTGAAAGTTGATGCAAATGGCTTGCAACCAGTGAAGGAAAAGGTTGATGCTGTCATCAATGCTCCAAAGCCACAGAACGTGTCTGAGTTAAGATCATTCCTTGGAATGGTCCAGTACTACACACGTTTCTGACCTGAGTTAGCGACCATGTTAGCTCCATTGCACGAGCTTCTCAAGAAGGATGTCCAGTGGAAGTGGACGAAAGTGCAACAGTTGGCTTACGATGCTTGTAAGAGAAGTCACTGTAGCGATGCTCTACTTGTGCACTACGACACAGAGCGTGAGCTTAAGTTAGCATGTGATGCTAAGATATTAAGATTTTCAAGATATTAAGGGGAACTGATAGGGTAGATAGAGAGAAACTATTTCCACTGGTTGGGGATTCTAGGACTAGGGGACATAGTCTAAAAATTGGAGCCAGACCTTTCAGGAGTGAAATTAGGAAACACTTCAACACACAAAGGGTGGTAGAAGTTTGGAACTCTCTTCCGCAAATGGCAATTGATGCTAGATCAATTGTTAATTTTAAATCGGAGATTGATAGCTTTCTGTTAACCAAAGGTATTAAGGGATGTGGGCCAAAGGCGGGTATATGGAGTTAGGTCGCAGATCAACCATGATCTCATTGAATGGCGGAGCAGGCTCGAGGGGCTGAATGGCCTACTCCTGTTCCTATGTTCCTATGATGCTTCCAGCTACGGTGTGGGAGCTGTCATAAGCCATGTAATGGATGACGGCCAAGCGAAACCAATCGCGTTCGCATCGCGAACCCTCACAAAAAGCGAAAGAAACTACAAGCAAATTGAAAAGAAAGCACTTGTCATAGTGTTTGGAACCAAGAAATTCCAACAGTTCCTGATCGGCAGAAAGTTTACCCTGATAACCGATCACAAACCGCTCCTAGCAATATTGGGGCCCAAATCTGCCATCCCTGCAATGGCCGCATCAAGAATGCAACGTTGGGCAGTGTCGTTGTCACAATATGACTACACGATTGAATATTGCACTTCAAAGCAAAACACTATCGCAGATGCCTAGTCCAGGTTGCCACATGAGGACTCGTGTGTTGGGAGTGAAGGTGCGATTTTCACACTAGATGCAGTTGACAAAGACTTTCCAGTGAATGCAACTGAGATTGCAGATGAGACTCAAAAGGACTCAGTACTGAAAAGAGTGTATGAAAACACCTTGAATGGATGGACTGATCAGTGTCTGGACACAGAGTTGAAACCATTCCATAACCGTCGTACTGAATTGTCTTGTGAGCAAGGTTGTATCAAGTGGGGAAACAGAGTGGTGGTACCTACTTCTTTGAGAAATAGAATTCTGGCCGAACTTCATGCTGAACATCTAGGGATCGTCAGTATGAAATCAATTGCAAGAAGTTTTGTTTACTGGCCTGGATTGGACAGTGATCTTGAATCACTTGTCAGCAAATGTAGGTTTGCCAAAATTGCAGAAAAAAACCACCCAAAACTCCACTACAACCCTGGTCATGACCAAGTAGGCCTTTTCAGAGAGTACATGTAGACTTCTGTGAGAAAGCAAATGATTATTTCCTGGTACTTGTAGATAGTCACTCAAAGTAGATTGAAGTGAAACATACAGGCTCAAACAAGTCTGAGATAGAAACAGGATCGTCTTTGAGTTCGGAACCAAAACAAAACAGCCCAAAAATTGGTTCAACACCAAAACCTTCTGTAAGGGGATCAGGAAGGCTCCGCAAACCTGTTATTAAACTGGATTTGTAGTTCATTTAAAAGAAAAAAAGCCAGGAGTTTTTGTTATGTTGTACATGTAATACTGGGAAAGGTGGGACAATAGGTTTGTTGGATTTGAGAGGGGAATACATGAATTATTTTTAAGGGAGGAAGCAGTGTAATGTATTATCACACGGTTTACTATGAGCATGCTCAGTTCGCTCTGGCTTAATAATGCAAGCACATGGACTAGCGACTCATCGTGTCTCTGTCCTTCATTTGTTCTACCCACGTATATTACATTAATGAAGTGTCCGCCTCTCCACATCTCCATATCCCACCACCGTAATAAAGACAGCGGGTGGGTGCGCGGCGTGTTGGGGACGCTTCCCCGTGTTTAATTCTTTAACCCCCACCCACCCCCCGGACCCTCTCCCGCCCATCATGGGGGGGTTAAAATCGAGGCCCATGTCTTCTCTCTCAGACCTCTCCCACAGTGTTTCACATTCAATGAATGGTTTTTTTTTAAGTGCACTGATTGTTGCTATGTGGGAAAGTCAGTGAGACTCAAACCAGGGACTGAGCATGGACACAATTCAACTGCAGGCGCTAAATGGATTTCCCTCATTCCTGCTTTAAACTCATAATCAGTCTCCTCTCTCTCTCTAATAAGCAGTCTCCTCTCTCTCTATCTCTCTAATAAACAGTCTCCTTCTCTAATAAACAGTCTCATCTCTAATAAACAGTCTCCTCTCTCTCTCTCTCTCACTAATAAACAGTCTCCTTCTCTAATAAACAGTCTCATCTCTAATAAACAGTCTCCTCTCTCTCTAATAAAAGGTCGCCTGAGGAAGAGAGTGTTTGAAGACCAGGACCTCAAACCCGGCACTAAGCTCATGGTCTACAGAGCAGCAGTGATACCCACTCTCCTGTATGCCTCAGAGACATGGACCATGCACAGCAGGCACCTCAAAGCACTGGAGAGGTACCACCAACGCTGCCTCCGCAAGATCCTGCAAATCTATTGGCAGGATAGGCGTACCAACGTCAGTGTTCTCACTCAGGCCAACATCCCCAGCATCGAAGCTTTGACCACGCTCGATCAGCTCCGATGGACGGGTCACATCGTCCACATGCCCGATATGAGACTCCCAAAACACTCGGAGCTCCGGCACGGCAAGAGAGCCCCAGGTGGGCAGAGGAAACGCTTCAAGGACACCCTCAAAGCCTCCTTGAAAAAGTGCAACATCCCCACTGACACCTGGGAATCCCTGGCCCAAGACCGCACAAAGTGGAGGAGAAGCATCCGGGAAGGCGCCGAACACCTCGAGTCTCTTCGCCGGGAGCAAGCGGAAGCAGCGCAATACGTCAACCCAAGCACCCCACCCACCCGCCCCTTCAACCACCGTCTGCCCCACCCGTGACAGAGACTGTAGGTCCCGCATTGGACTCATCAGTCACCTGCGAACTCATTTTTAATGGGAAGCAAGTCATCCTCGGTTCCGAGGGACTGCCTAAGAAGAAGAATAAACAGTCTCCTCTCTCTCTCTCTAATAAACAGTCTCCTCTCTCTCTCTAATAAATAGTCTCCACTCTCTCTAATAAACAGTCTCCTCTCTCTCTCTCTAATAAATAGTCTCCACTCTCTCTAATAAACAGTCTCCTCTCTCTCTCTCTAATAAATAGTCTCCTCTCTCTCTCTAATAAACAGTCTCCTCTCTCTCTCTCTAATAAATAGTCTCCTCTCTCTCTAATAAACAGTCTCCTCTCTCTCTCTCTCTCTAATAAAGTCTCCTCTCTCTCTAATAAACAGTCTCCTCTCTCTCTATCCGAATGACTAGTTTATTTATGCGACATCTCACTCCAGCAGGTGAACTGTCATCAAATGACCTAAATGTAATCTCTGTTTTATTCCACACTATCAAACAGTTCAACATTCAGATATATTGGCTATCTCCTAGTATCGGTGTCACTGGATGTCACTTGTGTTTTGTTGCGCGCTGGGAATTCTAGGTGAGGGGGTCAAGGTCCGCTGGGCAAATCACCGCCTAGGTCGGAGGGCAAGGTAAACAGCGGTGAGGTGACAGAGAAACGAGTCAGAGTGCGTAGATAGCGGGAGGGGCGGAGAGGGAGAAAGAAGAGCCAGGCAACAATCTCGGGACACTGAAGGAGCCCTTTACCACTGGGAGGTGGTGCTAGCAGCCCCCGGCTGGCCAATGATGACCGGCCACCTATTAATGTGCAAGTATTTTTTGGCTCTGTTGACCAGCTGTCATCTTAAAGCTGCTATCACTCAATGAATTCCCATATAAGCATGGTAATAATTAACACAAGGAGCCTGGCAACAAGACTAAAAAACAAGACTAAAAAAGCCCTGGGATGGGCATCCAATTACTGGCAGAAACAAATCTCTTTAACCCTTTGTCCTGGACAACACTTATCCCTCAAACAACATCACTTAACAAAAAAAACAGATGATCTGTTCATTATCTCATTGCTGTTTGTGGGAGTTTACTGTGCTCAGACTGGCTGTCGTATTTCCTACATTACAACAGTGACGACACTTCAAAAGTACTTCAGTTGTTGTGAAGCACTTTGGAATTTCCTGAGGTGGCGACAGGTGTTAAATAGATGCGTCCTTCTGTCTTTTCTTTCGCTCTTTCTCTAGAGGCCAATCGAAATTCTTTTTTTGGGGGGGGGGGGGGGGCAATGTGCCCCCGATTTTAAATTTGGGTGCGCGGCCCCTTTAACGGGCTGCGCGGCCCATTCAAAGATTCGTGTGTGCGCAAAACTTCAGATTGGAAAAGCCGGTCCCAGGCTGCGTGGGATCGGCAGCTAAGAGGGAACGTGCTGGGGGGGGCGTTAGGGCAGCCAATCGTGCCTGCACAATACCCGGCTTACCCTGGCCGCACTGACGGTCACTTTATAATATAGCAGCTCATCGCATCACCAAAAGTCCTTCACATACCGCGAATGACTGCAAAGTGTTGTGTGTAGGCAAATGGGGCGGTCATTCTGTGCACAGCAAGATCCCACAAACAGGGCTAAGATGAACGACCAGTTCACTCGCTTTTTGCTGGTGTTGGTTGAGGGATGACTGCTGGTCAGGACACCGGCCAGGAGAAGCCCCTGTTCTGCTTTGTAAAAAGAAGTGCCATGGAATTTTTGACGCCCACCTGAAGAGGTGAATAGGGGCCTCTGTTTAAGTCTCGTGCAAGAGACAGCACGTCTGACGATGCAGCACTCCCTCAGTGCAGTCAACCGAGGTTATGTGCTGGAGTGGTGACTGAGACAGTGGAGCTTAGAACTGTGAGTGACTGCGTGCAAAACAAGACTGGGCAGGTTAGTAGGAAAGCTCGACTCCAACTTAACATAAATGCAAAACTCAGTTACTTTTAATTGGTGAGAGGCTTTGAAATGGCAAAGTTCTTATCAGATTTGAAAGGTCTTAATAATATTATATAAGAAAGAAAGACTTGCATTTATATAGCGCCTTTCACAACCACCGGACGTCTCAAAGCGCTTTACAGCCAATGAAGTACTTTTTGAAGTGTAGTCGTGGGAAACGCGGCAACCAATTTGCACACAGCAAGCTCCCACAAACAGCAATGTGATAATGACCAGATAATCTGTTTTTTTTGTTATGTTGGTTGAGGGATAAATATTGGCCAGGATACCGGGGATAACTCCCCTGCTCTTCTTCGAAATAGTGCCATGGGATCTTTTACGTCCACCTGAGAGAGCAGACGGGGCCTCGGTTTAACATCTCATCCAAAAGATGGCACCCCCGACAGTGCAGCACTCCCCTGGAGTGTCAACCTAGCTTTATGTGCTCAAGTCCCTGGATTGGGATGTAGAACCCACAACCTTCTGACTCAGAGGCAAGTGTGCTACCAACTGAGCCACAGCTAACACTACGAGAAATGTAAAGAATAATATGTATTTATCAATGACTTGGGATGAAGGAATAGATCGTTGTGTATCCAAGTTTGCAGACGACACTACGTTCGGAGGCACAGTAAGTTGTGTAGATGGGGGCAAGATGTTACAATGTGACACAGGCAGACCAAATGAGTGGTCAATACTGTGGCAGATGGAGTTTAATGTGGGGAAGTGCGAGATCATCACCTTGGATTAAAGAGAGACAGATCGTAGCATTTTCTTAATGGCGAGAGACTCAGAGCTGTGGAGGAGCAAAGGGATTTGGGTGTCGGTGTGCACAAATCACTAAAAGCTGGTGGATAGGTACAAAATGTAATCAAAAAGGCTAATGGAATGTTAGGCATTATCTCGAGGGGTCGGGAGTACAAAGGGGAGGAAGTGATGCTACAGTTGTGCAGAGCCTTGGTCAGACCCCATCTGGACACTGCGTTCAGTTCTGGGCCCCGCACCTCAGGAAGGATATATTGGCCTTGGAGGGGGTTCAGCGCAGATTCACCAGAATTACACCAGGGCTTAATGGGTTAAATTATGAGGAAAGGTTGCAGAAACCTGGTTTGTATTCCCTTGAGTTTAGAAGGGTAAGGGGTGATCTAATCAACGTGTTTAAAATAATAAAAGGAGTCAATAGTGTAGATATGGAAACTATTTCCTCTGGTGGGGGAGTCCAGAACAAGGGGGCATAACCTTAAAATTAGAGCCAGGGGTGAAATCAGGAAACATTTTTTCACACAAAGGGTAATGGAAATCTGGAAATCTCTCCCCCAAAAGGTTGTGGGTGCTGGGGCAAATAGTATTTCAAGACTGAGATTGATAGATTTTTATTTGGTAAGGGATCAAGGGCCATGGAGCTAAGGCAGGTAAATGGAGCTGAGGTACAGACCAGCCATGATCTAATAGAATGGCGGAACAGGCTCGAGGGGCTGAACAGCCTGCTCCTGTTCCTATGTAATAATGGATCCTTGGATGTGAATACAATCTGATTGGGAAGGTCAAATGGTTTCTAAATATAATAATGCATAACCGCAGGGATCACTAGGCAGCGATCTAAGTGAGGGCTGAGCTGATGTCACCAATTGTGAAAGTAGACCACAATGGCTTGTAGTTTTCTCATTCTCTCGCCGTTGTCATGCTAACTGGCTGGGGTACAGCTCCATTGTCTAACCATTTACTTCATCGTCTGTAACCCGGGACAGGTGAGCACTTTGTAGCCGAGCCCAGTCCTGTCCTGCCATCTGTGACCTGGGACAGGTGAGCACTTTGCAGCCGAACCCAGTCCTGTCCTGTCCTGCCATCTGTGACCCGGGACAGGTGAGCACTTTGTAGCTGAGCCCAGTCCTGTCCTGCCATCTGTGACCCAGGACAGGTGGGCACTTTGTAGCCGAGCCCAGTCCTGTCCTGCCATCTGTGACCTGGGACAGGTGGGCACTTTGTAGCCGAGCCCAGTCCTGTCCCGCCATCTGTGACCCGGGACAGGTGGGCACTTTGTAGCCGAGCCCAGTCCTGTCCTGTCCTGTGTCCGTGACCCGGGACAGGTGAGCACTTTGTAGCCGAGCCCAGTCCTGTCCCGCCATCTGTGACCCGGGACAGGTGGGCACTTTGTAGCCGAGCCCAGTCCTGTCCTGTCCTGTGTCCGTGACCCGGGACAGGTGAGCACTTTGCAGCCCAGTCCTGTCCTGTCCTGTGTCCGTGACCCGGGACAGGTGAGCACTTTGTAGCCGAGCCCAGTCCTGTCCTGTCCTGTGTCTGTGACCCGGGACAGGTGAGCACTTTGTAGCCGAGCCCAGTCCTGTCCTGTCCTGTGTCTGTGACCCGGGACAGGTGAGCACTTTGTAGCCGAGCCCAGTCCTGTCCTGTCCTGTGTCTGTGACCCGGGACAGGTGAGCACTTTGCAGCCGAGCCCAGTCCTGCACTGTCCTGTGTCCGTGACCCGGGACAGGTGAGCACTTTGCAGCCGAGCCCAGTCCTGTCCTGTCCTGTGTCCGTGACCCGGGACAGGTGAGCACTTTGTAGCCGAGCCCAGTCCTGTCCTGTCCTGTGTCCGTGACCCGGGACAGGTGAGCACTTTGTAGCCGAGCCCAGTCCTGTCCTGTCCTGTGTCCGTGACCCGGGACAGGTGAGCACTTTGCAGCCGAGCCCAGTCCTGCACTGTCCTGTGTCCGTGACCCGGGACAGGTGAGCACTTTGCAGCCGAGCCCAGTGCTGTCCTGTCCTGTGTCCGTGACCCGGGACAGGTAAGCACTTTGCAGCCGAACCCAGTCCTGTCCTGTCCTGTGTCCGTGACCCGGGACAGGTGAGCACTTTGTAGCCGAGCCCAGTCCTGTCCTGTCCAGTGCTGCCGTGCGTGCACCTTTTCCTTCAGGAGTCACTGGACAGCAATCGGGAGCGGAATCCTAGCTGATCCTACCTCTCTCTCCTCCTTTAAGAGGCTGCTTAAAACCCACCTCTTTGCCCAAGCATTTGGTCTCCTGTCCTAATATCTCCTTCTTTGGCTCAGTGTCAATTTTTGTCTGATTTATGCTCCTGTAAAGCGCCTTGGGATGTTTTACTACGTTAGCGGCACAATGTTGCTGTAGACTAATTGATTGAGATTGATTGCTAGGATTAGTCAACAACTCCATGATCGTTGTATCGAGCGACTACCAGGATGGTAGAAGGCGAACTGGATGGACCTCGGTCTTTTATCGTTCAGCAATTCGTATTTTCCTATAAATTCCTGATATCCACTCTAGAAGGTCCATGTTTGTAAAAGCACCCCAATAATCCAGTACTGAGAAAGCGCTGCACCTCCTTAAAACCCATCTCAGTTCGTCACCTCTCCTAAAATCTCCTTCCTTTGGCTCAGCGCCCATTTCTTTCTGATTGCGCCTTGGGGTGTGTTACGAGGTTAGCGGCACGGTATAAATGCAAAGTGTTGTCGCAACATGGATCTTGCCCCACGGAAAGAGGTGGGCCTCCAGGAACTCCACCGGGCACACCCCGGGAAATTCAGACAGGGGCCTCCGCTCACGTTGGTCTCGTGTGAGTCGGCACAGCTGGAACAGCTGGTTACCGTGCTGGAGACAAGACAGAACAGGCACTGGCTCGAAGCAGTTGGGACCGAATGACTGACTAATGGCTGATGTGATCAGTGTGGGTCAGTCAGGTAATCATCAACCGCTAGTTACTTGGATGGAATAGGAGCAGCGTGGAATATGGGCTGCTAAATTAGTCCCAGCCCTTCATTATTCTCCTTGTAATAGACATTCGGGAGTGAAGGCAATGTAATCGAAGGGTTCGGAATGTCGGTGTGGGGTCTTCTCCCAACTGGGAGTGATTACAAGGCAGTCCTGTAATTGAGGGGTCAGCTGATGTCAGCAAATGAAACTTCAAGGGGTTTCAAACACCCCCCCCCCCCCCCGCCCGCCCCACCCCATCTGGAGACCATGCTCGAGGCTTGAACTGCTTGGTTGAAGAGATGGGTATTAAGAAGGTTTTGAAAGCACAAAGGGAGGAAAGTAAAGTGGTGCGAGCTAGCAAGAGAGTTCCAGAGGACAGTGCAAGGTTCTTGGATGCAACACCAATCTTGGTTACAATAATCTTTATTGAGTTTGACCAAGTCTTGACACACGCAATGTCTAAGCAATAGTCATACAGAGCA
Source organism: Squalus acanthias (assembly GCA_030390025.1). Lineage (NCBI taxonomy): Eukaryota > Metazoa > Chordata > Chondrichthyes > Squaliformes > Squalidae > Squalus > Squalus acanthias. The sequence goes on from CM059433.1 coordinate 133,376,095, forward strand.
ATAAACTATATTATCCCATTTTTTCTCTGGGTAGGGAGTCGTAACCTTCGTCAATCCCTTCATTCTTGTCTCTCTCTACAAATTGTGAAGGAACCCTAAGCCTCTAGTCACGCACACCCATCCTTGTGACCTTGATGAATCATTATGGTGTGATGAGAGTTGTTGTGAACAAGACCCCCGGAAATGAGGTCATTACTAAAAAAACTTCCTGATGGCCAACTTGTTTACCATTAATGACGTAGCTAATCATCTTGGGCCCACTGTACCAATTCCTATCTCAAGACTGTCTTGTATCAGGTAACAATTACTTCAGTCAGTGGGCAGTACAGTCAGCTAAACTGTGCACTCGATGCAGTCACACCAGCCTTAACTCACGTAGACATTAAGCACATCATATACCCTTATAAAGCAGTCCACGCTTACCAAAAGAACCTCTCCCTGCTGACAAAGCTCATCCTTTCTAAATGTGAGCCATAGCCTTAAGCATCCAGGGAAGGAACAACGTAACCATTTTATTATTTCTAGCTACAGTACCAATCCACAAGCCAGTTTAAACTCAAAAGAAAACATAAACCTCAATCCTAAACCAAATCCTAACCTGCTAATAAATGTTAATAAGAATAGGGTATCTAACAAGAGAAGTGCCATGGATGAATGAGCAACCAACTACTGGCAGAGCAGTGGGAGAAAGACTCATGGAGGAGCCCAGTGTTAGAGAGGAGGGAGCAGGCGAGGAGCTCAGTGTTAGAGAGGAGGGAGCAGGCGAGGAGCTCAGTGTTAGAGAGGGAGCAGGTGAGGAGCCCAGTGTTAGAGAGGAGGGAGCAGGCGAGGAGCTCAGTGTTAGAGAGGAGGGAGCAGGTGAGGAGCTCAGTGTTAGAGAGGAGGGAGCAGGTGAGGAGCTCAGTGTTAGAGAGGAGGGAGCAGGTGAGGAGCTCAGTGTTAGAGAGGAGGGAGCAGGTGAGGAGCTCAGTGTTAGAGAGGAGGGAGCAGGTGAGGAGCTCAGTGTTAGAGAGGAGGGAGCAGGCGAGGAGCTCAGTGTTAGAGAGGAGGGAGCAGGTGAGGAGCTCAGTGTTAGAGAGGAGGGAGCAGGTGAGGAGCCCAGTGTTAGAGAGGAGGGAGCAGGTGAGGAGCCCAGTGTTAGAGAGGAGGGAGCAGGTGAGGAGCTCAGTGTTAGAGAGGAGGGAGCAGGTGAGGAGCTCAGTGTTAGAGAGGAGGGAGCAGGTGAGGAGGAGCTCAGTGTTAGAGAGGAGGGAGCAGGCGAGGAGCCCAGTGTTAGAGAGGAGGGAGCAGGTGAGGAGCTCAGTGTTAGAGAGGAGGGAGCAGGCGAGGAGCTCAGTGTTAGAGAGGAGGGAGCAGGCGAGGAGCTCAGTGTTAGAGAGGAGGGAGCAGGCGAGGAGCTCAGTGTTAGAGAGGAGGGAGCAGGTGAGGAGCTCAGTGTTAGAGAGGAGGGAGCAGGTGAGGAGGAGCTCAGTGTTAGAGAGGAGGGAGCAGGCGAGGAGCCCAGTGTTAGAGAGGAGGGAGCAGGTGAGGAGCCCAGTGTTAGAGAGGAGGGAGCAGGTGAGGAGCTCAGTGTTAGAGAGGAGGGAGCAGGTGAGGAGCCCAGTGTTAGAGAGGAGGGAGCAGGTGAGGAGCCCAGTGTTAGAGAGGAGGGAGCAGGTGAGGAGGAGCTCAGTGTTAGAGAGGAGAGTGTGGGACATCCTGAAGAGATGTCCTATCTCGACTCTATTTTTTCTCCTCTTGTCCAGTCTCTTCCCACCTACGTTCGCGACTCTTCCGACGCCCTCCGTCACTTTAACAGTTTCCAGTTTCCTGGCCCCAACCGTCTCCTTTTCACAATGGACGTACATCCCTCTACACCTCCATCCCCCACCAGGATGGCCTGAGGGCGCTCCGTTTCTTCCTTGAACAGAGGGCCCAACCAGTCCCCATCCACCACCACCCTCCTCCGCCTGGCTGAACTTGTTCTCACATTAAACAACTTCTCCTTTGACTCCACTCACTTCCTCCAAATTAAAGGTGTTGCTATGGGAACCCGCATGGGCCCTAGCTATGCCTGCCTGTTCATGGGATATGTGGAACACTCTTTGTTCCAGTCCTACTCAGGTCCCCTCGCTCACCTCTTTTTCCGGTACATCGATGACTGTATCGGTGCCGTTTCCTGCTCTCGACCTGAACTAGATAAGTTCATTCACTTTACTTCCAATTTCCACCCTTCCCTCACCTTCACATGGTCCATCTCCGACTCTTCCCTTCCCTTCCTTGACTTCTCCGTCTCCATTTCTGGCGATCGGCTTTCGACAAACATCCACTACAAGTCCACTGACTCCCACAGCTACCTGGACTACACTTCCTCCCACCCCGCTTCCTGTAAGGACTCTATTCCATTCTCCCAGTTTCTCCGTCTCCGCCGCGTCTGTTCCGACGATGCCACCTTCCATACCAGTGTTTCCGACATGTCTTCCTTCTTCCTCAACCAAGGATTCCCCTCTACTGTGGTTGACACGGCCCTTGACCGTGTCCGTTCCATTTCCTGCACTTCTGCTCTCACCCCTTCCCCTCCCTCCCAGAACCACGATAGGGTTCCCCTTGTCCTCACCTTTCATCCCACCAGCCGCCACATTCAACGGATAATCCTCCGCCATTTCCGCCACCTCCAACGTGATCCCACCACCAAACGCATCTTCCCCTCACCTCCCCTTTCAGCATTCCGAAGGGACCGCTCCCTCCGCGACACCCTGGTCCACTCCTCAATCACCCCTAATAGCCCTTCCCCTTCGCCCGGCACCTTCCCGTGCAAGCGCAGGAGATGCAACACCTGTCCTTTTACCTTCTCCCTTCCCACTGTCCAGGGCCCCAAACACCCCTTCCAGGTGAAACAGCGATTTACCTGTACTTCTTGCAATTTAGTATACTGTATTCGCTGCTCACGATGCGGTCTCCTCTACATTGGGGAGACCAAACGCAGATTAGGTGACCGCTTTGCGGAACACCTCCGTTCAGTCCGTAAGGGGGACCCCGAGCTCCCGGTGGCCTGTGACTTTAATTCTCCGCTTCACTCCCACTCAGACCTCACCGTCCTCGGCCTATTACAACTGTTCCAATGAAGCTCAACGTAAGCTCGAGGAACAGGACCTCATCTTTCGATTAGGCACTTTACAACCTTCCGGGCTCAACATCGAGTTCAACAATTTCAGACAATAATCCCTGCCCCCATTTTTCATGCTGTATGATTTTGCCATTCCCATTTGCAACATTTTATCTTTCCTGCCTCTTACAAAAGCACAGTATGTTCTTTCAATTCCTTCCTCCCCTCCTAAACCTTCCCCCCGTCTCTGCACCTGCTTAATATCTGTTACATCTCCAGCTTTTTCCACTTCTGATGAAGGGTCCCAGACCTGAAACGTTAACTCTGTTTCTCTCTCCACGGATGCTGCCTGGCCTGCTGAGTATTTCCAGCATTTTCTGTTGTTATTTCTGAAGAGATGTATGTTGGACATCTTGGAGAGTTAAGGGTTAAAAGTCGAACTTCTTCGTGTCTTGAAGCAACAGGCTTTTCCAGTATAAACAGGATGACTTTGAAGTGTGGTGAGGAGAAAGCATGGCTTGTCTTCTGATATGTAACGTGCTTCTGGAAGGAAATAAGTGTTAGTAATAAAATGTAGGGTCAAAAAAGATTAAAAGTCAAGTCGTCTTGTTTAAGGGAAGTAGTTTGAAGTAAACAAACTACAACTGTTGATATGGATAGTCTGTTTTCAATAGGTTTGGAAATACATACGTCATGCAGTCTAATCTATGAGGAAGGAGCAGGTGAGCAGTAGCCTGGTCTCAGAAGATTGGGTGGCCAAAGTGGCAGCTGACGATGTTGATGGAGTGAAGGCCAAGGTTTTACTGAGTGTTTGGCACTCTCTCCCCACCTGACCTCAGTTCTCAGTCAATGCCGATGACCATTGCACTCCACGTTACTGGTGCGTGAGGTATCAGAGACTCCGATATAACCAAGTTGTGAATCCTAAAATGAGATCATTTCCTTGGAATCACTCCATGGTCTAATTTTTCAGCTGCTCAAGATCATTCCAGCTTCTTCTGACCTGACGCTGACGTTTATATTTTACTGGCTTCGAATTGGACCACAGCCACCGTTCCTTGGCTCCCCACAGGAAGTGCTTGAGCTGTGCCCTTAAAGGTACAGGCCAGCTTAGCAGCCAAACATCACAACAGTGCTGCAGTCCTCAGACTGCCCGTGAGCAACACCATCGGAAATCTGCTGGTGGCTACAAGTTACAGCTAGAAATCTCTTGATACCTGCACTCTGGTTTTACTCTGCAGTTCCAAAAATGTTGACATACAAATTCCGAAACAGCTTTGGGGCTCTTTGTGTTAAAGGTAATTTACTTGTATCTTACAACTAGGGCCTAAGGCATATAGAGGTGCAAATGAAAACACAGAACTCTGTTGTTGAGTGGGGATAGGTGGGATATTCGTGTCACGGAGGCTACAGTGAAGATTCACTGGAATTATACCAGGAAGCAGACCTGGTTGATGAGAAAAGGCTTGAAAAGCAAAGACTTTTCTCATTAAATTCGAGGTTGAGGGGGAATCGGATAGTGGTCTTCAAAATTATGAGAGGTTTTGATGGGGTAAATAGTAAAAGATTGTTTCCATTGGCTGGTGAATTGGTAGCAAGAGTGCATAGTCTGAGGATTATCACTACAAGAAGGTGCAGGTAAGGGTACAGCTGCAGACAGATGTATTGTTATAGATACAGGTAGTTACACATCCGGGCGCAGGTGGGGATACGGGTACAGGTGGGGATACAGGCACAGGTGGGGATACGGGCACAGGTGGGGATACGGGCACAGGTGGGGATACGGGCACAGGTGGGGATACGGGCTCAGGTGGGGATACGGGCTCAGGTGGGGATATGGGTACAGGTGAAGATACGGGCACAGGTGGAGATACGGGTACAGGTGGGGATATGGGCACAGGTGGGGATATGGGCACAGGTGGGGATATGGGCACAGGTGGGGATACGGGCGCAGGTGGGGATACGGGCACAGGTGGGGATACGGGCTCAGGTGGGGATACGGGTACAGGTGGGGATACGGACACAGGTGGGGATACGGGCACAGGTGGGGATACGGACACAGGTGGGGATACGGGTACAGGTGGGGATACGGGCACAGGTGGGGATACGGGCACAGGTGGGGATACGGGCACAGGTGGGGATACGGGCGCAGGTGGGGATACGGGTGCAGGTGGGGATACGGGCGCAGGTGGGGATACGGGCACAGGTGGGGATACGGGCACAGGTGGGGATTCGGACACAGTTGGGGATACGGGCTCAAGTGGGGATACGGGCACAGGTGGGGATACGGGCTCAAGTGGGGATACGGGTACAGGTGGGGATACGGGCACAGGTGGAGATATGGGCGCAGGTGGGGATACGGGCTCAGGTGGGGATACGGGTACAGGTGGGGATTCGGGCTCAGGTGGGGATACGGGTACAGGTGGGGATACGGGCACAGGTGGGGATACGGGCACAGGTGGGGATACGGGTACAGGTGGGGATACGGGTACAGGTGGGGATACGGGTACAGGTGGCGATACGGGCACAGGTGGGGATATGGGCTCAAGTGGGGATACGGGCTCAAGTGGGGATACGGGCACAGGTGGGGCTACGGGCTCAAGTGGGGATACGGGCTCAAGTGGGGATACGGGCTCAAGTGGGGAGACGGGTACAGGTGGGGATATAGATACAGGTGAGGATATGGGTACAGGTGGGGATACAGGCTCAGGTGGGAGATACGGGCGCATGTGGGGATATGGGCACAGGTGGGGATATAGATACAGGTGAGGATATGGGCACAGGTGGGGATACGGGCACAGGTGGGGATATAGATACAGGTGAGGATATGGCTACAGGTGGGGATACAGGCTCAGGTGGGAGATACGGGCGCATGTGGGGATATGGGCACAGGTGGGGATATAGATACAGGTGAGGATATGGGCACAGGTGGGGATACAGGCTCAGGTGGGGATACGGGCGCAGGTGGGGAAAGGGGTTCAGGTGGGGATACGGGCACAGGTGGGGATACGGGCGCAGGTGGGGATACGGGCGCAGGTGGGGATACGGGCGCAGGTGGGGATACGGGCGCAGGTGGGGATACGGGCTCAGGTGGGGATACGGGCACAGGTGGGGATACGGGCACAGGTGGGGATACGGGCTCAGGTGGGGATACGGGCTCAGGTGGGGATACGGGCACAGGTGGGGATACGGGCACAGGTGGGGATACGGGCACAGGTGGGGATACGGGCGCAGGTGGAGATACGGGCGCAGGTGGGGATACGGGCGCAGGTGGTGATACGGGCACAGGTGGGGATACGGGCACAGGTGGGGATACGGGCACAGGTGGAGATACGGGTACAGGTGGGGATACGGGTACAGGTGGGGATACGGGCACAGTTGGAGATACGGGCACAGGTGGGGATACGGGCACAGGTGGGGATACGGGCACAGGTGGGGATACGGGCACAGGTGGGGATACGGGCGCAGGTGGAGATACGGGCGCAGGTGGAGATACGGGCGCAGGTGGGGATACGGGCGCAGGTGGGGATACGGGCACAGGTGGGGATACGGGCACAGGTGGGGATACGGGCACAGGTGGAGATACGGGTACAGGTGGGGATACGGGTACAGGTGGGGATACGGGCACAGGTGGAGATACGGGCGCAGGTGGGGATACGGGCTCAGGTGGGGATATGGGCACAGGTGGGGCTACGGGCTCAAGTGGGGATACGGGCTCAGGTGGGGATACGGGCACAGGTGGGGATACGGGCTCAAGTGGGGATACGGGCACCGGTGGGGATACGGGCTCAAGTGGGGATACGGGTACAGGTGGGGATACGGGCACAGGTGGGGATACAGGCTCAGGTGGTGATATGGGCTCAGGTGGGGAAAGGGGTTCAGGTGGGGATACGGGCACAGGTGGGGATACGGGTACAGGTGGGGATATAGATACAGGTGAGGATATGGGCACAGGTGGGGATACAGGCTCAGGTGGGGATATGGGCTCAGGTGGGGAAAGGGGTTCAGGTGGGGATACGGGCACAGGTGGAGATACGGGTACAGGTGGGGATACGGGTACAGGTGGGGATACGGGCACAGGTGGAGATACGGGCACAGGTGGGGATACGGGCACAGGTGGGGATACGGGCACAGGTGGGGAAAGGGGTTCAGGTGGGGATACGGGCTCAGGTGGGGATACGGGCACAGGTGGGGATACGGGCGCAGGTGGAGATACGGGCGCAGGTGGGGATACGGGCGCAGGTGGGGATACGGGCGCAGGTGGGGATACGGGCACAGGTGGGGATACGGGCACAGGTGGGGATACGGGCACAGGTGGAGATACGGGTACAGGTGGGGATACGGGTACAGGTGGGGATACGGGCACAGGTGGAGATACGGGCGCAGGTGGGGATACGGGCTCAGGTGGGGATATGGGCACAGGTGGGGATACGGGCACAGGTGGGGATACGGGTACAGGTGGGGATATAGATACAGGTGAGGATACGGGCACAGGTGGGGATACAGGCTCAGGTGGGGATATGGGCTCAGGTGGGGAAAGGGGTTCAGGTGGGGATACGGGCACAGGTGGAGATACGGGTACAGGTGGGGATACAGGTACAGGTGGGGATACGGGCACAGGTGGAGATACGGGCACAGGTGGGGATACGGGCACAGGTGGGGATACGGGCACAGGTGGGGATACGGGCTCAGGTGGGGATACGGGCACAGGTGGGGATACGGGCACAGGTGGGGATACGGGCACAGGTGGGGATACGGGCGCAGGTGGAGATACGGGCGCAGGTGGGGATACGGGCGCAGGTGGGGATACGGGCACAGGTGGGGATACGGGCACAGGTGGGGATACGGGCACAGGTGGAGATACGGGTACAGGTGGGGATACGGGTACAGGTGGGGATACGGGCACAGGTGGAGATACGGGCGCAGGTGGGGATACGGGCTCAGGTGGGGATATGGGCACAGGTGGGGCTACGGGCTCAAGTGGGGATACGGGCTCAGGTGGGGATACGGGCACAGGTGGGGATACGGGCTCAAGTGGGGATACGGGCACCGGTGGGGATACGGGCTCAAGTGGGGATACGGGTACAGGTGGGGATACGGGCACAGGTGGGGATACAGGCTCAGGTGGGGATATGGGCTCAGGTGGGGAAAGGGGTTCAGGTGGGGATACGGGCACAGGTGGGGATACGGGTACAGGTGGGGACATAGATACAGGTGAGGATATGGGCACAGGTGGGGATACAGGCTCAGGTGGGGATACGGGCACAGGTGGGGATACGGGCGCAGGTGGAGATACGGGCGCAGGTGGGGATACGGGCGCAGGTGGGGATACGGGCACAGGTGGGGATACGGGCACAGGTGGGGATACGGGCACAGGTGGAGATACGGGTACAGGTGGGGATACGGGTACAGGTGGGGATACGGGCACAGGTGGAGATACGGGCGCAGGTGGGGATACGGGCTCAGGTGGGGATACGGGCACAGGTGGGGCTACGGGCTCAAGTGGGGATACGGGCTCAGGTGGGGATACGGGCACAGGTGGGGATACGGGCTCAAGTGGGGATACGGGCACCGGTGGGGATACGGGCTCAAGTGGGGATACGGGTACAGGTGGGGATACGGGCACAGGTGGGGATACAGGCTCAGGTGGGGATATGGGCTCAGGTGGGGAAAGGGGTTCAGGTGGGGATACGGGCACAGGTGGGGATACGGGTACAGGTGGGGACATAGATACAGGTGAGGATATGGGCACAGGTGGGGATACAGGCTCAGGTGGGGATATGGGCTCAGGTGGGGAAAGGGGTTCAGGTGGGGATACGGGCACAGGTGGGGATACGGGTACAGGTGGGGATACGGGCTCAGGTGGGGATACGGGCGCAGGTGGGGATACGGGCGCAGGTGGGGATATGGGCACAGGTGGGGATACGGGCACAGGTGGGGATACGGGTACAGGTGGGGATACGGGTACAGGTGGGGATACGGGTGCAGGTGATGATACGGGCGCAGGTGGGGATACGGGCACAGGTGGGGATACGGGTACAGGTGGGGATACGGGCTCAGGTGGGGATACGGGCACAGGTGAGGATACGGGCACAGGTGGGGATACGGGCGTAGGTGGGGATATGGGCACTGGGCACAGGTGGGGATACGGGCACAGGTGGGGATACGGGCTCAAGTGGGGATACGGGCACAGGTGGGGATACGGGCTCAAGTGGGGATACGGGTACAGGTGGGGATACGGGCACAGGTGGGGATATAGATACAGGTGAGGATATGGGTAAAGGTGGGGATACAGGCTCAGGTGGGAGATACGGGCGCATGTGGGGATATGGGCACAGGTGGGGATATAGATACAGGTCAGGATATGGGCACAGGTGGGGATACAGGCTCAGGTGGGGATACGGGCTCAGGTGGGGAAAGGGGTTCAGGTGGGGATACGGGCACAGGTGGGGATACGGGTACAGGTGGGGATACGGGCACAGGTGGAGATACGGGCGCAGGTGGGGATACGGGCTCAGGTGGGGATATGGGCACAGGTGGGGCTACGGGCTCAAGTGGGGATACGGGCTCAGGTGGGGATACGGGCACAGGTGGGGATACGGGCTCAGGTGGGGATACGGGCGCAGGTGGGGATATGGGCGCAGGTGGGGATATGGGCACAGGTGGGGATACGGGCACAGGTGGGGATACGGGCGCAGGTGGGGATACGGGCGCAGGTGGGGATACAGGCACAGGTGGGGATACGGGCACAGGTGGGGAAAGGGGTTCAGGTGGGGATACGGGCTCAGGTGGGGATACGGGCACAGGTGGGGATACGGGCACAGGTGGGGATACGGGCACAGGTGGGGATACGGGCGCAGGTGGAGATACGGGCGCAGGTGGGGATACGGGCGCAGGTGGGGATACGGGCACAGGTGGGGATACGGGCACAGGTGGGGATACGGGCACAGGTGGAGATACGGGTACAGGTGGGGATACGGGTACAGGTGGGGATACGGGCACAGGTGGAGATACGGGCGCAGGTGGGGATACGGGCTCAGGTGGGGATACGGGCTCAGGTGGGGATATGGGCACAGGTGGGGATACGGGCTCAGGTGGGGATACGGGCACAGGTGGGGATACGGGCTCAAGTGGGGATACGGGCACAGGTGGGGATACGGGCTCAAGTGGGGATACGGGTACAGGTGGGGATACGGGCACAGGTGGGGATACAGGCTCAGGTGGGGATACAGGCTCAGGTGGGGATATGGGCTCAGGTGGGGAAAGGGGTTCAGGTGGGGATACGGGCACAGGTGGGGATACGGGTACAGGTGGGGATATAGATACAGGTGAGGATATGGGTACAGGTGGGGATACGGGCTCAGGTGGGGATACGGGCGCAGGTGGGGATACGGGCGCAGGTGGGGATACGGGCACAGGTGGGGATACGGGCACAGGTGGGGATACGGGTACAGGTGGGGATACGGGTACAGGTGGGGATACGGGTGCAGGTGATGATACGGGCGCAGGTGGGGATACGGGCGCAGGTGGGGATACGGGTACAGGTGGGGATACGGGCTCAGGTGGGGATACGGGCGCAGGTGGGGATACGGGCACAGGTGAGGATATGGGCACAGGTGGGGATACGGGCGTAGGTGGGGATATGGGCACTGGGCACAGGTGGGGATACGGGCACAGGTGGGGATACGGGCTCAAGTGGGGATACGGGCACAGGTGGGGATACGGGCTCAAGTGGGGATACGGGTACAGGTGGGGATACGGGCACAGGTGGGGATATAGATACAGGTGAGGATATGGGTAAAGGTGGGGATACAGGCTCAGGTGGGAGATACGGGCGCATGTGGGGATATGGGCACAGGTGGGGATATAGATACAGGTCAGGATATGGGCACAGGTGGGGATACAGGCTCAGGTGGGGATACGGGCTCAGGTGGGGAAAGGGGTTCAGGTGGGGATACGGGCACAGGTGGGGATACGGGTACAGGTGGGGATACGGGCACAGGTGGAGATACGGGCGCAGGTGGGGATACGGGCTCAGGTGGGGATATGGGCACAGGTGGGGCTACGGGCTCAAGTGGGGATACGGGCTCAGGTGGGGATACGGGCACAGGTGGGGATACGGGCTCAAGTGGGGATACGGGCACCGGTGGGGATACGGGCTCAAGTGGGGATACGGGTACAGGTGGGGATACGGGCACAGGTGGGGATACAGGCTCAGGTGGGGATATGGGCTCAGGTGGGGAAAGGGGTTCAGGTGGGGATACGGGCACAGGTGGGGATACGGGTACAGGTGGGGATATAGATACAGGTGAGGATATGGGCACAGGTGGGGATACAGGCTCAGGTGGGGATACGGGCTCAGGTGGGGAAAGGGGTTCAGGTGGGGATACGGGCACAGGTGGGGATACGGGTACAGGTGGGGATACGGGCTCAGGTGGGGATACGGGCGCAGGTGGGGATACGGGCGCAGGTGGGGATATGGGCACAGGTGGGGATACGGGCACAGGTGGGGATACGGGTACAGGTGGGGATACGGGTACAGGTGGGGATACGGGTGCAGGTGATGATACGGGCGCAGGTGGGGATACGGGCACAGGTGGGGATACGGGTACAGGTGGGGATACGGGCTCAGGTGGGGATACGGGCGCAGGTGGGGATACGGGCACAGGTGAGGATATGGGCACAGGTGGGGATACGGGCGTAGGTGGGGATATGGGCACTGGGCACAGGTGGGGATACGGGCACAGGTGGGGATACGGGCTCAAGTGGGGATACGGGCACAGGTGGGGATACGGGCTCAAGTGGGGATACGAGTACAGGTGGGGATACGGGCACAGGTGGGGATATAGATACAGGTGAGGATATGGGTAAAGGTGGGGATACAGGCTCAGGTGGGAGATACGGGCGCATGTGGGGATATGGGCACAGGTGGGGATATAGATACAGGTGAGGATATGGGCACAGGTGGGGATACAGGCTCAGGTGGGGATACGGGCTCAGGTGGGGAAAGGAGTTCAGGTGGGGATACGGGCACAGGTGGGGATACGGGTACAGGTGGGGATACAGGCTCAGGTGGGGATATGGGCACAGGTGGGGATACGGGCGTAGGTGGGGATACGGGCACAGGTGGGTTTACGGGCATAGGTGGGGATACGGGCTCAGGTGGGGATACGGGCACAGGTGGGGATACGGGCACAGGTGGGGATACGGGCACAGGTGGGGATACGGGCGCAGGTGGAGATACGGGTACAGGTGGGGATACGGGCACAGGTGGGGATACGGGCACAGGTGGGGATACGGGCTCAGGTGAGGAAAGGGGTTCAGGTGGGGATACGGGCACAGGTGGGGATACGGGTACAGGTGGGGATACGGGCTCAGGTGGGGATACGGGCGCAGGTGGGGATATGGGCGCAGGTGGGGATATGGGCACAGGTGGGGATACGGGCACAGGTGGGGATACGGGTACAGGTGGGGATACGGGTGCAGGTGGAGATACGGGCGCAGGTGGGGATAAGGGCACAGGTGGGGATACAGGTACAGGTGGGGATACGGGCTCAGGTGGGGATACGGGCGCAGGTGGGGATACGGGCACAGGTGGGGATATGGGCACAGGTGGGGATACGGGCGCAGGTGGGGATATGGGCACAGGTGGGGATACGGGCACAGGTGGGGATACGGGCGCAGGTGGGGATATGGGCACAGGTGGGGATACGGGCACAGGTGGGGATACGGGCGCAGGTGGGGATACAGGCACAGGTGGGGATACGGGCACAGGTGGGGAAAGGGGTTCAGGTGGGGATACGGGCTCAGGTGGGGATACGGGCACAGGTGGGGATACGGGCACAGGTGGGGATACGGGCGCAGGTGGGGATACGGGCGCAGGTGGGGATACGGGCACAGGTGGGGATACGGGCACAGGTGGAGATACGGGTACAGGTGGGGATACGGGTACAGGTGAGGATACGGGCACAGGTGGAGATACGGGCGCAGGTGGGGATACGGGCTCAGGTGGGGATATGGGCACAGGTGGGGCTACGGGCTCAAGTGGGGATACGGGCTCAGGTGGGGATACGGGCACAGGTGGGGATACGGGCTCAAGTGGGGATACGGGCACAGGTGGGGATACGGGCTCAAGTGGGGATACGGGTACAGGTGGGGATACGGGCACAGGTGGGGATACGGACTCAGGTGGGGATATGGGCTCAGGTGGGGAAAGGGGTTCAGGTGGGGATACGGGCACAGGTGGGGATACGGGTACAGGTGGGGATATAGATACAGGTGAGGATATGGGCACAGGTGGGGATACAGGCTCAGGTGGGGATATGGGCTCAGGTGGGGAAAGGGGTTCAGGTGGGGATACGGGCACAGGTGGGGATACGGGTACAGGTGGGGATACGGGCTCAGGTGGGGATACGGGCGCAGGTGGGGATACGGGCGCAGGTGGGGATATGGGCACAGGTGGGGATACGGGCACAGGTGGGGATACGGGTACAGGTGGGGATACGGGTACAGGTGGGGATACGGGTGCAGGTGATGATACGGGCGCAGGTGGGGATACGGGCACAGGTGGGGATACGGGTACAGGTGGGGATACGGGTGCAGGTGATGATACGGGCGCAGGTGGGGATACGGGCACAGGTGGGGATACGGGTACAGGTGGGGATACGGGCTCAGGTGGGGATACGGGCGCAGGTGGGGATACGGGCACAGGTGAGGATATGGGCACAGGTGGGGATACGGGCGTAGGTGGGGATATGGGCACTGGGCACAGGTGGGGATACGGGCACAGGTGGGGATACGGGCTCAAGTGGGGATACAGGCACAGGTGGGGATACGGGCTCAAGTGGGGATACGGGTACAGTGGGGATACGGGCACAGGTGGGGATATAGATACAGGTGAGGATATGGGTAAAGGTGGGGATACAGGCTCAGGTGGGAGATACGGGCGCATGTGGGGATATGGGCACAGGTGGGGATATAGATACAGGTGAGGATATGGGCACAGGTGGGGATACAGGCTCAGGTGGGGATACGGGCTCAGGTGGGGAAAGGGGTTCAGGTGGGGATACGGGCACAGGTGGGGATACGGGTACAGGTGGGGATACGGGCTCAGGTGGGGATATGGGCACAGGTGGGGATACGGGGGTAGGTGGGGATACGGGCACAGGTGGGTTTACGGGCATAGGTGGGGATACGGGCTCAGGTGGGGATATGGGCACAGGTGGGGATACGGGCACAGGTGGGGATACGGGCACAGGTGGGGATACGGGCGCAGGTGGAGATACGGGTACAGGTGGGGATACGGGCACAGGTGGGGATACGGGCTCAGGTGAGGAAAGGGGTTCAGGTGGGGATACGGGCACAGGTGGGGATACGGGTACAGGTGGGGATACGGGCTCAGGTGGGGATACGGGCGCAGGTGGGGATATGGGCGCAGGTGGGGATATGGGCACAGGTGGGGATACGGGCACAGGTGGGGATACGGGTACAGGTGGGGATACGGGTGCAGGTGGAGATACAGGCGCAGGTGGGGATACGGGCACAGGTGGGGATACGGGCACAGGTGGGGATACAGGTACAGGTGGGGATACGGGCTCAGGTGGGGATACGGGCGCAGGTGGGGATACGGGCACAGGTGGGGATATGGGCACAGGTGGGGATACGGGCGTAGGTGGGGATATGGGCACAGGTGGGGATACGGGCACAACTGGGGATACGGGCGCAGGTGGGGATATGGGCACAGGTGGGGATACGGGCACAGGTGGGGATACGGGCACAGGTGGGGATACAGGCACAGGTGGGGATACGGGCACAGGTGGGGAAAGGGGTTCAGGTGGGGATACGGGCTCAGGTGGGGATACGGGCACAGGTGGGGATACGGGCACAGGTGGGGATACGGGCGCAGGTGGGGATACGGGCGCAGGTGGAGATACGGGCGCAGGTGGGGATACGGGCGCAGGTGGAGATACGGGCGCAGGTGGGGATACGGGCGCAGGTGGGGATACGGGCACAGGTGGGGATACGGGCACAGGTGGGGATACGGGCGCAGGTGGGGATACGGGCACAGGTGGGGATACGGGCACAGGTGGGGATACGGGCACAGGTGGGGAAAGGGGTTCAGGTGGGGATACGGGCTCAGGTGGGGATACGGGCACAGGTGGGGATACGGGCACAGGTGGGGATACGGGCGCAGGTGGGGATACGGGCGCAGGTGGAGATACGGGCGCAGGTGGGGATACGGGCGCAGGTGGGGATACGGGCACAGGTGGGGATACGGGCACAGGTGGGGATACGGGCACAGGTGGGGATACGGGCACAGGTGGGGATACGGGTACAGGTGGGGATACGGGTACAGGTGGGGATACGGGCACAGGTGGAGATACGGGCGCAGGTGGGGATACGGGCTCAGGTGGGGATATGGGCACAGGTGGGGCTACGGGCTCAAGTGGGGATACGGGCTCAGGTGGGGATACGGGCACAGGTGGGGATACGGGCTCAAGTGGGGATACGGGCACAGGTGGGGATACGGGCTCAAGTGGGGATACGGGTACAGGTGGGGATACGGGCACAGGTGGGGATACAGGCTCAGGTGGGGATATGGACTCAGGTGGGGAAAGGGGTTCAGGTGGGGATACGGGCACAGGTGGGGATACGGGTACAGGTGGGGATATAGATACAGGTGAGGATATGGGTACAGGTGGGGATACGGGCTCAGGTGGGGATACGGGCGCAGGTGGGGATACGGGCGCAGGTGGGGATATGGGCACAGGTGGGGATACGGGCACAGGTGGGGATACGGGTACAGGTGGGGATACGGGTACAGGTGGGGATACGGGTGCAGGTGATGATACGGGCGCAGGTGGGGATACGGGCACAGGTGGGGATACGGGTACAGGTGGGGATACGGGCTCAGGTGGGGATACGGGCGCAGGTGGGGATACGGGCACAGGTGAGGATATGGGCACAGGTGGGGATACGGGCGTAGGTGGGGATATGGGCACTGGGCACAGGTGGGGATACGGGCACAGGTGGGGATACGGGCTCAAGTGAGGATACAGGCACAGGTGGGGATACGGGCTCAAGTGGGGATACGGGTACAGTGGGGATACGGGCACAGGTGGGGATATAGATACAGGTGAGGATATGGGTAAAGGTGGGGATACAGGCTCAGGTGGGAGATACGGGCGCATGTGGGGATATGGGCACAGGTGGGGATATAGATACAGGTGAGGATATGGGCACAGGTGGGGATACAGGCTCAGGTGGGGATACGGGCTCAGGTGGGGAAAGGGGTTCAGGTGGGGATACGGGCACAGGTGGGGATACGGGTACAGGTGGGGATACGGGCTCAGGTGGGGATATGGGCACAGGTGGGGATACGGGCGTAGGTGGGGATACGGACACAGGTGGGTTTACGGGCATAGGTGGGGATACGGGCTCAGGTGGGGATATGGGCACAGGTGGGGATACGGGCACAGGTGGGGATACGGGCACAGGTGGGGATACGGGCGCAGGTGGAGATACGGGTACAGGTGGGGATACGGGCACAGGTGGGGATACGGGCTCAGGTGAGGAAAGGGGTTCAGGTGGGGATACGGGCACAGGTGGGGATACGGGTACAGGTGGGGATACGGGCTCAGGTGGGGATACGGGCGCAGGTGGGGATACGGGCGCAGGTGGGGATATGGGCACAGGTGGGGATACGGGCACAGGTGGGGATACGGGTACAGGTGGGGATATGGGTGCAGGTGGAGATACAGGCGCAGGTGGGGATACGGGCACAGGTGGGGATACAGGTACAGGTGGGGATACGGGCTCAGGTGGGGATACGGGCGCAGGTGGGGATACGGGCACAGGTGGGGATATGGGCACAGGTGGGGATACGGGCGTAGGTGGGGATATGGGCACAGGTGGGGATACGGGCACAGGTGGGGATACGGGCGCAGGTGGGGATATGGGCACAGGTGGGGATACGGGCACAGGTGGGGATATGGGCACAGGTGGGGATACGGGCGTAGGTGGGGATACGGGCGTAGGTGGGGATACGGGCACAGGTGAGGATACGGGCACAGGTGGGGAAAGGGGTTCAGGTGGGGATACGGGCTCAGGTGGGGATACGGGCACAGGTGGGGATACGGGCACAGGTGGGGATACGGGCACAGGTGGGGATACGGGCGCAGGTGGAGATACGGGCGCAGGTGGGGATACGGGCACAGGTGGGGATACGGGCACAGGTGGGGATACGGGTATGGTGGCAGATTCGGGTACAGCTTTGAGTATCAGCCGTGGCTGAGTGAGTAGCACTCTCGCCTCTGAATCAGAAAGTTGTGGGTTCAAGTTCCACTCCAGTGATTTGAGCACAAAAATCTAGGCTGACACTGCAGTGCAGTACTGAGGGAGTGCTGCACTGTCGGAGGTGCCGTCTTTCGGATGAGACGTTAAACTGAGACCCTTCCTGCCCTCTCAGGTGGGCGTGTAAGATCCCATGGCACTATTTTGAAGAAGAGCAGGGAAGTTATCCCTGGTATCCTGGCCAATATTTATCCATCAACCAACATCAATAAAAGAGGTTATCTGGTCATCATTACATTGCTGTTTGTGGGAGCTTGCTGTGCGCAAATTGGCTGCCGCGTTTCCTACGTTACAACAGTGACTACACCTCAAAATTACATCATTGGCTGTAAAGAGCTTTGGGACGTCCTGAGGTCATGAAAGGTGTTGATATAATTTCAAGTCTTTCTTTTTACAGGTGTGGGTATGGGTATAGTTGCAGATTTGGGTAGAGGTGCAGATACAGGGTACAGGTACATATATCTGGGGCTCACTGCATTGAGGAGGGGGTTTGCAGCGGGTGCAGAGCAGATGCTCACTCACTCAGATCCATGGGATGAGCAGAGCATAGGGACGGGGCTGCCCCACTCCTCCTACCTCCGGGCCGGGCCGCAGGCTTACCCACAGGGCGGGCTCACTCACTCCCCACCCCCCAGGGTTGGGCCACGGGCTCACCCACAGGGCGAGCTCACCCATGGGGGGGCTCACCCACTCTTCCTACCCCCCCCTCCGGGGCGGGCTCACCCACAGAGCGAGCTCACCCACAGGGCAGGCTCACCCACAGGGCAAGCTCACCACCCACAGGGCGGGCTCACCCACACCCACAGGACTGGCTCACCCACACCCACAGGACTGGCTCACCCACAGGGCAGGAACACCCACACCCACGGGGCGAGCTCACCACCCACAGGGCAAGCTAACCCACACCCACAGGGCGGGCTCACCACCCACGGGGCGGGCTCACCACCCATGGGGCGAGCTCACCCACACCCACAGGGCGGACTCACCCACAAGGCGAACTCATAGACATGCCAGCCTCCACATTCAATGGATCATCCTCCGCCATTTCCGCCACCTCCAGCGTGATCCCACCACCAAACGCATCTTCCCCTCACCTCCCCTTTCAGCATTCCGCAGGGACCGCTCCCTCCGCGACACCCTAGTCCACTCCTCTACCACCCCCAGCACCCCTTCCCCTGGCACCTTCCCGTGCAAGCGCAGGAGATGCAACACCTGCCCTTATACCTCCCCTCTTCCCACTGTCCAGGGCCCCAAACACCCCTTCCAGGTGAAACAGCGATTTACTTGTACTTCCTGCAATTTAGTATACTGTATTCGCTGCTCACGATGTGGTCTCCTCTACATTGGGGAGACCAAACGCAGATTGGGTGACCGCTTTGCGGAACACCTCCGTTCAGTCCGTAAGGGGGACCCCGAGCTCCCGGTCGCCTGTCACTTTAATTCACCGCTTCACTCCCACTCTGACCTCACCGTCCTCGGCCTATTACACTGTTCCACGGAAGCTCAGCGTAAGCTCGAGGAACAGCACCTCATCTTTCGTTTAGGCACGCTGCAGCCCTCTGGACTCAATATCGAGTTCAACAATTTTAGATAATAACCTTAGCCCCAATCACATTTATATTTTATTTTTTCATCCACCCTTTTATTTGCCCCCCCTTTTTTTTCCTCCTAGAAGCTGGCAGCTGTCCTTCATTCTGCCAGTGCATTTCACACTTCTTTCAGCCTTAACCTGTCACCTGATGAAGGGGCAGCAGCTCCAAAAGCTTGTGATTTCAAATAAATCTGTTGGACTATAACCTGGTGTTGTGCGACTTCTCACTTTTGTCACATTAACACCACCTTTTGCCTTGATCATCTCTTAATGTCTCTTAATCTCTCCTTTTGTTCTTTCATCCCCTCCCCCTTTTCCCAGCTTTATCCTTGCCTTAAATCTATTTGATTTCCTGCTGTTTCCAGTTCTGATGAAAGGTTTCGACCTGAAACGTTAACTCTGTTTCTCTCTCCACGGATGCTATCTCGCCTGCTGCGTTTTTCTGTTGTTATTTCATAGACACGCGGAATCGACCCCATCCCCCGCTATCAATCCCAGTCTCTCTCGCTTCTTATTGGCTCAGCGCTGTGGCTGCACGCGGGCAGCGCACGCTCCCGTCGCGGGGCAACAACTAATCGGCGCGATAACCAAGCTGAGCCAATCAGCAGGAGCGCCCTCACAGACTGACGCACATAATCAACCAATCAACAGACAGACCTTTCCTGATTGACATTAGAAGTAATCCAATCAACGTTGAGAAAGATAAACCCCTCCCATCGTGCCTGAATGGGCGTCCAGCATTGACCCGCTGAGGTGATTGACATCGCCTTGAAGCAATAGGATTCGTGGAAGGGGCGGCTTGATGACGCGCAGACCCCGCATGTTGCAATCGGGGCGATGTTGCAATGCGAGGCAGCCAATGAGCGGCGGCGCGGGGCGGGACCGCAGACTTGTTGTGGAACCAGCGAGTTCGCGGCTGAAGGAGGAGGTTTGACATTGGGCGAGCGCTGCAAACTGTTCAGGGGTTGTCGTGGCACCCATTGCAGCCCGCAGCTCGGTAAGTGCATGAGAAACAGCCAGCAGCATCGCAGCTCGAAACTCTCAGCTCGCAAAGCTGATAGAAATTGTTTACCTGCAAGTTTAAGAACTTTATTTTAGATGAAGCTGTGTGTGTCAGTCAGATGTTCTTCAGTCTTGCCCCATGGCGGACTGCTGGATGCAGAGCCTGTATTGATCACAGATTAATTAGTAAATTCATATATGTATGAATATAGACTGGCTAAAGTGTCTAAAATAGAGACAGCGTTAGACAAGTTCTCATTTGGTCAACAGGTTCAAATTTCTAAGTGTGAATCTGGATTTAAAAAAGTAATTATATAAAAGATCTATTAAAAATCACCAGTGTTATTAATTACAGAGAGGTTTTGTTTAATTGAGGGGCGAGTAGCGCTCATCTGTGTCCCAGATTGGGAAATGTTGCTCTACTGCTCCAGAGAGCTGAGCTCTCGAGTGTGGTAAACAAACCATTGGGCAACTGGACGGTCGAGTCTGGAGTCAGTGAAGGGCCGGAGTCTGGGGGTCTGTGGCCGGAGTCTGGGGGTCTATGGCCGGGGTCTGTGGCCGGAGTCTGGGGGTCTGTGGCCGGAGTCTGGGGGTCTGTGGCTGGAGTCTGGGGGTCTGTGGCCGGAGTCTGGGGTCTGAGGAGGGGGCAGAGTCTGGGGTCTAGGATCTGTGCCCGGAGCCTGGGGTCTGAGGAGGGGGCAGAGTCTGGGGTCTAGGATCTGTGCCTGGAGCCTGGGGTCTGTGGAGGGGCAGAGTCTGGAGCCCCGGGATATTGTAGAACTAACTAACATAAATCACAGACGGTGAACCCCCCGGTAACTCGCGGGGGGCTGAAGCGGATGGTGTTGCTGTGTTGTCCACACTGTTACACTCTCTGTATGTAGATGGCAATAATCAGCTTTTGATGTTTGTCTCTCCCTCCCTCATCCGAGCCAGTGACAGACAGCGACAGGCAGGCGACCTTCCCAAAGCAGAGGGCAGTGGGACGGCAGCATTCGCAGCAACAAGGTGACGGCGCGGACCCCAGAGCCGCAGCTTTGGCCAAGGCTCCATCTCCCCCCCGTGGGCCTCTGCCTCCTTGACCAGGTACCTGTGGAACGTCAGTGACTTTTATTCACAAGGCAGGCGATTTCAGTCTGCAAGTTTGTGTTGTGCCAATTTATGCATTTGTTTTTGTAAGTCGGCCAATGATAATAATCCATTTGATGGTGTA
This sequence comes from Squalus acanthias, assembly GCA_030390025.1. Lineage (NCBI taxonomy): Eukaryota > Metazoa > Chordata > Chondrichthyes > Squaliformes > Squalidae > Squalus > Squalus acanthias. The sequence continues at coordinate 133,397,338 of CM059433.1, forward strand.
AACTTTCCAAGGGGGCGGAGCCCCTCTCCCACAGAATCCACGTTGTATTTGCCAGAACTAGTTTTACTGTAAAATGTAGAGTATAGGGAGCCCTCTATATTTCAGGGCTGCTTTTTCCAATGAGATCCACATGTTGTACTGTATAAGTAGCGGTCATATATTCAGAGGAGGTGAAAACATGTGTGAAAATGTAACTTGTACTCTAGATTTTAAGGTGCATTCCCCCCCCGTAAAATTGGACCAAAATCCGGTAAAAGTGATTGTTTTTTGTTTTCCTTCAGCCTTCCCTTCCCGATGGGCTTTCAAAACCCAAGCTTGGTGTCATTTTCAATCCTGCTCCTTGACTTAGAATTACATAGAATGTACAGCACAGAAACAGGCCGTTGGCCCAACTGGTCCATGCTGGTGTTTATGCACCACACGTGTCTCCTGCTCTCACCCCTCTATCTCACCCTATCAGCATAACCCTCTATTCCTTTCTCCCTCATGTACTTATCTAGCCTCCCCGTAACTGCATCTATGCTATTTGCCGCCACTACTCCCTGTTCTAGCGAGTTCCCCATTCTAATCACTCTGTGGGTAAAGAGGTTTCTTTCTCCTGAATTCCCTTTTGGATTTCTTATATTTATGGCCGTGAGTTCTGGTCTCCCCCATAAGTGGAAACAGCTTCTCTACGTCTACCCTATCAAATCCCTTCATAATCTTAAAGACCTCTATCAGGTCACCCCTCAGCCTTCTCTTTAGAAAAGAGCCCCAGCCTGTTCAATCTTTTCTGATGGGTATAACCTCTCAGTCCTGGTCTGGTCGTCATTTCTCTCCTACTCTTTTCAACCTTGCACCTTGAGCCTTGGCCTGGGTTGCTCAATACTTGGAGCAAACCAATTGATGGGATCCCTGTTTGCTTTGTCAATAACAAACTTTGCAACAAAAAAAACCCCCAGCAGATGCTGGAAATCTGAAACAGAAACCCGATGTTTTGAGTCGCGAGCTCCGAGGCAAAATAAATACTGGACTGGTGCACAGAGATCTACTACTTATGCAACTGATCTGTGAGTGTGGGAGTGCGAATTGATGCTTTTCTCTAGGGCTTAAAGTGCAAAGGCGGGTTCACTCACTGAATAAAGACTTGCATTTATAGCGTGCATTTTATTGTAGAAAAATGTTCCAAGTTGATTCACAGAGGCACAATCAAGAAATTGAGCCAACGAAGGAGGCGGCCGAAAGCTGGGCCAAAGGGGTGGGTTTTAAGCAGAGTCTTGGAGGAGGAGCGGGTTAGGGAAGGAATTCCTGAGCACGGGTTAAAGGCCTGTGGAGCTGAGTGTGTGACTGGCCCCTAGGTGTCTCACTGGCAAGTGCTGTAAGGTAGAGCCTGCTGGGAGCAGGTAAACTGGCTCTGATCTGTTGGCCAGTGAAGTTGTATATCAGCATGGAACGTGCCCACAGCTAATCTCGGGTTTCCACCCTCTGTGGTATTTGGTTTATTGTTAGCTGATTGGTGCCTGGAACACTTGCTCAGTAAACAGCGAGGTTCCAGAGCTGTGTAACTTCCTGCCCTCGCCTCCTCCCATTTCTAAACTTGTTTTATTTATTCTCACTGGCCCTCTGTGCACCATTTACCACTCTCCAGTCCCCAGCGCGTGACCCTGACACATTGTTCAGAGGTGAGTTAGTGTGGCACAGGCTGACTGAGTCACCTTGTTATTTCGCCCAACACCCAGTCTATCTGTTTCTGGTTCTGTTTCCCCCTCTTTTTTCTCTCTCTCTCTCTCGTCACCTTTTGTTCTTGCTGTCCCTCTCTGTTTTTCCTTTTTTTTTTCTTTCCAATCTGTTTCTGCTGATAGGATTTATTCTCCCTCTCCTATTTACCCCTTCTCTTTGCCCACAAGGCCAAACCTTCGCCCCAGGTTCCCCTCTGCCCTAGCACTGAACCCATGTCTCTCTAGTTTCTCTCCTATCTCACCTCATGCCCTCTTCAAGCTCATCTCATCCATGAGATTCACCTCCTCCCCCCTTGACCCCATTCCCACTAAACTGCTGACTACCCAGCTTCCCTTCCTGGCCCCCCATGTTAGCTGATATTGTTAACGGTTCCCTCTCCTCAGGTTCTATCCTCCTCTCCTTCAAATCTGCTGTCATCACCCCCCACTCCTCAAAAAAAACCACCCTTGACCCCTCTGTCCTTGCCGTCCCATCTCCAACCTTCCTTTCCCCTTCAAAGTCCTTGAGCGTCTTTGTTGGGTCCTAAACATGTGTCCCATCTTTCCTTCAATTCTCTGTTTGAATCTTTCCTGCCATAGCAGGGAAACGGCCCTAACCAAAGTTACATATTACATCCTCTGACAGTGATCCATTTTCCCTCCGTCCTTTGATGAGGTTGACCACACCTTTCTCCTCTGCAACCTCTCCTCCGTTGTAGAGCTTAGTGGGACTGCCCTTAATTGGTTTCACTCTTGCCTATCCGATCCTTGCAACATTTCCTGCAATGGCTTCTCTTCCCGCCCTGCGCTGTTGCCTCTGGAGTCCCCAGTCATCTACCCTTCCACACCTACACGTTGCCCCTCAGTGACATCATCCGCAAACATGGGGTCAGCGTTCATGACAACATCCAGCTCTACTTTTCCACCACCTCTCTCGACCCCTCCACTGACTGTGCTGTCAGACTGCTTGTCCGACATCCTGTAATTTCCTCCAGTTAAACCCCGGGGAAGACCGAAGTGTTCATCTTTGTCCCCCCGCCACAAACTCCGTTCCCTCGACACCGATTCCATCCCCCTCCCTGGCCACAGTCTCAGGTTATTCCAGACTGTGTACAACTGTGGTGTCCTATGAGATGACCAGCTGAGCGTCCGACCCCATGTCCTCGCCGATACAAAGACCGCCAATTCCACCTCCATAACCTCGCCCGGCTCCGCCCCTGCCTCCGCTCATCTGCCGCTGAAAACCCTCATTCAAGCCTCTGTCACCTTCAGACTATTCCAATGCTCTCCTGGCTGGCCCATCCCCCACCCTCTGCTGCCCATCCAACCCTCTGCTGCCCATTACCTATCCTGCACCAAGTCTCACTTATTCCTCACCACTGTCCTTACTGCCCTTCATAGCCTCACCACCCTCCCCACCTCTCTAACCTTCTCTAACCCTACAGCACTACACCACCTCCCCCCCCCCCCCAACCCCTGCTCGCTCTGCTCCACTGTTCATGATGCGGAGATGCCGGTGTTGGACTGGGGTGGACAAAATTGAGAGGTCGCACAACATCAGGTTATAGTCCAACAGTTTTATTTGAAATCACAAGCTTTCGGAGCTATCGATCGCCCCTTCCTCAGGTGAAGTAAAGAAATACAGACTCGACAAAGCATATATAGATAGAGAACAATGCATGTGTACCTTACAATTGCAGACAACTAAATTAAGTCATCCTGACTATCTGCCGAGGTGTGATAAAGTTAATCAGGTCAGCCAGGAAGGTACCACATCAAAGACATAGCAAGATACAACTGAGACAATGAGGTGGAGTCACAGGGGCATTCCCACTGTTCATGGGCATTCCTTCAGCTATTGAGGCCCTAAGCTCTGGAATTCCCTCCCTAAACTACTTGGCCTCTCTCTCCTCCTTTTTAAGACCATCTTTAAAACCCAACTCTTTGACATCTTTGCCTTGGCGTCCATTTTCTGATTACACCTCTGTGAAGCGAGTTGGGACATTTTTCTACATTTAAAAAAAAAAGGCGCCGCATTTAAGCAAGTTGTTCTCCTTTTCGTCCCCTCCTCTCCTTCAATCTTTCAGTCATTCTCTCTCTCCCCCTTTTGCTCTCTTTCTCTCCAGTTTTCCCTCTTTCTTTCTCGCTCTTTTCCCTCTGTCTTTCCTCTCTTTCCCTCGCTGCCTTTCTCACCTTTTTTCCCCCCTTACATTCCAACCGTGACTGCACTTCAAAAGTGCTTCATTGGCTGTGAGGCGCTTTGAGACGTCCTGAGGTCGTGAAAGGCGCTTTTAATTCTTCTGTCAGTGTTTTGCTGCGTGGCGAGGTTCGGGGTGTCCCAGCATTCTTGAGGTGCACTGTATCTAAGCGCTGTCGCTCTTGATTATCTGTGACAGTAACGTTTCCCCTTTTAAGGAGCCCTGGTATTGCTCCACTGGCTGCAGCTGTGTGCTTCCTCATACCACATCGCTCAACACAAACAACTCCTTTGAAGGAAGTCAGGGATTCCTGAGGACTGTAGTATGGTTCCTTTTTCTGCCTGTAAGAGTAAGCCTCCCGGTTTTCTCCCAATTCCTGAGTCTCCTTGGGGTCCTACCCCCTGCTGAGGGGGTAGGGAAAAAAAAGAAAGATCTTGCATTTTTATATCGCGTCTTTCATGGCCACTGGATGTCTCAAAGCACTTTACAGCCAATTAAGTACTTTTTGAAGTGTAGTCACTGTTGTAATGTAGGAAACGTGGCAGCCAGTTTGCGCACAGCAAGCTCCCACAAACAGCAATGTGATAATGACCAGATAATCTGTTTAGTGATGTTGGTTGAGGGACAATCTCATCCGGGACACCGGGGATCATTAACTTCACCTGCACCTCTTCGGGATAGTGACCATGGGATCTTTACTTCCACCTGAGAGGGCAGACAGGGCCTCGTTTTAACGTCTCATCCAAAAGACGGCACCTCTGACAGTGCAGCACTCTCTCAGCACTGCACTGGAGCGTCAGCCTAGATTTTTGTGCTCAAGTCTCTGGAGTGGGACTTGAACCCGCGACCTTCTGACTCAGCCTCGAGCGCTGCCCACTGAACCACGGCTGAGGACCGTATTCTGCAGGAGTAGCTTTGGGAGATCGCTGCCTATGCAAACCAGCAAAGGAGAGACTTTGGGGCTGATTTGACAGAGCTGTCTGGGTATGGGATTGGCAGGGCTCGGGGTGGTCACATGTGGCCGGGGTTGGGGGGGGCGGTGGGGCGTGTGTCTGTTAATTTGGGATACCCCTAGATTTAGGATGTGGTAACTCCTACCCTGGTGTGTTCAGCCCTACTCTCTGAAGTGGGTCCGTCCACACCCACCATTCTAGGGCCTTAGACGTAGCAAAGTGTGGATGTCTCAGTGCCCACGGGCCACCTGGGGATGGGCAGTAACTCTGGCCCTTTACCAGTGTCGCCTGCACTCTGAATACATTATAATAGTCCAGCGGTCTGGCCCGAGCAGTGGGAGGGAATCTTGGGGAGGTGACCCGAAGAGGTAGGTTTCAAGGAGGCTTTTGAAGGTGAAGGGGGAGGCAGCAGTTTGGGAGAGGTTTAGGGGGGGGTGTTCTGAACTGTAGGGGTGAGGGCTGACGATTCTGTCGCTGATTGTGGAGTAGGGGTAGAGGACACGGTGTTCCAGTGTGGGCAGGGGCATAGGACTGGAGGCCAGGTACAGAGAGGTGAGGGATTTGTAGATAATGAGCTGAGGGCTGGAGAGGGGGTGAGACTGAGGGTCGGTAGGTGAGTGGGACTTAGTTGAGGATGGGCTATGGGGTGGGAGGGCGGAGTTGGGGGATTACGGCGGGTGGAATCAGCGAGAGATATTACCGGTGAGTGCTGACTTGGGGCAGTTTTAGCACAGTGGACCCATTCCCAGTGGGGAGCGGGCCGGCTCTGTGTTAACACGTCACGTGGCGCCTCTACAACCAACAGAGGGAGGAAACTTTCACCCAGTCAGAGTCATGTGTGTAAACAGACAATGCCAGTGGCAATTTTCAGACAGCCCTTATCATAACCTACAGAATGGGAAGGCTTTACTTGGATAGCGGAGCTGTAGAACCGGTCGAACACTCCAACCCTGTCTATCTGAAGAGTACAAAAAGTTCCCTTATCTCCCCTTCCCTTCATCACCAAACAACGATCGGGGGGGCGGCGGCATCATTTAAACCCAGGCACAGAGCCTGTCCTGATGACTCCGATGTTTCTCAACCAAGGCCCCTCCCTCCCCAGGGTTCGATCCCCATCCTGTGCTGCACTGAGCCGAGGCCCTGGTAAGGGGGCTCGGCCTCTCCAGGCCAGGGAGGAGCAATTCAGCCAATTCCCATCGAGGACGGGATCGAGCTTGGCTGTGATGCATCCCACAGTTGAATAGCCTGCCTGGACTCCCCAGCCAAAGCATGGACATGAATAATGGCTCGTTGGGTGAGGTACCTGAGGGGAAGGATTGGGGAAGAAAGGGGAGGCGGGGGGATGAGATGCTCAGGACAGTACCCTGGTAAAACTTCCATACAGAAAGTAGGGCCGGTTATTAACTGGACCAGCGGGGCCGGTCAGGACCGGTCACTAACCTTGTTGCTGTGCACAAAACAGCTGCACGTTGGCCTACAGAACAATGACTACTGTTCCCGTTATTCCCTGTGTGTGAAGGGCTTTGTGACCTCTGAGAAGGGAGCTGAGACTCAATTATGAATGCAGGTTCGTCCTGTGATGCTGTAATTTGTCGAGCTGGTTACTGTTCTGACTTGGGCCTTGTGTTTCTGCAGTGGAAGAATAAAGTGGAGACGGATCATGGCGAGCGATGTCATCATGTTGATGAGGGGCCTGGCCAAGCTGAGCCAGGCCATCGTTGAGACCCAGACCGTGCAGATGCGTGTCACGGTGTCGAGCGGTGAGGCACTGACGATGGCCAGAGGCTGGCAGGCGTCTGCTGAAGATGCTTTCAGCACGGCATTGGGGAAGGTGCAGGTACAGAACCCCGGTGTGCTTTTAAAATATATATTTATTCATTCTGGGGATGTGGGTGTCACTGGTGAGGGGCCCATCCCTAATTGCCTTTGAGAAGGTGGTGGTGAGCCGCCTTCTTGAACCGCTGCAGTCCGTGTGGTGAAGGTACTCCCACAGTGCTGTTAGGGAGGGAGTTCCAGGATTTTGACCCAGCGACGATGAAGGAACGGCGATATACTTCCAAGTCAGGATGGTGTGTGACTTGGAGGGGAACTTGGAGGTGGTGGTGTTCCCATGCGCCTGCTGCCCTTGTCCTTCTGGGTGGAAGAGATCGCGGGTTTGGGAGGTGCTGCCAAAAAAGCCTTGGCGAGTTGCTGCAGTGCATCTTGTAGATGGTACACACTGCAGCCACGGTACGCCGGTGGTGGAGAGAGTAAATGTTTAAGGTGGTGGATGGGGTGCCAATCAAACGGGCTGCTTTGTCCTGGATGGTGTCGAGCTTCTCAAGTGTTGTTGGAGCTGCACTCATCCAGGCAAGTGGAGAGTATTCCATCGTGGGTGATGTGCCGCGCCAGATTATCACCGAGTGGTGAAGGCAAAAGTTTGCCTCGTGTGGCAGACGAGCCGCGGGTTTTCCACAGGCACTAGCTGGCGAGTAAACGCTATTTATTTATTTATTTATTTATTTATTATTTCTCCAATTCTAGGATGTTGGGATGCAGCAAGAAAACATCTCGAACCTGGACGAGGATTTCACTTCGAAGTGGAACCCTCCCAGTGAGGCCTCCGAAGCGGTGATGGAAGACTTCACCACAGGCGCCCACCACCACCAGGCGGCCGTTGACCCCGCGGCCTTTGACCCCGCGTCCCCCGGGAATGAGGGCGGGCCCTTTTACCGGACGTTCCGGGGACTCGAGCGGCCCCTTCTCGTCCGCGGCCCAGAGGCGGTCCTTCCACCAAGATCACCGCTCCGTCAGCGGGCTGACAGCCGAGGACATCGACAAGGCCCGAGAGGCCAAAGTGACTCCCGCGGACAAGCCCTACAGACAGATGGTACGTTCCGCTCCAACGCCCCCCCTCCCCCCCCCACCCCCACAATTGTCAGTGTGTTCTGACTGAGCCAACTTCAAGACATTGACGAGCGATATCAAAATTGATAAATGCCCGTGGGTGATGGAAGCTTCCGGAAGCTCCTCATTGGTGCTCGTTTGTTTTTTAAAAGAAATATCTTGCTCAAGCTACTCGGCCATTGTTCTGCTGACGTGGAGAGTGTAATTCCAGAGTCTGACTCTGAGCTGCTCGCATCAACAGCAGCTGCTGTTATACAGCTCCCTCGATGCAGTGACGAGTCCCAGGGGATTTGTCAGAGGTGAGCAGGAGCCATGGAATCTTGCAGCATAGAAAGAGGCCATTCGGCCCATTGAGCCTGTGTCGGCTCTTTGAAAGAACTATCTAATTAGTCCCACTCTCCCTGCTCTTTATCCATAGCCCTGCAAATTTTTCCTCTTTAAGTATTTATCCAACTCCCTTTTGAAAATTACTATTAAATCTGCTTCCAACGCCCTTTCAGGCAGCGCATTCCAGGTAATCATAACTCGCTGCGTAAAAAAAAAAAAAAATTCACATCTCCCCACTAGTTCTTTTGCCAATTATCTTCAATCTGTGTCCTCTGGTTATGGGAACAGTTTCCTCTCTCTACTCTGTCTAGACCTCTCATGATTTTGAACACCTCTATCATATCTCCTCTCAACCTTCTCTACTCTAAGGAGAACAACCCCAGCTTCTCCAGTCTATCCACGTAACTGAAGTCCCTCATCCCTGGTACCATTCTAGCAAATCTCCCCTGCACCCTCTCCAAGGCCTTGACATCCTTCCTAAAGTGCGGTGCCCAGAATTGAACACAATGCTCTCTCTGAGGCCTAACCGGTGTTTTATTAAGCTTCCTTGCTTTTGTATTCTATGGGCTAGAAATTCGGCTGCTTTGCGCCTCCCGTTAGCGCCTGCCCGGGGGGGGGGGGGTGGTAATGGGGCGTTAAAGGGTTAGCGACCGGGCGTGGCGAATTCAGCGATGCCCGCGAACTTCCCTGGCGGTTTTGCGCTGGCGCTAACACTTACCGCCTCGGTCTCTGGCGCCCCGTAGATCGTGATGTCATCAGGTGCGCGGCGCCCCGTTACTGCCCCGGATATGAAATTCGCTCCCGCCCCCCCCCCTGCTGCATCGCCGGGCGTCAGCAACGGCAGGAAGGGGAGGCGGCGTCACCTCGGCTGGCCGCTTGGGGAGCGATAATTAAAGACCGTGGCGGTCAGATAGGTCAAACATTATTCTTCGCACCAGTCTGGTGCCTGCTGAAAGTTTTTGACGCCTCATTGCTGCGCGATGCCTAAGCCCTCCACTCTCCGAGAGTGATTGGGGCTGTAATGGAAGTCGCGCAGGTCTCCTGGCCCCACAGAACTAAGAAGAAAAATATTGCAAACCATCATTGGCCCTTCCTTTAAGCGAGGGAAGGAGCCTCTGATGCCGTTAGCACTGCACTGCACGTTCTTCAGCGCTCTGCCACTACCGCCCCTCTCTCACACTTTTTAGCGCCCTTTTTCCTCTTGGAGCGCTAAAACTGAATTTTGTGGGAGGCGAGAGTAATTAGCGCCTGGCACTAATTTTTCAACTTTTAAAGTTTTAGCGCCCCAAACGGGGCTAGACCGAATTTCTCCCCCTATGCCTCTCCTTATAAAGCCAAGGATCCCGTATGCTTTTTTAGCAGCCTTCTCAACTTGTCCTGCCACCTTCAAGGATTTGTACACGTACACCCCCAGGTCATAGATAGTCATAGAGTTATACAGCACAGAAAGAGGCCCTTCGGCCCATCGTGTCCGCGCCGGCCATCAAGCCCTGTCTATTCTAATCCCATTTTCCAGCACTTGGTCCGTAGCCTTGTATGCTATGGCGTTTCAAGTGCTCTCTCTGTTCCTGCACCCCCTTTAAAATTGTACCCTTTCGTTTATATTGATGTAATTGTTACAGTTGCTATTTACCAGCAGCAGGATCACATGCAAACAGGAAAAGTACACGAACACATAAACACAAACTTACGAACGCACACACCCTTGCATAGGAACAGGAGGAGGCCATTCAGCACCTCGTGCCTGTTCTGTCATTCAGTTAGATCACGGCTGATCTGTATCTTAACTCCATCGAACCGCATTGGCTCCGTATCCTTTAATACCCTTGCCTAACACAAATCTATCAATCTCAGTTTTGAAATTTTCAGTTGAGCCCTCTCGGCATCAACAGCTTTTTGGAGGAGAGTTCCAGATTCTCATTACCCTATGAGTAAAGAAGTGTGAACGACCTGGCTCTAATTTTCTGGTTATGCCCCCTTGTTCTGGACTCTCCCACCAGAGGAAATAATTTCTCTCGATCGACCCTATCAACTCCTTTGATCATCTTAAACACCTCCATTAGATCCTCTCTTAATCCTCTACACTCGAGGGACTACAAGCCGAGTCTGTGCCAGCTGTCCTAACACTTTTTGCCCCAGTATCCTACACATGCACACAGGGAAACAGCCGCACAGCCAAAAGAATGCACCGACCCAAAGACACACCTACACTCTGGCGAGGTGCCAGTGCTATCACCCCAGCTGTGAGCAGCCTGTTATAGTGCAGCACTGCGGGAATCCCGAGAGCACCGGGCTCCCAGCCCCTCTCCCCAAGCAGGATACTACAGCCTGAAAGAAAGAACTGTAGTAATTATTATAATGTAGGAAACGCAGCCGCCAATTTGCGCACAGCAAGCTCCCACAAACAGCAATGTGATAATGACCAGAAAATCATTTTTTTTTTCTCGTGATGTTGGTTGAGGGATAAATATTGTCCAGGACAACAGGGCTAACTCTGCTGCTCTTCTTCAAAATAGTGCCACAAGATCTTTTACATCTACCTGAGGGGGGCAGATGGGGCCTCGGTTTAACGTCTTATCCGAAAGACGGCACCTCCGACAGTGCAGCACTCCCTCGGCACTGCACTGGAGTGTCAGCCTGGATTTTGTGCTCCAGTCTCTGGAGTGGGACTTGAGTCCGTGCGGTTGACTGGGAACGGGGAACTAACCAGACCACAGCGAATCCCCTTCTAAACCATCGGAGTTATTCCGATGGCTGGTTTTCCAGCTCGGGTCATTACATTCCCCCAGTAAACTATTGCCATACTTTAAACAGTAGTGACTGGACTGCAAGTGTCCTTTTGGACTGCCTTCAGCAGGGACGCTGTCAAAGGACTTTATAAGAACAAACTTCACCACCGGCTTTCCTTGCTATTTGTGGGAGCTTGCTGTGCGCAAATTAGCTGCCGCGATTCCTAGATTACAACCGTGGCTGCACTTCAATACATACGTCATTGGCTGTAAAGTGCTTTGGGACGTCCGAAGATCGTGAAAGGTGCTATAGAAATGCAAGTTTCCTTCTTTGGTGCTGTGACTCGGTATGTATTAAGAATAAGGCACAGGCCCAGTAACTAAGTAACTTGTTTTTGTCTGTGTGTTTTGTGTGTTTTGAGAAGAGATTTGAATCCACGCAAGATTAACGAGCCTGGCACACTTGTTCTTGGGCCAGCTGGCATCCTTACTTCTCTCCGTTCTGTGTGCATGTTTTATCCGCTTGAATAATGTTTACTTTGATCATGCACCATAAAAGACTGCTGACCTTGTTTCAGAAGGGGGACAAGGTCGTCCACTCTCCTGCACCCTCCCGGATTATCTTCTCTCCCTTTATCGGTCGGTCAACAGGCCAGTTTTGAGCACTGGAAGCTGCTGTCTGCAGCCAAACACTGCCCTATCACCTTGGGGGGGGGGGGGGCTGAGGGGGGGGGGGGGGGGGGCGAGGCTGAATTCAGCCTCTTCGCGGTCCTTCCTTCCTTTCTCACTGGGTGAGCGGGAGTTGGCGTGGGATAGGATACAGGCTGCAGAGTTTTGGATGAGCTGATTGGCACACGGCAAGGCCCCACAAACAGGCACCCAGGAGTTGTGTGGTGACGGCTGCCGTAACGCAAGGCGTCATTCAGGTCCCAGAGGTGATGCGGAGGAGACCAGTGAGTCTGATCCCAAGTGTCGGAGAAAGAGAGACTTGCATTTATACAGAGCCTTTCACAACCTCCGGACGTTCCAATAGTTGCCGACCTCTCTCTCCCTCTCACCCAGTTACGGTCGGGGACTGAGCACGTGTTCTTGGAGTCGGCCGCCTGGTAACACTTCCATCAGACGTCATCCAAAGACTCCGAGTTTCCTCAACAGCTACATGACTATCTGTTATAGTGGGATTTGAAGCCACAGCCTTTGACTCAGAGGTGAAGGTGCCTTTAAATGATGCAGAGCCATTCATTGCTCACATAGCTACGACATAACTCCGAGCTGTGAGGTGTTATTTGTAGGGCTGCTAGTTTATGGTGAATGAATAAGGCAAATTCCATTTTTATTCTTTGGAATTCTGGGTGTTGGGATTGAATTCTGGGATTCTGCCAGTTTTTCAATGAAAGCTGGGGTTGTTCTCTTTAGAGCAGAGAAGGTTAAGGGGAGATTTGATGGAGGTGTTCAAAATCATGGAGGGTTTTGACAGAGTAAATAAGGAGAAACTGTTTCCAGTGGCAGGAGGGTCAGTAACCAGAGCACACAGATTTAAGGTAATTGGCAAAAGAACCAGTGGAGAGATGAGAATTATTTTACACAGCGAGTTGTTGTGATCTGGAATGCACTGCCTGAAAGGGCAGTGGAAGCAGACTCAATACTAACTTGCAAAGGGGAATTGGATAAATACTTAAAGGGGGAAAAAAAATTTCAGGGCTCTGGGAAAAGGGTAAGGGAGTGGGACTAATTGGATAGCTCCTTCAAAGAGCCGGCACAGGCATGATGGGCCGAATGGCCTCCTTCTGTGCTGTAAGATTCTATGGAACCTACACTAGTCCCAAACCCGACCCCTTCTGTCAGAGGGGGCACGGCTGTGGGGGTCGGGATGGGGAGCTCCCAGACTGGGAGCTTCCTCCGCCGCGGCTTGGGAAGCACCAGACAGCAGATACGGCAGCTGGAAAAGAGGCGTGCTGGCCGGTGGAAGGGGGCCCATCAGGCCTGGACCCCCGACTGAAATAGCAGGAACCTAATAAATGTTTTCAGTGCATACCTGATAGCTTTCTAAAGGTGCCTGATCAGCCGCATAATTTCAACAACAAAAACTTGTATTTATAGAGCACCTTAAACGTGATAAAACGTCCCAAGGCGCTTCACATTACACAGAAGGTAGCTGGGGAGGGCGGCTGAAGCCAGGATACTGGGCTGATTCAGGAGATGGCCTAGATGCTGTGAGGGCCAGGCATTCAGGAAGGATGGGCCAAAGGGCCTTCTTCATCCAAACCCATCTTGCCATAGAAAGAACTTGGATTTATATCGCGCTGTGTGGAGTTTGCACATTCTCCCCGTGTCTGCGTGGGTTTCCTCCGGGTGCTCCGGTTTCCTCCCACAGTCCAAAAATGTGCGGGTTAGGTTGATTTGGCTATGATAAATTGACCCTTAGTGTTAGGGGGGGATTAAATATGTGGGGTTATGGGGATAGGATGGGATATGTTAGGGGGAATTAAATACGTGGGGTTACGGGGGTAGGGTAGGATATGTGTACTGTGGGGATTAAAGCAGGGACAGGGTACTGGATTTGAATGATCAGCCATGATCGTATTGAATGGTGGAGCAGGCTCGACGGGCCGAATGGCCTACTCCTGCTCCTAGATTCTATGTTTCTATGTTAACCTCAGGACGTCCCAAAGCGCTTTACAGGCAATGAAGTACTTTTTGAAGTGTAGTCACTGTTGTAATGTAGGAAACGCGTCCGCCAATTTGTGCACAGCAAGCTCCCACAGACAGTAATGTGATAATGACCAGATAATCTGTTTTTTTAGTGAGGTTGGTTGAGGGGTAAATATTGGCCAGGACCTCTGCTCTTCAAAATAGTGCCATGGGATCTTTTACGTCCACCTGATGAGAGGGCAGACGGGGCCTCGGTTTAATGTCTCATCCGAGAGGCAGAACCTCCGACAGCGCAGCACTCCCCCAGCACTGCACTGGAGGGTCAGCCTAGATATTGTGCTCAGGTCCCTGGATTGGGACTTGAACCCACGACCTTCTGACTCAGAAGTGAGAGTGCTAAACACTGAGCCACGGTGGCCTGAGAGAATGAGGAGTTTAAAACGCAAAGGCCCGGACTTCACACCTCAGCTCCTGGTGATGATGTAAGTGAAGCAGCAGTGACCTTTGACCTCCCTTGTGTATATACTCCCAAGAGATTCTTTGCTGAAAGCACGCTCCTGGCAGTTGCAGTAGGTAGTCCGCAGCCTTGCTCCCATTACTAGACCTTATATGGAGCTGAAAGGATTGATGCTCTCCAGAACTGAGGTGCCAAATCTTTTTAGAAATATGTTTCTGTGTTTGTGTCCGCACTGGTTCTGGAAAACAAGGACCTTTTTAGAGGGAAAAATTATGTTGAGAATGAACTAAACGGTCTCTTGTCGACAGATGGGATTATGGGATATGTTAGAAATGCATCAAGCGAATACTGTGGGTAGGTAAAGAAAAAAGGCTTGATTTTCTATCGTACCTTTCACAACCTAAGGACTTCCCAACAGCAATGTGATAATGACCAGATCTCCTGTTTTTTTTAAGTGATGTTGGTTGAGGGATAAATGTTGGCCAGGACACCGGGAAGAACTCCTCTGCTGTTCTTTGAAGTAGTCCCCACAGCCCTTGATCTTTTACATCCATCTGAGAGAGCAGACGGGGGCCTCGGTTTACCGTCTCATCTGAAAGACGGCATCTCCAACAGTGCAGCGCTCCCTCAGCACTGCACTGGAGTGTCAGCCCAGATTTTGTGCTCAAGTCCCTGGAGTGGGACTTGAACCCACGACCTTCTGACTCAGAGGCGAGAGTGCGAGCCACGGCTAGATGGACCGAAGATCTTCGCTTGCCTGAAGTCTTCATCCTGTGGGAACTGCAGCTGTCAGAATGAGCTCACCCCTGTGCTACGGCATCGGCATACGGCTGGGTTTCCTAAATCAGCCGCTGTGAGGAGCCAGGACGCTTCCCTGTGGGATGAGGAAGGGAGGAGGCTCTTTCTAGCCTGCCAGATTCAGCAAAACGTTACTGGGACCGGGACTTCTGGCTCCCCAGCTGTGTAAATCAAGTTGTGCAGACAGTTCTGGGGCCTCCATGTGCGTGCCGCAGCCATGTACGCGGGGGTTGGGGAGGGGGTGGGTCATTTTCACTTGTGCCGTGGGCGGTGAACTGGCAGTTGTTCAAATCCCTCCCTGGCCTCGCCCCTCCCTATCTCTGTAACCTCCTCCAGCCCTACAACCCTCCAAGATCTCTGCGCTCCTCCGATTCTGGCCTCTCGTCCATCTCCCGCTCCCTTCACCCCACCATTGGCGGCCGTGCCTTCAGCTGCCGGGGCCCTACCCTCTGGAAATAGGTTGGCACTTGGCCAGTGCTTGCCCAAGATGCAAACAATCCTCCTGCCGGCTCGGTGTATTGAGGATCAATCAATCGCTCTCTTTAAATACGCTGTGACATATTTCCCCTCATGGTGTGTTCCACCTCCCACCGGAATATCTGATTGGGGGGGGATAAAGAGGCAGGGACTCTGCATAACTCCCGCCTCTAAATCCCGCCAAGAAACGGTTTGTTTTGCAGCCCCTGCAACACGGATGTTTGGCCTGTATGCGTGTACACCTGTAATCCTATGCAGCGGTCATATGTACACACATGTCTGTCAGTATTTGTCCAGTCATGCATGGGCTCTCTGTAGGGTGGGTAGTATTAAGCCATTGTGCTTAATCCTGGCAAATGAGAATTCCCAGGGCTTGGCACTGATGCTCTCTATTGATGGGGCACTCCGCTCCCGTAGGATGCTGTGTTTGTTTATTGTTTGAAGCATCAGGATGTCAGCCGCGGCTCAGTGGGTTGCACTCTCCGAGTCAGAAGGTTCAAGCACGCTCCAGAGATTTGATCATAAAATCTAGGCTGACACTCCAGTGCCATATATGATTAGGCAGAGTAAACATGCTTTTATGAAAGGGAAATCGTGTTTGACAAATCTGTTAGAGTTTTTTGAAGATGTAACTAGTAGGAAGGGTAAGGGGGATCCAGTGGATGTAGTGTATTTGGATTTTCAAAAAGCATTCGATAAGGGGTTACACAAGAGGTTATTACACAAAATTAGGACTCATGGAATGGGGGTAATATACTAGCATGGATTGAGGATTGGTTAATGGACAGAAAACAGAGAGTAGGAATAAACAGGACATATTCGGGTTGGCAGGCTGTAACTAGTGGGGTACAGCAAGGATCGGTGCTTGGACCTCAGTTATTAACAATCTATATCAATGACTTAGATGAAGGGACTGAATGTAACATATCCAAGTTTGCTGATGGGAAAGTAAGCTGTGAGGAGGACGCAAAGAGGCTGCAGAGAGATATAGACCGGTTCACTGAATGGGCAAGAACATGGCAAATGGAATGCAATGTGGGGAAGTGTGAAGTTATCCACTTTGATAGGAAAAACAAAAAAGCAGAATATTTTTTGAATGGTGAGACTGGGAAATGTTTGCATTCAGAGGGACCTGGGTGTCCTTGTACATTAATCACAGAAAGTTAACATGCAGGTACAGCAAGCAATTATGAAAGCCAATGGTTTGTTAGCTTTTGTTATAAAGGGATTAGAGTATAAGAGTAAAGAAGTCTTACTACAATTACACAGGGCATTGGTGAGGCCACACCTGGAGTACTGTGTACAGTTCTGGTCTCCTTACCTAAGGAAAGACAAATTTGCCCTAGAGGGAGTGCAACGAAGGTTCATGAGACAGGTTCCTGGGATGAGGGGATTGTCCTATGAGGAGAGATTGAGTAGACTAGTCCTATATTCCCTTGAGTTTAGAAGAATGAGCTGTGATCTCATTGAAACATACAGAATTCTTAAAGGGCTTGACAGGTTTAGTGTTGGGAAAATGTTCCCCCTGGCTGGGGAGTCGGGAACATGGGGTCACAGTCTCAGGAAAAGGGGTCGGCCATTTAGGACTGAGATAAGAAGAAATTTCTTCACTCAGAGGGTGGTGAATCTTTGGAATTCTCTACCCCAGAGGCTGTGGAGGCTCAGTCATTGAGTGTATTCAAGACCGAGATCGATAGATTTTGGAAACAAAGGGAATTAAAGGATATGGGGATAGTGCAGGAAAGTGGAGTTGAGGTAGAAGATCAGCCATGATCATGTTGAATGGCGGAGCAGGCTCGAAGGGCCAAATGGCCTACTCCTGCTCCTATTTCTTATGTTCTTGTGTACTGAGGGAGTGCTGCACTGTCGGAGGTGCCGTCTCTTGGATGAAACGTTAAACCGAGGCCCCGTCTGTCCTCTCGGCTGGACGCAAAAGATCCCGCTGCACTATTCGAAGAAGAGTAGGGGAGTCCTCCCCGGTGTCCTGGCCAGCATTTATATCTCAACCAACACCTAAAACAGATTGTCTGGTCATTTATCTCCTTGCTTTTTTTGGGGGGGATCTTGCTGTGTGCAGATTGGCTGCCGCGTTTCCTACATTACAACAGTGACCACACTTCAAAAGTATTTTGTTGGCTGTGAAGCGCTTTGGGATGTCCTGAGGTTGTGAAAGATGCTGTATAAATGCAAGTTCTCTCTCTCTCTCTCTCTCTCTCTCTCTCTCTCTCTCTCTCTCTCTCTCTCTCTCTCTCTCTCTCTCCCTCCCTCCCTTTCTCACTCTCTCTCTGACCTCATTGTCTTTGTGTTTTATTTCTCTAGCTGAGCGAGCGGGCCCGTGAACGCAAAGTACCGTCCACTAGAATCGGTCGGCTGGCCAATTTTGGAGGTAATGTACTTGGGATATTTTCTGTTCCTTTTGTCACGTTGTGTCTATCGCTTGGTGTCCTGGTCACTGTCAGTTCCAGACAACAAATGGCAGCATTCTTGTGCAGCGGCCCTGTACGCAGCTGAGTGGGGAGGACGAGTGAGCCAATATTATTCCAGGTGAGTGCGTTCTTTCATTGTTAACCCTCTTGAGCGCATAATCTAGACACAAAAGGCATCAAGGGGTATGGGGAGAGAGCGGGAATATGGTATTGAGATAGAGGATCAGCCATGATCATATTGAATGGCGGAGCAGGCTCGAAGGGCCGAATGGCCTACTTCTGCTCCTATTTTTCTATGTTTCTAACCCTCTTGAGTGCATAATTTAAGCCGGCCTTTACGATACTGAGGGAGTGCTGTGTTGTTTGAGGCGGGATGAGACATTAAGCTGAGGCCTTGCCTTGCCTAGTCAGGTGGATGTAAAGGTCCCGTGATCTCTGTTGGGCAAAGTTCTGGATCCCAGTGAGGAAGCTGTTGGCGAAGTTGAGTTTGAAGTGATGGAAGGCGTGGATTGAAGGTTTTAGCAGTGGTAGAGCTGAGGTGGGGCAGAGATGACTGGGGGGCTATTTTGGTGGTGGAAGTAGGCAGTTTTAGTGACAGCTGTAGGTAGGATCAGGGATGGAGAGACATAGAATCATAGAATGGTTACAGCACAGAAGGAGGCCATTCGGCCCGTCGAGCCCGTGCCGGCTCTCTGCAAGAGCACTTCAGCTCATCCCATGCCCCGCCCTTTCCCCGTAGCCCAGCAAATGTTTTTCCTTCAGCTACTTATCCAATTACCTTTTGAAAGCCACGATTGAATTTGCCTCCACCACCCTTTCAGGCAGTGCATTCCAGATCCTAACCACTCGCTGCGTAAAAAGGTTTTTCCTCATGTTGCCTTTGGTTCTTCTGCCAATCACCTTAAATCTGTGTCCTCTGGTTCTCGACCCTTCCGCCAATGGGAACAGTTTCCTCTATCTACTGTGTCCAGACCCCTCATGATTTTGAACACCTCTATCAAATCTCCTCTCAACCTTCTCTGCTCAAAGGAGAACAACCCCAGCTTCTCCAGTCTATCTACGTAACTGAAGTCCCTCATCCCTCATTCTTGTAAATCTTTTCTGCACCCTCTCTAAAGCCTTCACATCCTTCCTAAAGTGCGGTGCCCAGAATTGGACACAATACCCAGTTGAGGCCGAACCAGTGTTTTATAAAGTTTCATCATAACTTCCTTGCTTTTGTACTCTATGCCTCTGTTTATAAAGCCCTGAATCCCGTAAGCTTTTTTAACCACTTTCTCAACCTGCCCTGCCACCTTCAATGATTTGTGCACATATACCCCCAGGTCTCTCTGTTCATGCACCCCCTTTAGAATTGTACCCTTTAGTTTATATTGCCTCTCCTTGTTCTTCCTACCAAAATGTATCACTTTGCACTTTTCTGCATTAAATTTCATCTGCCACATGTCCGCCCATTCCACCAGCCTGTCTATGTCCTCTTGAAGCCTATCACTCTCCTCCTCACTGTTCACTATACTTCCAAGTTTTGTCTCATCTGAAAATTTTGAAATTGTGCCCTGTACACCCAAGTCTACATCATTAATATAATGGGGAACAAAGAAATGGCTGACCAATTAAATACATACTTTGGTTCTGTCTTCACAAAGGAGGACACAAATAACCTCCCAGAGATGTCGGGGAACATCGGGTCTAATGAGAGGGAGGAACTGAATGAAATCAGTATTTGTAGGGAAACGGTGTTAGGGAAATTGACGGGATTGAAGGCTGATAAATCCCCAGGGCCTGATAATCTACATCCTAGGGTACTTAAGGAAGTGGCCCTAGAAATAGTAGATGCATTGCTGGTCATCTTCCAAAATTCTATAGACTCTGGCACAGTTCCCATGGATTGGAGGGTAGCTAATGTAACCCCACTATTTAAAAAAGGTGGTAGAGAGAAAACGGGGAATTATAGTCTGACATCGGTAGTGGGCAAAATGCTAGAGTCCATTATAAAAGATGTAATAGCAGAGCACTTGGAAAACAGTGACAGGATCGGACAAAGTCAACATGGATTTACAAAAGGTAAATCGTGCTTGACTAATCGACTGGAATTTTTTGAGGATGTAACTGGTAGAATAGATAATGGAGAACCAGTGGATGTGGTGTATTTGGACTTACAGAAGGCTTTCGATAAGGTCCCGCATAAGAGATTAGCGCGTAAAGTTAAAGCACATGGGATTGGGGGTAAGGTACTGACTTGGATAGAGAACTGGTTGGCAGACAGGAAGCAAAGAGTTGGAATAAACGGGTCTTTTTCCGAGTGGCAGGCAGTGACTAGTGGGGTACCGCAGGGATCGGTGCTAGGACCCCAGCTATTCACAATATATATTAATGATCTAGACGAGGGAACTAGATGTAATATCTCCAAGTTTGCAGATGACACAAAGCTGGGTGGGCGTGTGTGCTGTGAGGAGGATGCCGAGAAACTCCAGTATGATTTGGACAGGTTGGGTGATTGGGCAGATGCATGGCAGATGCAGTAAAATGTGGATAAATGCGAGGTTATCCACTTTGGTGGCAAAAACAGGAAGGCAGATTATTATCTGAACGGCAATAGATTGGGAGAAGAGGAAGTGCAACGAGACCTGGGTGTCCTTGTGCACCAGTCGCTGAAGGTAAGCATGTAGGTGCAGCAGGCGGTTAAGAAGGCAAATGGTATGTTGGCCTTCATAGCGAGGGGATTCGAGTACAGGAGCAAGGATGTCTTGCTGCAGTTGTACAGGGCCTTGGTGAGACCACACCTTGAGTATTGTGTGCAGTTTTGGTCGCCTTATCTGAGGAAGGATGTTCTTGCCATGGAAGGAGTGCAGCGAAGATTCACCAGACTGATACCTGGGATGGCAGGAATGACGTATGAGGAGAGATTGGGTCGATTGGGCTTATATTCGCTGGAGTTTAGAAGAATGAGAGGGGATCTCATTGAAACTTATAAAATTCTAACAGGACTAGACAGACTTGATGCAGGAAGGATGTTCCCGATGGCCGGGGAGTCCAGAACCAGGGGTTACAGTCTAAGGATAAGGGGTAAGCCATTTAGGACTGAGATGAGGAGGAATTTCTTCACCCAGAGAGTGGTGAACCCTGTGGAATTCTCTACCACAAAAGGCAGTTGAGGCCAATTCATTAAATATATTCAAGAAGGAGTTAGATATATTTCTTAAGGCTAAAAGGATCAAGGGATATGGGGAGAAAGCAGGGACAGGGTACTGAATTTGAATGATCAGCCATGATCTCATTAAATGGCGGAGCAGGCTCGAGGGGCCAAATGGCCTACTCCTGCTCCTATCTTCTATGTTTCTATATCAAGAAAAGCAGTGGTCCTAGTACCGACCCCTGGGGAACACCACTGTATACCTTCCTCCAATCCGAAAAACAACCACACTCCACTACTCTCTGTTTCCTGTCACTTAGCCAATTTTGTATCCATGTTGCCACTGTCCCTTTTATTCCATTGGCTTCAACTTTGCTAGCAAGCCTATTACGTGGCACTTTATCAAATGCCTTTTACAAATCCGTGCTGGCTTTCCTTAATTAATCCACGCTTGTCCAAGTGACCTGTTAATTTTGTTCCGGATTATCGTTTCTACCAGATTATAGTTTCTAAAAGCTTCCCCACTACTGAGGTTAAACTGACTGGCCTATAGTTGCCGGTTTTATCCTTGCACCCTTTTTTGAACAAGGGTGTAACATTTGCAATTCTCCAGTCCTCTGGTACCAACCCCATATCTAAGGAGGATTGGAAGATTATGGCCAGTACCTCTGCAATTTCCACCCTTACCTACATTAAGTACAGAGACTCAGTTGTAGTTTTCTCCGCGTTGCTGGGTTAGAATGTGTAGTTTTCCCATGTTATTTCAGTGTTGGCAGATCTGCCGTGGCATTGCTCGTGGTGAGACCGACAATGTGTTGTTTTATAGTGACAAGGGCGTCACACCAGGTGATGGGCAATGTATTGTGCTGCCGATAAAGTGGAACTGTGCTTAAGTTAGTCTGTATCTTTGGGGCCACAAAGTCTAATTGCTGTAAGTAAACACAGCCTGAGGTCAGTCAGAGTTTAATTGCTGTAAGTAAACACAGCATGTCAGAGTTACATAGAATTATGTAGAATATAAAGCACAGAAACAGGCCATTCGGCCCAACCAGTCCATGCCGGCGTGTATGCTCCACTCGCGCCTCCTCCCATCCTTCCTTATCTTACTCTATCAGCATAACCTTGTATTCCCTTCTCCCTCATTTTGCTTATCTAGCTTTCCCCTTAAATGCATCTATGCTATTCACTTCAGCTACTCCCTGTTGTAGTGAGTTCCACATTCTCATCACTCTCTGGGCAAAGAAGTTTCTTCTGAATTCCCTATTGGATTTCTTGGTGACTATCTTATATTGATGGCCTCTAGTTTTGCTCTTCCCCACAAGTGGAAACACTCTTGCTGTATCTACTCTATTAAAACCTTTCATAATTTTTAGGACCTCTATTAGGTCACCCCTCAGCCTTCTCTTTTCAAGAGAAAAGAGACCCAGCCTGTCCATCCTTTCCTGATTGCTGGAAGTAAACACAGCCTGAGGCCAGTCAGAGTGTAATTGCTGTTGGGTGAGAGAAGTTTGCAGAATGGCAGATGCTTGTAAAATTCTGACTCCAGGCCAGAATAAAAACAATGAAATATCTGGCTTTCTGGCTTTGTTTTTATATACTTTGACACTTGGAGTGTGATGTCTAAATTATGTGGAGGCATGCAAGTCTCTTTTGTTTATAGATATTTATTACTTGACTGTCCATTCCTTGCTAAGGTTCCCCGGGCCAAACTTTTAACAGTGCCTGGGGCCTTGGGTAGATGGGTGATCTCTCTGAACAGGCAACATGAGAGCGGCCCTGGGAGGTACAGCCTTCCGACTATCCGTCCGCCTGAGTGGCTGGGCCCAGCCTCGGCTTAGCAGCTCTCCGCGGTTTGGGTCGGAAACCCACGATGGGGGTGTTTGCCCACGGTCCTCCCCCTCCATGTAAATCACCATTGTGTACATCTGGGATTTTACCATGGAATTACAGAATATTCCAGCACAGATGGAGGCCATTTGGCCCATCGAACTTGTGCCGTTCCATCTTGGGAATTTAGCTCGGTCAGCGTGCCACGTGAGCTTCCGTCCGTTAACGCAGCTCCATGCGGTCCCCTGAAATCTAGCTTGTCAAAATACCAACACAGAGAGAGGCCGTTCAGCCCATCGCGTCTGTTCTCGTGCTGGCTCCATGTCAGAGCTATCTACCCTGTTCCCATTTCCCTGCCCTTTCCCCGTACCCTTTACTTTTTACAAGTGTTCATCAAATTAGCTGACTGTGTCTCAACAGCCTCTTGTGGTAATGCATCCCATATTCTAATAACCCGCTAAGAAATATTCCCCTTTTATGCTTCGAGTGCTAATCCTAAATTGATGCCTCTTGTTACCGATTCATCGATCAGTGAAAAGAACCGTTCGCTATTTATCATCTCAAACCCTTTCCAAGATCTGAGCCCCACTGAGCCGTCTCTGCTGCAGTAAATACAGCCCTAGATCTCCATCAGAACCATAGGAGCCGTTGGAGGCCAGATGCAATCATATAGAATCGTACATTCCTACATTACAACAGTGACTGCACGTCAAAAGTACTTCATTGGCTGTAAAACACTTTGGGATGTAGTGAGGCCATGAAAGGCGCTGTAGAAATGCCTGTCTGTCTGTCCAGCAAAAAAAGTTTTTTGTTTTCCATACAGACCCCAGCATCTGCCACATTGTCTTTGATGTAATGTTTTCCTGACTGACCTGTTTGGACACCATCCACACCTTTGATTGCCGTGATTATCTCTCTGCCGAGGTGTGATAAAGGGCAGTTGGAAAGATTAACTGTAATCATCTGGCAGTGTTCTCTGACTATATATGCTGTGCCTATATGCATCTCTTCACTTCAACTGACGAAGGAGCAGCGCTCCGAAAGCTTGTGATTTCAAATAAAGCTGTTGGACTATAACCTGGTGTTGTGCGACTTCTCACATTTGTCCACCCCAGTCCAACACTGGCATCTCCACATCATATCTGTCTGAGCACAGAAGGAGGCCATTCTGCCCATCGTGATGGTGTCGGCTCATTGAAGAGCTATCCTAAATTTCTCACTCCCCTGCTCTTTCCCCACAGCCCTGCAAATTTTTACTTTTTAAGTATTTATCCTATTCCCTTTTGAAAGTTGCTATTGAATCTGCTTACATCGCCCTTTCAGAAAGTGCGCGTCATATCACAACAACTCGCTGAGTAAAAAAAAATAAAAAATGATTCATCTCATCTCCCCTCTGGCTCTTTTGCCGCTTATCTTAAATCTGTGTCCTCTGGTCACCAACCCTACCACTGGGAACTGTTTCTCCTTATTTATTCTATCGAAACCCTTCATAGTTTTGAACACCTCTTAAATCTCCGGCAATTGTGTCAGCAACTGAATTGACCTTGGTTGCAGGAGATGCATTGCACAGTGCGTGAGAGGTGTCAGCCAAGGGGCAGAGAGGTGTTGATGTGCGTGTGTCTCGCAGCAGCTGGGAACTGGTATGGTCGACTAGGAGCGTTCAGTTCAAGGGGTGTGTCAGGCAGGAATTGGCCTGTTCAGCAAGTCCAGGCCTAGCCAGGGACCTTCATTTAAAGCCTGCACCGATTCAGGCACCGCCCGGTGTGCTACAGTATCCAGTGTATTTTAGTCTTGATTACCTTGCTCGCAATATCATTTGAAACGTTTGTCATCCTTCGGGAGTACTAACTCTTATCGCTGGAGTACAATTGGGTGATAGCGAATGGGCCGCCTATTTTACACCTCGCCCATTGACTGCAAAGGAAAATATAAGCGGGTGAGGTGTAAAATGGACTGTCATTTTACTATTTCTCAATTTTCGCCCAGCGATAATAGTTACAATTACCCCTATGAGTGAGGAGCCTCTGTGACAAATGGGGGGGGTGGGGGTGGGGGCGCGGTGTTTCCTGTCTTGATTTCATACTGTTTTTTAAATAGCTGCAGTTAAAATTGATAACTATTCTCTCTGAATACGGAGCCACTAGAGGAATCTATTATAAAGTGGCAAAATCCAGTCGGGGGGGGGGGGAAACGCGAAGAGGAATCAGCAAATTCCAGACCATAACACTGCGCCTCACAGAGTGTGAAATCTGTTGTTCTCCCAGTCTCTTTCCTTGAAGAGAATTGGCGGTAATATGGCGGAGGTCCCCGGGGCATCGATCGGTCTGCTAGCTTTAACTCCTGGTTCAAAGCATTCGAACTCTGCGGGCAGCCTGGATTGGGCATCGTCCCACAGCAACATCCCATCTCAACTGTTTCATTCAAAAGTTTGCAGTGTGTCCAGTCTGCAAGAAACACGGGAGGGTGGGGGGAGTTAGAATGGTCAGCTTGAAGTCAAATGGTAAAGAAAATCCGTTGGCGTGTAAAACGGGCGGCCGATTCATGATCGCCCGCTTTTGTGCTGTCGCTGAAGACCAATTTCACTCCCACTGTCCTAAAAAGTGTATATTAATGCTTTGTGGATTGGTTTGTAGTTTTATTGTTTTTATGTGTCGTATCGTGCTGTGTTTTGTTTGGCTTCTGTCTATTATTTACACTGTAAATAAATCCGACCCGGTAGTTTAGCCTGTACATATTCGTCGGGTGATATTATTCTTCACTTTCGTGGGCATCCCATGTAATCGTCAGTGAGTGCTGTGCTACGATTAGGGGCTGATTGTTAAACCTGGGAAAGCAAGCGGTGAATAAAAATGCTCGATTCAAATGGGTCTGCTTGCAGAAACTGCCGCCCAGCCAGGAGCACAAGACCATTCGGGGGTGGGGGCGCGGGCGAGCTGCAGGGAAAGCCTCGACAACCTGTTCCAAATTTGCTTTCTACTAATTTCCATTTATGGTCTCTGGTTCTGTCTTCTTCCAGGCTGACACTCCAGTGCAGTATTGAGGGAGTGCTGCACTGTCGGAGGTGCCGTCTTTCGGAGGAGACGTTAAAGCCCAGGCCCTGTCTGCCCCCTCAGGTGGTCATAATAAAAGATCCCGCGGCATTATTCGATCATCATCCAGGCTGACGGTGCAGCACTGCGGGAGGTCGCTCTGTGCTGAAGTCAGCGCTGCCACACTTTCCCAATGAGACACTGTGGGGAGCTGTGGCTGGGGATTGATTCAGTTCCCCAATAATCTCGTGTCGATGGGCGGGGGTGGAGGTGGGCTTCCTCACCGATCGCTCACTTCTCCTCGCTTCTCTTTGAACAGGTTTGGCCGTCGGTCTCGGAATCGGAGCCTTGGCAGAAGTTGCCAAAAAAAGCTGGAAATCCGAGGAGCGCGAGGGTAAGCAAAAGCATGTTTATTGTTTAAGGCCCCATGATCCCAGGAGAGCGGCTCTTGATCGCGGACCTGCAGTCTGGGTCCGTCGCACTGCTCTGTTCATCGGTGTTGCCACTGGTGACTGAACAATCTTACCGGGCTGGCAGAGACTGATGGCAATGGGTTGGGACCCACACAAAGAGGTTGTTTCTACTGGTTGGGGAACCGGTAACAAGAGGGCACAGAGCCAGGATTATCACTGCGAGAATGAATGGGGAAGTTAGAAGCAATGCTTCTCACACAGAGAGTTATTGTAACAGGGAATGATTTATCACAAGTGGCTAATAAGACAGGCAATATAACATCATTTAAAAGGGAATTGGATAAGTATCTGAAAAGCAGGGATATTAAAGGATATGGGGTGCAGGGAGAGCAGGGATGTGCGATTACAGAGAATACAGCACCAGTTGAAAAGCTAGAACATACACATGGACTGACAGACTGGCCTCCTGTACCGTAATTTCTGTGATTTACAGGAGTGGCTGGGAGTGTGTCAGTATTTACAGGGGGTCCCTGGGAGTGTCAGTATTTACAGGGGGTCCCTGGGAGTGTCAGTATTTACAGGGGGTCCTGGGAGTGTGTCAGTATTTACAGGGGGTCCCTGGGAGTGTCAGTATTTACAGGAGGTCCTGAGAGTGTGTCAGTATTTACAGGGGGTCCCTGGGAGTGTCAGTATTTACAGGGGGTCCTGGGAGTGTGTCAGTATTTACAGGTGGTCCCCGGGAGTGTCAGTATTTACAGGGGGTCCTGGGAGTGTGTCAGTATTTACAGGGTGTCCCCGAGAGTGTGTCAGTATCTACAGGGGGCCCCCGGGAGTGTGTCAGTATTTACAGGGGGTCCCTGGGAGTGTGTCAGTATTTACAGGGAGCCCCCGGGAGTGTGTCAGTATTTACAGGGGGTCTCCGGGAGTGTGTCAGTATTTACAGGGGGTCTCCGGGAGTGTGTCAGTATTTACAGGGGGCCCCCGGGAGTGTGTCAGTATTTACAGGGGGCCCCCGGGAGTGTGTCAGTATTTACAGGGGGTCTCCGGGAGTGTGTCAGTATTTACAGGGGGTCCACAGGAGTGTGTCAGTATTTACGGGGGTCCCTGGGAGTGTGTCAGTATTTACAGGGTGTCCCCGGGGGTGTGTCAGTATTTACAGGGGGTCCCTGGGAGTGCGTCAGTATTTACAGGGTGTCCCCGGGGGTGCGTCAGTATTTACAGGGGGTCCCTGGGAGTGCGTCAGTATTTACAGGGTGTCCCGGGGGTGTGTCAGTATTTACAGGGGGGTCCCCGGGAGTGTGTCAATATTTATAGGGGGTCCCCGGGAGTGTGTCAGTATCTACAGGGGGTCCCCGGGAGTGTGTCAGTATTTACAGGGGGTCCCTGGGAGTGTGTCAATATTTATAGGGGGTTCCTGGGAGTGTGTCAGTATTTACAGGGGGGCCCCAGGAGTGTGTCAGTATCTACAGGGGGTCCCCGGGAGTGTGTCAGTATTTACAGGGGGTCCCCGGGAGTGTGTCAATATTTATAGGGGGTCCCCGGGAGTGTGTCAGTATTTACAGGGGGGTTCCCGGGAGTGTGTCAGTATTTACAGGGGGTCCCCGGGAGTGTGTCAGTATTTACAGGGGGTCCTGGGAGTGTGTCAGTATTTACAGGGTGTCTCTGGGAGTGTGTCAATATTTACAGGGTGTCCCTGGGAGTGTGTCAATATTTACAGGGTGTCCCTGGGTGTGTGTCAATATTTACAGGGTGTAGGGTGTCCCAGGAGTGTGTCAGTATTTACAGGGGGTCCTGGGAGTGTGTTAGTATTTACAGGGTGTCCCCGGGAGTGTGTCAGTATTTACAGGGGGTCCCCAGGAGTGTCTCAGTATTTACAGGGGGTCCCCAGGAGTGTCTCAGTATTTACAGGGGGTCCCCAGGAGTGTCTCAGTATTTACAGGGGGTCCCCAGGAGTGTCTCTGTATTTACAGGGGGTCCCCAGGAGTGTCTCAGTATTTACAGGGGGTCCCCAGGAGTGTCTCAGTATTTACAGGGGGTCCCCGGGAGTGTCTCAGTATTTACAGGGGGTCCCCGGGAGTGTGTCAGTATTTACAGGGGATCCCCTGGAGTGTGTCAGTATTTACAGGGAATCCCCGGGAGTGTGTCAGTATTTACAGGGAATCCCCGGGAGTGTGTCAGTATTTACAGGGGGTCCCCAGGAGTGTGTCAGTATTTACAGGGGATCCCCGGGAGTGTGTCAGTATTTACAGGGGGTCCCCAGGAGTGTGTCAGTATTTACAGGGGATCCCCGGGAGTGTGTCAGTATTTACAGGGTGTCCCCGGGAGTGTGTCAGTATTTACAGGGGGTCCCCGGGAGTGTGTCAGTATTTACCGGGGATCCCCGGGAGTGTGTCAATATTTACAGGGAATCCCCGGGAGTGTGTCAGTATTTACAGGGGTCCCCGGGAGTGTGTCAGTATTTACAGGGAATCCCCGGGAGTGTGTCAGTATTTACAGGGGTCCCCGGGAGTGTGTCAGTATTTACAGGCGGTCCCTGAGATTAAGTTAACACATTCTTCAACTAGCATCACCAAAAGAGAGATTAACTGGTAATTCATTACATTGCTATTTGAGGGGTCTTTCTGTGTTTAGATAGAGTAAATGAAGGGAATCTGTTTTCAGTGGCTGAAGGGTCGATAACCAGAGGACACAGATTTAAGGTGATTGGCAAAAGAACCAGAGACGACATGAGGAAAAACTTTTTTACGCAGCGAGTGGTTAGGATTTGGAATGCACTGCCTGATAGGGTGATGGAGGCAGATTCAATAGTAGCCTTCAAAAGGGAAATGAATAAATACTTAAAGGAGAAAAAATTGCAGGGATATGGGGAAAGAGCGGGGAGTGGGACTAACTGGATTGCTCTTCGAAAGAGCCGGCGCAGACTCGATGGGCCGAATGGCCTCCATCTGTGCTGTACTAATGTATGATTCTATGTTTCTCTGATAAAATGGTCACTGCATTTCCCAACACTTCAGAAGCAATTACTTGTACCTGAAATGCTTTGAGCTGTTTGAGACCCGTGATAAGGTGCAATTATTTTATATTTGGTTTTATTTATTAAGGTTTGATGTGATATCTATATCTATATCTATATATATCTATATCTAGCATGCAACCTTCATACTCCAGATACCATACTTTGTATGACCCTTTGAAAACAATACTTTGAAAACAATCCTTAAAATAAACCTGGGGATTCATCTTCAATGGTGGCAGGACAGGTTGATGAGGCTGTTTTTTTTAAAAAGTATACGGGATACTGGGTGTTATAAATAGAGGCGTAGAGTACAAAAGCAAGGAAGTTCTGCTGAACCTTTTATAAATCACTGGTTAGGTCTTAGCTGGAGTATTGTGTCCAACACTATAGGAAGGATGTCCAGGCCTTGGAGAGGCTGCAAAGGAGATTTACCGGGATGATACCAGGGATGAGGGGCTTCAGTTATGTGGAGAAGCTGGGGTTGTTCTCCTTCGAGTAGAGAATCCAGTCACTGACCTGCAGCCTGAAATTTATAAGCAGTTGCAACTGGCCCCTTGATGAACCTCAGCATTTTATAACGACCAGCGTGTACCTATTTAGAGCAGCGGGATTAAAGATTAGCATTCCATCACCCATGTGCCCGGACCCCAGACTCTACCGGAGCAACGCTGTGGGAGACCAGCTAAAATCTAGAAGTTGTGTATATACATATTCCGCTGTGGGAGTTCATCCATCGGTTGATGTCTCCAACCTTGGGAGAGGGAGCGGGGGGGGGAGGGGAGTGGAGAAAGTGAAGCAAGCAGCCATGGTCAGGGTGAGGTGATGATAGGTGTGTATATATAGACGACGACTCTCCATTTGACCTCTGGCGCAATCGGTAACCGGAACACTATTTATGTACAAAAGTTGGATCACCTTACCAAAACAGAAACCCTTTTAGAAAGGTCTTGCTTTTTATTCTCCTTGCTCCCGCTCTTGGTTGTTTCGGTCCTTTATTTTAAAGAAAGAAAGAATTTGCCTTTATCTAGCACCTTGCCGCTCCTTAGTAGCGCCTCGCAGACAATGAATTACTTTGAAGGGCAGTAACTGCTGTCGGGTAGGGAGCCTGTGTTGCACAGCAAGATCCCTTAAACAGCATTGATTGAATGGCTGGTTAATCTGCGCTTTGGGTGATGTTGGTTGAGGGAGGAATGTGGCCTAGGACCCGCCGCCCACCCCCCCCCCCCCCCTCCACCTGCTCTTCTCTGAATAGCACCACCAGAGCAGGCGGTCTGGGCCTCGGTTTAATGTCTCATCCAAAGGGCGGAATTTGAATTGTTGCTTTGACGTACTTTTCGAGGCTGTGGGGTTCTGAGCAATGGTCTTTTTTTTGCCTCTTTATGCCAAGTTTCTTTATTCTTGACACACCAGCCACCGGACTTAAGGGTGATGTCTGAGTCCGGACCCTCCACCTGCCATGTGATGAAAGGTGGGAGCCTGGGTCCACGCTGGGGGACAGAGCGCCGAATTCTTTGGCTGCAGCTGGTTGGGTGATTTTGCCGGTGTGGTACATTGAAGGGAAAAATCTTTCCACACAGTGGGTTACTAGAACAGGGAATGCTCTACCACGAATGCCTACTGGACGTCCCAGAGCACTTCACAGCAAATGAAGTACCTTTTGAAGTGTGGTCACTGTTGTAACGTAGGAAACGCGACAGCCCATAATGATCAGATAATCTGTTTTAATGATGTTGGTTGAGGGATAAATATTGGCCAGGGAGAACTTCCCTGCTGTTCTCCCAATAGTGCCACGGGATCTTTTATGTCCACCTGAGAGTGCAGGTCGCATCTGAAAGACCGCACTCCCTCAGCACTGCATTGGAGTGTCAGCCTGGATTTATTGTGCTCAAATCTCTGGAGTGGGACTTGAACCCACGACCTTCTGACTCAGAGGCGAGAGTGCGACCACACTGAGCCACGGCTGACACTAATGGGATGAGAACAGACCGCTCCGGTTAAAGAACCATCACCGGTACAGACTCGATGGGCCAATTGGCCTCCTTCGCTGCTGGGTCATTACTATGATCCTTGTGTACAGCTATGGCCCCACTCTATCAGGGGTTGGTTGAGAGGTATCTTGAGGTCTAGTAGACATGGTTATGATGTGGCTACACCAGAGCCAGCGATTTACAATGAGCGATTAAACCAAACTCTGTTTTTCTTTTTGGTGCGTTGGTTCCAGGGATCACCTTGGGGTTTTAATTTGGAACCCATTCCCATCCCGTCTGTTTATAATGAGGGTCGCTGACTTAACTGTGACTGAATTAGTCACTCTCCGTTTCTGATCACAGGGGATTTGTACTGGTGTTTTCGGGATCCCATGCCGTGATACTGCCCAGTTTTCCATGAAAACTGTAAATCCGTGACCTTGGTCATGACCCGAGCTGTGTCAGGTTATCGTGCATTGAGTGGCCTGCAGTGAACCTGGGGCACTGATAGGTGTGGTTGGAGTTCTGGTGTGGAACCTGATCAACTGGAATGGTTCTGGGCCTGAACATGTTTGATTTTTTTTTGGTGAATCGTTTGTTTGAGTCTGCGAGCTGGTTGAGACTTCGTACCCTGACCAGATTATAAGAAGCCTCATCACTCGCAAATGTTCAAAGAGAAAAGAAATTCTCATCCTTGTGTTTAAATCCGCTCCCCCCTCGCTATCTCTGTAGCCTCTTCCACACACACACCCTCCCCCCAAAACTCTCTGTTCCTCTGATTCCAATTTCTTGGGGATCTCTCCCTCCCTTCCCACCACCATTGGCGGCCGTGCCTTCAACCGTCTAGGCCTCACGCGCTTGGAATTCCCTCCATAAACCTCTCCACCTCCCTCTGTTCCTTTTAAGACGCTCCTTAAAACCCACCTCTAAGACCAAGCTTTGGTCACACCCCCCACCCCACCCTCCGTCCCTCTAATATCTCCTTCTTTGACTGTCCAGTATTGTTTTCTACATTAAAGGCAAGTTGCGGTTGAAATTTGCCACCTCGTTTTGAACAGATTAACCGATTTTCCCTGCCCAACACTCTTCTTTGCAAGCCCCTCCCTCTGTCTTGCGATCTTCCCGCTGGAACATCCGAGCTGGCACACCAGACACCTTGTCTAAGCGAACACCTTGTCCTTCCCAGTAATCCACGGGGCCGGCCCATCCACGAGAGCTTGTGCCCCAGCAAGTGTGCGGCCTAAGCCCCCGCTGCTGTCTAAAGGCAGAAACCGGAGTCGACGAGGAGGGCCCCATCAAAGCCAGCTGCTGATATCTGGCAGGGAAGCACTAAAACCTCCCCCCCCACCACAAATGTTGGAAATCTGAATAGAACCAGAAAATGCTGGGATTACACAACTGATTAGTTGGCATCTGAAAAGAGAAAAGGCCTGTTGAGATTTTGGAAGGGTGGGTCATTGCACACCCTAAACATAATCCCAGCGTCGCCCTTTAAGATGCCAATGGATCTGCTCTGTTTCCAGCAATTTCTCTTATTATTTCTGAGGGAGCCTCCCTCACTGAACTTCTGGGCCTGTGTGCGTGTCTGTGTACGTGCCTGGGTCTGTGTCTGTGTCTGTGCACATGTGCTTATGTGTGTGTATGAGTTTGCGTGTTTATCTGAGTGTTTGTGTGTATATATGTGCATGTGTGTGTATGTGCTTAATCTGCCTGTGCTCTCTTTTGAAAGAGGGAAAAAAAAAGTTACCCTGCTCGTTTTTTTTAATAAAAGTGTCCACATTCTTTAACTTGTGGCGAGCAGGGAGCGGTGTTGTGCAGAACTTGTAGAAACTTGTGGGCAAGTGTCAATGTGACTGAAAGCCACACAGAAGAGCTTAAATTATAGGCCAGCACTTCTAAATTTGAACAGCAGTATCTGATTGATTGTATTGCACCTTCTGAAGGTGACTCAAAGTAACTTGCTAGTGGCAAATGGTGTTTGTACAGGTGTGGTGACCTAAAGCGGTTTGAGTCGGAGCTGGAGTGCCAGTGTGTGAACCCTTTCCCACGAGAATCCACAGTCTGTTCGTATCACTCTTCATCTTTGATTTAGAAGCTTCTGGGCTTGGGCCTCACACCAGAAAGGCATAGTTTAAGCCGGCACGCCAGGGCGTCACCCTGTTGCCGTCCTTTCGGATGAGACGTTAAACCGCTGATAACTTGCTGCGGTCATTAGAAGAATGAATACCTTGCTGATCCGATATTATCGACGTTTGATTTGTTTGGAGCTAGACGGAGAGGAAGGGGGGGGAAATAAAAAAAATTAAAATCTGGCTAATTTTATCTCCTCCCTCACCCTTCCCCCCCCCCCCCCCCCCCCAGAAGTGTTTAGATTCTCGCTGGGGTACAGTTCCGCACATGGCCTCCAGTACCTCAGCAAACGGCCGCTCCTAGTGACTGACTCCAGTACAACTTCGCGCCTTTAATGTACTGACAGATCCCCAAGCTCCTTCACAAAATAAAAATGGTTTGCCAAGTCAGAGAAGGAGAAACTTGGACAGGTGATCACATTCTTCTAAACGCCAGGGAGTTTATGCTTGTCTTGTTCCTCTGCCCTGTCTGCCTGTTCCTTTTCAGCCGGTGCCTTTCTCTTTAAGGTTGACTATCTGACGATTTCCTGGCCCCAGGGGTGTTCAGATGGCGGTGTGATACGGTGACGTTTGTGCGAAGTTTTCCCCTGTTTATCTTGAAAGGCTCCGTTAAAATAACAGATGGCAGAATTTCAGACCAGTGTTTCTCACTAATAACAAACCGAGCCAATTCCAACCCCCCCCAAGAAAGGTTTTCACTCACTCGCCCCAAATTTGATCAGATTGCTTTTGCGGCTGGTTGCTCAAGGCCTCCCTCACATTCTCCTGTCTCAACCCTCAGGCTTTTAAAAGCCAAGCATGCTGTCACCTCTCACTCCTCCCCGAATTACCGCCTCCCCCCCCAACCGCTTTCCCATATTAGCAACAGGAGGAGGCCATTCAGCCCCTCGAGCCTGTTCAGTTATTCAATTAGAAAAAAAAACTTGCATTTCTACAGCGCCTTTCATGACCTCAGGAGGTCTCAAGGCGCTTTACAGCAAGTGAAATACTTTGGAAGTGTACTCACTGTTGTAATGTGGGAAACGTGGCAGCCAATTTGTGCACAGTAAGCTCCCACAAACAGCAACATGATAATGACCAAATAATCTGTTTTTGTTATGTTGATTGAGGGATAAATATTGGCCAGGACACCGGGCAGAACTCCCCTGCTGATGGCTGATCTGTATCTTAACTCCATTTACCCGCCTTGGTTCCGTAACCCTTAATACCCTTACCCAACAAAAATCTATCAATCTCAGTTTTGAAATTTTCAGTTGACCCCCAGCCTCAACAGCTTTTTGGGGGAGAGCGTTCCACATTTCCACTACCCTTTATGTGAAGAAGTGCTTCCTGACATCGCTGCTGAACGGCCTGACTCTAATTTTAAGGTTATGCCGCTCGTTCTGGACTCATAGGGGTAAAAATTCACTTGGTTGCGCCTCCCGTTAGCGCCTTAAGAGGGCGCTAATGGGGCGCAAAGCCGCTAACGCCCGTGCGCAGCGATGTTTGCGCCGCTCGAGAACTTAACTTGAGATTGTGCGGCGGCGCTAAAACTTACCGCTGCAACCACCTGCGCGCGCAGATTGTGACGTCATTCCATGGTGCAACGCCCTTGTGGCACCCCGTAGCGGAAATTGAGTGGCGCCCCCTGCCTTACCGCCTGGCGCTTCCAACGACCAGAAGACTGGAACGCTATCAATCGCTGTGGGGCCGGGGGGGGCGCTATTTAAAGGGGGCCTCTTCCTGTCTTTTATTGTTGGTGGCATTTTTGAACTACGCATTCTGAGAGAGAGAGGGAGAGACTTCTGGAGAGATTCAACGTTGTGTGAAGGAGTTTTGGGTACTGAGCAGCACTTTGCAGGTTCATTTTGATTTGCCATTCCTTGTATCGATTTAGCAGAGACCGTGGGAGCTGCACTCTGAGCTCTTTGCCTGGTGCTCTCCATTGTTCTTTCCAGCACATTTGATGTGCAAGTCTCTCCAGGCCGAGATTCAAGGCAGCAATGAACAGGATGTGGATGGAAAGCAAGATTAACCATCCCCTTTAAGAACTGGCCCGTGCCATTGTGTGTGTGTTCCATTGCTGACTGACATTACATGAGCTTCGCCAGCGCTCCGAGTTAGCGCCTCACTGCTCGGCCTTTGCGCCTTAAGAGAGGTGTGCAGCGCCTGCTTTAGCGCTCCACTCACCTCCCGGGGCGGTAAAAGTGAAGTTTCCCGTCAGTGCCGATAATTAGCGCCAGGCGCTAATATTTGCGTCCGGACGATATTTGCGCCCCAAATGGGGCGCGACCTAATTTCTACCCCATAGTTTCTCTCTCTCTACTCTTTAATCTACACTTTACAGCCTTTGTTGTGCCTGCGATGTGAACTTTGACCCTTCACTTTCTCATTAACGAATGAAGCAACTGGCTTTGAATAGAGGCTCTCTTCCTCTTCCCCCCCCCCCCCTTCCTCCTCCTCTTCACCCCCTTCCTCTTCCTCTTCCCCCCTCCTCTTCCTCTTCCCCCCTCCTCTTCCTCTTCCTCCCTCCTCTTCCTCTTCCCCCCTCCTCCTCTTCCTCTTCCCTCCTCCTTCAGTCTTTATGGTAGAGGACACTAAGAATATCCCAACACTGGCCAAACAGGGGGCTCTAGGGGGGGAGGAGCTAAATACGATTAAAATCACTAAGGAATTGGTATTCAGTAAAATAATGGGACTCAAGGCGGATAAATCCTCTGGACCTGATGACTTACATCCTAGGGTCTTGAGGGAAGTGGCAGTAGGGATTGTGGATGCTTTGGTAATAATTTTCCAAAATTCCCTGGACTCAGCAAAGGTCCCGGCAGATTGGAAAACTGCTAATGTAACACCCTTATTTAAAAAGGGTAGTAGGCAGAAGGCTGGAAATTATAGACCAGTTAGCCTAACATCTGTGGTGGGTAAAATTTTGGAGTCTATTATTAAGGAGACAGTAACGGAACATTTAGATAAACATAATTTAATAGGACAAAGTCAGCATGGCTTTATGAAGGGGAAGTCATGTCTGACAAATTTGCTTGAGTTCTTTGAGGACATAACGTACAGGGTGGATAAAGGGGAACCAGTGGACGTAGTGTATTTAGACTTCCAGAAGGCATTCGACAAGGTGCCACATAAAAGATTATTGCTCAAAATCTTTTAAAAAGTTATAAAAATAAACTTACCTGTCTTTAAAGTCTCTAAAAAAGATATACCTGTTAAAAAAAATTCAAAAAAATACTTAATTCACTACTTACCTTCTTAAAAGTGGGTCTTACTCCTCCTTTTTACATTTCTAAAATCTTCAGTACTTACCTGCGCGTCCAAAGCATGAAGTGCACAGCGTGCGCGCAGCCTGTAGCGCGCACACGATGCACCGAGGAACCGCCCCCTTTTCAAAAGAGCAATTGCCGGTTTTCAGCGCATGCGCAGGGCATGCAGAAAACCGGCAATTGGAGTGGGAATACGCTGCGTACTCTCGCGTCGCGGGATCAATTTCTGGGCCATTATCTTAATGGCGAGAAACTGGAAAGTACTGCAGTACAAAGGGATCTGGGAGTCCCAGTGCAAGAAAATCAAAAAGTTAGTATGCAGGTGCAGCAGGTGATCAAGAAGGCCAACGGAATGTTGGCTTTTATTGCTAGGGGGATAGATTATAAAAACAGGGAGGTATTGCTGCAGTTATATAAGGTATTGGTGAGACCGCACCTGGAATACTGCATACAGTTTTGGTGTCCATACTTAAGAAAAGACATACTTGCTCTCGAGGCAGTACAAAGAAGGTTCACTCGGTTAATCCCGGGGATGAGGGGGTGGACATATGAGGAGAGGTTGAGTAGATTGAGACTCTACTCATTGGAGTTCAGAAGAATGAGAGGCGATCTTATTGAAACATAAGATTGTGAAGGGGCTTGATCGGGTGGATGCGGTAAGGATGTTCCCAAGGATGGGTGAAACTAGAACTAGGGTGCATAATCTTAGAATAAGGGGCTGCTCTTTCAAAACTGAGATGAGGAGAAACTTCTTCACTCAGAGGGTAGTAGGTCTGTGGAATTTGCTGCCCCAGGAAGCTGTGGAAGCTACATCATTAAATAAATTTAAAACAGAAATAGACAGTTTCCTAGAGTAAAGGGAATTAGGGGTTACGGGGAGTGGGCAGGAAATTGGACATGAGGCTGAGTTCGGATCGGTCAGGGCCCTGTGGGTGGCGGAGCGGGCCCAGGGGCTGAGTGGCCGGGTCCTGCTCCTACTTCTTGTATTCTTTAGATTTGAGGTTAGGATCAGATCAGCCATGATCATATTGAATGGCGGAGCAGGCTTGAGGGGCCGATTGGCCTACTCCTGCCCCTATTTCCTATTTCTTATGTTCCTCCTCCTCTTCCCCCCCTCCTCCTCCTCTTCCCCCCCTCCTCCTCCTCTTCCCCCCCCTCCTCCTCCTCTTCCCCCCCCTCCTCCTCCTCTTCCCCCCCCTCCTCCTCCTCTTCCCCCCCCCTCCTCCTCTTCCTCTTCCCCCCCTCCCTCCTCCTCTTCCCCCCCTCCTCCTCCTCTTCCCCCCCCACCTCCTCCCCATCTCATCCACTCTCCCTCCCCTCCCTGTCAGAGATTGGTGCTCATACTCTAAATATTTTGAAAACCTGAAATTGAGAATCCAGTGTTAATGGGGACACGTGTTGTGTTTGACCTTCAGTAAGCTTGCCTGAATTGGCAGGGCTGGCTCTTTCTGAAGGTTGTCTCTGTAATCCTTGTTGATTGTGGCTCTGTGAGCTGTGCTTCCACTTGTTATTGTCCCGCAGATTTTTGGCAGTCGTTCCTCTGGACTGTTTTAAAAAAAAATATTTCTCACAAGGTCAGGCCTCTCGGCACAGGCTGGGGATTGAGGGCAGGTCTCTGGGTACAGGCTGGGGATTGAGGGCAGGTCTCTGGGTACAGGCTGGGGATTGAGGGCAGGTCTCTGGGTACAGGCTGGGGATTGAGGGCAGGTCTCTGGGTACAGGCTGGGGATTGAGGGCAGGTCTCTGGGTACAGGCTGGGGATTGAGAGCAGGTCTCTGGGTACAGGCTGGGGATTGAGGGCAGGCCTCTGGGTACAGGCTGGGGATTGAGGGCAGGTCTCTGGGTACAGGCTGGGGATTGAGGGCAGGCCTCTGGGTACAGGCTGGGGATTGAGGGCAGGTCTCTGGGTACAGGCTGGGGATTGAGGGCAGGTCTCTGGGTACAGGCTGGGGATTGAGGGCAGGTCTCTGGGTACAGGCTGGGGATTGAGAGCAGGTCTCTGGGTACAGGCTGGGGATTGAGGGCAGGTCTCTGGGTACAGGCTGGGGATTGAGGGCAGGCCTCTGGGTACAGGCTGGGGATTGAGGGCAGGTCTCTGGGTACAGGCTGGGGATTGAGGGCAGGTCTCTGGGTACAGGCTGGGGATTGAGGGCAGGTCTCTGGGTACAGGCTGGGGATTGAGGGCAGGTCTCTGGATACAGGCTGGGGATTGAGGGCAGGTCTCTGGGCACAGGCTGGGGATTGAGGGCAGGTCTCTGGGTACAGGCTGGGGATTGAGGGCAGGTCTCTGGGTACAGGCTGGGGATTGAGGGCAGGTCTCTGGGTACAGGCTGGGGCTCTGGGTGTAATTCACTGTCTTTAAATTGTTGCTATCACCAAGTAAAAGATTACCTGGCAAACTTTAAGCATTGCCTGTACAAACCGGGCGTAAACAATGCCCTCCTGTCACCGTGTCTAATTTCTTCCTTTAACAGTTTTCCTTTCACATTTTATTGACAACCCCCCTATTTTTTATAAAGCTGTGTATCCTCTAACTCCCTGGGCGCCAGTATGGGCGATCCGTTTGTGCTCTCTCTCTCTGTCTCTCTCTCTCTCTCTGTCTCTCTCTCTCTCATAATTTTGTCACTCTTTTAATTTAATTTTTCCCATTATAAATTCCTCTTGGGTAGACGTAGAAGATCCCACGGCACTATTTTGAAGAAGAGCAGGGGAGTTCTTCCCGGTGTCCTGGTCAATATTTATCCATCAATCAACATCACTAAACAAAAACAGATTGCCTGATAATTATCACATTGCTGTTTGTGGGATCTTGCTGTGCGCAAATTGGCTGTAAAGCGCTTTGGGACGTCCTGAGGTTGTGAAAGGCGCTATAGAAATGCAAGTTCTTTATTTTCCTTCTTTACACGCTCCCTTGATCAGCGGGGGGGGGGGGGGGGGGGGGTTGGGGGAATCGGCCGCCCCTGCTCGCTATTCAGCGAGGCCTGCTGGAGTGTGCGGCTATGCATGGTCGTTGGGTGGGATGATCCCACATCGGAGCAGCCAGCCCACGCTCCGTGGTAAGGCGAATGGCGGAGCAGGCTCGAGGGGCCAAGTGGCCTATTCCTGCTCCTATTTCTTATGTTCTTCTTAAGGCCCAAATGGGGCTGGGCAGTGCCTTCAGGATGGTGGGAGAAACTTGAAGGAAAGATAAAAGGGCCACTCAAGGGTTAAAGAGCAGGTTGGCCGAGGCACGATGGGCCAAATGGCCTCCGTCTGCGCCGTATCATTGTATGAGCGGTGTGTACAAAACACCTGTTTCCTGACTCGTGGGGATTATCAGTTGGAAAAACACAACGTGGTCAGCACCTCTTGTATGTTTTTGATGTCTTTTATCTATTTATCTAAATGACTTGCTGAACATCAACAGAACACGGCGGTGAGAAAGCACCAGGAAAGAAAATAAAGGGGTGGGTGGGTGGGGTGGTGGTGAGGGGAAGGACGGTTGCCGGCACTACAAGTCTCACACCTTGGACAGGGAAGTGCTTGGTCTGTCTCCAAGGTCACTTTGCTGTAATCTCCTCGGCCAACTGCCAGGAGGCTGAGAGAAACCCGCCTGCTGGATGAGGCCGTTCTGACTTGTGCCGTCTGCCGGAATGCAGGCTGCAGTTGTTTTGTTATTTAAAGGGGGCCGCCATTCCATTTAAAGCTCCCGCCGCCATTTTTAGAAACCGTGTGAGGGCAAATATTTTAAAATATCTTTCGTGGCACTAAATAAGCTGGGAACCAACTTGCATTTGGACAGTGCACTTTCACCACCTCGGGCTGTCCCCAAAGCGCTCCACAGCCACTGAAGTACTTTGTCGAAGTTCAGTTACTGGGTAAAAGAGCAGGTGTTTGTTTAGGGGAGGGTGTGAAGCACAATTAACCCTTTCACTTCCCTCCACCTTGTGATCTCTTCAGACTGCACGGCCCCTGGAGTTTCTGTCTTGTGGTTAGTCCGTGTTTAAATCTCGTCTTTTGTTCCCAAATTTGTGGGGGGAGGGGGTGGTGGAGGTGGTGAATAAGCATATTGGCTTTCCACAGCGTCATCTGGTCTTTTTCAGGAACTTTAGTCACAGTTGTTGTCTCGCCTCTCACACAACATTGGGAATTATTAAACTGGGGCTGTGAGCGACAGCGGCGACTTGATTTCCAACACCTGTTCCAGAAGTTGTTGACGACGGGGCCGCTGTTCGAGTCCCAGAAATTCTTCTGCTTTTTGTTCTTAGTCTTTTTATAGAAGCACAGAAGTTTTACAGCACCGAGGGAGGCCGTTCGGCCCCTCGTGTCCGTGCTTGCTGTTTGCTGGAGTGATCCAGGCACTAATCTTCCTCTGCTTCAAATATTTGTCCAGTTTTTCCCCTTAAAGGATGCGATGGTCTCTGCCTGAACTGCTCCCTGTGACAAAGCATTCTGAGCTCGGACAACCCTGAGTGTAAAGAAACCTCTCTCAGCCTCTCATTGTGATGGTTTTAAGTTGACTCCTCCTCCTTCCCCAGCCTGCAAAGATAGTCGTTCCCCATTCACTCGGTCAATACCCTCCACAGTTTTTTTTAAAAACCTCTAATCTCCTCTTGGCTTTCTCTGCTCCACTGGAAATAGTCCCAGGATCTCGAATCTCTCCTCGTAGTTTACTGTCACTGGCATCACCCTGTATACACTCTGTGGTTTTAATGTTCTTTCTATAGTCGGGCGAATTGAAGTCTGGTTTCATTTACTCTTCACGAGAAATGTAGTTCTGATGTTAATTTAATGATGTAGATGCAGTAACTTTTATTCGGTGACTGTGTAATGACAGTGGACTTGTTGTTTAGGCTGAGGTTTTGAATTGGGATTCTGTATTGCCCGAAATAACCTGTTGGGGATTGACACCCAAGGTCAAACCGAATACTTCTCAACAGAAAAGACATTCACTTAGAGCCCAGGGGAGGAAAGAGGCTCTGGCAGCTGGGATACAGGGTGCATGTTTCTGAGGGCTGCCCAGATATAACCTGGATTAACTGACAGGAGCCGCTACGTTCAATCGCAGAACATCCTGACCGTTGCTTAAGGTTGTCTATCCATTCAACGTCGCCAAGGCTTCTGTGGGTGGCTGTTGTAATTATCGAGAGATGCAGTTGCCTATTGCCTTTTTGTTTCGGTGCAACCTGAAAAGGGCGTCGATCATGTTTCTGTGGGAAAGCTTGCCTGAGAGAAAGGCCAATGTTACAGTCAGTTGCTCCCTGTCTCTAAGTTTTGTGCCTGACCAGCAGGGAGACTAGGCCAGACTGAAGCTACCACACATGAACTTCTGTTAAATAATCGAGAGCCTCCATTCTAACCCCGCTCCCCCCCCGGCGCACGCCTGATAAAATTGGGCCATGTGGGGAGTTAAAATAGGGGCAGCGTACTTCCCTCCCCGCTCACACTGCTCTCCCATTCACTGCCATTTTAACTCTCGGGTCTATTCAGTCCACATCTACATTCCAGTGGCTGGTGTAGAGAGTGAGTTCTCTCTTACAATCCTGGGGATCTCGTATCCCCAGATATTCAGGCACACCCTGGATCGTAGGAGACTAAGTTCCGCTTACGGGAGTGGCTGCTGAAGATGAACCCGAGAAAATATCGGGTGTAAAAATCCCCAGAAATGTGACCTGCCATTTGCCTCCTCTTCTCACTCGATGAGGACATGGGGCCACGGCTCTCGGTGTGGGTGCAGCACGTTTAAAACAAACTAGTTGTCAGTGAAATTGTGACTTTCCGGTGATTGTAACACCAAGGACATTAAAAGAATACTGGCTGCTGAGTGTTCGCGCACCTGCTCTAGGTGTAACTGGCAGCTCAGACAGTGATCCAATGAGGAATGTGTCTCTCCCTCTCTCTCCGTGGAAGGACACATCTATAGAATTGTGTCAGTCCCTTTCTCTGGGAGGAGAAAGGGGGAGAGGGAGTGAGAGAGAGAGAGAGAGAAGGGGGAGAGGGAGTGAGAGAGAGAGAAGGGGGAGAGGGAGTGAGAGAGAGAAGGGGGAGAGGGAGTGAGAGAGAGAAGGGGGAGAGGGAGTGAGAGAGAGAGAGAAGGGGGAGAGGGAGTGAGAAGGGGGGAGAGGGAGTGAGAGAGAGAGAGAAGGGGGAGAGGGCGTGAGAGAGAGAGAGAAGGGGGAGAGGGAGTGAGAGAGAGAGAAGGGGGAGAGGGAGTGAGAGAGAGAGAAGGGGGAGAGGGAGTGAGAGAGAGAGAAGGGGGAGAGGGAGTGAGAGAGAGAGAAGGGGGAGAGGGAGTGAGAGAGAGAGAAGGGGGAGAGGGAGTGAGAGAGAGAGAAGGGGGAGAGGGAGTGAGAGAGAGAGAAGGGGGAGAGGGAGTGAGAGAGAGAGAAGGGGGAGAGGGAGTGAGAGAGAGAGAAGGGGGAGAGGGAGTGAGAGAGAGAGAAGGGGGAGAGGGAGTGAGAGAGAGAGAAGGGGGAGAGGGAGTGAGAGAGAGAGAAGGGGGAGAGGGAGTGAGAGAGAGAGAAGGGGGAGAGGGAGTGAGAGAGAGAGAGGCAGGTAAGGAAGGAGAGTGCAGCGCCTTGGGACGTTTTACTACATTGAAGGCGCTATATAAATGTAAATTGTTGACGAGAGTGGGAGACAGAGAGATGGAGCGAAAGGGAGACGGGCGAGGAGAGAGAGGGAGAGGGAGGGAGAGAGGGTAGGAGAAAAAGAGAGACAGAAAGGGTCAGAGATTTTTTCATCCCATTGAATGGGCAGAATTCAAGGCCCGAGCCCTAGGACAGTGTGCTCACCCCCAGTGCTACCTGCTCCTTGCTTCCCTTGGAGCAGGATTGCCTCACTGAGGTTTTCCAGGAGAACATCTTGCTGATAATTGAACCCTCCAACAGCTGTCACTCGAGGTTTATGGTGCCGCTGAGTTGCTAATCTGTCTCCCTCGCTTGGCTGAATTCCCGCCTCGTGGCTCCGTCACCTACTCTGTGCACCCGCTCACCTCGCTCTCACTTCCCTTCCTGCAGGTTATTTACACCGAAGCTTGGCGTCCGGTGACTGCGACTTCCCCACTCACCAGGTCTTCTCTCTCTAACCTTGGCAGCGATGTTCCCGTTAAACTGCGTGGTCAGTAGTGACATTCCGAGCACATTAGCAGCCGTTCATTTTAATGCGCGCAGGAATAAAGAGGAGCACAAAGAAACAATTGAAGGTCACCGGCTTCACAATGAAAAAATCTCACGTGTGGAACTTTGAGTGGGCCACGCACCCCGTTAAAGGGGTCGTGCACCCAAAAAAAGAATGAGAGGGAACATTGCTTGGCGGTGTCCTGAGCCGTGGGCCTTGTCCCTTCTGCCCGGGCCTATCGATAGAAAAAGCTAGAGTCCGGGGCTGGGTGTTTGTGAGCGTTTAGATGTGTGCCCTTGGACTTGCTATCTTGTTTTGACATTGTGTGCGCGTTCTGTCACCAACAGGTGGGAAAGCGATAATGGACGGCAGTCCCTTCTTATCTGAAGCCAATGCCGAGAGGATTGTGAACACTCTGTGCAAGGTGCGGGGCGCTGCTCTCAAACTGGGTCAGATGCTCAGCATTCAAGGTAAGAGACGCTGGTTGGATTGCCGATCTCTTCTCCCTGCCCCCCCCCCCCCCGGCATGCTGTTATGGGCTAAGCTTAAACAACAACGTGCATTTATATAGTGCCTTCAACACAGTAAAGCATCCAAAGTCCAGAACTAGTGGCCATGTAATATAAGATAATCACTAATAAATCCAATCGGGAATTCAGGAGAAACGTTTTTACCCAGAGAGTGATTAGAATGTGGAACTCGCTCCCACAGGGAGTGGTTGATGCGAATACCACTTATGGGGACGCTCGATAAACACACGAGGGAGAAAGGAATTGAAGGATATGTGGATGGGGTTGGATGAAGAGGGGTGGGATGAGGCTCCTGTGGAGTGTAAACACCGGCACGGACGTGTTGGGCCGAATGGCCGGTTTCCGTGCTGTACATTCTATGTAAGGTGCTTCACAGGAGCAAAATCCCTGCTCCTGTTATACAATGGCCCGTAATTTCCGATAGGAGGCTTCCTGCGTGCAGATACCTCCTATCGGAAAAAAATCTACGCTCTTACCTGAGGGCTCCCGAGGTCCGGACTCTTCTGATCCTGGGCCTGTCCACATTCGAAATGTGCAAGGCCCAGGTATCCCAGGGGCGCATGCGGTTCGCAAGCATCCCTGGGATCACGTGGGCCATGGGGAACCGATGGGAGAAGGGAATCCCCCTTCATACTTTTGACAGATAGACCTGTCAAAAGTATGAATGGGATCACCCCAAAAACACATCAAAACATTAAATAAATTTTAAAAAAACCATCACGTTTTTAAAATGAGTTAAAATTACATTAAATTAAATATTTTAAACAATTTAATTTTTGGAAAAAAATAAAGTTTTTTTACGGGTCTTAAAATAAACTTATCTTTTTTAAAAGTATTTTTAAATTATAAATGAGTGAATTTTTTTTTTTTACTCTTTTTTAAGCTCTTATGCTGCTAAAAGCAGGCCTTACGCCTGCTTTTACCAGGCATAAGATTTTTAAGGGTTTTCAGCGGGCAGAGGTTCTGCA
The DNA here is from genome assembly GCA_030390025.1 of Squalus acanthias. Classification (NCBI taxonomy): domain Eukaryota; kingdom Metazoa; phylum Chordata; class Chondrichthyes; order Squaliformes; family Squalidae; genus Squalus; species Squalus acanthias. The sequence continues at coordinate 133,442,299 of CM059433.1, forward strand.
GAAAGCGGAACTCCCCCCACCCCCCTCCCCCGCCAGTGGCCCTTCTCCAGGGTAGGCGTCCGATCTGTCAAGAGCATTCTTGACCGATCGGAAATGCCGGTTTTCAGCGCATGTGCTTCACATGCCTCAAACCGGCATTTCCGATGTCCCTACGGATGTGTACACAGCGCGCACACACCCGTAGGCATCGGAAAATACGGGCCGTAATGTTTCTTGTGTGATGCACTCATTTCATCACCTCGAATTACTCCCCATCACCAGTCACAGACCTGTACCCTCCACTTCTTCAGTGGTTAATCACTCTCGCCTCTGAGTCAGAAAGTTGTGGGTTCAAGTCCCACTCCAGAGACTTGAGCACAAAATCCAGGCCAACACTCCAGTGCAGTGCTGAGGGAGTGCTGCACTGTCGGAAGAGACGTTAAACCGAGCCCCCATCTGCCCTCTCAAGTGGATGTAAAAGATCCCACGGCACTACTTGAAGAAGAGCAGGGGAGTTCTCCCCACTGTCCTGATCAATATTTATCCCTCGACCAACATCATTAGTACACATGAACTGGTCACGATCACATTGCTGTTTGTGGGAGCTTGTGTGTAAATTGGCTGCTGCGTTTCCTACATTCCAACAGTGACTACACTTCGAAAGTACTTTATTGGCTGTTGCGCGCTTTGGGATGTTCTAAGGTCGTGAAAGCCGCGATATAAATGCAAGTTTTTTTTCTTTTTAGACTTGTACAGCTGAAAGACGCAACCCAATTCGGAAGGACTCCATCTCTAATTGTACCGCTAGTTTTTATTTTAAGCCTAGCAGAACTCCCGTGGCATTGCTCATACTGTTTTGTACTGGCAGAAGCATGATGGGCCAAATGGCCGCCTCCTGTGCTGTATCGTTCTATGAACAGGGGCATTAGCAGCAAAGTGTGATGGGAACGTACGATGGGAAGGTTGTTATAGGAAGTAGGTGTGAGATGGGGGTGGGTGGAGTCCATGCTATGTGCAAGACTTTTAATATATTGTAGATTTTCTTACATTTGTAACCAAGTGTAACCTCTGATGCGTGACATGTGAGGCATGACGGACTTAAAACCTTTATATATTTAGGTGTTGATGAACCCAGTCCGTAGTGTAGGACACTGCCAGAGTAGGAGCCAAGACTGGGTGACGGGAGAAGTATTCATTTTCTTTTTACTGGGATGTGGGCAACACTGTCAATTGCAGTATTTGTTGTTTATCCCTAACAACGAGTTGCATTTATATGGCGCCTTTAACATAGGAAAACGTCCTTCACAGCAGCGTAATCCAACAAAAATCTACAACGAGCCAAAAAAGGAGACATTAGGACAGATGACCAAAAGCTTGGTCAAAGAGGTGGGTTTTAAGGAGCGTCTTTAAGGAGGAGAGAGATGCGGCGAGGTTTAGGGAGGGAATTCCAGAGCTTAGGGCCCAGGCAGCTGAAGGCACGGCCGCCAATGGTGGAGCGATGAAAATCAGAGATGCTCAAGAGGCCAGAATTGGAGGAGCGCAGAGGTCTTAGGGGATTGTAGGGCTGGAGGAGGTTACAGAGATAGGGATGGGCCAGGCCATGGAGGGATTTGAACACGAGGAAGAGAATTTTAAATTTAAATCCCTAGTCATCTGTATAGTGTGAGACTAGAGTCATCAGTAGGCCAGCCAGGTAGGGTTGTCGGGTTCCCTTTCCTGAAGGGCATTAGTGAACCAATGTTTGTTGTGCTGTCAAGGTCATTGTTCCTGTTACCAGCTCTCAAATGGGCTGGATTTTGTGCTTAAGACTCTGGAGTGGGACTTGAACCCACGAGAGTGATGACCCACTGAAGAAGTGGAAGATCTAGTTCTGTGCTGGGGAGTAATTCGAGGTGATGAAGTGAGAGTATCACACAGGAAACATTGTTATAAGTTGAATGGAGTTTTTGCTCCTGTGAAGAGCCTTCCATAGAATACGGTTGACTAGGGATTTAAATTTAAAATGCTCATCCTACTGTTCAAATCCAGCACAGAAACAGGCCATTCGGCCCAACATTTAAAAAAACAAAATACAATTTCACAGCTTGCTCTGGTGAGATTTGAGCTCTCAACCTTTGGTCTACTAGTCCAGTACCATAACCACTAGGCTCCCCTACTGTAGGTGACCTCAGGCTTGCGTCTTAATGGTCTGGAGGCGAAGAGCTCCACGATGAATTAGAGTGGGAGCACGTGCAGGATATGGACTGTAGGAGGAACAAAAGAGTCAGAACGCCGGAATAATGCGGGGATAGAGAACGAAAGGAAATGCTGGAACAGAGCGGGTGTACCCTGACCGAGAGCAGATCCTCCCTAGGTATTCATGACATGGGCGACGTTACACTTTACTGAGAGATAAAGGGTTATTGAGGGGGAAAGAACAGCTTGGCACGAAAGAGATAACAGGAGCATCTTGGAGGGAGGGCTGGTGATGGCAGAGCTGTGTCTGACCTCACAGCCAGTTGCATGTCGTCGATGTGTGAGTGACTGAAACTCCGCATGGAACGCACCTCGGTGTACAACAGCGTCCGATACTGGCCCAAGGGGGTGTGAAGTCAGCGAGTATACACCTCCTTAGTTTACTGGTGTTGAGTTGCCTCCTTCCTGCAGTTACCCAGCGGCACAAGCCAAGGAACGGCAGCCACCCGAGTGATCTCACGTCATGTGAGAAACAGCAAACCTAAAGGAAGTAAGGCACGCAAGCTCAGACTCCACGATCTAGGAACAGGAGTTCCACTTCACACCCAAGAAAGACAGATCAGAGTATTTTCTAAATGCCGAGAAGCTAGGAACTGTGGAGGAGCAGAGAGATTTAGGTGACCCAAGTACAGAAATCACTAAAAGCTAGTGGACAGGTACAAAAAATAATTACAAATATTAATGGCATGTTGGCCTTTATCTCAAGGGGCTGGAATACAAGGGGGTGGAAGTGATGTTACAGCTGTACAGAGCTCTGGTTAGACCCCATCTGGAGAACTGCATTCAGTTCTGGGCACTGCACCTCAGGAAGGATATACTGGCCTTGGAGGGGGTGCAGTGCAGATTCACCAGAATGATACCCGGGGCTAAAAGGGTTAAATTATGAGGACAGGTTGCATAAACTAGGCTTGTATTCCCTTGAATATAGAAGATTGAGGGGTGATCTAATTGAGGTGTTTAAGATGATTAAAGGAGTTGATAGGGTCGATAGAGAGAAACTATGGTGGGGGAGTCCAGAACGAGACGGCATAGACTTAAAATTAGAGCTAGGCTGTTCAGGGGTGATGTCAGGAAGCACTTCTTCACACAAAGGGTAGTGGAAATCTGGAACTCTCTCCCCCAAAAAGCTGCTGACACTGAGGGTCAATTGAAAATTTCAGAACGGAGATTGATAGATTTTTGTTGGGCAAGGGTATTAAGGGTTACGGAACCAAGGCGGGTAGATGGAGTTAAGATACAGATTAGCCCTGATCGAATTGAATGGTGGAACAGGCTCAATTAGCCTACTCCTGTTCCTATGATTCACGGTAAGCAATGTCACGGGGAGATCTGCTAGTAAGCTTTTTAAAACTCTGTATAGCGTACACTCCTTGTCACAGTTCATTGTATCCTTTGACTTTCTATGAGCAATACCACTTGAGATCTGCGAATATATTTAAAATATTATGTCTGTACGCCCTCTTAGGGCGCTAACGGGAGGCGCAAAGCAACCGAATTTCTCCCCCCTTATGTTTTAAGCGCTGCCTCCTAATCGGGACTTTGATAAAGCTGCTTCCCGTCACCACCTACAGGTGTGTGGACAGGGGCACACGGCTAACTTATTTACAAAGTGCTTATTCACATCAACCTGGAAGGTTTGTCATGTCTGGCGAAAATTGGCTAATTCATCTTTAAGTCACTGAGGTGATAAATTGCTTTGTGAAAACAGGCTACTTCCAGATACATGGTTCAACTCATCGAGTTAACAACAACAACTTGTATTTATATAGCGCCTTTAACGTAGTAAACCATCCCAAGGCGCTGCACAGGAGCGATTATAAAACACAATCTGACACCGAGCCACAGAAGGAGATATTAGGATAGATGACCAAAAGCTTGGTCGAAGAGGTAGGTTTTAAGGAGTGTCTTCAAGGAGGACAGAGGTTTAAGGAGGGAATTCCAGAGCTTAGGCCCTAGGCAGCTCAATACAGGGCCGTATATGGTGGAGCGATTATAATCAGGGATGAGCAAGAGGCCAGAATTAGAGGAGCGCAGAGATCTCTGGGGGGGGGGGGGGTTGTGGGGCTGAAGGAGATTGCAGAGATAGGGAGGGGCGAGGCAATGGAGGGATTCGAAAACTAAGATGAGAATTTTGAAATTGACATGATGCCGGACCGGGAGCCAGTGTAGGTCAGCGAGCACAGGGGTGATGGGCGAACGGGACTTGGTGCGAGTTAGGACACGGGCAGCCGAGTTTTGGATGACCTCAAGTTTACGTAGGGTGGAATGTGGGAGGCCAGCCAGGAGTGAGTTGGAATAGTCAAGTCTGGAGGTAACCAAGACATGGATGAGGGTTTCAGCAGCGGATGAGCTGAGGCAAGGGCGGAGACGGGCGATGTTGCTGAGGTGGAAATAGGCAGTCTTGGCATCTCCACTTCTTTTAGATATTAGAAGCCAGTAAGAACTTGTGTTTTGTGGAAAATTGAAATAAATCGAGCTGGCCTTTGTGTTCAGGACACATGGACACTCTCAACAAGACAAATCCATTTAGCAAAATCAAAGCCCATGGGATTAAAGGGACAGAGACTGTGTGGATACAACACTGGCTCAGGGACAGACAGCAGAGAGTAGTGGTGAACGGTTGTTTTTCAGACTGGAGGGAAGAGTACAGGGGTCGGTATTGGGACCACTGCTCTTTTGACATTTATTAATGACCTGGACTTGGGTATACATTTCAAAGTCTGCAGGTGACATGAAACTTGGTGATGTAGTAAACAGTGAGGAGGATAGTAACAGACCAGGAGGACATAGACAGGCTGGTGAAATGGACCGATGAAATTTAACGCTGTGAAGTGTGAAGTGATTGATTTTGGTTGAAGAATAAGGAGAGGCAATATAAACTAAATGTACAACTTTAAAGGGGGTGCAGGAACAGAGAGACCTGGGGGTGTACGAGCACAAGTCTTTGAAGGTGGCAGGACAGGTTGAGAAGACTGTTAAAAAAGCAAAAGGGATCCTTGGTTTTATAAATAGACGCATAGAGTACAAAAGCAAGGAGGTTATGGTAAACCTTTATAAACCACTGGTGAGACACCAGCTGGAGTATTGTGACCAATTCTGGGCACCACACTTCAGGAAGGATGTAAAGACCTTGGAGAGGGTGCAGAGGAGATTTACTAGAATGTTACCAGGGATGAGGGACTTCAGTTACCTGGAGAAGCTGGGGTTGGTCTCCTTAGAGCAGAGAATGTTAAGGGGTGATTTGATGGAGGTATTCAAAATCGTGATGGGTTTTGATAGAGTAAATAAGGAAATAACTGGCAGAAGGGTTGGTAACCAGAAGACACAGATTTAGGGTCATTGGCAAAAGAACCAGAGATGACATTAGGAAACAATTTTTAATCAGCGAGTTGTTATGATCTGGAATGCACTGCCTGAAAGAGTGGTGGAAACAGATTCAATAATAACTTTCAAAAGAGAATTGGATAAATACTTGAAGGGGAAAAATTTGCAGGGCTCTGGGGAAAGAGCAGGGGAGCAGTGGGACTAATTGGTTAGCTCTTTCAAAGAGCCGGCACAGGCACGATGGGCCGAATGGCCTCCTTCTGTGCTGCATCTTTCAATGATTCTACCTGGAAATCATTACCTCAGTAGCCTTAAGAGAGAAAGCGCGAAGGAATGGGGTCTGCAGGGTTCAGTTCCAGAAAATGTGTGTAACCATGGATACGTCTGGCTCCCTCTTGAGATCTGTCCTTGTTGAGTAAGGAGCTGTGTGGAATACTGATACCGTGCTGCTAATGACCGTCCGTCCCTCCACTGGAACAGGGAGCGGGGGAGGGGAGTGGCGCCTCATCGCTGACTATAAACCACTGTAAATAACACAGCTACATTGGGGGGAATTTTATCACCCCCCACGACGGACAAGAAAGGGTCGGGAGTTGGGGTGGTTAAATCAGCAAATATACGAAACCCGACCCCAGCACCCCATGAACGCGACTACTCCCGTTTTAACCGCGGTGGGTTTGGAGGTGTCTGGGGCTCGGGAAACCCAGCAGCTAAAGGGAGGCGGGAGCTGCCAGATCCAGCAGGCAAGTGCTTTTTAGAGCACTGCTTGTGGGCCAGGAGGAGCAGGAGTGCTTCCCCCGGGCCCTCAAACAAATCTCCCTCACCCGGTCCCCAGCTCCGGCCTTCTACCGCAGGCTTCCCCGCCCGACAGTCGGTCAGCTTGTTAATCTGGCCGGGAAACGGAGTAAAAGAAATGAGACTGAGGTCCTGCCGTTAAATTCGCGAGCCTGACATTTCTGGGTTCCCCCGCCCCACAAACACGCTCCCTCCCTGTAAAGATCAGGGCTAATGTCTCTGCACGTCCTAGCAGGGAGGATTTTGTTTCGCTCGGCCCCTTCAGAGGTGTGGGGACTTAAGTGACGTATTATTCCAGACCGGGTAAGGACGGCAGGCTTCCTTCCCTAAGTAACATGTGTGAACCAGTGGGGTTTTCGGACACTCCGACAGCTTCACGGTCACTTTTACTGACCCCAGCTTTTTATTTACTTCTCAAACTGCCCTGGTGGGGTTTGAACTCCCGATCTCTGGATTACTGGTCTAGTAATCTAACCATTACACTAACAGGCGCAGCGTGGCGAGGGTGGTGACCCGGGAGATCTCGGGCGATGAGGGATTGGTGACAGTCGGGCTCTTTCCCCTTTCAGGCAGCACTCTGTCAGCTCTCTGATTCCAACACTGCTTCCTGTTTCCTGCCGCAGTTTAAAGCGGAATCACTCGGTTAAAAAAAAAACTCACTGTTTGCATCCCAAGTTCCTCTTTTAACAATAACCATGAAACAAGGAAGACTTGTTTGCTCCGGAATATCTGACCCGCTTTCGCACTCTCGTTCTCCCGCCATTTTGTGTGCGAGCTACTAACCACACGAGAGTAAACTGCCTCCTGTTTATTACTAAAGGGGGGGGTCTTTGAGGCGTAAGGTGCTCTCGATTTGTGAACCATCACTCCTCCTGCCCTGCCAGGCCTAGCCCCTCACTCCTCCTGCCCTGCCAGGCCTAGCCCCTCACTCCTCCAGCCCTGCCAGGCCTAGCCCCTCACTCCTCCAGCCCTGCCAGGCCTAGCCCCTCACTCCTCCTGCCCTGCAAGGCCTAGCCCCTCACTCCTCCAGCCCTGCAAGGCCTAGCCCCTCACTCCTCCAGCCCTGCCAGGCCTAGCCCCTCACTCCTCCTGCCCTGCCAGGCCTAGCCCCTCACTCCTCCTGCCCTGCCAGGCCTAGCCCCTCACTCCTCCTGCCCCTCACTCCTCCTGCCCTGCAAGGCTTAGCCCCTCACTCCTCCTGCCCTGCAAGGCCTAGTCCCTCCACTCCTCCACCTCCTCCAGCCATATATCCCCCCCCCACTCCACATTCCCATGACCTTTTGGGCATTGACCCCTCCCCTTTGCCCCACAATTGGCAGCAGAGTCTTCAGACACCTGGGTCCTATTTCTGGAATTAAGCCCCTCCCTCACCTTCCTTTCCTTCTTTCCCCTTTTCTTTTTTCTTCCTTTTCTTTCTTATTTCATTTCATATATTTCTCAGCGCTGCGTTGACCTCCCCTCTGATCTCTGTGAAGTGCCTTGCCATGTTTAAGGATACAGGAGCTATATAAATGTCAGCTGTTGGTGTTGTAGGTACTTTTTATAAAAAATCTTTGATCTTCCCCATAGATTTTTGAAACCTTGGTTCTGTTTTCTTCCCTCCCTGACCCCAGCCTTGCTCCCCGCTAAAGATGTGAACCAAGAAACTATTCCCAAGGGATTCTTGATTTGGCTTCTAAAATAAAAGACTTGCATTTCTATAGTGCCTTTCCCGGCCTCAGGACGTCCCAAAGCTCTTTACAGCCAGTGAAGTACATTTTGAAGTGTAATCACTGTTGTAATGCAGGAAACGTGGCAACTAATTTGCGCACAGCAAGCTCCCACAAACAGCGATGTGATAATGACCAGATAATCTGTTTTAGTGATGTTGATTGAGGGATAAATATTGGCCAGGACACCGGGGAGAACTCCCCTGCTCTTCTTTGAAATAGTGCCGTGGGATCTTTTACGTCCACCTGAGAGAGCAGACGGGGCCTCGGTTTAACGTCTCATCCGAAAGACGATTAAATTAGATTAAAAGGTATGACGGTAGATAAAGCAGTGACAAACATTTAAAGAAACATTTCATAATTTTCAACAAATATACATTCCATTGTGAAATAAAAACTCCACGGGAAAAGTGATCCATCCGTGGCTAACTAAAGAAGTTAAGGACAGTATCAGATTAAAAGAGGCTTATAATGTTGCCAAGAATAGTAGTAAGCCTGAGGATTGGGAGAGCTTTAGAAACCAGCAAAGGATGACCAAAAAATTAATAAAAAGCGAGAAAATAGAATGAGCGTTAACTAGCAAGAAACATAAAAACAGATTGTAAGAGTTTCTACAATTATGTAAAAAGGAAGAGAGTAGCAAAAGTAAATGCGGGTGCCTTAGAGGCTGAGACAGGTGAAATTATAATGGGGAATAAGGAAAAGGCAGAGAAATTAAACAAATATTTTGTATCTGTCTTCACAGTAGAAGACACAAAAAACATACCAGAAATAGTGGGGAACCAAGGGTCTAATGAGAATGAGGAACTTATTAATATAAGTAAAGAAAAAGTACTGGCGAAATTATTGGGACTAAAAGCTGGCAAATCCCCAGGACCTGACTGCCTACATCCTAGGGTTCTAAAAGAGGTGGCTGCAGAGATAGTGGATGCATTGGTTGTGATCTTCCAAAATTCCCTAGATTCTAGAACGCACCCAGCGGATTGGAAGGTAGCAAATGTAACCCCGCTATTCAAGAAAGGAGGGAGAGAGAAAACAGGGAACTACAGGCCAGCTAGCCTGACATCAGTTGTTGGGGAAAATGCTGGAATCCATTATTTAGGAAGTGGTAATGGACCACTTAGAAAATCATAATATGATTAGGCAGAGTCAACGTGGTTTTATGAAAGGAAAATCATGTTTGACAAATCTATTTGAGTTTTTTGAGGATGTAACTAGCAGGGTAGATAAAGGGGAACCAGTGGATGTAATATATTTGGATTTTCAAAAGGCAATGGGCAATAAGGTGGCAGATGGAGTATAATGTGGGGAAATGTTAGGTTATTCACTTTGGTAGGAAGAATAGAGAAACTTTTAAATGTTGATGTTCAGAGAGATTTGGGTATCCTTGTACACGGAATACACAAAGCTAGCATGAAGGTACAGCAAGCAATTAGGAAGGCAAATGGAATGTTGGCCTTTATTGTAAGGGGGTTGGAGTACAAGAGTAAGGAAGTCTTACTGCAAATTTGCAGGGATTTGGTGAGATCACACCTGGAGTACTGTGCGCAGTTTTGGTCTCCTTATCTGAGGAAGGACATACTTGCCTTAGAGGCAGTGCAACGAAGGTTCACTAGATTGATCCCTGGGATGAGAGGGTTGTCTTATGAGGAGAGATTGAGTAGAATGGGCCTATACTCTCTCGAGTTTAGAAGAATGAGAGGTGATCTCATTGAAACATGTAAGATTCTGAGGGGGGCTTGACAGGGTAGATGCAGGGAGGATGTTTCCCCTGGCTGGAGAGTCTAGAACCAGGGGTCACAGTCTCAGGATAAGGGGTCGGCCATTTAGGACTGAGATGAGGAGGAATTTCTTCACTCAGGGTTGTGAATCTTTGGAAATCTCTCCCCGAAAGGGCTGTGAATGCTGAATCATTGAGTATATTCAAGACTGAGATCGATAGATTTTTGGACTCTAGGGGAATCGAAATATGGGGAAAGGGCGAGAAAGTGATCTTATTGAATGGGGGAGCAGCCTCGAGGGGCTGTCTGGCCTACTCCTGCTCCTATGTCTTCTGTTCTTGTGTTCTTATTATGTTCACATGGGATTGTTCTTGTGCATCTCCGCACTCCCTCAGTCCTGTAGTGGAGTCCTGGCGTGCTGAGATGCACAAGAACAATCCCATGTGACCGAGTCTCCCCTCAGTCCCTCTGTGTTGGCTGATGCCCCATTTTAGAAGAGCTGAGATTGGGAATCTGCTGTGTGGGTGGGGCAAAGGTGCAAACATTTTGTTTTATTTTTACAATAGAGGATTTATCTTTGTGCTTTGTCTTTTGATTAGCTGGAGTGAGAGACAGCAATGAGATCTGTGTGTTATCCTGTATGTAACACGCCAGCCTGTGTTATCCTGTGTGTAACTCGCACTCTAGTCTGTGCGATATCCTGTGTGTCATTTCCGACAGGCTCGCTAACTCGCATTCTCAGTGATCAGGTTAACCGGTGATCAGTTAACCAGCCCTGAGGCTGTAACGTATGTCAGCCTCTCGTCTCCGACCTATCTCTTTAATTTCTTGTGCTTTTGACTCCCCCAGATGATGCCTTCATCAACCCTCAGCTACAGAAGATCTTTGAACGTGTGCGACAGAGTGCAGACTTCATGCCGAGCAAACAGATGATGGTGAGAAGATCCCCCCCCACGCTCGCCCCCGCACTCGTCCCTGCGCTCGCCCCCGCACTCGCCCTGCGCCCCGCACTCGCCCTGCGCCCCGCACTCGCCCTGCGCCTCGCCCTGCGCCCCACAATCCCTGCTGCCCCCACACGCCCCGGGGTTCTCCCCGCACTCCCCTCGCCCCCGCATTCGCCCCGCACACGCCCTCGCCCTGCGCCCCACAATCCCTGCTGCCCCCACACGCCCCGGGGCTCTCCCCGCACTCCCCTCGCCCCCGCACTCGCCCTGCGCCCCACAATCCCTGCTGCCCGCACACGCCCCGGGGCTCTCCCCGCGCTCCACGCTCCTGTAGCCGGGTGAAGTGGCCGCTCGCTCCTAGTCCTCGGCTAACAGCTTCCTACAGCTGGTGCCGACTGGACACAGCAGAGTGTCCTCTTGGCAGTACCTTCCCCGCCTGCTTTACCTTGAGTCTCCGCAGGAAAAGGGCTTGACCTCCGACCTGTGGCTCGGGCGATCGCAGAGACAAACTTGCTCCCCTCCGCAGCGCACAGGTGCGCTGGACCGCGTCACCCAGCCGCTGAATTGGCCGTACCACATGCGAGGCCTTGACGCTTACCCCCGCTTATTGAAGCTCCTCCTCCTCTCCACCATCTTTACTGGTTTCTGCGTTTGCCTTTTTGCAGAAAGTACTGATCAGTGACCTGGGGCCCGACTGGAGAGATCAGTTGGAGTTTTTCGAAGACCGACCATTTGCTGCTGCGTCCATCGGCCAGGTCCACCTGGCAAAGCTCAAGGACGGGCGGGAAGTGGCCATGAAGATTCAGGTTGTACCACGTGATTCTCCGCTTTCAGCACCTTCCCTGGTTCATTGCCGAGTTAGTTATAGCCGCGTTCTGATGTCGTGCGCTGAACCGTCGCCCCGGCGTCTGCGGGACCATCACCCCGACGTCTGTGGCACCGTCTCTGCGCACCGTCGCCCCGGCGTCTGCAGGACCGGCGCCCCTGGCAATGTTCCCTCTAATTTTTTTTCCGTGCGCGGTCCCTTTAAATTGCTGTGTGGCCTACTCTGCGCGTGCCCGGTTATTACAATGCAATAGCTGGTGAGCAGCCTGCGCGGGTCCTCAGACACTGCGCATCCACACGGCCACACAGCTTCCAGGGAACATTGTGTCCCGGTATCTATAGACCGTGGCCTGTTCAGGGTACGTTGTCATAGTGTTTATGTTACGTGACTAGTAATCCAGAGGCCTGGACTAATGATTCAGAGACGTGAGTTCAAATCCCACCACGGCAGCTGGGGAATTTAAATTCAATTAATTAAATAAATCAGGAATAAAAAGCTAGCATCAGTAATGGTGACCATGAAACTAGCGGATTGTCGTAAAATCCCATCTGGTTCACTAATGTCCTTTAGGGAAGGAAATCTGCCGTCCTTACCTGGTTTGGCCTACATGTGACTCCAGACCCGCAGCAATGTGGTTGACCCTTAACTGCCCTCTGAAATGGCGGCTCACCACCACCTTCTTGAGGGCAATTAGGGATGGGAAATAAATGCTGGCCTTGCCCGCAACGTCCACATTCCCAGAATTAATTAAAAAAATATATGGGGCCGAGTTCCCGTATTGACAGAGAGTGTGTTTTTATCCGCAGTATCCCGGAGTTGCTCAGAGCATCACCAGTGATGTGGACAACCTGATAACTGTGATGAACATGAGTAACGCTCTCCCTGAAGGTAAGTGACCTGTGCCTCAGTGACTGGAATCTCTCCCACCTCAGCCATTGTCTGCTGACTGTTGCAGCCATTTCCACATCACTCGATGTCTCCACTAGTGTCCCGTGTCCCCTTGCGGTCTCAGTCTGAATGGGAATTTATCGGAGGACGGTGTGGAGGGAGGGTGAGTCGTGCCCATTCGCCCTCGGCCCACCCCTTCCCAATGCTGGAGACCAGTCACATCAGGCCACTGTTGCGTTGCGCTAAGATATCCCTGGCTTCCCAATGAGTCGACCATGGGCGTGTGTCTGCAGTGGGTGTGCCATGGAGAGTATATCAAGACTTGCATTTATAAAGCGCCTTTCACAACCACCGGACGTCCCAAAGCGCTTTACCGCCAATGAAAAACTTTTATGAAGTGGAGTCACTGTTGAAACGTGGCAGCCAATTTGGGCACAGCAAGATCCCACTAACAGCAGTGTGATAATGACCAGATAATCGGGGAGAACTCCCCGGCTCTTCTTCAAAATAGTGCCATGGGATCTTTTACATCCACCTGAGAGAGCAGACCCCGTGCTTTACTGTCGGAGGTGCCGTCTTTCAGAAAAGACGTTAAACCGCATCTGCCCTCAACGTCTTTTCCGAAATACAGCACCTCCGACAGTACAGCACGGGGTCTGCTCTCTCAGGTGGACGTAAAAGATCCCATGGCACTATTTTGAAGAAGAGCAGGGGAGTTCTCCCTGGTGTCCTGGTCAATATTTATCCCTCAATCAACATCACTAAAACAGATTATCTGGTCATTATCTCATTGCTGTTTGTGGGATCTTGCTGTGTGCAATTTGGCTGCCGCGTTTCCTGCATTACAACAGTGACTACACTTCAAAAAGTACTTAATTGGTTGTAAAGCGCTTTGGGACGTCCTGAGGTTGTGAAGGGCGCGATAGAAAGCTTTTGGTCACCTGTCCTAATATGGCCTTGTGCGGCTCGCAGTCAACGTTTGTTTGATAATCGCTCCTGTGAAGTGGCTTGGGGCGTTTTTGCGATAGAAGTGCAAGTTGCTGTTGTTGTTGTTGTATAAATGCAAGTCTTTTTGACTAAACGGCAATTGTTTGTGGATTGAAAGCATTTGAAAATGATTTCCTTTTATTGATTAGGTCTGTTCCCCGAGCACATGATCGAGGTGATGAGCCGCGAACTCTCGCTGGAATGTGACTATGAAAGGGAGGCGGCCTGTTACAAGCAGTTCAGGTGTGTGCGCGCTGGTGAAACGTGTCCCCCCAGAGAGCTGGAGCACAAAAGGCAGCCGAGACTACGACTCCGGGGTGGGGGGTGGCCTTGAGTCAGATGTATTCAGTCGTGAGTAGATGTCAATCCAGCAGCAACATCCCCAGAGGGGGGCGTGGAGATAAGTGTGCTAAGGAGTTCAGTGGTGAGCGTGAGATAAGGGGTGAGGCAGGTGGAAGTAAGTGGTGCTGGCGATGGAGAGGATGTTTCCTCACTTTCCCACTGAACCCAAGTCTGCATTCGTTGAATTTATTTTTAATTAAAAAAAAATTGCTTATAAGCACTTTTAAGCTGCACGGTCGCGCTGTGTTCTGCAGCTCCCGCGCAGCCGGCTCACCGGCTTTTGAATAGGAAAAACCGCGCATGCCTGGTATTTTGAACGGGCGGTGCAGCCCCTTAAAGGGGCCACGCACCCAAACGAAAATTAAAGGGAACGTTGCTTATAAGTCTAAAGGTTGGTCCGGTACTGGAACGACTTTGAAACGTTGTGTACAGGTGGGTGCAACAGAATGTGTTGTACATTTACAGTTGGGAACAGATTTGCAGGTAAATAGTACGGTCGACAGTGAAAGGCCAGCACCGGTGCAGGAATAGGCCCGTTACTGCTTAATCTGGGCTAAATATCATCACATTATTTACAGCAAAATGGTGTCGGTTGTTGGCGGGATTGGAGCTTGAATGCCTACCGGCAGTTATAATGGGAGAGGAAGGTTGATAATGGTGTTTGTCCTCCTGTATCTTTCGGGGTTGGTTCTGACGTTAAGGGGTTGAGTGAAGCCGTGGTGAGACTTGAAAGATTTTCCTGCTGTGTTTTTGCAACGAAATCTATTCTTTTGTCCCCAAAATTCAAGAGTGGTCGCGGGCTTCGAACCTTGACCCCCCAGCGAGGCTCTGCCCCGGACACTGCTGGGGCCTCTGAGCCTCTCCATCCCCGGCCCATAGCATGTTTTCTGGGACCTTTGACCCCCGCCCTCCCTTCCCTCCGACCAATGTTCCCTTTAAGCAGCACTCTGAGCTCCCGCGCAGCCGGCTCACCAGCCCACCGGCTTTTCATTGCAAAAATAAAGGGACGGCGCATTACAAGAAACAGGCCGAGCCGGACAAAGCGCAGCTCACAGGGGGCATTGACCGACCGGGACCTTGTACTCGAGCTGCGGCCTGTCCCGAGCTTTGATCAAGGCTCCAGCTGCAGCTCTCCAGCGCAGGTTGCTCCAGGCTTTTTCTGTTGTTACTGTTTCCTGGCTCCCCTTACAGGTGAAAGCTGGAATAGCAAGTCACTCGATCAGTCGCAGTAAAACCTGCTCCATTGGATCTGTGCAGCTTCAGATTTCTGCACTTGATGTGCGAACATGGCCATTCTGTTACTGCAAGCCAATAAAAACACATTCTGCAACACAAGCTCTGTAACCTTTGGATAGCGCACACTGTCTTTGGAGGTTGGGCCGGTGGGAGTGCGTCAGTATTTACAGGGGGGTCCCCGGGAGTGTGTCAGTATTTACAGGGGGGTCCATGGGAGTGTGTCAGTATTTACAGGGGGTCCATGGGAGTGCGTCAGTATTTACAGGGGGTTCCCGGGAGTGTGTCAGTATTTACAGGGGGTCCCCGGGAGTGCGTCAGTATTTACAGGGTCCCCGGGAGTGTGTCAGTATTTACAGGGGGTCCCCGGGAGTGTGTCAGTATTTACAGGGGGTCCATGGGAGTGTGTCAGTATTTACAGGGGGTCCATGGGAGTGCGTCAGTATTTACAGGGGGTCCCCGGGAGTGTCTCAGTATTTACAGGGGGTCCATGGGAGTGCGTCAGTATTTACAGGGGGTCCCCGGGAGTGCGTCAGTATTTACAGGGGGTCCCCGGGAGTGCGTCAGTATTTACAGGGGGTCCCCGGGAGTGCGTCAGTATTTACAGGGGGTCCCCGGGAGTGCGTCAGTATTTACAGGGGTCCCCGGGAGTGCGTCAGTATTTACAGGGGGTCCCCGGGAGTGTGTCAGTATTTACAGGGTGTCCCCGGGAGTATGACAGTAATTACAGAGGGTTCCCGGGAGTGTGTCAGTATTTACAGGGAGTCCGCAGGAGTGTGTCCAGTGGATGTGGAGTATTTAGATTTTCAGAAGGCATTCGATAAGGTGCCACACAAGAGGTCATTAAACAAAATTAGGGCTCATGGGATTGGAGGTAATATACTAGCATGCATTGAGGATTGGTTAACAGACAGAAAACAGAGAGTAGGAATAAACACGGGTTGGCAGGCTGTAACTAGTGGGGTACTGCAAGGATCAGTGCTTGGGCCTCAGCTATTCACAATCTAGATCAATGATTTGGATGAGGGGACCAAATGTAAAATGTCCAAGTTTGCTGATGATACAAAGCTGGGTGGGAATATAAGTTGTGAGGAGGATGCAAAGAGGCTTCAAGGGGATATAGACAAGCTAAGTAAGTGGGCAAGAACATGGCAAATGGAATATAATGTGGAGAAATGTGAAGTTATCCACTTTGGTAGGAAAAATAGAAAAGCAGAGTATTTTTTAAATGGTGAGAGATTGGGAAATGTTGGTGTTCAGAGGGACCTGGGTGTCCCTGTACACGAATCACTGAAAGTTAACATGCAGGTACAGCAAGCAATTAGGAAAGCAAATGGTATGTTGGCCTTTATTACAAGAGAATGTGAGAATAAGAGTAAAGATGTCTTACTCCAATTATATAGGGCCCTGGTGAGACCACACCTGGAGTATTGTGTACAGTTCTGGTCTCCTTACCTAAGGAAGGATATACTTGACATAGAGTGCAACGAAGGTTTACCTGACTGATTCCTGGGATGGGGGGATTGTCCTAGGAGGAGAGATTGAGTAGACTAGGCCTATATTCTCTAGAGTTTAGAAGAATGAGAGGTGATTTCATTGAAACATAAAATTCTTACAGGGCTTGACAGGGTAGATGCAGGGAGGATGTTTCCCCTGGCTGGGGAGTCTAGAACCAGGGGTTACAGTCTCAGAATAAGGGGTCGGCCATTTAGGACTGAGATGAGGAGAAATTTCTTCACTCAGAGGGTGGTGAATCTTTGGAATTCTCTACCCCAGAGGGCTGTGGAGGCTCAGTTGTTGAGTATATTCAAAATTGAGAGGTCGCACAATACCAGGTTATAGTCCAACAGTTTTATTTGAAATCACAAGCTTTATCAATTTTGTCCACCCCAGTCCAACACCGGCATCTCCGCATCATGAGTATATTCAAGACAGAGATCGATAGATTTTTGAATATTAAGGGGCTAGTGCGGGAAGGTGGAGTTGAGGTCGAAGATCAGCCATGATCTTATTGAATGGCGGAGCAGGCTCGAAGGGCCAACTGGCCTACTCCAGCTCCTATTTCTTATGTTATGTACCTCTTTGACCAAGCTTTCGGTCACCTGCCCTAATATCTCCTTATGTGGCTCGGTGTCAGATTGTGTTTGAGAACGCTCTTGTGAAGCTCCCTGGGTTGTTTTACTATGTTAAAGGCGCTATATAACTACAAGTTGTTGTTGTTGTTGTATCTGCTGGTCTCTCCTTGTGTTGTTGTTGTTGTGGGTCTGCCGCTCCTTGATACGGGGTTTATGGGTGCAGAGCCGCGATGTTAACATAGAAACATAGAAGATAGGAGCAGGAGTAGGCCATTCAGCCCCTCGAGCCTGCTCCGCCATTCAATGAGATCATGGCTGATCATCCAAACTCAGTACCCTGTCCCTGCTTTCTCCCCATATCCCTTGACACCTTTAGCTTTAAGAAATATATCTAACTCCTTCTTGAATATATTTAATGAATTGGCCTCTACTGCCTTCTGTGGTAGAGAATTCCACAGGTTCACCACTCTCTGGGTGAAGAAATTCCTCCTCATCTCAGTCCTAAATGGCTTACCCCTTATCCTTAGATTGTGACCCCTGGTTCTGGACTCCCCGGCCATCGGGAACATCCTTCCTGCATCTAGTCTGTCTAGTCCTGTTAGAATTTTATAAGTTTCAATGAGATCCCCTCTCATTCTTCTAAACTCCAGCGAGTATAAGCCCAATCGACCCAATCTCTCCTCATACGTCACCCCTGCCATCCCAGGTATCAGCCTGGTGAATCTTCGCTGCACTCCCTCCATGGCAAGAACATCCTTCCTCAGATAAGGTGACCAAAACTGCACACAATACTCAAGATGTGGTGTCACCAAGGCCTTGTACAACTGCAGCAAGACATCCTTGTTCCTGTACTCGAACCCTTTCGCTACGAAGGCCAGCATACCATTTGCCTTCTTAACCGCCTGCTGCACCTGCATGCTTACCTTCAGCGACCGGTGCACAAAGACACCCAGGTGTCGTTGCACTTCCCCTTCTCCCAATCTATTGCCATTCAGATAATAATCTGCCTTCCTGTTTTTGACACCAAAGTGGATAACCTCGCATTTATCCACATTATATTGCATCTGCCATGCTTCTGCCCAATCACCCAACCTGTCCAAATCATACTGGAGTTTCTCGGCATCCTCCTCACGGCACACACTCCCACCCAGCTTTGTGTCGTCTGCAAACTTGGAGATATTACATCCAATTCCCTCGTCTAGATCATTAATATATATTGTGAATAGCTGGGGTCCTAGGACCGATCCCTGCGGTACCCCACTAGTCACTGCCTGCCACTCGGAAAAAGACCCATTTATTCCAACTCTTTGCTTCCTGTCTGCCAACCAGTTCTCTATCCAAGTCAATACCTTGCCCCCAATCCCATGTGCCTTAACTTTACACGCTAATCTCTTATGCAGGACCTTATCGAAAGCCTTCTGAAAGTCCAAATACACCACATCCACTGGTTCTCCCTTATCTATTTTACCAGTTACATCCTCAAAAAATACCAGTAGATTAGTCAAGCACGATTTACCTTTTGTAAATCCATGTTGACTTTGTCCGATCCTGTCACTGTTTTCCAAGTGCTCTGCTATTACACTCACTCTCTCACATTGTCCCCTGCAGGGAGCTGGTGAAGGACGACCCTTTCTTCTACGTGCCGCCGGTGATTGACGAGCTGAGCAGCAAGCACGTCCTCACCACCGAGCTGGTGCCCGGCTTCCCGCTGGACAAGGCCGAGGAACTGAGCCAAGAGATCAAGAACCAGGTAATAATGGGGAGCCCAGGGAATCTCAAACGCTGCTTGTGGGGTCAGCCGTGGCTCAGTGGGAGCACTCTCGCCTCTGGGCCAGAAGGTCCCACTCCAGAGACTTGAGCACAAAAACCCAGGCTGACCCTCCAGTGCAGTGCTGAGGGAGGAGAATGGGAGGGAGGGGCAGAGGACGGGGAAAGGGGGGTTGTGAAGGAACAGGGAGTGGACAGTGGGGGCTGCGGTGTGATTTCCTTCCCTTCCCAAGCCTATATTTTTCTTTCCATGCGGAGGAAGAGAGTTTGAGAGTCTTGGGTTGGCTTCTCAGCATGGATTTGCTGGTCAGGATTCACTCTTCGTGGTGAGTGGGAATGGCAGGATTCACTTTCATTGTGGGCAGGGGGGGAGGTTCAGTCCACCGTCTGTCCTGAAAGAAAATACTTGCAGATAAAGTGGGTGAGGAGAAAAAGATGTGCCTTGATATAGCACCTTATCACAGCTCTCAAACATCTCAAGGGGCTTCACTGTGTGCGCCATGGCCCAGTGGTAGCGCACTCGCCTGTCTGTCCAAAGGTCATGAGTTCATGTCCCACTCCAGAGACATGATTGCTTCATCCAGCCTGGCGCTCAGTGCAGTGCCGAGGGAGTGCTGCACTGTCGGAGGTGCCGTCTTTCGGATGAGGCGTTAAACCGAGGCCCTGTCTGCTCTCTGAGGTGGCCATAAATGATCCCATGGCACTATATCGAAGAATAGCAGGGGAGTTCTCCCCGGTGTCCTGGGGCCAATATTTATCCCTCAACCAACATCACTAAAACAGATTATCTGGTCCTTATCACATTGCTGTTTGTGGGAGCTTGCTGTGCGCAAATTGGCTGCCGCGTTTTATTATAACATTGACTACACTTCAAAAGTGCTTCATTGGCTGTAAAGCGCTTTGGGACATCCTGAGGTTGTGAAAGGCACGATAGAAATGCAAATTCTTTGTGTATTTCATCCGAAAGACGGCACCTCTGACAGTGCAGCACTCCCTCAGTACTGCACGAGACTGTCGACCTGGATTATGGGCTCAAGTCTCAGGAGTGGGTCTTGAACTCAGCGGGGTACCGCTGTTTCAAATGATGGGAAGATATCTGTGTTAGCCGGGTGGCTGTGCTGGCGTATAACCGTTTCCCTCCCTCTGTGTTCCAGATCAGTGAGAACATCCTGAGACTCTGCCTGCAGGAGCTCTTCGAATTCCGCTTCATGCAGACTGACCCCAACTGGTCCAACTTCTTCTACGATCCGCAGACTGGCAAGGTGGGTGTGGAGGCTCTGGCGCCATCTCCTCACGGCCGTGGGTTGCTGCAGGCAAATGTAACCCCACTATTTAAAAAAGGAGGGGAGAGAAAACCGGGAACCTACAGACCGGTTAGCCTAACATCAGTAGCAGGGAAAATGCTAGAGTCTATTAGAAAGGATGTGATAACAGGACACTTAGAAAATATCAATGGGATTAGACAAAGTCAACATGGATTTATGAAAGGGAAATCGTGTTTGACAAACCTACTAGAGTTTTTTGAGGATGCAACTGGTTGAATAGATAAGGGAGAACCAGTGGATGTTGTGTATTTAGATTTTTAGAAGGCCTTTGATAAAGTCCCACATAAGAGGTTAGTGTGCAAAATTAAAGCACATGGGATTGGGGGTAATATACTGGCACGGATTGAAAATTGGTTAACAGACAGGAAACAGAGAGTAGGAATAAATGGGTCTTTTTCGGGGTGGCAGGCGGTGACTAGTGGGGTACCGCAGGGATCAGTGCTTGGGCCACAGCTATTCACAATATATATCAATGATTTGGATGAGGGAACCAAATGTAATATTTCCAAGTTTACTGACGACACAAAACTAGGTGGGATTGTGAGTTGTGAGGAGGATGCAAAGAGGCTCAAGGCGATTTAGACAAGTTGAGTGAGGGGGAGCTGGGGGTGTGGGGGACAAAAGCGGAGAGGATCGTTGTATCTCGATCCGCCCTGGAGCATTGCCTCTCCAGTCAGTCAGGTCTTTAAATCATTGTGGAGAACTGGGTGGAAATTATTCGTGCACTTTCACTTTCAGGTGGCCTTGTTGGACTTTGGAGCCACAAGATCGTTTGATGAAGACTTCACTGATGCTTACATCGAGGTAAGAGTAAGATTGTAAAATACAAGTATTAAGATTCACGGCAGGTGATGGAGCAGAGGAACGTTTAATGTGTTCCTCTCCCTGGTATTGTGCCCAGGTTAATGTTATTGGACCCAGTCTGTGTCTAAACCACTGAGGGACCCAGTCTGTGTCTAAACCACTGAGGGACCCAGTCTGTGTCTAAACCACTGAGGGACCCAGTCTGTGTCTAAACCACTGATGGACCCAGTCTGTGTCTAAACCACTGAGGGACCCAGTCTGTGTCTAAACCACTGATGGACCCAGTCTGTGTCTAAACCACTGAGGGACCCAGTCTGTGTCTAAACCACTGATGGACCCAGTCTGTGTCTAAACCACTGAGGGACCCAGTCTGTGTCTAAACTCCTGAGGGACCCAGTCTGTGTCTAAACCACTGAGGGACCCAGTCTGTGTCTAAACCCCTGAGGGACCCAGTCTGTGTCTAAACCCCTGAGGGACCCAGTCTGTGTCTAAACCACTGATGGACCCAGTCTGTGTCTAAACCACTGAGGGACCCAGTCTGTGTCTAAACCCCTGAGGGACCCAGTCTGTGTCTAAACCACTTTCTTTTCTGTGTACTTGTGCTGTGTGTAAAGTCCAGTTTATTGTAATCTGACAGATTGTGCGCTCTGCAGCGAATGGGGAGAGAGCGAAGGTGCTGAGAAAATCGATTGAACTGAAGTTTCTCACAGGCTATGAAACGAAGGTAGGAGGGTCTTTTAACAGTGTCCAGAGGTGCTGAGGAGAGCAGAGGTTCCAGCTCCAAGTAGCTCCGTGCTGGCCTGTCCGTTCCTGTTCATACTCCACCGATGTGGCTGCTGCTATAGGCACTGAATGACTCCGTCTGTCCCCATGGGTCAGTACTCAGCTGGTGAGGCTGGTCGTCCCATTAACGCAGCATCTGTACCCAGTCTCTGCCGAAGCTCCCAGGCTCTGGTCCTGGTCGGTGTGGAGTTAGATGATCTTCACCGATGTGGCCTCAGTATCTGTGTGCTAGGGGAGGGGAGAGGGGAGCAATCTCGATCGCTGTCCCTTGCGGTCTGCCCTGGGTCCATCCGCAGCGCACAGTTAGCTCGGGGTGGGGGAGAGAGCGGGAGTAAGGACTACTAATAGAGGAATTTGGTGAAAGTGGGAAGTCAGTGGTGAGGAGGAGATGAGCTCAGGGTAAATAGTACAGATCTCCTGCTTTCTGTTGAACCAAATTAAAGCTTAGCATCTTAAAGCAAAATCTCTGATTCTAAGGGAAGACAAGGTGCCAATACCTGATGGGATAGAACCGAGGATCCTGAAGGAGTTGAGGGGGGAAATTGCAGAGGCTTGAGGATGTGTGCCGGGGGCTGGAGGGTGGCCAATGTAGCACCTATTTTTATTAAGGGAGACTGAGCTAATCTGGGTAATTACAGACCAGTTAGCTCAACATCTGTGGTAGGAAAATTTTTTGCGTCTTTAATTAAAAATGAAATGGCCAAGTATGGAGATGAGGAAATCGAAGCAGCCAGCACGGATTTCAAAGGGGACGATCACTCTTGAAAAACCTCAAAACCTTACAGTATACTTTGAAGGGGGTAACGGACACGGTGCGGGATGGGGGGGAGGAAAGGGATGTAGTGGGCATGGGCATTAGAGGTACAGCATCCAAACCAGTGGTCCTCATGGGGACCGTCCTCTGGAGGCTGCCCCCACCCCCTGCCAATTGGTAAATACAAACTCGAACTCTTAACCAAATGTGGAGCCGGAGAGAGCTGGAGTGCCCGTCCCGACTCCACATTAGAACTGCGGGCCACTGCTGGCGCATGCTTGAAGCCCGGCGAGCTACCTCTGGAGTCGCGACTGGTGTCCGGAGCTCACCAGTAATAAACTAACGAGGCTGGCGGACCAATATCCCGTGAGCCTGACGTTAGAAACGTCTTTAAGAAATTGTTTTGCTTCAGAAATATAGGGTGATGGATTCACGCTAGAGTATTGTTAAATATATAGAGTCATAACAGCATAGAAGGAGGCCATTCGGCCCATCGAGTCCGTGCCTGCTCTCCGTAGAGCAATCCAGTCAGTCCCATTCTCCCGCTCTATCCCTGTAGCCCTGCAAGTTTATTTCCCTCCAGTGCCTATCCAGTCTCCCCTGGAAAACATTGTGTGTCTCCGCTTCCACCTCTTCCGTCGGCAGCAAGTTCCAGGTCCTCACCACTCGCTGCGTAAAAAAGTTTTCCCTCACATCCCCCCCTGTATCTCTTGCCCAAAAACTTAAATCTGTGTCCCCTAGTCCTTGTACCATCAATTAGTGGGAACAGCCTTTCCCCGTCTAGCCTATCCAAACCCGTCATAATCTTGTACACCTCTATCAAATCATCCCGCAACCTCCTTTGCTCTAATGAAATCAAATCCAGCTTCTCCAACCTGTCCTTGTAGTTAAGATCCCCCATCCCCGGAACCATTCTGGTAAATCTCCTCTGCATCCTCTCAAGTGCCTTCACATCCTTCCTAAAGTGTGGTGACCAGAACTGGACGCAATACTCCAGTTGTGGCCTAACCAGCGCTTTATAAAGGTTCAGCATAACTTCTCTACTTGTGTACTCAATACCTCTGTTTATGAAGCCCAAGATCCCATATGCTTTGTTAACCACTCTCTCAATATGTCCCGCCACCTTCAGGGACCTATGCACATTAACTCCCAGGTCCCTCTGTCCTTGTACACTCTTTAAAACTGTGCCATTAAGTGTATATTGCCTCTCCTGTTCCTTCTGCCAAAATGCATAACCTCACATTTCTCTGTATTAAATTCCATCTGCCACTTGTCTGCCCATTCTGCTAGTCTTTCTATGTCCTGTTGCAATCGATTGGTATCATCCTCACTGTTTGCCACACCCCCAAGTTTGGTGTCATCGGCAAATTTAGAAATTCTACTCTGTATTCCAATGTCCAGGTCATTCACATATATCAAAAAAAGCAGTGGCCCCAGCACCGACCCTTGGGGAACACCACCATCCTCCAGTCTGAAAAACAGTCCTTTACCTCAACTCGCTGTTTTCTGTCCTTAAGCCAATTCCTTATCCAAGCTGCCACTGACCCACCTATTCCATGAGCCTCAATTTTGTTAACCAGCCTTCTATGTGGTACTTTGTCAAACGCCTACCGAAAATCCATGTCGACAACATCCATTGCATTCCCTTCATCAATCCACTCTGTTACTTCATCAAAAAATTCAATTAGATTAGTCAAACACTATCTGCCTTTTACAAATCCGTGTTGGTTCTCCTTAATTAGCTTAAACCTCTGCAAATGCCCGTTAATTTTTTCCTTGATTATTGTTTCTAAACCTTTACCCACCACTGATGTTAAACTGACCGACCTGTAGTTACTAGGATTGTCCTTACACCCTTTCTTGAACAATGGCATCACATTTGCCACTTTCCAATCCTCAGGCACCTCCCCCGCATCTAGAGAAGATTGGAAAATTATGGCAAGCCTTTCCGCTAACTCCTCCCCCAATTCCCTTAGCAATCTGGGATGCAAGCCATCTGGACCAGGCGACTTATCCACTTTAAGCAGACCCAGCCTTTCTAGTACATCCTGTCTATCAATTTTCACCCCTTCCATTGCTTCTACCTTTTCCACTTCTACCGATATTTTGTCAGCATCCACCTCCTTAGTAAACACCGATACAAAGTACTCATTGAGTATTCTAGCCTTGCCCTGAGCCTCTAAGCATATATCACCTTCTTTGTCCCGAATAGGGCCCCATCCCGTCTCTTACTACCCACTTACTGTTTACATGCCGGTAGAAGATTTTTGGGTTCCCTTTTATGTTAACCGTCAATATTGATTAACTGTACATGCAATTGTACAGATAGATAAGACTGAGGCTTCAAAAGCTCTGTTTGAAATGTGCATCTTTTCTATTTCAGATTATGCAAAACGCCCACATCGATGCGGTGATGATCCTCGGAGAGGCCTTTTCAGCAACAGAGCCGTTTAACTTTGGGAATCAGAACACCACCAAGAGGATCCACGGGCTGATCCCAATCATGCTGCGACATAGACTGGTCCCGCCCCCGGAGGAGACCTACTCCCTCCACCGCAAGATGGCTGGCTCCTTCCTCATCTGCGGGAAGCTCAACGCGCAGATCCCCTGCAAGCACTTGTTCGAGGCGGCCTACCAGGGTTACTGGAGCAGGAAGTCCAAGCAAGGAGGCACCAGCCCGTAAATAGAATGGCCCAGCTGGCTGTGGGAGGGTCGGGGGTGGAAGAAGGTGAAGAGAAGAGGCGCAAGGAGCGGAGGGAAGATGCTGATGAACTAACCAGCTGACTGTGTTTCCTTTTATTTTTTTAAATTTCTTCTCATTTCCTGTTTAAAGGAATTGTGGGTTCCGATGAACACGCAGCATTGCACAAGCCAGGCGAGTGTGGTCTTTGACGGTAACAGAGAATGACGTTTTGGGGGAAAGTTTCGATTTCCCCATGGGAGGGACATTGGAGAGATTTTACTGTATTGATTTAATGAATTAAAAGAAATCATCATTTGAATTTGTACCATACCGAAGTGAAAAGAATTCGTGAGAAAACAATGAAGAATGGAATTACTTTAGAAATGATCATTGGCCAGTTTTTTTTATATACCTGTCACGGTGTTGATTCAATTAAAGAAATCATGCTTGTGACCCAGTGGCCTGTGTTGGTTTACTGTACGGTGGCTGAGTGTTGTGTACGGTTCTGCCCCTTTTGCCGATTTGTTGTTGTAAGCGAGCTCTCCGAGACTTCCGATTGGAAGGTTCCTCCATGTTTTGAACTCCACGGCAGCATTCAAATCAAAGCCAAGTCCAGTGCTTATGGACGTGATGTAGAATAAGGTCCCCCTCCACACCAGAGGTGTCCAATCTACAGCCTCCCAAGCCCTGGCAATTCATCCCGTAAAGCCCAGGCAACTTGGTCCTATTTGTGCTTACGTTTGTTACTCACTGGTTTGAAGTTTGAGTGTCCGGAGGTTTGTTCTTGGCGCTGTTGGCTCAATCCCGACTCGGGACTCTTGAGATCCTTTAGTATCCACAGCTTGAAGAGATGCAAATTAATGGGAACATGCAAAATTGATGGACAGGAGCCCAGCTGGTCTCTCAAGCTTGTCCCATCCCGTGTTGTTGTAGCTAAGCATCGTGCGACCCACCCACCCACCCACTTCTCGCCATGAATCTCCTGGGAGTAGCAAAAAAAACCCAGATTAAAACCCCAAGGTCAAGTCAGGGCTAAAGAATTATGGGAAATTCCCCTCCGACCTCCAAAGGCCTAGCCCACGAAGACAAATATTGGACGTTCCTGCTGCTCCCTGAATAACGTGCCAAAGCCTCAGCTTTTAGAGTAGCTCCCCACTACTGTATCGACCTCCAGCTCCCATGTCAGCTCTCCTTATCTAAATGAGATAGTAGAATGGGCCTATAATTGGGCCTAAGCCTCAGTTGCTAGCACCCTGACCTCTGAGTCAGAAGGTGGTGGGTTCAAATCCCACTCCAGAGACTTGAGCACAAAATCTAGGCTGACACTCCAGTGCGGTGCTGAGGGAGTGCTGCGCTGTCGGGGGTGGCGTCTTTCAGATGAAACGATAAACCGAGGCCCCATCTGCTCTCTCGGGTGGACGTAAAAGATCCCATGGCACTATTTTGAAGAAGAGCAGGGGAGTTATCCCCGGTGTCCCGAACAATATTTATCCCTCAACCAACATCACTAAAAACAGATTATCTGGTCATTATCACATTGCTGTTTGTGGGAGCTTGCTGTGCGCAGATTGTCTACCATGTTTCCTACATTACAACAGTACCTCATTGGCTGTAAAGCGCTTTTGGACGTGTGGTGGTCGTGAAAGGCGCTATACAAATGCAAGTCTTTTTTCTCTGGAGTTTAGAAGAATGAGCGGTGATCTCATTGAAGTGTATAAAATGCTTAGAGGGATTGACAGGGTAGATGCTGAGAGGCTGTTTCTCTTGGCTGGAGAGGCTAGAGCTAGGGGTCATAGTCTCAGGACTGAGATGAGGAGGAATTTCTTTGCTCAGAGGGTGGTGAATCTTTGGAATTCTCTACCCCAGAGGGCTGTGGATGCTCAGTCGTTGAGTATATTCAAGGCTGAGAGAGAGATTTTTGGACACGGAGGGAATCGAGGGATATGGGGATCGGGCGGGAAAGTGGAGTTGAGGTCGATGATCAGCCATGATCTATTGAATGGCGGAGCAGGCTCGAGGGGCTGTATGGCCGACTCCTGCTCCTAATTCTTATGTTCTTACATCAGAGCTGAAAATCCTGAATGCTGGAAACACGGAGCAGGTCCCTCAGCATCTGGAAAAAGAAAAAGAGGCATTATTGATACAATCCCAGTTGTGACTAAATATTGCCACCTTTGGACCTTGTCTGATTGTCATTGGGAGATGAATCTTTGACAGAGGTTGGCTACGGGTTTCATTGTCAGGGGCTGGCTCTTCTCCTGCCCCTCCCCTGGAATCAGGGTTCTCGAGTCACTGCCACCCCAAGGATGTGATGGGGTTTCACTGCTTCCCCCCGGGTTCCTCATACCGTGCTGGCTTGCCTTCTCCTCCGAGGTTTGCCAGCGGCCGGTCCCCGTGTTCCTTTAGCCTCCGGCTAATTTTATTTGGTTTCAGGCCGGGTCGCTGAGTTGTGATGGGTCGGAGCGGAGCGGGGGGAGGGAGCGCACGCGTCGGGGCTGTGTGACCGGAAACTTTTGCACGCATACTGTGCCCCTTTGATGGGCTGTTGTCCCAGGTCTGGACTTTGAGCACGTGCTGAGTTCTTGATTTGAGCGAGATCCTTTATCCCGAGTGTGGGGGCTGCAGCAGGTGGTGAATGAACACCGCTGCACTTTGTTTAGCTGTTCTCAGCCGGCTCCAGTGACCGAGGTTTGTGAGCAGGTCGCGTGCCTGCCTTCGTAAATCAGCAATAGTGCTGGGAGAAGAAGTCAACTTGTCAATGGCGGTCGGTACGTCTTACCAATATGTTGATGGTCTTAACTGGCCGAAATTACTGGCCGTGATTACTTGCCGTGATTACTGGTGAGCCGTGATTACTGGCCGTGGTTACTGGTGGGCCGTGATTACTGGTGGGCCGTGATTACTGGCCGTGGTTACTGGTGGGCCGTGATTACTGGTGGGCCGTGATTACTGGTGATCCGTGATTACTGGTGGGTCGTGATTACTGGTGATCCGTGATTACTGGTGGGCCGTGATTACTGGTGATCCGTGATTACTGCTGAGCCGTGATTACTGGTTGGCCGTGATTACTGGTGATCCGTGATCACTGACCGCGATTACTGGTGGGCTGTGATTACTGGTGGGCCGTGATTACTGGCCGTGATTACTGGTGGGCCGTGATTACTGGTGGGCCGTGATTACTGGTGGGCCGTGATTACTGGCCGTGATTACTGGTGAACCGTGATTACTGGTGAGCCGCGGTTACTGGTGGGCCGCGATTACTGGTGAGCCGCGATTACTGGCCGTGATTACTGGTGAGCCGCGATTACTGGCCGTGATTACTGGTGGGCCGCGATTACTGGTGAGCCGCGATTACTGGCCGCGATTACTGGCCGTGATTACTGGTGAGCCGCGATTACTGGTGAGCCGCGATTACTGGTGAGCCGCGATTACTGGTGGGTCGCGATTACTGGTGAGCCGCGATTACTGGTGAGCCGCGATTACTGGTGGGCCGTGATTACTGGCGGGCCGTGATTACTGGTGAGCCGCGATTACTGGTGAGCCGCGATTACTGGTGGGCCGTGATTACTGGCGGGCCGTGATTACTGGTGAGCCGCGATTACTGGTGAGCCGCGATTACTGGTGAGCCGCGATTACTGGTGGGCCGTGATTACTGGTGGGCCGTGATTACTGGTGAGCTGTGATTACTGGCGGGCCGTGATTACTGGTGGGCCGTGATTACTGGTGCGCCGTGCTAACTGGTGGGCCGTGATTACTGGTGGGCCGTGATTACTGGTGAGCCGCGATTACTGGTGAGCCGCGATTACTGGTGGGCCGTGATTACTGGTGAGCTGTGATTACTGGTGGGCCGTGATTACTGGTGAGCCGCGATTACTGGTGAGCTGTGATTACTGGTGGGCCGTGATTACTGGTGGGCCGCGATTACTGGTGAACCGTGATTACTGGCGGGCCGTGATTACTGGTGAGCCGCGATTACTGGTGGGTCGCGATTACTGGTGAGCCGCGATTACTGGTGGGCCGTGATTACTGGCCGTGATTACTGGTGGGCCGTGATTACTGGTGAACCGTGATTACTGGTGGGCCGCGATTACTGGTGAGCCGCGATTACTGGTGGGTCGCGATTACTGGTGAGCCGCGATTACTGGTGGGCCGTGATTACTGGCCGTGATTACTGGTGGGCCGTGATTACTGGTGAACCGTGATTACTGGCCGTGATTACTGGCCGTGATTACTGGTGAGCCGTGATTACTGGCCGTGATTACTGGCGGGCCGTGATTACTGGCGGGCCGTGATTACTGGCGGGCCGTGATTACTGGCGGGCCGTGATTACTGGCGAGCCGTGATTACTGGCGGGCCGTGATTACTGGCGAGCCGTGATTACTGGTGGGCCGCGATTACTGGTGAGCCGCGATTACTGGTGAACCGTGATTACTGGTGGGCCGCGATTACTGGTGAGCCGCGATTACTGGCCGTGATTACTGGTGGGCCGTGATTACTGGCGGGCCGCGATTACTGGTGGGCCGCGATTACTGGTGAGCCGCGATTACTGGTGAACCGTGATTACTGGTGGGCCGCGATTACTGGTGAGCCGCGATTACTGGTGAACCGTGATTACTGGTGGGTCGCGATTACTGGTGGGCCGTGATTACTGGTGAGCCGCGATTACTGGTGGGTCGCGATTACTGGTGAGCCGCGATTACTGGTGGGCCGTGATTACTGGCCGTGATTACTGGTGGGCCGTGATTACTGGTGAACCGTGATTACTGGCCGTGATTACTGGCCGTGATTACTGGTGAGCCGTGATTACTGGCCGTGATTACTGGCGGGCCGTGATTACTGGCGGGCCGTGATTACTGGCGGGCCGTGATTACTGGCGGGCCGTGATTACTGGCGGGCCGTGATTACTGGCGAGCCGTGATTACTGGCGGGCCGTGATTACTGGCGAGCCGTGATTACTGGCGGGCCGTGATTACTGGCGGGCCGTGATTACTGGCGGGCCGTGATTACTGGCCGTGATTACTGGTGGGCCGTGATTGCTGGTGGGCCGTGATTACTGGTGAGCCGTGATTACTGGTGAACCGTGATTACTGGTGAGCCGTGATTACTGGTGAGCCGTGATTACTGGTGAGCCGTGATTACTGGTGGGCCATGATTACTGGCCGTGATTACTGGTGGGCCGTGATTGCTGGTGGGCCGTGATTACTGGTGAGCCGTGATTACTGGTGAACCGTGATTACTGGTGAGCCGTGATTACTGGTGGGCCGTGATTACTGGTGGGCCGTGATTACTGGTGAGCCGTGATTACTGGTGAGCCGTGATTACTGGTGAGCCGTGATTACTGGTGAGCCGTCATTACTGGTGGGCCGTGATTACTGGTGAGCCGTAATTACTCGTGGGCAGTGATTACTGGCGAGCTGTGATTACTGGCCGTGATTACTGGTGAACCGTGATTACTGGTGTGCCGTCATTACTGGTGAGCCGTCGTTACTGGTGGGCCGTGGTTACTGGTGGGCCGTGCTTACTGGTGAGCCGTAATTACTGGTGGGCCGTGATTACTGGTGGGCCGTGATTACTGGTGGGCCGTGATTACTGGTGGGCCGTGATTACTGGTGGGCCGTGATTACTGGTGGGCCGTGATTACTGGTGATCCGTGATTACTGGTGAGCCGTGATTACTGGTGGGCCGTGAGTACTGGTGAGCCGTGAGTACTGGTGAGCCGTGATTACTGGTGAGCCGTGATTACTGGTGAGCCGTGATTACTGGTGGGCCATGATTACTGGCCGTGATTACTGGTGGGCCGTGATTACTGGTGGGTCGTGATTACTGGTGATCCGTGATTACTGGTGAGCCGTGATTACTGGTGATCCGTGATTACTGGTGGGCCGTGATTACTGGTGGGCCGTGATTACTGGCCATGATTACTGGTGGGCCGTGATTACTGGCCGTGATTACTGGTGATCCGTGATTACTGGTGGGCCGGTGATTACTGGTGGGCCGTGATTGCTGGTGAGCCGTGATTACTGGTGGTCCATGATTACTGGTGGGCCGTGATTACTGGTGGGCCGTGATTACTGGTGGGCCGTGATTACTGGCCGTGATTACTGGTGAGCCGTGATTACTGGTGGGCCGTGATTACTGGTGGGCCGTGATTACTGGTGGGTCGTGATTACTGGTGGGCCATGATTACTGGTGAACCGTGATTACTGGTGAGCCGTGATTACTGGTGGGCCGTGATTACTGGTGGGCCGTGATTACTGGTGAACCGTGATTACTGGTGAGCCGTGATTACTGGTGGGCCGTGATTACTGGTGAACCGTGATTACTGGTGAACCGTGATTACTGGTGGGCCGTGATTACTGGTGATCCGTGAATCCTGGTGGGCCGTGATTACGGGCCGTGATTACTGGTGGGCCGTGATTACTGGTGGGCCGTGATTACTGGTGATCCGTGATTACTGGTGATCCGTGATTACTGGTGAGCCGTGATTACTGGTGAGCCGTGATTACTGGTGGGCCGTGATTACTGGTGATCCCTGATTACTGGCCGTGAATACTGGTGGGCCGTGATTACTGGTGGGCCGTGATTACTGGTGAGCCGTGATTACTGGTGGGTCGTGATTACTGGTGATCCGTGATTACTGGTGGGCCGTGATTACTGGTGGGCCGTGATTACTGGTGGGCCGTGATTACTGGTGGGCCGTGAGTACTGGTGGGCCGTGATCACTGACCGCGATTACTGGTGGGCCGTGATTACTGGTGATCCGTGATTACTGGCCATGATTACTGGTGGGCCGTGATTACTGGTGGGCCGTGATTACTGGTGGGCCGGTGATTGCTGGTGGGCCGTGATTGCTGGTGAGCCGTGATTACTGGTGATCCGTGATTACTGGTGGCCCGTGATTACTGGTGGGCCGTGATTACTGGTGGGCCGTGATTACTGGTGGGCCGTGATTACTGGTGGGCCGTGATTACTGGTGGGCCGTGATTACTGGTGGGTCGTGATTACTGGTGATCCGTGATTACTGGTGAGCCGTGATTACTGGTGGGCCGTGATTACTGGTGAACCGTGATTACTGGTGAGCCGTGATTACTGGTGGGCCGTGATTACTGGTGAACCGTGATTACTGGTGAACCGTGATTACTGGTGGGCCGTGATACTGGTGATCCGTGAATCCTGGTGGGCCGTGATTACGGGCCGTGATTACTGGTGGGCCGTGATTACTGGTGAACCGTGATTACTGGTGAGCCGTGATTACTGGTGGGCCGTGATTACTGGTGAGCCGTGATTACTGGTGAGCCGTGATTACTGGTGGGCCGTGAATACTGGTGAGCCGTGATTACTGGCCGTGATTACTGGTGGGCCGTGAATACTGGTGAGCCGTGATTACTGGTGGGCCGTGATTACTGGTGAGCCGTGATTACTGGTGGGCCGTGAATACTGGTGAGCCGTGATTACTGGCCGTGATTACTGGTGAGCCGTGATTACTGGCCGTGATTACTGGTGAACCGTGATTACTGGCTGTGATTACTGGTGAGCCGTGATTACTGGTGAACCGTGATTACTGGTGGGCCGTGATTACTGGTGATCCCTGATTACTGGCCGTGAATACTGGTGAGCTGTGATTACTGGTGGGCCGTGATTACTGGTGAACCATGATTACTGGTGGGCCATGATTACTGGTTGGCCGTGATTACTGGTGATCCGTGATCACTGACCGCGATTACTGGTGGGCTGTGATTACTGGTGGGCCGTGATTACTGGTGATCCGTGATTACTGGCCATGATTACTGGTGGGCCGTGATTACTGGTGGGCCGGTGATTGCTGGTGGGCCGTGATTACTGGTGAGCCGTGAGTACTGGTGGGCCGTGAGTACTGGTGAGCCGTGAGTACTGGTGGGCCGTGATTACTGGTGGGCCGTGATTACTGGTGGGCCGTGATTACTGGTGGGCCGTGATTACTGGTGGGCCGTGATTACTGGTGATCCGTGATTACTGGTGGGCCGTGATTACTGGTGGGCCGTGATTACTGGCCATGATTACTGGTGGGCCGTGATTACTGGCCGTGATTACTGGTGATCCGTGATTACTGCTGGGCCGGTGATTACTGGTGGGCCGTGATTGCTGGTGAGCCGTGATTACTGGTGATCCGTGATTACTGGTGGTCCATGATTACTGGTGGGCCGTGATTACTGGTGGGCCGTGATTACTGGTGGGCCGTGATTACTGGCCGTGATTACTGGTGAGCCGTGATTACTGGTGGGCCGTGATTACTGGTGGGCTGTGATTACTGGTGATCCGTGATTACTGGCCGTGATTACTGGTGGGCCGTGATTACTGGTGGGCCGTGATTACTGGTGAGCCGTGATTACTGGTGGGCCGTGATTACTGGTGGGCCGTGATTACTGGTGAGCCGTGATTACTGGTGGGCCGTGATTACTGGTGGGCCGTGATTACTGGTGGGTTGTGATAACTGGTGGGTCGTGATTACTGGTGGGCCGTGATTACTGGTGGGCCGTGATTACTGGTGAACCGTGATTACTGGTGAGCCGTGATTACTGGTGAACCGTGATTACTGGTGAGCCATGATTACTGGTGGGCCGTGATTACTGGTGAACCGTGATTACTGGTGAACCGTGATTACTGGTGGGCCGTGATTACTGGTGATCCGTGAATCCTGGTGGGCTGTGATTACGGGCCGTGATTACTGGTGGGCCGTGATTACTGGTGATCCGTGATTACTGGTGATCCGTGATTACTGGTGAGCCGTGATTACTGGTGAGCCGTGATTACTGGTGATCCGTGATT
This sequence comes from Squalus acanthias, assembly GCA_030390025.1. Classification (NCBI taxonomy): domain Eukaryota; kingdom Metazoa; phylum Chordata; class Chondrichthyes; order Squaliformes; family Squalidae; genus Squalus; species Squalus acanthias. The sequence goes on from CM059433.1 coordinate 133,476,278, forward strand.
ACTGGTGGGCCGTGAATACTGGTGTGCCGTGATTACTGGCCGTGATTACTGGTGGGCCGTGAATACTGGTGAGCCGTGATTACTGGCCGTGATTACTGGTGAGCCGTGATTACTGGTGGGCCGTGAATACTGGTGTGCCGTGATTACTGGCCGTGATTACTGGTGGGCCGTGAATACTGGTGAGCCGTGATTACTGGTGGGCCGTGATTACTGGTGAGCCGTGATTACTGGTGAGCCGTGATTACTGGTGGGCCGTGAATACTGGTGAGCCGTGATTACTGGCCGTGATTACTGGTGAGCCGTGATTACTGGCCGTGATTACTGGTGAACCGTGATTATTGGCCGTGATTACTGGTGAGCCGTGATTACTGGTGAACCGTGAATACTGGTGGGCCGTGATTACTGGTGAGCCGTGATTACTGGTGGGTCGTGATTACTGGTGATCCGTGATTACTGGTGGGCCGTGATTACTGGTGGGCCGTGATTACTGCTGAGCCGTGATTACTGGTGGGCTGTGATTACTGGTGGGCCGTGATTACTGGTGGGCCGTGAGTACTGGTGGGCCGTGATTACTGGCCGTGATTACTGGTGGGCCGTGATTACTGGTGGGCCGTGATTACTGGTGGGCCGTGATTACTGGTGGGCCGTGATTACTGGTGGGCCGTGATTACTGGTGGGCCGTGATTACTGGTGGGCCGTGATTGCTGGTGGGCCGGTGATTGCTGGTGGGCCGTGATTGCTGGTGAGCCGTGATTACTGGTGATCCGTGATTACTGGTGGGCCGTGATTACTGGTGGGCCGTGATTACTGGTGGGCCGTGATTACTGGTGATCCGTGATTACTGGTGAGCCGTGATTACTGGTGGGCCGTGATTACTGGCGGGCCGTGATTACTGGTGAGCCGTGATTACTGGTGAGCCGTGATTACTGGTGGGCCGTGATTACTGGTGAACCGTGATTACTGGTGATCCGTGAATCCTGGTGGGCCGTGATTACGGGCCGTGATTACTGGTGGGCCGTGATTACTGGTGATCCGTGATTACTGGTGGGCCGTGAATACTGGTGAGCCGTGATTACTGGCCGTGATTACTGGTGGGCCGTGAATACTGGTGAGCCGTGATTACTGGTGGGCCGTGAATACTGGTGAGCCGTGATTACTGGCCGTGATTACTGGTGAGCCGTGATTACTGGCCGTGATTACTGGTGAACCGTGATTACTGGCCGTGATTACTGGTGAGCCGTGATTACTGGTGAACCGTGATTACTGGCCGTGATTACTGGTGAGCCGTGATTACTGGTGGGCCGTGATTACTGGTGATCCCTGATTACTGGCCGTGAATACTGGTGAGCCGTGATTACTGGTGGGTCGTGATTACTGGTGGGCCGTGATTACTGGTGGGCCGTGATTACTGCTGAGCCGTGATTACTGGTGGGCCGTGATTACTGGTGAGCCGTGATTACTGGTGAACCGTGATTACTGGTGGGCCGTGATTACTGGTGATCCCTGATTACTGGCCGTGAATACTGGTGAGCCGTGATTACTGGTGGGTCGTGATTACTGCTGAGCCGTGATTACTGCTGAGCCGTGATTACTGGTGGGCCGTGATTACTGGTGGGCCGTGAGTACTGGTGGGCCGTGATTACTGGCCGTGATTACTGGTGAACCGTAATTACTGGCCGTGATTACTGGTGAGCCGTGATTACTGGTGAACCATGATTACTGGTGGGCCATGATTACTGGTGATCCGTGATCACTGACCGTGATTACTGGTGGGCTGTGATTACTGGTGGGCCGTGATTACTGGTGATCCGTGAGTACTGGTGGCCCGTGATTACTGGTGGCCCGTGATTACTGGCGGGCCGTGATTACTGGTGGGCCGGTGATTGCTGGTGGGCCGTGATTGCTGGTGAGCCGTGATTACTGGTGATCCGTGAGTACTGGTGGCCCGTGATTACTGGTGGCCCGTGATTACTGGCGGGCCGTGATTACTGGTGAACCGTGATTACTGGCGAGCCTTGATTACTGGCGGGCCGTGATTACTGGCGGGCCGTGATTACTGGTGGGCCGTGATTACTGGTGCGCCGTGCTAACTGGTGGGCCGTGATTACTGGTGGGCCGTGATTACTGGTGAGCCGTGATTACTGGTGGGCCGTGATTACTGGTGAGCCGTGATTACTGGTGGGCCGTGATTACTGGTGGGCCGTGATTACTGGTGGGCCGTGATTACTGGTGCGCCGTGCTAACTGGTGGGCCGTGATTACTGGTGGGCCGTGATTACTGGTGGGCCGTGATTACTGGCGGGCCGTGATTACTGGCGGGCCGTGATTACTGGTGAGCCGTGATTACTGGTGAGCCGTGATTACTGGTGAGCCGTGATTACTGGTGAGCCGTGATTACTGGTGGGCCGTGATTACTGGCCGTGATTGCTGGTGGGCCGTGATTACTGGTGGGCCGTGATTACTGGTGAGCCGTGATTACTGGTGGGCCGTGATTACTGGCCGTGATTGCTGGTGGGCCGTGATTACTGGTGAGCCGTGATTACTGGTGGGCCGTGATTACTGGTGGGCCGTGATTACTGGCGAGCCGTGATTACTGGTGAGCCGTGATTACTGGTGAGCCGTGATTACTGGTGGGCCGTGATTACTGGCCGTGATTGCTGGTGGGCCGTGATTACTGGCGAGCCGTGATTACTGGTGAGCCGTAATTACTAGCCGTGATTACTCGTGGGCAGTGATTACTGGCGAGCTGTGATTACTGGCCGTGATTACTGGTGAACCGTGATTACTGGTGTGCTGTCATTACTGGTGAGCCGTCATTACTGGTGGGCCGTGATTACTGGTGGGCCGCGGTTACTGGTGGGTCGCGATTACTGGTGGGCCGTGATTACTGGTGGGCCGTGATTACTGGCCGCGATTACTGGTGAGCCGTGATTACAGGCCGTGATTACTGGTGAGCCGCGATTACTGGTGGGCCGCGATTACTGGCCGTGAATACTGGTGAACCGTGATTACTGGCCGCGATTACTGGTGAGCCGCGATTACTGGTGGGTCGTGATTACTGGTGGGTCGCGATTACTGGTGGGCCGTGATTACTGGTGGGCCGCGATTACTGGTGAGCCGCGATTACTGGTGGGCCGTGATTACTGGTGGGCCGTGATTACTGGTGGGCCGTGATTACTGGTGGGCCGTGATTACTGGTGGGCCGTGATTACTGGCCGTGAATACTGGTGAACCGTGATTACTGGCCGTGATTACTGGTGGGCCGTGATTACTGGTGAACCGTGATTACTGGTGAACCGTGATTACTGGTGAACCGTGATTACTGGCCGTGATTACTGGTGGGCCGTGATTACTGGTGAACTGTGATTACTGGTGAACCGTGATTACTGGCCGTGATTACTGGTGGGCCGTGATTACTGGTGGGCCGTGATTACTGGTGAACCGTGATTACTGGCCGTGATTACTGGTGGGCCGTGATTACTGGTGGGCCGTGATTACTGGTGAACCGTGATTACTGGCCGTGATTACTGGTGGGCCGTGATTACTGGTGAACCGTGATTACTGGCCGTGATTACTGGTGAGCCGTGATTACTGGCCGTGATTACTGGCGGGCCGTGATTACTGGCGGGCCGTGATTACTGGCGGGCCGTGATTACTGGCGAGCCGTGATTACTGGCGGGCCGTGATTACTGGCGAGCCGTGATTACTGGCGGGCCGTGATTACTGGCGAGCCGTGATTGCTGGCGGGCCGTGATTGCTGGCGGGCCGTGATTGCTGGCGGGCCGTGATTACTGGCGAGCCGTGATTGCTGGCGGGTCGTGATTGCTGGCGGGCCGTGATTGCTGGCGGGCCGTGATTACTGGTGAACCGTGATTACTGGTGGGCCGTGATTACTGGTGGGCCGTGATTACTGGTGGGCCGTGATTACTGGTGGGCCGTGATTACTGGTGAGCCGTGATTACTGGTGAGCCGTGATTACTGGTGAGCCGTGATTACTGGTGAGCCGTGATTGCTGGCGGGCCGTGATTGCTGGCGGGCCGTGATTGCTGGCGGGCCGTGATTGCTGGTGAACCGTGATTACTGGTGGGCCGTGATTACTGGTGGGCCGTGATTACTGGTGGGCCGTGATTACTGGTGGGCCGTGATTACTGGTGAGCCGTGATTACTGGTGAGCCGTGATTACTGGTGAGCCGTGATTACTGGCCGTGATTACTGGTGGGCCGTGATTGCTGGTGGGCCGTGATTACTGGTGAGCCGTGATTACTGGTGAACCGTGATTACTGGTGAGCCGTGATTACTGGTGGGCCGTGATTACTGGTGGGCCGTGATTACTGGTGAGCCGTGATTACTGGTGGGCCGTGATTACTGGTGGGCCGTGATTACTGGTGGGTTGTGATAACTGGTGGGTCGTGATTACTGGTGGGCCGTGATTACTGGTGGGCCGTGATTACTGGTGAACCGTGATTACTGGTGAGCCGTGATTACTGGTGAGCCATGATTACTGGTGGGCCGTGATTACTGGTGAACCGTGATTACTGGTGAACCGTGATTACTGGTGGGCCGTGATTACTGGTGATCCGTGAATCCTGGTGGGCTGTGATTACGGGCCGTGATTACTGGTGGGCCGTGATTACTGGTGATCCGTGATTACTGGTGATCCGTGATTACTGGTGAGCCGTGATTACTGGTGAGCCGTGATTACTGGTGATCCGTGATTACTGGTGGGCCGTGAATACTGGTGTGCCGTGATTACTGGCCGTGATTACTGGTGGGCCGTGAATACTGGTGAGCCGTGATTACTGGCCGTGATTACTGGTGAGCCGTGATTACTGGTGGGCCGTGAATACTGGTGTGCCGTGATTACTGGCCGTGATTACTGGTGGGCCGTGAATACTGGTGAGCCGTGATTACTGGTGGGCCGTGATTACTGGTGAGCCGTGATTACTGGTGAGCCGTGATTACTGGTGGGCCGTGAATACTGGTGAGCCGTGATTACTGGCCGTGATTACTGGTGAGCCGTGATTACTGGCCGTGATTACTGGTGAACCGTGATTATTGGCCGTGATTACTGGTGAGCCGTGATTACTGGTGAACCGTGAATACTGGTGGGCCGTGATTACTGGTGAGCCGTGATTACTGGTGGGTCGTGATTACTGGTGATCCGTGATTACTGGTGGGCCGTGATTACTGGTGGGCCGTGATTACTGCTGAGCCGTGATTACTGGTGGGCTGTGATTACTGGTGGGCCGTGATTACTGGTGGGCCGTGAGTACTGGTGGGCCGTGATCACTGACCGCGATTACTGGTGGGCCGTGATTACTGGTGATCCGTGATTACTGGTGGGCCGTGATTACTGGTGGGCCGTGATTACTGGTGGGCCGTGATTACTGGTGGGCCGTGATTGCTGGTGGGCCGGTGATTGCTGGTGGGCCGTGATTGCTGGTGAGCCGTGATTACTGGTGATCCGTGATTACTGGTGGGCCGTGATTACTGGTGGGCCGTGATTACTGGTGGGCCGTGATTACTGGTGATCCGTGATTACTGGTGAGCCGTGATTACTGGTGGGCCGTGATTACTGGTGAACCGTGATTACTGGTGAACCGTGATTACTGGTGAGCCGTGATTACTGGTGGGCCGTGATTACTGGTGAACCGTGATTACTGGTGATCCATGAATCCTGGTGGGCCGTGATTACGGGCCGTGATTACTGGTGGGCCGTGATTACTGGTGATCCGTGATTACTGGTGGGCCGTGAATACTGGTGAGCCGTGATTACTGGCCGTGATTACTGGTGGGCCGTGAATACTGGTGAGCCGTGATTACTGGTGGGCCGTGAATACTGGTGAGCCGTGATTACTGGCCGTGATTACTGGTGAGCCGTGATTACTGGCCGTGATTACTGGTGAACCGTGATTACTGGCCGTGATTACTGGTGAGCCGTGATTACTGGTGAACCGTGATTACTGGCCGTGATTACTGGTGAGCCGTGATTACTGGTGGGCCGTGATTACTGGTGATCCCTGATTACTGGCCGTGAATACTGGTGAGCCGTGATTACTGGTGGGTCGTGATTACTGGTGGGCCGTGATTACTGGTGGGCCGTGATTACTGGTGGGCCGTGATTACTGGTGGGCCGTGATTACTGGTGAGCCGTGATTACTGGTGAACCGTGATTACTGGTGGGCCGTGATTACTGGTGATCCCTGATTACTGGCCGTGAATACTGGTGAGCCGTGATTACTGGTGGGTCGTGATTACTGCTGAGCCGTGATTACTGCTGAGCCGTGATTACTGGTGGGCCGTGATTACTGGTGGGCCGTGAGTACTGGTGGGCCGTGATTACTGGCCGTGATTACTGGTGAACCGTAATTACTGGCCGTGATTACTGGTGAGCCGTGATTACTGGTGAACCATGATTACTGGTGGGCCATGATTACTGGTGATCCGTGATCACTGACCGTGATTACTGGTGGGCTGTGATTACTGGTGGGCCGTGATTACTGGTGATCCGTGATTACTGGCCATGATTACTGGTGGGCCGTGATTATTGGTGGGCCGGTGATTGCTGGTGGGCCGTGATTGCTGGTGAGCCGTGATTACTGGTGATCCGTGAGTACTGGTGGCCCGTGATTACTGGTGGCCCGTGATTACTGGCGGGCCGTGATTACTGGTGAACCGTGATTACTGGCGAGCCTTGATTACTGGCGGGCCGTGATTACTGGCGGGCCGTGATTACTGGTGGGCCGTGATTACTGGTGCGCCGTGCTAACTGGTGGGCCGTGATTACTGGTGGGCCGTGATTACTGGTGAGCCGTGATTACTGGTGGGCCGTGATTACTGGTGAGCCGTGATTACTGGTGCGCCGTGATTACTGGTGGGCCGTGATTACTGGTGGGCCGTGATTACTGGCGGGCCGTGATTACTGGCGGGCCGTGATTACTGGTGAGCCGTGATTACTGGTGAGCCGTGATTACTGGTGGGCAGTGATTACTGGTGAGCCGTGATTACTGGCGGGCCGTGATTACTGGTGAGCCGTGATTACTGGTGAGCCGTGATTACTGGCGGGCCGTGATTACTGGCGAGCCGTGATTACTGGTGGGCCGTGATTACTGGTGGGCCGTGATTACTGGCGGGCCGTGATTACTGGTGAGCCGTGATTACTGGTGGGCCGTGATTACTGGTGCGCCGTGATTACTGGTGGGTCGCGATTACTGGTGGGCCGTGATTACTGGTGGGCCGTGATTACTGGCCGTGATTGCTGGTGGGCCGTGATTACTGGTGGGCCGTGATTACTGGTGAGCCGTGATTACTGGTGGGCCGTGATTACTGGTGGGCCGTGATTACTGGCCGTGATTACTGGCCATGATTACTGGTGAGCCGTGATTACTGGCGGGCCGTGATTACTGGTGAGCCGTGATTACTGGCCATGATTACTGGTGAGCCGTGATTACTGGTGGGCCGTGATTACTGGTGAGCCGTGATTACTGGCGGGCCGTGATTACTGGTGAGCCGTGATTACTGGTGGGCCGTGATTACTGGTGGGCCGTGATTACTGGCCGTGATTGCTGGTGGGCCGTGATTACTGGCGAGCCGTGATTACTGGTGGGCCGTGATTACTGGTGAGCCGTGATTACTGGTGAGCCGTGATTACTGGTGGGCCGTGATTACTGGTGAGCCGTGATTACTGGTGAGCCGTGATTACTGGTGGGCCGTGATTACTGGTGAGCCGTGATTACTGGTGAGCCGTGATTACTGGTGGGCCGTGATTACTGGTGGGCCGTGATTACTGGTGGGCCGTGATTACTGGCGAGCCGTGATTACTGGTGAGCCGTAATTACTAGCCGTGATTACTCGTGGGCAGTGATTACTGGCGAGCTGTGATTACTGGCCGTGATTACTGGTGAACCGTGATTACTGGTGTGCTGTCATTACTGGTGAGCCGTCATTACTGGTGGGCCGTGATTACTGGTGAGCCGTGATTACTGGTGAGCCGTGATTACTGGTGGGCCGTGATTACTGGTGAGCCGTGATTACTGGTGAGCCGTGATTACTGGTGAGCCGTGATTACTGGTGGGCCATGATTACTGGCCGTGATTACTGGTGAGCCGTAATTACTCGTGGGCAGTGATTACTGGCGAGCTGTGATTACTGGCCGTGATTACTGGTGAGCCGTCATTACTGGTGGGCCGTGGTTACTGGTGGGCCGTGATTACTGGTGAGCCGTAATTACTGGTAGGCCGTGATTACTGGTGGGCCGTGATTACTGGTGAGCCGTAATTACTGGTAGGCCGTGATTACTGGTAGGCCCGTGATTACTGGTGGGCCGTGATTACTGGTGAGCCGTGATTACTGGTGGGCCGTGATTACTGGTGAGCCGTGATTACTGGTGGGCCGTGATTACTGGTGGGCCGTGATTACTGGTGAGCTGTGATTACTGGTGGGCCGTGATTACTGGCGAGCCGTGATTACTGGTGGGTATTGATTGCTGGTGAGCTGTGATTACTGGTGGGCCGTGATTACTGGTGAGCCGTGATTACTGGTGAGCCGTGATTACTGGTGGGCCTTGATTACTGGTGAGCCGTGATTACTGGTGGGCCGTGATTACTGGTGGGCCGTGATTACTGGTGAGCCGTGATTACTGGTGAGCCGTGATTACTGGTGAGCCGTGATTACTGGTGAGCCGTGATTACTGGTGGGCCATGATTACTGGCCGTGATTACTGGTGAGCCGTAATTACTCGTGGGCAGTGATTACTGGCGAGCTGTGATTACTGGCCGTGATTACTGGTGAGCCGTCATTACTGGTGGGCCGTGGTTACTGGTGGGCCGTGATTACTGGTGAGCCGTAATTACTGGTAGGCCGTGATTACTGGTGGGCCGTGATTACTGGTGAGCCGTGATTACTGGTGGGCCGTGATTACTGGTGGGCCGTGATTGCTGGTGAGCTGTGATTACTGGTGGGCCTTGATTACTGGTGGGCCGTGATTACTGGTGAGCCGTGATTACTGGTGGGCCTTGATTACTGGTGAGCCGTGATTACTGGTGGGCCTTGATTACTGGTGAGCCGTGATTACTGGTGGGCAGTGATTACTGGTGAGCCGTGATTACTGGTGGGCCTTGATTACTGGTGGGCCGTGATTACTGGTGAGCCGTGATTACTGGTGAGCCGTGATTACTGGTGGGCCTTGATTACTGGTGAGCCGTGATTACTGGTGGGCAGTGATTACTGGTGAGCCATAATTACTGGCCGTGATTACTGGTGAGCCGTGATTACTGGTGGGCCGTGATTACTGGTGAGCCGTGATTACTGGCCGTGAGTACTGGTGAGCCGTGATTACTGGTGGGCCGTGATTACTGTTGAGCCGTGATTACAGGCGGGCCGTGATTACTGGTGAGCCGTGATTACTGGTGGGTATTGATTGCTGGTGAGCTGTGATTACTGGTGGGCCATGATTACTGGTGGGTATTGATTACTGGTGAGCCGTGATTACTGGTGGGTATTGATTGCTGGTGAGCTGTGATTACTGGTGGGCCATGATTACTGGTGGGTATTGATTACTGGTGAGCCGTGATTACTGGTGGGCCGTGATTACTGGTGAGCCGTGATTACTGGTGGGCCGTGATTACTGGTGAGCCGTGATTACTGGTGAGCTGTGATTACTGGTGATCCGTGATTACTGGCGAGCCTTGATTACTGGCGGGCCGTGATTACTGGCGGGCCGTGATTACTGGTGGGCCGTGATTACTGGTGCGCCGTGCTAACTGGTGGGCCGTGATTACTGGTGCTCCGTGATTACTGGTGGGCCGTGATTACTGGTGGGCCGTGATTACTGGTGGGCCGTGATTACTGGTGGGCCGTGATTACTGGTGGGCCGTGATTACTGGTGGGCCGTGATTACTGGCCGTGATTGTTGGTGGTCCGTGATTACTGGCGAGCCGTGATTACTGGTGAGCCGTAATTACTAGCCGTGATTACTCGTGGGCAGTGATTACTGGCGAGCTGTGATTACTGGCCGTGATTACTGGTGAGCCGTCATTACTGGTGAGCCGCGATTACTGGTGAGCCGTGATTACTGGTGAGCCGTGATTACTGGTGAGCCGCGATTACTGGTGAGCCGTGATTACTGGTAGGCCGTGATTACTGGTGGGCCGTGATTACTGGTGAGCCGTGATTACTGGTGAGCCGTGATTACTGGTGGCCCGTGATTACTGGTGAGCCGTGATTACTGGTGAGCCGTGATTACTGGTAGGCCGTGATTACTGGTGTGCCGTGATTACTGGTGGGCCGCGATTACTGGTGAGCCGTGATTACTGGTGAGCCGTGATTACTGGTGGGCCGTGATTACTGGTGAGCCGTGATTACTGGTGAGCCGCGATTACTGGTGAGCCGCGGTTACTGGTGAGCCGCGATTACTGGTGGGCCGCGATTACTGGTGGGCCGCGGTTACTGGTGAGCCGCGATTACTGGTGAGCCGCGATTACTGGTGGGCCGCGGTTACTGGTGAGCAGTGATTACTGGTGAGCCGCGATTACTGGTGAGCCGCGATTACTGGTGAGCAGTGATTACTGGTGGGCCGTGATTACTGGTGGGCCGCGATTACTGGTGAGCCGCGGTTACTGGTGAGCAGTGATTACTGGTGGGCCGCGATTACTGGTGGGTCGCGATTACTGTTGGGCGGTGATTACTGGTGAGCCGCGATTACTGGTGAGCCGCGATTACTGGTGAGCCGTGATTACTGGTGGGCCGCGATTACTGGTGGGTCGCGATTACTGGTGGGCCGTGATTACTGGTGGGCCGTGATTACTGGTGGGCCGCGATTACTGGTGGGTCGCGATTACTGTTGGGCCGCGATTACTGGTGGGCCGCGATTACTGGCCATGATTACTGGTGGGCGGTGATTACTGGTGGGCCGCGATTACTGGTGGGCCGCGATTACTGGTGGGTCGCGATTACTGTTGGGCCGCGATTACTGGTGGGCCGCGATTACTGGTGGGTCGCGATTACTGTTGGGCCGCGATTACTGTTGGGCCGCGATTACTGGTGGGCCGCGATTACTGGTGAGCCGCGATTACTGGTGGGCCGCGATTACTGGTGGGCCGCGATTACTGGTGGGCCGCGATTACTGGTGGGTCGCGATTACTGTTGGGCCGCGATTACTGGTGGGCCGCGATTACTGGTGGGCCGTGATTACTGGTGGGCCGTGATTACTGGCCGTGAATACTGGTGAACCGTGATTACTGGCCGTGATTACTGGTGGGCCGTGATTACTGGTGAACCGTGATTACTGGTGAACCGTGATTACTGGTGAACCGTGATTACTGGTGAACCGTGATTACTGGCCGTGATTACTGGTGAACTGTGATTACTGGTGAACCGTGATTACTGGCCGTGATTACTGGTGGGCCGTGATTACTGGTGGGCCGTGATTACTGGTGAACCGTGATTACTGGCCGTGATTACTGGTGGGCCGTGATTACTGGTGAACCGTGATTACTGGCCGTGATTACTGGTGAGCCGTGATTACTGGCCGTGATTACTGGCGGGCCGTGATTACTGGCGGGCCGTGATTACTGGCGGGCCGTGATTACTGGCGAGCCGTGATTACTGGCGGGCCGTGATTACTGGCGAGCCGTGATTACTGGCGGGCCGTGATTACTGGTGATCCTTGATTACTGGCGGGCCGTGATTACTGGCGAGCCGTGATTGCTGGCGGGTCGTGATTGCTGGCGGGCCGTGATTGCTGGCGGGCCGTGATTACTGGTGAACCGTGATTACTGGTGGGCCGTGATTACTGGTGGGCCGTGATTACTGGTGGGCCGTGATTACTGGTGAGCAGTGATTACTGGCGGGCCGTGATTACTGGTGGGCCGTGATTACTGGTGAACCGTGATTACTGGTGAGCCGTGATTACTGGTGAGCCGTGATTACTGGTGAGCCGTGATTACTGGTGAGCCGTGATTACTGGTGAGCCGTGATTACTGGTGGGCCATGATTACTGGCCGTGATTACTGGTGGGCCGTGATTGCTGGTGGGCCGTGATTACTGGTGAGCCGTGATTACTGGTGAACCGTGATTACTGGTGAGCCGTGATTACTGGTGGGCCGTGATTACTGGTGGGCCGTGATTACTGGTGAGCTGTGATTACTGGTGGGCCGTGATTACTGGCGAGCCGTGATTACTGGTGGGTATTGATTGCTGGTGAGCTGTGATTACTGGTGGGCCGTGATTACTGGTGAGCCGTGATTACTGGTGAGCCGTGATTACTGGTGGGCCGTGATTACTGGTGGGCAGTGATTACTGGTGAGCCATAATTACTGGCCGTGATTACTGGTGAGCCGTGATTACTGGTGGGCCGTGATTACTGGTGAGCCGTGATTACTGGCCGTGAGTACTGGTGAGCCGTGATTACTGGTGGGCCGTGATTACTGGTGAGCCGTGATTACAGGCGGGCCGTGATTACTGGTGAGCCGTGATTACTGGTGGGTATTGATTGCTGGTGAGCTGTGATTACTGGTGGGCCATGATTACTGGTGGGTATTGATTACTGGTGAGCCGTGATTACTGGTGAGTGATTACTGGTGAGCCGTGATTACTGGTGAGCCATAATTACTGGCCGTGATTACTGGTGAGCCGTGATTACTGGTGGGCCGTGATTACTGGTGAGCCGTGATTACTGGTGAGCTGTGATTACTGGTGATCCGTGATTACTGGCGATCCGTGATTACTGGTGGGCCGTGATTACTGGTGGGCCGTGATTACTGTGGGCCGTGATTACTGGTGGGCCGTGATTACTGGTGAGCCGTGAGTACTGGTGGGCCGTGATTACTGGCCGTGATTACTGGTGGGCCGTGATTACTGGTGAGCCGTGATTACTGGCCGTGATTACTGGTGGGCCGTGATTACTGGCCGTGATTACTGGTGGGCCGTGATTACTGGTGAGCCGTGATTACTGGCCGTAATTACTGGTGAGCCGTGATTACTGGCCGTGATTACTGGTGGGCCGTGATTACTGGCCGTGATTACTGGTGGGCCGTGAGTACTGGTGAGCCGTGATTACTGGTGAGCCGTGATTACTGGTTGGCCGTGATTACTGGTGATCCGTGATCACTGACCGTGATTACTGGTGGGCTGTGATTACTGGTGATCCGTGATTACTGGCCATGATTACTGGTGGGCCGTGATTACTGTGGGCCGTGATTACTGGTGGGCCGTGATTACTGGTGAGCCGTGAGTACTGGTGGGCCGTGATTACTGGCCGTGATTACTGGTGGGCCGTGATTACTGGTGAGCCGTGATTACTGGCCGTGATTACTGGTGGGCCGTGATTACTGGCCGTGATTACTGGTGGGCCGTGATTACTGGTGAGCCGTGATTACTGGCCGTAATTACTGGTGAGCCGTGATTACTGGCCGTGATTACTGGTGGGCCGTGATTACTGGCCGTGATTACTGGTGGGCCGTGAGTACTGGTGAGCCGTGATTACTGGTGAGCCGTGATTACTGGTTGGCCGTGATTACTGGTGATCCGTGATCACTGACCGTGATTACTGGTGGGCTGTGATTACTGGTGATCCGTGATTACTGGCCATGATTACTGGTGGGCCGTGATTACTGGTGGGCCGGTGATTGCTGGTGGGCCGTGATTGCTGGTGAGCCGTGATTACTGGTGATCCGTGATTACTGGTGGGCCGTGATTACTGGTGGCCCGTGATTACTGGCGGGCCGTGATTACTGGCGGGCCGTGATTACTGGTGATCCTTGATTACTGGCGGGCCGTGATTACTGGCGAGCCGTGATTACTGGCGGGTCGTGATTACTGGTGAACCGTGATTACTGGTGGGCCGTGATTACTGGTGAACCGTGATTACTGGTGGGCCGTGATTACTGGTGGGCCGTGATTACTGGTGGGCCGTGATTACTGGTGGGCCGTGATTACTGGTGGGCCGTGATTACTGGTGGGCCGTGATTACTGGCGGGCCGTGATTACTGGCGAGCAGTGATTACTGGCGGGCCGTGATTACTGGTGAGCCGTGATTACTGGTGAGCCGTGATTACTGGTGGGCCGTGATTACTGGTGAGCCGTGATTACTGGTGGGCCGTGATTACTGGTGAGCCGTGATTACTGGTGAGCCGTGATTACTGGTGGGCCGTGATTACTGGTGGGCCGTGATTGCTGGTGGGCCGTGATTACTGGTGGGCCGTGATTACTGCTGGGCCGTGATTACTGGTGAGCTGTGATTACTGGTGGGCCGTGATTACTGGCGAGCCGTGATTACTGGTGGGTATTGATTGCTGGTGAGCTGTGATTACTGGTGGGCCGTGATTACTGGTGAGCCGTGATTACTGGTGGGTATTGATTGCTGGTGAGCTGTGATTACTGGTGGGCCGTGATTACTGGTGAGCTGTGATTACTGGTGGGCCTTGATTACTGGTGGGCCGTGATTACTGGTGGGCAGTGATTACTGGTGAGCCATAATTACTGGCCGTGATTACTGGTGAGCCGTGATTACTGGTGGGCCGTGATTACTGGTGAGCCGTGATTACTGGCCGTGAGTACTGGTGAGCCGTGATTACTGGTGGGCCGTGATTACTGGTGAGCCGTGATTACAGGCGGGCCGTGATTACTGGTGAGCCGTGATTACTGGTGGGTATTGATTGCTGGTGAGCTGTGATTACTGGTGGGCCATGATTACTGGTGGGTATTGATTACTGGTGAGCCGTGATTACTGGTGAGTGATTACTGGTGAGCCGTGATTACTGGTGAGCCATAATTACTGGCCGTGATTACTGGTGAGCCGTGATTACTGGTGGGCCGTGATTACTGGTGAGCCGTGATTACTGGTGAGCTGTGATTACTGGTGGGCCGTGATTACTGGTGAGCCGTGATTACTGGTGGGCCGTGATTACTGGTGGGCCGTGATTACTGGTGGGCCGTGATTACTGGTGAGCCGTGAGTACTGGTGGGCCGTGATTACTGGCCGTGATTACTGGTGGGCCGTGATTACTGGTGAGCCGTGATTACTGGCCGTGATTACTGGTGGGCCGTGATTATTGGTGAGCCGTGATTACTGGTGAGCCGTGATTACTGGTGGGCCGTGAGTACTGGTGAGCCGTGATTACTGGTGAGCCGTGATTACTGGTGGGCCGTGAGTACTGGTGAGCCGTGATTACTGGTGAGCCGTGATTACTGGTGGGCCGTGATTACTGGTTGGCCGTGATTACTGGTGATCCGTGATCACTGACCGTGATTACTGGTGGGCTGTGATTACTGGTGATCCGTGATTACTGGCCATGATTACTGGTGGGCCGTGATTACTGGTGGGCCGGTGATTGCTGGTGGGCCGTGATTGCTGGTGAGCCGTGATTACTGGTGATCCGTGATTACTGGTGGGCCGTGATTACTGGCCGTGATTGCTGGTGGGCCGTGATTACTGGCCGTGATTGCTGGTGGGCCGTGATTACTGGTGGGCCGTGATTACTGGTGAGCCGTGATTACTGGTGAGCCGTGATTACTGGTGGGCCGTGATTACTGGTGGGCCGTGATTGCTGGTGGTCCGTGATTACTGGCGAGCCGTGATTACTGGTGAGCCGTAATTACTAGCCGTGATTACTCGTGGGCAGTGATTACTGGCGAGCTGTGATTACTGGCCGTGATTACTGGTGAACCGTGATTACTGGTGAGCCGCGATTACTGGTGAGCCGTGATTACTGGTGGGCCGTGATTACTGGTGGGCCGCGATTACTGGTGGGTCGCGATTACTGTTGGGCCGCGATTACTGGTGGGCCGCGATTACTGGTGGGCCGTGATTACTGGTGGGCCGTGATTACTGGTGGGCCGTGATTACTGGCCGTGAATACTGGTGAACCGTGATTACTGGCCGTGATTACTGGTGGGCCGTGATTACTGGTGAACCGTGATTACTGGTGAACCGTGATTACTGGTGAACCGTGATTACTGGCCGTGATTACTGGTGGGCCGTGATTACTGGTGAACTGTGATTACTGGTGAACCGTGATTACTGGCCGTGATTACTGGTGGGCCGTGATTACTGGTGGGCCGTGATTACTGGTGAACCGTGATTACTGGCCGTGATTACTGGTGGGCCGTGATTACTGGTGAACCGTGATTACTGGCCGTGATTACTGGTGAGCCGTGATTACTGGCCGTGATTACTGGCGGGCCGTGATTACTGGCGGGCCGTGATTACTGGCGAGCCGTGATTACTGGCGGGCCGTGATTACTGGCGGGCCGTGATTACTGGTGATCCTTGATTACTGGCGGGCCGTGATTACTGGCGAGCCGTGATTGCTGGTGAGCCGTGATTGCTGGTGAGCCGTGATTACTGGTGGGCCGTGATTGCTGGTGGGCCGTGATTACTGGTGAGCCGTGATTACTGGTGGGCCGTGATTACTGGTGAGCCGTGATTACTGGTGAACCGTGATTACTGGTGGGCCGTGATTACTGGTGGGCCGTGATTACTGGTGAGCCGTGATTACTGGTGAACCGTGATTACTGGTGAACCGTGATTACTGGCGGGCCGTGATTACTGGTGGGCCGTGATTGCTGGTGGGCCGTGATTACTGGTGAGCCGTGATTACTGGTGAACCGTGATTACTGGTGGGCCGTGATTACTGGTGGGCCGTGATTACTGGTGAGCCGTGATTACTGGTGAGCCGTGATTGCTGGTGAGCCGTCATTACTGGTGAGCCGTCATTACTGGTGGGCCGTGATTACTGGTGAGCCGTAATTACTCGTGGGCAGTGATTACTGGCGAGCTGTGATTACTGGCCGTGATTACTGGTGAACCGTGATTACTGGTGAGCCGTCATTACTGGTGGGCCGTGGTTACTGGTGGGCCGTGATTACTGGTGAGCCGTAATTACTGGTGGGCCGTGATTACTGGTGAACCGTGATTACTGGTGAGCCGTCATTACTGGTGGGCCGTGGTTACTGGTGGGCCGTGATTACTGGTGAGCCGTAATTACTGGTGAACCGTGATTACTGGTGAGCCGTCATTACTGGTGGGCCGTGGTTACTGGTGGGCCGTGATTACTGGTGAGCCGTGATTACTGGTGAGCCGTGATTACAGGCCATGATTACTGGTGAACCGTGATTACTGGTGAGCCGTGATTACTGGTGGGCCGTGATTACTGGTGGGCCGTGATTACTGGTGGGCCGTGATTACTGGTGGGCCGTGATTACTGGTGAGCTGTGATTACTGGTGGGCCGTGATTACTGGTGAGCCGTGATTACTGGTGAGCCGTGATTACTGGTGAGCCGTGATTACTGGTGGGCCTTGATTACTGGTGAGCCGTGATTACTGGTGGGCAGTGATTACTGGTGAGCCGTGATTACTGGTGGGCCTTGATTACTGGTGGGCCGTGATTACTGGTGGGCAGTGATTACTGGTGAGCCATAATTACTGGCCGTGATTACTGGTGAGCCGTGATTACTGGTGGGCCGTGATTACTGGTGAGCCGTGATTACTGGCCGTGAGTACTGGTGAGCCGTGATTACTGGTGGGTATTGATTACTGGTGAGCCGTGATTACTGGTGGGCCGTGATTACTGGTGAGCCGTGATTACAGGCGGGCCGTGATTACTGGTGAGCCGTGATTACTGGTGGGTATTGATTACTGGTGAGCCGTGATTACTGGTGAGTGATTACTGGTGAGCCGTGATTACTGGTGAGCCATAATTACTGGCCGTGATTACTGGTGAGCCGTGATTACTGGTGGGCCGTGATTACTGGTGAGCCGTGATTACTGGTGAGCTGTGATTACTGGCCGTGATTACTGGTGGGCCGTGATTACTGTGGGCCGTGATTACTGGTGGGCCGTGATTACTGGTGAGCCGTGAGTACTGGTGGGCCGTGATTACTGGTGAGCCGTGATTACTGGCCGTGATTACTGGTGGGCCGTGATTACTGGCCGTGATTACTGGTGGGCCGTGATTACTGGTGAGCCGTGATTACTGGCCGTAATTACTGGTGAGCCGTGATTACTGGTGGGCCGTGAGTACTGGTGAGCCGTGATTACTGGTGAGCCGTGATTACTGGTTGGCCGTGATTACTGGTGATCCGTGATCACTGACCGTGATTACTGGTGGGCTGTGATTACTGGTGATCCGTGATTACTGGCCATGATTACTGGTGGGCCGTGATTACTGGTGGGCCGGTGATTGCTGGTGGGCCGTGATTGCTGGTGAGCCGTGATTACTGGTGATCCGTGATTACTGGTGGGCCGTGATTACTGGTGGCCCGTGATTACTGGCGGGCCGTGATTACTGGCGGGCCGTGATTACTGGTGATCCTTGATTACTGGCGGGCCGTGATTACTGGCGAGCCGTGATTACTGGCGGGTCGTGATTACTGGTGGGCCGTGATTACTGGTGGGCCGTGATTACTGGTGGGCCGTGATTACTGGTGGGCCGTGATTACTGGTGGGCCGTGATTACTGGTGAACCGTGATTACTGGTGGGCCGTGATTACTGGTGGGCCGTGATTACTGGTGGGCCGTGATTACTGGTGGGCCGTGATTACTGGTGCGCCGTGATTACTGGTGGGCCGTGATTACTGGTGGGCCGTGATTACTGGTGAGCAGTGATTACTGGCGGGCCGTGATTACTGGTGAGCCGTGATTACTGGTGAGCCGTGATTACTGGTGGGCCGTGATTACTGGTGGGCCGTGATTGCTGGTGGGCCGTGATTACTGGTGAGCCGTGATTACTGGTGGGCCGTGATTGCTGGTGGGCCGTGATTACTGGTGGGCCGTGATTACTGCTGGGCCGTGATTACTGGTGAGCTGTGATTACTGGTGGGCCGTGATTACTGGCGAGCCGTGATTACTGGTGGGTATTGATTGCTGGTGAGCTGTGATTACTGGTGGGCCGTGATTACTGGTGAGCCGTGATTACTGGTGGGCCTTGATTACTGGTGGGCCGTGATTACTGGTGGGCAGTGATTACTGGTGAGCCATAATTACTGGCCGTGATTACTGGTGAGCCGTGATTACTGGTGGGCCGTGATTACTGGTGAGCCGTGATTACTGGCCGTGAGTACTGGTGAGCCGTGATTACTGGTGGGCCGTGATTACTGGTGAGCCGTGATTACAGGCGGGCCGTGATTACTGGTGAGCCGTGATTACTGGTGGGTATTGATTGCTGGTGAGCTGTGATTACTGGTGGGCCATGATTACTGGTGGGTATTGATTACTGGTGAGCCGTGATTACTGGTGAGTGATTACTGGTGAGCCGTGATTACTGGTGAGCCGTGATTACTGGTGAGTGATTACTGGTGAGCCGTGATTACTGGTGGGCCATAATTACTGGTGAGCTGTGATTACTGGTGATCCGTGATTACTGGTGGGCCGTGATTACTGGTGAGCCGTGATTACTGGTGAGCTGTGATTACTGGTGATCCGTGATTACTGGTGGGCCGTGATTACTGTGGGCCGTGATTACTGGTGGGCCGTGATTACTGGTGAGCCGTGAGTACTGGTGGGCCGTGATTACTGGCCGTGATTACTGGTGGGCCGTGATTACTGGTGAGCCGTGATTACTGGCCGTGATTACTGGTGGGCCGTGATTACTGGCCGTGATTACTGGTGGGCCGTGATTACTGGTGAGCCGTGATTACTGGCCGTAATTACTGGTGAGCCGTGATTACTGGTGGGCCGTGATTACTGGTGGGCCGTGATTACTGGTGAACCGTGATTACTGGTGAGCCGTGATTACTGGTGACCCGTGATTACTGGTGAGCCGTGATTACTGGTGGGCCATGATTACTGGCCGTGATTACTGGTGGGCCGTGATTGCTGGTGGGCCGTGATTACTGGTGGGCCGTGATTGCTGGTGGGCCGTGATTACTGGTGAACCGTGATTACTGGTGAGCCGTGATTACTGGTGGGCCGTGATTACTGGTGGGCCGTGATTACTGGTGAGCCGTCATTACTGGTGGGCCGTGATTACTGGTGAGCCGTAATTACTCGTGGGCAGTGATTACTGGCGAGCTGTGATTACTGGCCGTGATTACTGGTGAACCGTGATTACTGGTGTGCCGTCATTACTGGTGAGCCGTCATTACTGGTGGGCCGTGGTTACTGGTGGGCCGTGATTACTGGTGAGCCGTAATTACTGGTGGGCCGTGATTACTGGTGGGCCGTGATTACTGGTGAGCCGTGATTACTGGTGAGCCGTGATTACAGGCCATGATTACTGGTGAACCGTGATTACTGGTGAGCCGTGATTACTGGTGGGCCGTGATTACTGGTGGGCCGTGATTACTGGTGGGCCGTGATTACTGGTGGGCCGTGATTACTGGTGAGCTGTGATTACTGGTGGGCCGTGATTACTGGCGGGCCGTGATTACTGGTGGGTATTGATTGCTGGTGAGCTGTGATTACTGGTGGGCCGTGATTACTGGTGGGTATTGATTGCTGGTGAGCTGTGATTACTGGTGGGCCGTGATTACTGGCGAGCCGTGATTACTGGTGGGTATTGATTGCTGGTGAGCTGTGATTACTGGTGGGCCGTGATTACTGGCGAGCCGTGATTACTGGTGGGTATTGATTGCTGGTGAGCTGTGATTACTGGTGAGCCGTGATTACTGGTGAGCCGTGATTACTGGTGGGCCTTGATTACTGGTGGGCCGTGATTACTGGTGGGCAGTGATTACTGGTGAGCCATAATTACTGGCCGTGATTACTGGTGAGCCGTGATTACTGGTGAGCCGTGATTACTGGCCGTGAGTACTGGTGAGCCGTGATTACTGGTGGGCCGTGATTACTGGTGAGCCGTGATTACAGGCGGGCCGTGATTACTGGTGAGCCGTGATTACTGGTGGGTATTGATTGCTGGTGAGCTGTGATTACTGGTGGGCCATGATTACTGGTGGGTATTGATTACTGGTGAGCCGTGATTACTGGTGAGTGATTACTGGTGAGCCGTGATTACTGGTGAGCCATAATTACTGGCCGTGATTACTGGTGAGCCGTGATTACTGGTGGGCCGTGATTACTGGTGAGCCGTGATTACTGGTGATCCGTGATTACTGGTGGGCCGTGATTACTGTGGGCCGTGATTACTGGTGGGCCGTGATTACTGGTGAGCCGTGAGTACTGGTGGGCAGTGATTACTGGCCGTGATTACTGGTGGGCCGTGATTACTGGTGAGCCGTGATTACTGGCCGTGATTACTGGTGGGCCGTGATTACTGGCCGTGATTACTGGTGGGCCGTGATTACTGGTGAGCCGTGATTACTGGCCGTAATTACTGGTGAGCCGTGATTACTGGTGGGCCGTGAGTACTGGTGAGCCGTGATTACTGGTGAGCCGTGATTACTGGTTGGCCGTGATTACTGGTGATCCGTGATCACTGACCGTGATTACTGGTGGGCTGTGATTACTGGTGATCCGTGATTACTGGCCATGATTACTGGTGGGCCGTGATTACTGGTGGGCCGGTGATTGCTGGTGGGCCGTGATTGCTGGTGAGCCGTGATTACTGGTGATCCGTGATTACTGGTGGGCCGTGATTACTGGTGGCCCGTGATTACTGGCGGGCCGTGATTACTGGCGGGCCGTGATTACTGGTGATCCTTGATTACTGGCGGGCCGTGATTACTGGCGAGCCGTGATTACTGGCGAACCGTGATTACTGGTGAACCGTGATTACTGGTGGGCCGTGATTACTGGTGAACCGTGATTACTGGTGGGCCGTGATTACTGGTGGGCCGTGATTACTGGTGGGCCGTGATTACTGGTGGGCCGTGATTACTGGTGGGCCGTGATTACTGGTGCGCCGTGATTACTGGTGGGCCGTGATTACTGGTGGGCCGTGATTACTGGTGAGCAGTGATTACTGGCGGGCCGTGATTACTGGTGAGCCGTGATTACTGGTGAGCCGTGATTACTGGTGGGCCGTGATTACTGGTGGGCCGTGATTGCTGGTGGGCCGTGATTACTGGTGAGCCGTGATTACTGGTGAGCCGTGATTACTGGTGGGCCGTGATTGCTGGTGGGCCGTGATTACTGGTGGGCCGTGATTACTGCTGGGCCGTGATTACTGGTGAGCTGTGATTACTGGTGGGCCGTGATTACTGGCGAGCCGTGATTACTGGTGGGTATTGATTGCTGGTGAGCTGTGATTACTGGTGGGCCGTGATTACTGGTGAGCCGTGATTACTGGTGAGCCGTGATTACTGGTGGGCCTTGATTACTGGTGGGCCGTGATTACTGGTGGGCAGTGATTACTGGTGAGCCATAATTACTGGCCGTGATTACTGGTGAGCCGTGATTACTGGTGGGCCGTGATTACTGGTGAGCCGTGATTACTGGCCGTGAGTACTGGTGAGCCGTGATTACTGGTGGGCCGTGATTACTGGTGAGCCGTGATTACAGGCGGGCCGTGATTACTGGTGAGCCGTGATTACTGGTGGGTATTGATTGCTGGTGAGCTGTGATTACTGGTGGGCCATGATTACTGGTGGGTATTGATTACTGGTGAGCCGTGATTACTGGTGAGTGATTACTGGTGAGCCGTGATTACTGGTGAGCCATAATTACTGGCCGTGATTACTGGTGAACCGTGATTACTGGTGGGCCGTGATTACTGGTGAGCCGTGATTACTGGTGAGCCGTGATTACTGGTGATCCGTGATTACTGGTGGGCCGTGATTACTGGTGGGCCGTGATTACTGGTGGGCCGTGATTACTGGTGGGCCGTGATTACTGGTGAGCCGTGAGTACTGGTGGGCCGTGATTACTGGCCGTGATTACTGGTGGGCCGTGATTACTGGTGAGCCGTGATTACTGGCCGTGATTACTGGTGGGCCGTGATTACTGGCCGTGATTACTGGTGGGCCGTGATTACTGGTGAGCCGTGATTACTGGCCGTAATTACTGGTGAGCCGTGATTACTGGTGGGCCGTGAGTACTGGTGAGCCGTGATTACTGGTGAGCCGTGATTACTGGTGGGCCGTGATTACTGGTGGGCCGTGATTACTGGTTGGCCGTGATTACTGGTAATCCGTGATCACTGACCGTGATTACTGGTGGGCTGTGATTACTGGTGATCCGTGATTACTGGCCATGATTACTGGTGGGCCGTGATTACTGGTGGGCCGGTGATTGCTGGTGGGCCGTGATTGCTGGTGAGCCGTGATTACTGGTGATCCGTGATTACTGGTGGGCCGTGATTACTGGTGGCCCGTGATTACTGGCGGGCCGTGATTACTGGCGGGCCGTGATTACTGGTGATCCTTGATTACTGGCGGGCCGTGATTACTGGCGAGCCGTGATTACTGGCGGGTCGTGATTACTGGTGAACCGTGATTACTGGTGGGCCGTGATTACTGGTGAACCGTGATTACTGGTGGGCCGTGATTACTGGTGGGCCGTGATTACTGGTGGGCCGTGATTACTGGTGGGCCGTGATTACTGGTGCGCCGTGATTACTGGTGGGCCGTGATTACTGGTGGGCCGTGATTACTGGTGGGCCGTGATTACTGGTGGGCCGTGATTACTGGCGGGCCGTGATTACTGGCGGGCCGTGATTACTGGTGGGCCGTGATTACTGGTGGGCCGTGATTACTGGTGGGCCGTGATTACTGGTGGGCCGTGATTACTGGTGGGCCGTGATTACTGGTGGGCCGTGATTGCTGGTGGGCCGTGATTACTGGTGGGCCGTGATTACTGGTGGGCCGTGATTGCTGGTGGGCCGTGATTACTGGTGGGCCGTGATTACTGCTGGGCCGTGATTACTGGTGAGCCGTGATTACTGGTGAGCCGTAATTACTAGCCGTGATTACTCGTGGGCTGTGATTACTGGCCGTGATTACTGGTGAACCGTGATTACTGGTGTGCCGTCATTACTAGTGAGCCGTCATTACTGGTGGGCCGCGGTTACTGGTGAGCCGCGATTACTGGTGAGCCGCGATTACTGGTGGGTCGCGATTACTGGTGGGCCGCGATTACTGGTGGGCCGCGATTACTGGTGGGCCGCGGTTACTGGTGAGCCGTGATTACTGGTGAGCCGTGATTGCTGGTGAACCGTGATTACTGGCCGTGATTACTGGTGAGCCGTGATTACTGGTGAGCCATAATTACTGGCCGTGATTACTGGTGGGCCGTGATTACTGGTGAGCCGTGATTACTGGCCGTGAGTACTGGTGAGCCGTGATTACTGGTGGGCCGTGATTACTGGTGAGCCGTGATTACAGGCGGGCCGTGATTACTGCTGAGCCGTGATTACTGGCCGTGATTACTGGTGAGCCGTGATTACTGGTGAGCCGTGATTACTGGTGGGCCGTGATTACTGGCGAGCCGTGATTACTGGTGAGCCGTGATTACTGGTGGGCCGTGATTACTGGTGGGTATTGATTGCTGGTGAGCTGTGATTACTGGTGGGCCATGATTACTGGTGAGCCGTGATTACTGGTGAGTGATTACTGGTGAGCCGTGATTACTGGTGAGCCATAATTACTGGCCGTGATTACTGGTGAGCCGTGATTACTGGTGGGCCGTGATTACTGGTGAGCCGTGATTACTGGTGGGCCGTGATTACTGGTGAGCCGTGATTACTGGTGAACCGTGATTACTGGTGAGCCGTGATTACTGGTGAGCCGTGATTACTGGTGGTTCGTGATTACTGGTGATCCGTGATTACTGGTGGGCCGTGATTACTGCTGAGCCGTGATTACTGGTGGGCCGTGATTACTGGTGAGCCGTGAGTACTGGTGGGCCGTGATTACTGGCCGTGATTACTGGTGGGCCGTGATTACTGGTGAGCCGTGAGTACTGGTGGGCCGTGATTACTGGTGATCCGTGATCACTGACCGTGATTACTGGTGGGCTGTGATTACTGGTGGGCCGTGATTACTGGTGATCCGTGATTACTGGCCATGATTACTGGTGGGCCGTGATTACTGGTGGGCCGGTGATTGCTGGTGGGCCGTGATTACTGGTGATCCTTGATTACTGGTGGGCCGTGATTGCTGGTGAGCCGTGATTACTGGTGATCCGTGATTACTGGTGAGCCGTGATTACTGGTGAGCCGTGATTACTGGTGATCCGTGATTACTGGTGGGCCGTGATTACTGGTGGCCCGTGATTACTGGTGGCCCGTGATTACTGGCGGGCCGTGATTACTGGTGGGCCGTGATTACTGGCGGGCCGTGATTACTGGCGAGCCGTGATTACTGGCGGGTCGTGATTACTGGTGAACCGTGATTACTGGTGGGCCGTGATTACTGGTGAACCGTGATTACTGGTGGGCCGTGATTACTGGTGGGCCGTGATTACTGGTGGGCCGTGATTACTGGTGGGCCGTGATTACTGGTGCGCCGTGATTACTGGTGCGCCGTGCTAACTGGTGGGCCGTGATTACTGGTGGGCCGTGATTACTGGCGGGCCGTGATTACTGGCGAGCAGTGATTACTGGCGGGCCGTGAATACTGGTGAGCCGTGATTACTGGTGAGCCGTGATTACTGGTGGGCCGTGATTACTGGTGGGCCGTGATTGCTGGTGGGCCGTGATTACTGGTGGGCCGTGATTACTGGTGGGCCGTGATTACTGGTGGGCCGTGATTACTGGTGAACCGTGATTACTGGTGGGCCGTGATTGCTGGTGGGCCGTGATTACTGGTGGGCCGTGATTACTGGTGGGCCGTGATTACTGGTGATCCGTGATTACTGCTGGGCCGTGATTACTGGTGAGCCGTGATTACTGGTGAGCCGTAATTACTAGCCGTGATTCCTCGTGGGCAGTGATTACTGGTGATCCGTGATTACTGGTGGGCCGTGATTACTGGTGAGCTGTGATTACTGGCCGTGATTACTGGTGAACCGTGATTACTGGTGTGCTGTCATTACTGGTGAGCCGTCATTACTAGTGAGCCGTCATTACTGTTGGGCCGCGATTACTGGTGAGCCGCGATTACTGGTGGGCCGTGATTACTGGTGGGCCGTGATTACTGGTGAGCCGTGATTACTGGTGAGCCGTGATTACTGGTGAGCCGTGATTACTGGCCGTGATTACTGGTGGGCCGTGATTACTGGTGAGCCGTGATTACTGGCCGTGATTACTGGTGGGCCGTGGTTACTGGTGGGCCGTGATTACTGGTGAACCGTGATTACTGGTGAGCCGTGATTACTGGTGGGCCGTGATTACTGGTGGGCCGTGATTACTGGTGAGCCGTGATTACTGGTGAGCTGTGATTACTGGTGGGCCGTGATTACTGGCGAGCCGTGATTACTGGTGGGTATTGATTGCTGGTGGGCCATGATTACTGGTGAGCCGTGATTACTGGTGGGCCGTGATTACTGGTGAGCTGTGATTACTGGTGAGCCGTGATTACTGGTGAGCCATAATTACTGGCCGTGATTACTGGTGAGCCGTGATTACTGGTGGGCCGTGATTACTGGTGAGCCGTGATTACTGGCCGTGAGTACTGGTGAGCCGTGATTACTGGTGGGCCGTGATTACTGGTGAGCCGTGATTACAGGCGGGCCGTGATTACTGGTGAGCCGTGATTACTGGTGAGCCATAATTACTGGCCGTGATTACTGGTGAGCCGTGATTACTGGTGGGCCGTGATTACTGGTGAGCCGTGATTACTGGTGAGCCATAATTACTGGCCGTGATTACTGGTGAGCCGTGATTACTGGTGGGCCGTGATTACTGGTGAGCCGTGATTACAGGCGGGCCGTGATTACTGGTGAGCCGTGATTACTGGTGAGCCATAATTACTGGTGAGCCGTGATTACTGGTGAGCCGTGATTACAGGCGGGCCGTGATTACTGGTGAGCCGTGATTACTGGTGGGCCGTGATTACTGGTGAGCCGTGATTACTGGTGAGCCATAATTACTGGCCGTGATTACTGGTGGGCCGTGATTACTGGTGAGCCGTGATTACTGGCCGTGAGTACTGGTGAGCCGTGATTACTGGTGGGCCGTGATTACTGGTGAGCCGTGATTACAGGCGGGCCGTGATTACTGGTGAGCCGTGATTACTGGCCGTGATTACTGGTGGGCCGTGATTACTGGTGAGCCGTGATTACTGGCCGTGATTACTGGTGAGCCGTGATTACTGGTGAGCCGTGATTACTGGTGGGCCGTGATTACTGGTGGGCAGTGATTACTGGTGGGCAGTGATTACTGGTGGGCAGTGATTACTGGTGGGCCGTGATTACTGGTGGGTATTGATTGCTGGTGAGCTGTGATTACTGGTGGGCCATGATTACTGGTGAGCCGTGATTACTGGTGAGTGATTACTGGTGAGCCGTGATTACTGGTGAGCCATAATTACTGGCCGTGATTACTGGTGAGCCGTGATTACTGGTGGGCCGTGATTACTGGTGAGCCGTGATTACTGGTGAGCTGTGATTACTGGTGGGCCGTGATTACTGGTGAGCCGTGATTACTGGTGAACCGTGATTACTGGTGAGCCGTGATTACTGGTGGGCCGTGATTACTGGTGGGTCGTGATTACTGGTGATCCGTGATTACTGGTGGGCCGTGATTACTGCTGAGCCGTGATTACTGGTGGGCCGTGATTACTGCTGAGCCGTGAGTACTGGTGGGCCGTGATTACTGGCCGTGATTACTGGTGGGCCGTGATTACTGGTGAGCCGTGAGTACTGGTGGGCCGTGATTACTGGCCGTGATTACTGGTGGGCCGTGATTACTGGTGGGCCGTGATTACTGGCCGTGATTACTGGTGAACCGTAATTACTGGCCGTGATTACTGGTGAGCCGTGATTACTGGTGGGCCATGATTACTGGTTGGCCGTGAGTACTGGTGGGCCGTGATTACTGGCCGTGATTACTGGTGAACCGTAATTACTGGCCGTGATTACTGGTGAGCCGTGATTACTGGTGGGCCATGATTACTGGTTGGCCGTGATTACTGGTGATCCGTGATCACTGACCGTGATTACTGGTGGGCTGTGATTACTGGTGGGCCGTGATTACTGGTGATCCGTGATTACTGGTGATCCGTGATTACTGGCCATGATTACTGGTGGGCCGTGATTACTGGTGGGCCGGTGATTGCTGGTGAGCCGTGATTACTGGTGATCCGTGATTACTGGTGGGCCGTGATTACTGGTGGGCCGTGATTACTGGCGGGCCGTGATTACTGGTGGGCCGTGATTACTGGTGGGCCGTGATTACTGGTGATCCTTGATTACTGGCGGGCCGTGATTACTGGCGAGCCGTGATTACTGGCGGGTCGTGATTACTGGTGAACCGTGATTGCTGGTGGGCCGTGATTACTGGTGGGCCGTGATTACTGGTGGGCCGTGATTACTGGTGCGCCGTGATTACGGGTGGGCCGTGATTACTGGTGGGCCGTGATTACCGGTGAGCAGTGATTACTGGCGGGCCGTGATTACTGGCGAGCCGTGATTACTGGTGAGCCGTGATTACTGGTGGGCCGTGATTACTGGTGGGCCGTGATTACTGGTGGGCCGTGATTGCTGGTGGGCCGTGATTACTGGTGGGCCGTGATTACTGGTGGGCCGTGATTACTGGTGAACCGTGATTACTGGTGGGCCGTGATTACTGGTGAACCGTGATTACTGGTGGGCCGTGATTACTGGTGAACCGTGATTACTGGTGAGCCGTGAGTACTGGTGAGCCGTAATTACTAGCCGTGATTACTCGTGGGCAGTGATTACTGGTGAGCTGTGATTACTGGCCGTGATTACTGGTGAACCGTGATTACTGGTGTGCCGTCATTACTAGTGAGCCGTCATTACTGGTGGGCCGCGGTTACTGGTGAGCCGCGATTACTGGTGAGCCGCGATTACTGGTGGGCCGCGATTACTGGTGGGCCGCGATTACTGGTGGGCCGCGATTACTGGTGGGCCGCGATTACTGGTGGGTCGCGATTACTGTTGGGCCGCGATTACTGGTGGGCCGTGATTACTGGCCGTGATTACTGGTGAACCGTGATTACTGGCCGTGATTACTGGTGGGCCGTGATTACTGGTGAACCGTGATTACTGGCCGTGATTACTGGTGGGCCGTGATTACTGGTGAACCGTGATTACTGGCCGTGATTACTGGTGGGCCGTGATTACTGGTGAACCGTGATTACTGGCCGTGATTACTGGTGGGCCGTGATTACTGGTGAACTGTGATTACTGGTGAACCGTGATTACTGGCCGTGATTACTGGTGGGCCGTGATTACTGGTGGGCCGTGATTACTGGTGAACCGTGATTACTGGCCGTGATTACTGGTGGGCCGTGATTACTGGTGGGCCGTGATTACTGGTGGGCCGTGATTACTGGTGAACCGTGATTACTGGCCGTGATTACTGGCCGTGATTACTGGTGAGCCGTGATTACTGGCCGTGATTACTGGCGAGCCGTGATTACTGGCGAGCCGTGATTACTGGCGAGCCGTGATTACTGGTGGGCCGTGATTACTGGTGATCCTTGATTACTGGCGGGCCGTGATTACTGGCGAGCCGTGATTGCTGGGGGGTCGTGATTACTGGCGGGCCGTGATTACTGGTGGGCCGTGATTACTGGTGGGCCGTGCTAACTGGTGGGCCGTGCTAACTGGTGGGCCGTGATTACTGGTGGGCCGTGATTACTGGTGGGCCGTGATTACTGGTGGGCCGTGATTACTGGTGGGCCGTGATTACTGGTGAGCCGTCATTACTGGTGGGCCGTGGTTACTGGTGGGCCGTGATTACTGGTGAGCCGTGATTACTGGCCGTGAGTACTGGTGAGCCGTGATTACTGGTGGGCCGTGATTACTGGTGAGCCGTGATTACAGGCGGGCCGTGATTACTGGTGAGCCGTGATTACTGGTGAGCCATAATTACTGGCCGTGATTACTGGTGAGCCGTGATTACTGGTGGGCCGTGATTACTGGTGAGCCGTGATTACTGGTGAGCCATAATTACTGGCCGTGATTACTGGTGAGCCGTGATTACTGGTGGGCCGTGATTACTGGTGAGCCGTGATTACTGGCCGTGAGTACTGGTGAGCCGTGATTACTGGTGGGCCGTGATTACTGGTGAGCCGTGATTACAGGCGGGCCGTGATTACTGGTGAGCCGTGATTACTGGTGGGCCGTGATTACTGGTGAGCCGTGATTACAGGTGGGCCGTGATTACTGGTGAGCCGTGATTACTGGCCGTGATTACTGGTGGGCCGTGATTACTGGTGAGCCGTGATTACTGGCCGTGATTACTGGTGAGCCGTGATTACTGGTGAGCCGTGATTACTGGTGGGCCATGATTACTGGTTGGCCGTGATTACTGGTGATCCGTGATCACTGACCGTGATTACTGGTGGGCTGTGATTACTGGTGGGCCGTGATTACTGGTGATCCGTGATTACTGGTGATCCGTGATTACTGGCCATGATTACTGGTGGGCCGTGATTACTGGTGGGCCGGTGATTGCTGGTGAGCCGTGATTACTGGTGATCCGTGATTACTGGTGGGCCGTGATTACTGGTGGGCCGTGATTACTGGTGGGCCGTGATTACTGGTGGGCCGTGATTACTGGTGATCCTTGATTACTGGCGGGCCGTGATTACTGGCGAGCCGTGATTACTGGCGGGTCGTGATTACTGGTGAACCGTGATTACTGGTGGGCCGTGATTACTGGTGGGCCGTGATTACTGGTGGGCCGTGATTACTGGTGCGCCGTGATTACGGGTGGGCCGTGATTACTGGTGGGCCGTGATTACCGGTGAGCAGTGATTACTGGCGGGCCGTGATTACTGGCGAGCCGTGATTACTGGTGAGCCGTGATTACTGGTGGGCCGTGATTACTGGTGGGCCGTGATTACTGGTGGGCCGTGATTGCTGGTGGGCCGTGATTACTGGTGGGCCGTGATTACTGGTGGGCCGTGATTACTGGTGAACCGTGATTACTGGTGGGCCGTGATTACTGGTGAACCGTGATTACTGGTGAGCCGTGAGTACTGGTGAGCCGTAATTACTAGCCGTGATTACTCGTGGGCAGTGATTACTGGTGAGCTGTGATTACTGGCCGTGATTACTGGTGAACCGTGATTACTGGTGTGCCGTCATTACTAGTGAGCCGTCATTACTGGTGGGCCGCGGTTACTGGTGAGCCGCGATTACTGGTGAGCCGCGATTACTGGTGGGCCGCGATTACTGGTGGGCCGCGATTACTGGTGGGCCGCGATTACTGGTGGGCCGCGATTACTGGTGGGTCGCGATTACTGTTGGGCCGCGATTACTGGTGGGCCGTGATTACTGGCCGTGATTACTGGTGAACCGTGATTACTGGCCGTGATTACTGGTGGGCCGTGATTACTGGTGAACCGTGATTACTGGCCGTGATTACTGGTGGGCCGTGATTACTGGTGAACCGTGATTACTGGCCGTGATTACTGGTGGGCCGTGATTACTGGTGAACCGTGATTACTGGCCGTGATTACTGGTGGGCCGTGATTACTGGTGAACTGTGATTACTGGTGAACCGTGATTACTGGCCGTGATTACTGGTGGGCCGTGATTACTGGTGGGCCGTGATTACTGGTGAACCGTGATTACTGGCCGTGATTACTGGTGGGCCGTGATTACTGGTGGGCCGTGAT
Organism: Squalus acanthias; assembly: GCA_030390025.1. Lineage (NCBI taxonomy): Eukaryota > Metazoa > Chordata > Chondrichthyes > Squaliformes > Squalidae > Squalus > Squalus acanthias. The sequence continues at coordinate 133,507,864 of CM059433.1, forward strand.
TACTGGTGAACCGTGATTACTGGCCGTGATTACTGGCCGTGATTACTGGTGAGCCGTGATTACTGGCCGTGATTACTGGCGAGCCGTGATTACTGGCGAGCCGTGATTACTGGCGAGCCGTGATTACTGGCGGGCCGTGATTACTGGTGGGCCGTGATTACTGGTGATCCTTGATTACTGGCGGGCCGTGATTACTGGCGAGCCGTGATTGCTGGGGGGTCGTGATTACTGGCGGGCCGTGATTACTGGTGGGCCGTGATTACTGGTGGGCCGTGCTAACTGGTGGGCCGTGCTAACTGGTGGGCCGTGATTACTGGTGGGCCGTGATTACTGGTGGGCCGTGATTACTGGTGGGCCGTGATTACTGGTGGGCCGTGATTACTGGTGAGCCGTCATTACTGGTGGGCCGTGGTTACTGGTGGGCCGTGATTACTGGTGAGCCGTGATTACTGGCCGTGAGTACTGGTGAGCCGTGATTACTGGTGGGCCGTGATTACTGGTGAGCCGTGATTACAGGCGGGCCGTGATTACTGGTGAGCCGTGATTACTGGTGAGCCATAATTACTGGCCGTGATTACTGGTGAGCCGTGATTACTGGTGGGCCGTGATTACTGGTGAGCCGTGATTACTGGTGAGCCATAATTACTGGCCGTGATTACTGGTGAGCCGTGATTACTGGTGGGCCGTGATTACTGGTGAGCCGTGATTACTGGCCGTGAGTACTGGTGAGCCGTGATTACTGGTGGGCCGTGATTACTGGTGAGCCGTGATTACAGGCGGGCCGTGATTACTGGTGAGCCGTGATTACTGGTGGGCCGTGATTACTGGTGAGCCGTGATTACTGGCCGTGATTACTGGTGGGCCGTGATTACTGGTGAGCCGTGATCACTGACCGTGATTACTGGTGGGCTGTGATTACTGGTGATCCGTGATTACTGGCCATGATTACTGGTGGGCCGTGATTACTGGTGGGCCGGTGATTGCTGGTGGGCCGTGATTGCTGGTGAGCCGTGATTACTGGTGATCCGTGATTACTGGTGGGCCGTGATTACTGGCCGTGATTGCTGGTGGGCCGTGATTACTGGCCGTGATTGCTGGTGGGCCGTGATTACTGGTGGGCCGTGATTACTGGTGAGCCGTGATTACTGGTGAGCCGTGATTACTGGTGGGCCGTGATTACTGGTGGGCCGTGATTGCTGGTGGTCCGTGATTACTGGCGAGCCGTGATTACTGGTGAGCCGTAATTACTAGCCGTGATTACTCGTGGGCAGTGATTACTGGCGAGCTGTGATTACTGGCCGTGATTACTGGTGAACCGTGATTACTGGTGAGCCGCGATTACTGGTGAGCCGTGATTACTGGTGGGCCGTGATTACTGGTGGGCCGCGATTACTGGTGGGTCGCGATTACTGTTGGGCCGCGATTACTGGTGGGCCGCGATTACTGGTGGGCCGTGATTACTGGTGGGCCGTGATTACTGGTGGGCCGTGATTACTGGCCGTGAATACTGGTGAACCGTGATTACTGGCCGTGATTACTGGTGGGCCGTGATTACTGGTGAACCGTGATTACTGGTGAACCGTGATTACTGGTGAACCGTGATTACTGGCCGTGATTACTGGTGGGCCGTGATTACTGGTGAACTGTGATTACTGGTGAACCGTGATTACTGGCCGTGATTACTGGTGGGCCGTGATTACTGGTGGGCCGTGATTACTGGTGAACCGTGATTACTGGCCGTGATTACTGGTGGGCCGTGATTACTGGTGAACCGTGATTACTGGCCGTGATTACTGGTGAGCCGTGATTACTGGCCGTGATTACTGGCGGGCCGTGATTACTGGCGGGCCGTGATTACTGGCGGGCCGTGATTACTGGCGAGCCGTGATTACTGGCGGGCCGTGATTACTGGCGGGCCGTGATTACTGGTGATCCTTGATTACTGGCGGGCCGTGATTACTGGCGAGCCGTGATTGCTGGTGAGCCGTGATTGCTGGTGAGCCGTGATTACTGGTGGGCCGTGATTGCTGGTGGGCCGTGATTACTGGTGAGCCGTGATTACTGGTGGGCCGTGATTACTGGTGAGCCGTGATTACTGGTGAACCGTGATTACTGGTGGGCCGTGATTACTGGTGGGCCGTGATTACTGGTGAGCCGTGATTACTGGTGAACCGTGATTACTGGTGAACCGTGATTACTGGCGGGCCGTGATTACTGGTGGGCCGTGATTGCTGGTGGGCCGTGATTACTGGTGAGCCGTGATTACTGGTGAACCGTGATTACTGGTGGGCCGTGATTACTGGTGGGCCGTGATTACTGGTGAGCCGTGATTACTGGTGAGCCGTGATTGCTGGTGAGCCGTCATTACTGGTGAGCCGTCATTACTGGTGGGCCGTGATTACTGGTGAGCCGTAATTACTCGTGGGCAGTGATTACTGGCGAGCTGTGATTACTGGCCGTGATTACTGGTGAACCGTGATTACTGGTGAGCCGTCATTACTGGTGGGCCGTGGTTACTGGTGGGCCGTGATTACTGGTGAGCCGTAATTACTGGTGGGCCGTGATTACTGGTGAACCGTGATTACTGGTGAGCCGTCATTACTGGTGGGCCGTGGTTACTGGTGGGCCGTGATTACTGGTGAGCCGTAATTACTGGTGAGCCGTGATTACTGGTGAGCCGTGATTACAGGCCATGATTACTGGTGAACCGTGATTACTGGTGAGCCGTGATTACTGGTGGGCCGTGATTACTGGTGGGCCGTGATTACTGGTGGGCCGTGATTACTGGTGGGCCGTGATTACTGGTGAGCTGTGATTACTGGTGGGCCGTGATTACTGGTGAGCCGTGATTACTGGTGAGCCGTGATTACTGGTGAGCCGTGATTACTGGTGGGCCTTGATTACTGGTGAGCCGTGATTACTGGTGGGCAGTGATTACTGGTGAGCCGTGATTACTGGTGGGCCTTGATTACTGGTGGGCCGTGATTACTGGTGGGCAGTGATTACTGGTGAGCCATAATTACTGGCCGTGATTACTGGTGAGCCGTGATTACTGGTGGGCCGTGATTACTGGTGAGCCGTGATTACTGGCCGTGAGTACTGGTGAGCCGTGATTACTGGTGGGTATTGATTACTGGTGAGCCGTGATTACTGGTGGGCCGTGATTACTGGTGAGCCGTGATTACAGGCGGGCCGTGATTACTGGTGAGCCGTGATTACTGGTGGGTATTGATTACTGGTGAGCCGTGATTACTGGTGAGTGATTACTGGTGAGCCGTGATTACTGGTGAGCCATAATTACTGGCCGTGATTACTGGTGAGCCGTGATTACTGGTGGGCCGTGATTACTGGTGAGCCGTGATTACTGGTGAGCTGTGATTACTGGCCGTGATTACTGGTGGGCCGTGATTACTGTGGGCCGTGATTACTGGTGGGCCGTGATTACTGGTGAGCCGTGAGTACTGGTGGGCCGTGATTACTGGTGAGCCGTGATTACTGGCCGTGATTACTGGTGGGCCGTGATTACTGGTGGGCCGTGATTACTGGTGAGCCGTGATTACTGGCCGTAATTACTGGTGAGCCGTGATTACTGGTGGGCCGTGAGTACTGGTGAGCCGTGATTACTGGTGAGCCGTGATTACTGGTTGGCCGTGATTACTGGTGATCCGTGATCACTGACCGTGATTACTGGTGGGCTGTGATTACTGGTGATCCGTGATTACTGGCCATGATTACTGGTGGGCCGTGATTACTGGTGGGCCGGTGATTGCTGGTGGGCCGTGATTGCTGGTGAGCCGTGATTACTGGTGATCCGTGATTACTGGTGGGCCGTGATTACTGGTGGCCCGTGATTACTGGCGGGCCGTGATTACTGGCGGGCCGTGATTACTGGTGATCCTTGATTACTGGCGGGCCGTGATTACTGGCGAGCCGTGATTACTGGCGGGTCGTGATTACTGGTGGGCCGTGATTACTGGTGGGCCGTGATTACTGGTGGGCCGTGATTACTGGTGGGCCGTGATTACTGGTGGGCCGTAATTACTGGTGAACCGTGATTACTGGTGGGCCGTGATTACTGGTGGGCCGTGATTACTGGTGGGCCGTGATTACTGGTGGGCCGTGATTACTGGTGCGCCGTGATTACTGGTGGGCCGTGATTACTGGTGGGCCGTGATTACTGGTGAGCAGTGATTACTGGCGGGCCGTGATTACTGGTGAGCCGTGATTACTGGTGAGCCGTGATTACTGGTGGGCCGTGATTACTGGTGGGCCGTGATTGCTGGTGGGCCGTGATTACTGGTGAGCCGTGATTACTGGTGGGCCGTGATTGCTGGTGGGCCGTGATTACTGGTGGGCCGTGATTACTGCTGGGCCGTGATTACTGGTGAGCTGTGATTACTGGTGGGCCGTGATTACTGGCGAGCCGTGATTACTGGTGGGTATTGATTGCTGGTGAGCTGTGATTACTGGTGGGCCGTGATTACTGGTGAGCCGTGATTACTGGTGGGCCTTGATTACTGGTGGGCCGTGATTACTGGTGGGCAGTGATTACTGGTGAGCCATAATTACTGGCCGTGATTACTGGTGAGCCGTGATTACTGGTGGGCCGTGATTACTGGTGAGCCGTGATTACTGGCCGTGAGTACTGGTGAGCCGTGATTACTGGTGGGCCGTGATTACTGGTGAGCCGTGATTACAGGCGGGCCGTGATTACTGGTGAGCCGTGATTACTGGTGGGTATTGATTGCTGGTGAGCTGTGATTACTGGTGGGCCATGATTACTGGTGGGTATTGATTACTGGTGAGCCGTGATTACTGGTGAGTGATTACTGGTGAGCCGTGATTACTGGTGGGCCATAATTACTGGTGAGCTGTGATTACTGGTGATCCGTGATTACTGGTGGGCCGTGATTACTGGTGAGCCGTGATTACTGGTGAGCTGTGATTACTGGTGATCCGTGATTACTGGTGGGCCGTGATTACTGTGGGCCGTGATTACTGGTGGGCCGTGATTACTGGTGAGCCGTGAGTACTGGTGGGCCGTGATTACTGGCCGTGATTACTGGTGGGCCGTGATTACTGGTGAGCCGTGATTACTGGCCGTGATTACTGGTGGGCCGTGATTACTGGCCGTGATTACTGGTGGGCCGTGATTACTGGTGAGCCGTGATTACTGGCCGTAATTACTGGTGAGCCGTGATTACTGGTGGGCCGTGATTACTGGTGGGCCGTGATTACTGGTGAACCGTGATTACTGGTGAGCCGTGATTACTGGTGACCCGTGATTACTGGTGAGCCGTGATTACTGGTGGGCCATGATTACTGGCCGTGATTACTGGTGGGCCGTGATTGCTGGTGGGCCGTGATTACTGGTGGGCCGTGATTGCTGGTGGGCCGTGATTACTGGTGAACCGTGATTACTGGTGAGCCGTGATTACTGGTGGGCCGTGATTACTGGTGGGCCGTGATTACTGGTGAGCCGTCATTACTGGTGGGCCGTGATTACTGGTGAGCCGTAATTACTCGTGGGCAGTGATTACTGGCGAGCTGTGATTACTGGCCGTGATTACTGGTGAACCGTGATTACTGGTGTGCCGTCATTACTGGTGAGCCGTCATTACTGGTGGGCCGTGGTTACTGGTGGGCCGTGATTACTGGTGAGCCGTAATTACTGGTGGGCCGTGATTACTGGTGGGCCGTGATTACTGGTGAGCCGTGATTACTGGTGAGCCGTGATTACAGGCCATGATTACTGGTGAACCGTGATTACTGGTGAGCCGTGATTACTGGTGGGCCGTGATTACTGGTGGGCCGTGATTACTGGTGGGCCGTGATTACTGGTGGGCCGTGATTACTGGTGAGCTGTGATTACTGGTGGGCCGTGATTACTGGCGGGCCGTGATTACTGGTGGGTATTGATTGCTGGTGAGCTGTGATTACTGGTGGGCCGTGATTACTGGTGGGTATTGATTGCTGGTGAGCTGTGATTACTGGTGGGCCGTGATTACTGGCGAGCCGTGATTACTGGTGGGTATTGATTGCTGGTGAGCTGTGATTACTGGTGAGCCGTGATTACTGGTGAGCCGTGATTACTGGTGGGCCTTGATTACTGGTGGGCCGTGATTACTGGTGGGCAGTGATTACTGGTGAGCCATAATTACTGGCCGTGATTACTGGTGAGCCGTGATTACTGGTGAGCCGTGATTACTGGCCGTGAGTACTGGTGAGCCGTGATTACTGGTGGGCCGTGATTACTGGTGAGCCGTGATTACAGGCGGGCCGTGATTACTGGTGAGCCGTGATTACTGGTGGGTATTGATTGCTGGTGAGCTGTGATTACTGGTGGGCCATGATTACTGGTGGGTATTGATTACTGGTGAGCCGTGATTACTGGTGAGTGATTACTGGTGAGCCGTGATTACTGGTGAGCCATAATTACTGGCCGTGATTACTGGTGAGCCGTGATTACTGGTGGGCCGTGATTACTGGTGAGCCGTGATTACTGGTGATCCGTGATTACTGGTGGGCCGTGATTACTGTGGGCCGTGATTACTGGTGGGCCGTGATTACTGGTGAGCCGTGAGTACTGGTGGGCAGTGATTACTGGCCGTGATTACTGGTGGGCCGTGATTACTGGTGAGCCGTGATTACTGGCCGTGATTACTGGTGGGCCGTGATTACTGGCCGTGATTACTGGTGGGCCGTGATTACTGGTGAGCCGTGATTACTGGCCGTAATTACTGGTGAGCCGTGATTACTGGTGGGCCGTGAGTACTGGTGAGCCGTGATTACTGGTGAGCCGTGATTACTGGTTGGCCGTGATTACTGGTGATCCGTGATCACTGACCGTGATTACTGGTGGGCTGTGATTACTGGTGATCCGTGATTACTGGCCATGATTACTGGTGGGCCGTGATTACTGGTGGGCCGGTGATTGCTGGTGGGCCGTGATTGCTGGTGAGCCGTGATTACTGGTGATCCGTGATTACTGGTGGGCCGTGATTACTGGTGGCCCGTGATTACTGGCGGGCCGTGATTACTGGCGGGCCGTGATTACTGGTGATCCTTGATTACTGGCGGGCCGTGATTACTGGCGAGCCGTGATTACTGGTGAACCGTGATTACTGGTGAACCGTGATTACTGGTGGGCCGTGATTACTGGTGAACCGTGATTACTGGTGGGCCGTGATTACTGGTGGGCCGTGATTACTGGTGGGCCGTGATTACTGGTGGGCCGTGATTACTGGTGGGCCGTGATTACTGGTGCGCCGTGATTACTGGTGGGCCGTGATTACTGGTGGGCCGTGATTACTGGTGAGCAGTGATTACTGGCGGGCCGTGATTACTGGTGAGCCGTGATTACTGGTGAGCCGTGATTACTGGTGGGCCGTGATTACTGGTGGGCCGTGATTGCTGGTGGGCCGTGATTACTGGTGAGCCGTGATTACTGGTGAGCCGTGATTACTGGTGGGCCGTGATTGCTGGTGGGCCGTGATTACTGGTGGGCCGTGATTACTGCTGGGCCGTGATTACTGGTGAGCTGTGATTACTGGTGGGCCGTGATTACTGGCGAGCCGTGATTACTGGTGGGTATTGATTGCTGGTGAGCTGTGATTACTGGTGGGCCGTGATTACTGGTGAGCCGTGATTACTGGTGAGCCGTGATTACTGGTGGGCCTTGATTACTGGTGGGCCGTGATTACTGGTGGGCAGTGATTACTGGTGAGCCATAATTACTGGCCGTGATTACTGGTGAGCCGTGATTACTGGTGGGCCGTGATTACTGGTGAGCCGTGATTACTGGCCGTGAGTACTGGTGAGCCGTGATTACTGGTGGGCCGTGATTACTGGTGAGCCGTGATTACAGGCGGGCCGTGATTACTGGTGAGCCGTGATTACTGGTGGGTATTGATTGCTGGTGAGCTGTGATTACTGGTGGGCCATGATTACTGGTGGGTATTGATTACTGGTGAGCCGTGATTACTGGTGAGTGATTACTGGTGAGCCGTGATTACTGGTGAGCCATAATTACTGGCCGTGATTACTGGTGAACCGTGATTACTGGTGGGCCGTGATTACTGGTGAGCCGTGATTACTGGTGAGCCGTGATTACTGGTGATCCGTGATTACTGGTGGGCCGTGATTACTGGTGGGCCGTGATTACTGGTGGGCCGTGATTACTGGTGGGCCGTGATTACTGGTGAGCCGTGAGTACTGGTGGGCCGTGATTACTGGCCGTGATTACTGGTGGGCCGTGATTACTGGTGAGCCGTGATTACTGGCCGTGATTACTGGTGGGCCGTGATTACTGGCCGTGATTACTGGTGGGCCGTGATTACTGGTGAGCCGTGATTACTGGCCGTAATTACTGGTGAGCCGTGATTACTGGTGGGCCGTGAGTACTGGTGAGCCATGATTACTGGTGAGCCGTGATTACTGGTGGGCCGTGATTACTGGTGGGCCGTGATTACTGGTTGGCCGTGATTACTGGTAATCCGTGATCACTGACCGTGATTACTGGTGGGCTGTGATTACTGGTGATCCGTGATTACTGGCCATGATTACTGGTGGGCCGTGATTACTGGTGGGCCGGTGATTGCTGGTGGGCCGTGATTGCTGGTGAGCCGTGATTACTGGTGATCCGTGATTACTGGTGGGCCGTGATTACTGGTGGCCCGTGATTACTGGCGGGCCGTGATTACTGGCGGGCCGTGATTACTGGTGATCCTTGATTACTGGCGGGCCGTGATTACTGGCGAGCCGTGATTACTGGCGGGTCGTGATTACTGGTGAACCGTGATTACTGGTGGGCCGTGATTACTGGTGGGCCGTGATTACTGGTGGGCCGTGATTACTGGTGGGCCGTGATTACTGGTGGGCCGTGATTACTGGTGCGCCGTGATTACTGGTGGGCCGTGATTACTGGTGGGCCGTGATTACTGGTGGGCCGTGATTACTGGTGGGCCGTGATTACTGGTGGGCCGTGATTACTGGCGGGCCGTGATTACTGGCGGGCCGTGATTACTGGTGGGCCGTGATTACTGGTGGGCCGTGATTACTGGTGGGCCGTGATTACTGGTGGGCCGTGATTACTGGTGGGCCGTGATTACTGGTGGGCCGTGATTGCTGGTGGGCCGTGATTACTGGTGGGCCGTGATTACTGGTGGGCCGTGATTGCTGGTGGGCCGTGATTACTGGTGGGCCGTGATTACTGCTGGGCCGTGATTACTGGTGAGCCGTGATTACTGGTGAGCCGTAATTACTAGCCGTGATTACTCGTGGGCTGTGATTACTGGCCGTGATTACTGGTGAACCGTGATTACTGGTGTGCCGTCATTACTAGTGAGCCGTCATTACTGGTGGGCCGCGGTTACTGGTGAGCCGCGATTACTGGTGAGCCGCGATTACTGGTGGGTCGCGATTACTGGTGGGCCGCGATTACTGGTGGGCCGCGATTACTGGTGGGCCGCGGTTACTGGTGAGCCGTGATTACTGGTGAGCCGTGATTGCTGGTGAACCGTGATTACTGGCCGTGATTACTGGTGAGCCGTGATTACTGGTGAGCCATAATTACTGGCCGTGATTACTGGTGGGCCGTGATTACTGGTGAGCCGTGATTACTGGCCGTGAGTACTGGTGAGCCGTGATTACTGGTGGGCCGTGATTACTGGTGAGCCGTGATTACAGGCGGGCCGTGATTACTGCTGAGCCGTGATTACTGGCCGTGATTACTGGTGAGCCGTGATTACTGGTGAGCCGTGATTACTGGTGAGCCGTGATTACTGGTGGGCCGTGATTACTGGTGGGCCGTGATTACTGGCGAGCCGTGATTACTGGTGAGCCGTGATTACTGGTGGGCCGTGATTACTGGTGGGTATTGATTGCTGGTGAGCTGTGATTACTGGTGGGCCATGATTACTGGTGAGCCGTGATTACTGGTGAGTGATTACTGGTGAGCCGTGATTACTGGTGAGCCATAATTACTGGCCGTGATTACTGGTGAGCCGTGATTACTGGTGGGCCGTGATTACTGGTGAGCCGTGATTACTGGTGAGCCGTGATTACTGGTGGGCCGTGATTACTGGTGAGCCGTGATTACTGGTGAACCGTGATTACTGGTGAGCCGTGATTACTGGTGAGCCGTGATTACTGGTGGTTCGTGATTACTGGTGATCCGTGATTACTGGTGGGCCGTGATTACTGCTGAGCCGTGATTACTGGTGGGCCGTGATTACTGGTGAGCCGTGAGTACTGGTGGGCCGTGATTACTGGCCGTGATTACTGGTGGGCCGTGATTACTGGTGAGCCGTGAGTACTGGTGGGCCGTGATTACTGGTGATCCGTGATCACTGACCGTGATTACTGGTGGGCTGTGATTACTGGTGGGCCGTGATTACTGGTGATCCGTGATTACTGGCCATGATTACTGGTGGGCCGTGATTACTGGTGGGCCGGTGATTGCTGGTGGGCCGTGATTACTGGTGATCCTTGATTACTGGTGGGCCGTGATTGCTGGTGAGCCGTGATTACTGGTGATCCGTGATTACTGGTGAGCCGTGATTACTGGTGAGCCGTGATTACTGGTGATCCGTGATTACTGGTGGGCCGTGATTACTGGTGGCCCGTGATTACTGGTGGCCCGTGATTACTGGCGGGCCGTGATTACTGGTGGGCCGTGATTACTGGCGGGCCGTGATTACTGGCGAGCCGTGATTACTGGCGGGTCGTGATTACTGGTGAACCGTGATTACTGGTGGGCCGTGATTACTGGTGAACCGTGATTACTGGTGGGCCGTGATTACTGGTGGGCCGTGATTACTGGTGGGCCGTGATTACTGGTGGGCCGTGATTACTGGTGGGCCGTGATTACTGGTGCGCCGTGCTAACTGGTGGGCCGTGATTACTGGTGGGCCGTGATTACTGGCGGGCCGTGATTACTGGCGAGCAGTGATTACTGGCGGGCCGTGAATACTGGTGAGCCGTGATTACTGGTGAGCCGTGATTACTGGTGGGCCGTGATTACTGGTGGGCCGTGATTGCTGGTGGGCCGTGATTACTGGTGGGCCGTGATTACTGGTGGGCCGTGATTACTGGTGGGCCGTGATTACTGGTGAACCGTGATTACTGGTGGGCCGTGATTGCTGGTGGGCCGTGATTACTGGTGGGCCGTGATTACTGGTGGGCCGTGATTACTGGTGATCCGTGATTACTGCTGGGCCGTGATTACTGGTGAGCCGTGATTACTGGTGAGCCGTAATTACTAGCCGTGATTCCTCGTGGGCAGTGATTACTGGTGATCCGTGATTACTGGTGGGCCGTGATTACTGGTGAGCTGTGATTACTGGCCGTGATTACTGGTGAACCGTGATTACTGGTGTGCTGTCATTACTGGTGAGCCGTCATTACTAGTGAGCCGTCATTACTGTTGGGCCGCGATTACTGGTGAGCCGCGATTACTGGTGAGCCATAATTACTGGCCGTGATTACTGGTGAGCCGTGATTACTGGTGGGCCGTGATTACTGGTGAGCCGTGATTACTGGCCGTGAGTACTGGTGAGCCGTGATTACTGGTGGGCCGTGATTACTGGTGAGCCGTGATTACAGGCGGGCCGTGATTACTGGTGAGCCGTGATTACTGGTGAGCCATAATTACTGGCCGTGATTACTGGTGAGCCGTGATTACTGGTGGGCCGTGATTACTGGTGAGCCGTGATTACTGGTGAGCCATAATTACTGGCCGTGATTACTGGTGAGCCGTGATTACTGGTGGGCCGTGATTACTGGTGAGCCGTGATTACTGGTGAGCCATAATTACTGGTGAGCCGTGATTACTGGTGAGCCGTGATTACAGGCGGGCCGTGATTACTGGTGAGCCGTGATTACTGGTGGGCCGTGATTACTGGTGAGCCGTGATTACTGGTGAGCCATAATTACTGGCCGTGATTACTGGTGAGCCGTGATTACTGGTGAGCCATAATTACTGGCCGTGATTACTGGTGGGCCGTGATTACTGGTGAGCCGTGATTACTGGTGGGCCGTGATTACTGGTGAGCCGTGATTACAGGCGGGCCGTGATTACTGGTGAGCCGTGATTACTGGCCGTGATTACTGGTGGGCCGTGATTACTGGTGAGCCGTGATTACTGGCCGTGATTACTGGTGAGCCGTGATTACTGGTGAGCCGTGATTACTGGTGGGCCGTGATTACTGGTGGGCAGTGATTACTGGTGGGCAGTGATTACTGGTGGGCAGTGATTACTGGTGGGCCGTGATTACTGGTGGGTATTGATTGCTGGTGAGCTGTGATTACTGGTGGGCCATGATTACTGGTGAGCCGTGATTACTGGTGAGTGATTACTGGTGAGCCGTGATTACTGGTGAGCCATAATTACTGGCCGTGATTACTGGTGAGCCGTGATTACTGGTGGGCCGTGATTACTGGTGAGCCGTGATTACTGGTGAGCTGTGATTACTGGTGGGCCGTGATTACTGGTGAGCCGTGATTACTGGTGAACCGTGATTACTGGTGAGCCGTGATTACTGGTGGGCCGTGATTACTGGTGGGTCGTGATTACTGGTGATCCGTGATTACTGGTGGGCCGTGATTACTGCTGAGCCGTGATTACTGGTGGGCCGTGATTACTGGTGAGCCGTGAGTACTGGTGGGCCGTGATTACTGGCCGTGATTACTGGTGGGCCGTGATTACTGGTGAGCCGTGAGTACTGGTGGGCCGTGATTACTGGCCGTGATTACTGGTGGGCCGTGATTACTGGTGGGCCGTGATTACTGGCCGTGATTACTGGTGAACCGTAATTACTGGCCGTGATTACTGGTGAGCCGTGATTACTGGTGGGCCATGATTACTGGTTGGCCGTGAGTACTGGTGGGCCGTGATTACTGGCCGTGATTACTGGTGAACCGTAATTACTGGCCGTGATTACTGGTGAGCCGTGATTACTGGTGGGCCATGATTACTGGTTGGCCGTGATTACTGGTGATCCGTGATCACTGACCGTGATTACTGGTGGGCTGTGATTACTGGTGGGCCGTGATTACTGGTGATCCGTGATTACTGGTGATCCGTGATTACTGGCCATGATTACTGGTGGGCCGTGATTACTGGTGGGCCGGTGATTGCTGGTGAGCCGTGATTACTGGTGATCCGTGATTACTGGTGGGCCGTGATTACTGGTGGGCCGTGATTACTGGCGGGCCGTGATTACTGGTGGGCCGTGATTACTGGTGGGCCGTGATTACTGGTGATCCTTGATTACTGGCGGGCCGTGATTACTGGCGAGCCGTGATTACTGGCGGGTCGTGATTACTGGTGAACCGTGATTGCTGGTGGGCCGTGATTACTGGTGGGCCGTGATTACTGGTGGGCCGTGATTACTGGTGCGCCGTGATTACGGGTGGGCCGTGATTACTGGTGGGCCGTGATTACCGGTTAGCAGTGATTACTGGCGGGCCGTGATTACTGGCGAGCCGTGATTACTGGTGGGCCGTGATTACTGGTGGGCCGTGATTACTGGTGGGCCGTGATTGCTGGTGGGCCGTGATTACTGGTGGGCCGTGATTACTGGTGGGCCGTGATTACTGGTGAACCGTGATTACTGGTGGGCCGTGATTACTGGTGAACCGTGATTACTGGTGGGCCGTGATTACTGGTGAACCGTGATTACTGGTGAGCCGTGAGTACTGGTGAGCCGTAATTACTAGCCGTGATTACTCGTGGGCAGTGATTACTGGTGAGCTGTGATTACTGGCCGTGATTACTGGTGAACCGTGATTACTGGTGTGCCGTCATTACTAGTGAGCCGTCATTACTGGTGGGCCGCGGTTACTGGTGAGCCGCGATTACTGGTGAGCCGCGATTACTGGTGGGCCGCGATTACTGGTGGGCCGCGATTACTGGTGGGCCGCGATTACTGGTGGGCCGCGATTACTGGTGGGTCGCGATTACTGTTGGGCCGCGATTACTGGTGGGCCGTGATTACTGGCCGTGATTACTGGTGAACCGTGATTACTGGCCGTGATTACTGGTGGGCCGTGATTACTGGTGAACCGTGATTACTGGCCGTGATTACTGGTGGGCCGTGATTACTGGTGAACCGTGATTACTGGCCGTGATTACTGGTGGGCCGTGATTACTGGTGAACCGTGATTACTGGCCGTGATTACTGGTGGGCCGTGATTACTGGTGAACTGTGATTACTGGTGAACCGTGATTACTGGCCGTGATTACTGGTGGGCCGTGATTACTGGTGGGCCGTGATTACTGGTGAACCGTGATTACTGGCCGTGATTACTGGTGGGCCGTGATTACTGGTGGGCCGTGATTACTGGTGAACCGTGATTACTGGCCGTGATTACTGGCCGTGATTACTGGTGAGCCGTGATTACTGGCCGTGATTACTGGCGAGCCGTGATTACTGGCGAGCCGTGATTACTGGCGAGCCGTGATTACTGGCGGGCCGTGATTACTGGTGGGCCGTGATTACTGGTGATCCTTGATTACTGGCGGGCCGTGATTACTGGCGAGCCGTGATTGCTGGGGGGTCGTGATTACTGGCGGGCCGTGATTACTGGTGGGCCGTGATTACTGGTGGGCCGTGCTAACTGGTGGGCCGTGCTAACTGGTGGGCCGTGATTACTGGTGGGCCGTGATTACTGGTGGGCCGTGATTACTGGTGGGCCGTGATTACTGGTGGGCCGTGATTACTGGTGAGCCGTCATTACTGGTGGGCCGTGGTTACTGGTGGGCCGTGATTACTGGTGAGCCGTGATTACTGGCCGTGAGTACTGGTGAGCCGTGATTACTGGTGGGCCGTGATTACTGGTGAGCCGTGATTACAGGCGGGCCGTGATTACTGGTGAGCCGTGATTACTGGTGAGCCATAATTACTGGCCGTGATTACTGGTGAGCCGTGATTACTGGTGGGCCGTGATTACTGGTGAGCCGTGATTACTGGTGAGCCATAATTACTGGCCGTGATTACTGGTGAGCCGTGATTACTGGTGGGCCGTGATTACTGGTGAGCCGTGATTACTGGCCGTGAGTACTGGTGAGCCGTGATTACTGGTGGGCCGTGATTACTGGTGAGCCGTGATTACAGGCGGGCCGTGATTACTGGTGAGCCGTGATTACTGGTGGGCCGTGATTACTGGTGAGCCGTGATTACAGGTGGGCCGTGATTACTGGTGAGCCGTGATTACTGGCCGTGATTACTGGTGGGCCGTGATTACTGGTGAGCCGTGATTACTGGCCGTGATTACTGGTGAGCCGTGATTACTGGTGAGCCGTGATTACTGGTGGGCCATGATTACTGGTTGGCCGTGATTACTGGTGATCCGTGATCACTGACCGTGATTACTGGTGGGCTGTGATTACTGGTGGGCCGTGATTACTGGTGATCCGTGATTACTGGTGATCCGTGATTACTGGCCATGATTACTGGTGGGCCGTGATTACTGGTGGGCCGGTGATTGCTGGTGAGCCGTGATTACTGGTGATCCGTGATTACTGGTGGGCCGTGATTACTGGTGGGCCGTGATTACTGGTGGGCCGTGATTACTGGTGGGCCGTGATTACTGGTGATCCTTGATTACTGGCGGGCCGTGATTACTGGCGAGCCGTGATTACTGGCGGGTCGTGATTACTGGTGAACCGTGATTACTGGTGGGCCGTGATTACTGGTGGGCCGTGATTACTGGTGCGCCGTGATTACGGGTGGGCCGTGATTACTGGTGGGCCGTGATTACCGGTGAGCAGTGATTACTGGCGGGCCGTGATTACTGGCGAGCCGTGATTACTGGTGAGCCGTGATTACTGGTGGGCCGTGATTACTGGTGGGCCGTGATTACTGGTGGGCCGTGATTGCTGGTGGGCCGTGATTACTGGTGGGCCGTGATTACTGGTGGGCCGTGATTACTGGTGAACCGTGATTACTGGTGGGCCGTGATTACTGGTGAACCGTGATTACTGGTGAGCCGTGAGTACTGGTGAGCCGTAATTACTAGCCGTGATTACTCGTGGGCAGTGATTACTGGTGAGCTGTGATTACTGGCCGTGATTACTGGTGAACCGTGATTACTGGTGTGCCGTCATTACTAGTGAGCCGTCATTACTGGTGGGCCGCGGTTACTGGTGAGCCGCGATTACTGGTGAGCCGCGATTACTGGTGGGCCGCGATTACTGGTGGGCCGCGATTACTGGTGGGCCGCGATTACTGGTGGGCCGCGATTACTGGTGGGTCGCGATTACTGTTGGGCCGTGATTACTGGCCGTGATTACTGGTGAACCGTGATTACTGGCCGTGATTACTGGTGGGCCGTGATTACTGGTGAACCGTGATTACTGGCCGTGATTACTGGTGGGCCGTGATTACTGGTGAACCGTGATTACTGGCCGTGATTACTGGTGGGCCGTGATTACTGGTGAACCGTGATTACTGGCCGTGATTACTGGTGGGCCGTGATTACTGGTGAACTGTGATTACTGGTGAACCGTGATTACTGGCCGTGATTACTGGTGGGCCGTGATTACTGGTGGGCCGTGATTACTGGTGAACCGTGATTACTGGCCGTGATTACTGGTGGGCCGTGATTACTGGTGGGCCGTGATTACTGGTGAACCGTGATTACTGGCCGTGATTACTGGCCGTGATTACTGGTGAGCCGTGATTACTGGCCGTGATTACTGGCGAGCCGTGATTACTGGCGAGCCGTGATTACTGGCGAGCCGTGATTACTGGCGGGCCGTGATTACTGGTGGGCCGTGATTACTGGTGATCCTTGATTACTGGCGGGCCGTGATTACTGGCGAGCCGTGATTGCTGGGGGGTCGTGATTACTGGCGGGCCGTGATTACTGGTGGGCCGTGATTACTGGTGGGCCGTGCTAACTGGTGGGCCGTGCTAACTGGTGGGCCGTGATTACTGGTGGGCCGTGATTACTGGTGGGCCGTGATTACTGGTGGGCCGTGATTACTGGTGGGCCGTGATTACTGGTGAGCCGTCATTACTGGTGGGCCGTGGTTACTGGTGGGCCGTGATTACTGGTGAGCCGTGATTACTGGCCGTGAGTACTGGTGAGCCGTGATTACTGGTGGGCCGTGATTACTGGTGAGCCGTGATTACAGGCGGGCCGTGATTACTGGTGAGCCGTGATTACTGGTGAGCCATAATTACTGGCCGTGATTACTGGTGAGCCGTGATTACTGGTGGGCCGTGATTACTGGTGAGCCGTGATTACTGGTGAGCCATAATTACTGGCCGTGATTACTGGTGAGCCGTGATTACTGGTGGGCCGTGATTACTGGTGAGCCGTGATTACTGGCCGTGAGTACTGGTGAGCCGTGATTACTGGTGGGCCGTGATTACTGGTGAGCCGTGATTACAGGCGGGCCGTGATTACTGGTGAGCCGTGATTACTGGTGGGCCGTGATTACTGGTGAGCCGTGATTACTGGCCGTGATTACTGGTGGGCCGTGATTACTGGTGAGCCGTGATTACTGGCCGTGATTACTGGTGAGCCGTGATTACTGGTGAGCCGTGATTACTGGTGAGCCGTGATTACAGGTGGGCCGTGATTACTGGTGGGCCGTGATTACTGGTGAGCCGTGATTACTGGCCGTGATTACTGGTGGGCCGTGATTACTGGTGAGCCGTGATTACTGGTGAGCCGTGAGTACTGGTGGGCCGTGATTACTGGTGGGCAGTGATTACTGGTGGGCAGTGATTACTGGTGGGCAGTGATTACTGGTGGGCAGTGATTACTGGTGGGCCGTGATTACTGGTGGGTATTGATTGCTGGTGAGCTGTGATTACTGGTGGGCCATGATTACTGGTGAGCCGTGATTACTGGTGAGCCATAATTACTGGCCGTGATTACTGGTGAGCCGTGATTACTGGTGGGCTGTGATTACTGGTGAGCCGTGATTACTGGTGAGCTGTGATTACTGGTGGGCCGTGATTACTGGTGAGCCGTGATTACTGGTGAACCGTGATTACTGGTGAGCCGTGATTACTGGTGGGCCGTGATTACTGGTGGGTCGTGATTACTGGTGATCCGTGATTACTGGTGGGCCGTGATTACTGCTGAGCCGTGATTACTGGTGGGCCGTGATTACTGGTGAGCCGTGAGTACTGGTGGGCCGTGATTACTGGCCGTGATTACTGGTGGGCCGTGATTACTGGTGAGCCGTGAGTACTGGTGGGCCGTGATTACTGGCCGTGATTACTGGTGGGCCGTGATTACTGGTGGGCCGTGATTACTGGCCGTGATTACTGGTGAACCGTAATTACTGGCCGTGATTACTGGTGAGCCGTGATTACTGGTGGGCCATGATTACTGGTTGGCCGTGAGTACTGGTGGGCCGTGATTACTGGCCGTGATTACTGGTGAACCGTAATTACTGGCCGTGATTACTGGTGAGCCGTGATTACTGGTGGGCCATGATTACTGGTTGGCCGTGATTACTGGTGATCCGTGATCACTGACCGTGATTACTGGTGGGCTGTGATTACTGGTGGGCCGTGATTACTGGTGATCCGTGATTACTGGTGATCCGTGATTACTGGCCATGATTACTGGTGGGCCGTGATTACTGGTGGGCCGGTGATTGCTGGTGAGCCGTGATTACTGGTGATCCGTGATTACTGGTGGGCCGTGATTACTGGTGGGCCGTGATTACTGGCGGGCCGTGATTACTGGTGGGCCGTGATTACTGGTGGGCCGTGATTACTGGTGATCCTTGATTACTGGCGGGCCGTGATTACTGGCGAGCCGTGATTACTGGCGGGTCGTGATTACTGGTGAACCGTGATTACTGGTGGGCCGTGATTACTGGTGGGCCGTGATTACTGGTGGGCCGTGATTACTGGTGGGCCGTGATTACTGGTGCGCCGTGATTACGGGTGGGCCGTGATTACTGGTGGGCCGTGATTACCGGTGAGCAGTGATTACTGGCGGGCCGTGATTACTGGCGAGCCGTGATTACTGGTGAGCCGTGATTACTGGTGGGCCGTGATTACTGGTGGGCCGTGATTACTGGTGGGCCGTGATTGCTGGTGGGCCGTGATTACTGGTGGGCCGTGATTGCTGGTGGGCCGTGATTACTGGTGGGCCGTGATTGCTGGTGGGCCGTGATTACTGGTGAACCGTGATTACTGGTGGGCCGTGATTACTGGTGAACCGTGATTACTGGTGGGCCGTGATTACTGGTGAACCGTGATTACTGGTGAGCCGTGAGTACTGGTGAGCCGTAATTACTAGCCGTGATTACTCGTGGGCAGTGATTACTGGTGAGCTGTGATTACTGGCCGTGATTACTGGTGAACCGTGATTACTGGTGTGCCGTCATTACTAGTGAGCCGTCATTACTGGTGGGCCGCGGTTACTGGTGAGCCGCGATTACTGGTGAGCCGCGATTACTGGTGGGCCGCGATTACTGGTGGGCCGCGATTACTGGTGGGCCGCGATTACTGGTGGGCCGCGATTACTGGTGGGTCGCGATTACTGTTGGGCCGCGATTACTGGTGGGCCGTGATTACTGGCCGTGATTACTGGTGAACCGTGATTACTGGCCGTGATTACTGGTGGGCCGTGATTACTGGTGAACCGTGATTACTGGCCGTGATTACTGGTGGGCCGTGATTACTGGTGAACCGTGATTACTGGCCGTGATTACTGGTGGGCCGTGATTACTGGTGAACCGTGATTACTGGCCGTGATTACTGGTGGGCCGTGATTACTGGTGAACCGTGATTACTGGCCGTGATTACTGGTGGGCCGTGATTACTGGTGAACTGTGATTACTGGTGAACCGTGATTACTGGCCGTGATTACTGGTGGGCCGTGATTACTGGTGGGCCGTGATTACTGGTGAACCGTGATTACTGGCCGTGATTACTGGTGGGCCGTGATTACTGGTGGGCCGTGATTACTGGTGAACCGTGATTACTGGCCGTGATTACTGGCCGTGATTACTGGTGAGCCGTGATTACTGGCCGTGATTACTGGCGAGCCGTGATTACTGGCGAGCCGTGATTACTGGCGAGCCGTGATTACTGGCGGGCCGTGATTACTGGTGGGCCGTGATTACTGGTGATCCTTGATTACTGGCGGGCCGTGATTACTGGCGAGCCGTGATTGCTGGGGGGTCGTGATTACTGGCGGGCCGTGATTACTGGTGGGCCGTGATTACTGGTGGGCCGTGCTAACTGGTGGGCCGTGCTAACTGGTGGGCCGTGATTACTGGTGGGCCGTGATTACTGGTGGGCCGTGATTACTGGTGGGCCGTGATTACTGGTGGGCCGTGATTACTGGTGAGCCGTCATTACTGGTGGGCCGTGGTTACTGGTGGGCCGTGATTACTGGTGAGCCGTGATTACTGGTGGGCCGTGATTACTGGTGGGCCGTGATTACTGGTGGGCCGTGATTACTGGTGGGCCGTGATTACAGGCCATGATTACTGGTGAACCGTGATTACTGGTGAGCCGTGATTACTGGTGGGCCGTGATTACTGGTGGGCCGTGATTACTGGTGAGCCGTGATTACTGGTGAGCCGTGATTACTGGTGGGCCGTGATTACTGGTGAACCGTGATTACTGGCCGGCCGTGATTACTGGCCGGCCGTGATTACTGGCCGGCCGTGATTACTGGCGGGCCGTGATTACTGGCGGGCCGTGATTACTGGCCGGCCGTGATTACTGGCGGGCCGTGATTACTGGCCGGCCGTGATTACTGGCGGGCCGTGATTACTGGCCGGCCGTGATTACTGGCCGGCCGTGATTACTGGCGGGCCGTGATTACTGGCCGGCCGTGATTACTGGCGGGCCGTGATTACTGGCCGGCCGTGATTACTGGCGGGCCGTGATTAATGGCGGGCCGTGATTACTGGTGAGCAGTGATTACTGGTGGGCCGTGATTACTGGTGAGCCGTGATTACTGGTGGGCCGTGATTACTGGCGAGCAGTGATTACTGGCGGGCCGTGATTACTGGCGAGCAGTGATTACTGGTGAGCAGTGATTACTGGTGGGCCGTGATTACTGGTGAGCCGTGATTACTGGTGAGCCGTGATTACTGGCCGTGATTGCTGGTGGGCCGTGATTACTGGTGAACCGTGATTACTGGTGAGCCGTGATTACTGGTGGGCCGTGATTACTGGTGGGCCGTGATTGCTGGTGGGCCGTGATTACTGGTGAGCCGTCATTACTGGTGAGCCGTCATTACTGGTGAGCCGTCATTACTGGTGGGCCGTGGTTACTGGTGGGCCGTGATTACTAGCCGTGATTACTCGTGGGCAGTGATTACTGGTGAGCTGTGATTACTGGCTGTGATTACTGGTGAACCGTGATTACTGGTGTGCCGTCATTACTGGTGAGCCGTCATTACTGGTGGGCCGTGGTTACTGGTGGGCCGTGATTACTGGTGAGCCGTGATTACTGGTGGGCCGTGATTACTGGTGGGCCGTGAATACTGGTGGGCCGTGATTACAGGCCATGATTACTGGTGAACCGTGATTACTGGTGAGCCGTGATTACTGGTGGGCCGTGATTACTGGTGGGCCGTGATTACTGGTGGGCCGTGATTACTGGTGGGCCGTGAATACTGGTGGGCCGTGATTGGTGGGGCGGCACGGTGGCATAGTGGTTAGCACTGGTGCCTCACAGCGCCAGGGACCCGGGTTCGAATCCAGCCTCGGGTGACTGTCTGTGTGGAGTTTGCACATTCTCCCCGTGTCTGCGTGGGTTTCCTCCGGGTGCTCCGGTTTCCTCCCACAGTCCAAAAATGTGCAGGTTAGGTTGATTTGGCTATGATAAATTGACCCTTAGTGTTAGGGGGGGGATTAAATATGTGGGGTTACAGGGATAGGATGGGATATGTTAGGGGGAATTAAATACGTGGGGTTACGGGGATAGGGTGGGATACGTGTCGGTGCAGGCTCGATGGGGATTCTGTGTGGGAAAAGCAGGGACAGGGTACTGGATTTGGATGATCAGCCATGATCGTATTGAATGGTGGAGCAGGCTCGACGGGCCGAATGGCCTACTCCTGCTCCTAGTTTCTATGTTTCTATGTTTACTGGTGAGCCGTGATTACTGGTGAGCTGTGATTACTGGTGGGCCGTGATTACTGGCGAGCCGTGATTACTGGTGGGTATTGATTGCTGGTGAGCTGTGATTGCTGGTGAGCTGTGATTACTGGTGGGCCATGATTACTGGTGAGCCGTGATTACTGGTGAGCCGTGATTACTGGTGAACCGTGATTACTGGCCGTGATTACTGGTGAGCCGTGATTACTGGTGAGCCGTAATTACTGGCCGTGATTACTGGTGAGCCGTGATTACTGGTGGGCCGTGATTACTGGTGAGCCGTGATTACTGGCCGTGAGTACTGGTGAGCCGTGATTACTGGTGGGCCGTGATTACTGGTGGGCCGTGATTACAGGCGAGCCGTCATTACTGGCCGTGATTACTGGTGAGCCGTGATTACAGGCGAGCCGTCATTACTGGCCGTGATTACTGGTGAGCCGTGATTACTGGTGAGCCGTGATTGCTGGTGGGCCGTGATTACTGGCGGGCCGTGATTACTGGCGAGCCGTGATTACTGGCGAGCCGTGATTACTGGCGGGCCGTGATTACTGGTGAGCCGTGATTACTGGTGGGTATTGATTGCTGGTGAGCTGTGATTACTGGTGGGCCATGATTACTGGTGAGCCGTGATTACTGGTGAGTGATTACTGGTGAGCCGTGATTACTGGTGAGCCATAATTACTGGCCGTGATTACTGGTGGGCCGTGATTACTGGTGAGCCGTGATTACTGGCCGTGATTACTGGCGAGCCGTGATTACTGGCGGGCCGTGATTACTGGCGGGCCGTGATTACTGGCGAGCCGTGATTACTGGCGAGCCGTGATTACTGGCGGGCCGTGATTACTGGTGGGCAGTGATTACTGGTGGGCCGTGATTACTGGTGGGCCGTGATTACTGGTGGGCCGTGATTACTGGTGGGCCGTGATTACTGGTGGGCCGTGATTACTGGCCGTGATTACTGGTGGGCCGTGATTACTGGTGAACCGTGATTACTGGCCGTGATTACTGGTGAACCATGATTACTGGCCGTGATTACTGGCCGTGATTACCGGTGAACCGTGATTACTGGCCATGATTTCTGGCCGTGATTACTTTCCCTGATTACTGGCCGTGATTACTGGTGAGCCGTGATTACTGGTGGGCCGTGATTACTGGTGAACCGTGATTACTGGCCGGCCGTGATTACTGGCCGGCCGTGATTACTGGCCGGCCGTGATTACTGGCCGGCCGTGATTACTGGCCGGCCGTGATTACTGGCGGGCCGTGATTACTGGTGGGCCGTGATTACTGGCCGGCCGTGATTACTGGCCGGCCGTGATTACTGGCGGGCCGTGATTACTGGCGGGCCGTGATTACTGGCGGGCCGTGATTACTGGCGGGCCGTGATTACTGGCGATCCGTGATTACTGGCGATCCGTGATTACTGGCGATCCGTGATTACTGGCGATCCGTGATTACTGGCGGGCCGTGATTACTGGTGGGCCGTGATTACTGGTGAACCGTGATTACTGGTGGGCCGTGATTACTGGTGAGCCGTGATTACTGGTGAACCGTGATTTCATTTGTAAAGGGGTCCTTCAACCAAAAAAGCTTGAGAACCACTGCTTTCACGGTCTTCTGTATGTTTCTATTAAAATCTTCACCTGTAGTCCTTAGGTTTGAACCCCTCCCACCCCTTGACCACAGTCCCACATTACTGAAAATCTCCTCCAACATCTGGGCACTATTATTAGAATGGTTGCCACTCCTCTGTGGTATCAGTCTGAGCAGGATCTTAACACAAGCCTCCACCTTTGATACGGTCCAACTCCTTCCCTCCATCAGTCTCTCCTCCTGCAATCTTGAGTTTTTACTCGTTAAAGCTTGATGTCATCTCATCACCGTTTCCTAATTTATGTCCTCTTCTACTTTCAACCGTGGTCATGT
This sequence comes from Squalus acanthias, assembly GCA_030390025.1. Taxonomy (NCBI): domain Eukaryota; kingdom Metazoa; phylum Chordata; class Chondrichthyes; order Squaliformes; family Squalidae; genus Squalus; species Squalus acanthias. Next base: position 133,531,887 of record CM059433.1, read on the forward strand.
CCTGCACCAGGGACCATTGGGCCTTCACTTGGCTTTCTCACCCAGTTGAAGCTGGTCAGCAACAATACCTCCAATATCACGTCCCAAGCAGTCTCTGCATGTGGCTCAGCATCGGGACCCGCTCCGAAGTAAAGAGGAGCAGCAACTAGACCTCTTGATCTTTGGGCAGTCAGGTGTCCGTTACATGTGGAAACCCATCTTGGTAGAGTTTGCGTGCCTGATGTGTGCAATTTCTCCTCGTACTGACACTAGCCCAAGCTCAGGGAGCATAGGTGCAGGTTTTAACTTAGAGATCCACCAAGTGTGCACAGGGGCACTGCTGGAGGCTAATCAGTTAAAATTGTGCAACTTAGCAGCCTTTAGCACTGACCAAGCTTCCTGTTGTCTGTCTAGAAAGGACCTCTTACCTGTTAGAGCAGTGATTTGCAGGGTTATCTGGAGCAGAGTGGGAACAGCACCACAGTGGTTAAGTTACTGGACTAATAATCCAGTTAGAGGTGAGTTCAAATCCCACCACAGCAGCTGTGGAATTTAAATTCAGTTAATTAAATAAATCTGGAATAAAAAGCTATTAAAGGTGACCATGAAACTACTGGATTGTCTTAAAAACCTATCTGGTTCACTAATGTCCTTTAGGGAAGGAAATCTGCCGTCCTTTGTGACTGTGACAAAGGTAAACTATCCCTCCTCATCCTTCTTGACTTGTCTGCAGCCTTTGACACGGTTGACCACTCCATCCTTCTCCAACGCCTCTCCACCGTCGTCCAGCTGGGTGGGACTGCACTCGCCTGGTTCCATTCTTATCTATCTCATCGTAGCCAGAGAATCACCTGCAACGGCTTCTCTTCCCACTCCCGCATCGTTACCTCTGGCCCCCTCCTATTTCTCATCTACATGTTGCCCCTTGGCGACATCATCCGAAAACACAGCATCAGTTTCCACATGTACGCTGACGACACCCAGCTCAACCTCACTACCTCTTCTCTCGACCCCTCCACAGTGACTAAATTGTCAGACTGCTTGTACGACATGTAATTCTAGATGAGCAAAAATTTTCTCCAATTAAATACTGGGAAGACCGAAGCCACAAACTCTGTTCCCTAGCCACTGACTCCATCCCTCTCCCTAACATCTATCTGAGGCTGAACCACACTGTTTGCAACCTTGGTGTCATATTTGACACTGAAATGAGCTTCCGACCACATATCCACAGCATAACTAAGACCGCCTATTTCCACCTCTGTAACATCGCCCGTCTCCGCCCTTGCCTCAGCTCATCTGCTGCTGAAACCCTCATCCATGCCTTTGTTACCTCTAGACTTGACTATTCCAAAGCACTCCTGGCTGGCCTCCCACATTCCACCCTACATAAACTTGAGGTCATCCAAAACTCGGCTGCCCGTGTCCTAACTTGCACCAAGTCCTGTTCGCCCATCACCCCTGTGCTCGCTGACTTACATTGGCTCCCCGTTAAGCAACACCTCGATTTCAAAATTCTCATCCTTGTTTTTAAATCCCTCCATGGCCTCGCTCCTCCCTATCTTTGTAATCTCCTTCAGCCCCACAACCCCCCTCTCTACCTCTCTTTCCTCCTTTAAGACGCTCCTTAAAACCTACCTCTTTGACCAAGCTTTTGGTCACCTGCCCTAATTTATCCTTATGTGGATCGATGTCAAATTTTGTGTCTTAAAATACTCCTGTGCGCGCCTTGAGACGTTTTACTACGTTAAAGGCGCTATATAAATACAAGTTGTTGTTGTTGTCGTCCTTACCCGGTCTGGTCTATACGTGACTCCAGACCCACAGCAATGGCTTAGCAAGCCACTCAAGATACAGTAAGAATAAAACCATACGGACCACCCGGCATCGACCTTGGCACCGGCTGCGGACACGACAAAGGTACATCCAGCCCAGTTGACCCTGCAAAGTCCTCCTCACTAACATCGGGGGGCTGGTGCCAAAATTAAGAGAGCAGACAAGTCAAGCAACAGCCTGACACAGTCATACTCACAGAATCATACCTTTCTGCCAATGTCCCAGACTCCTCCATCACCATCCCTTGGGCAGGATAGACCCACCAGGGGTGGCAGCACAGTGGTATATAGTCGGGAGGGAGTGGCCCTGGGTCTCATGGCATCAAGTCAAACACGGGCAAGGAAACTTCCTGCTGATTACCACCAACCGCACTCCCTCAGCTGATGAATCAGTACTCCACCATGTTGAACACCACTTCGAAGAAGCACTGAGGGAAGCAAGGGCACATAGAAACATAGAAGATAGGAGCAGAAGTAGGCCATTCGGCCCCTCGAGCCTGTTCCGCCATTTAATGAGATCATGGCTGATCATCCAAATTCAGTACCCTGTCCCTGCTTTCTCCCCATATCCCTTGATCCCTTTAGCCTTAAGAAATATATCTAACTCCTTCTTGAATATATTTAATGAATTGGCCTCAACTGCCTTCTGTGGTAGAGAATTCCACAGGTTCACCACTCTCTGGGTGAAGAAATTCCTCCTCATCTCAGTCCTAAATGGCTTACCCCTTATCCTTAGACTGTGACCTCTGGTTCTGGACTCCCCTGCCATTGGGAACATCCTTCCTGCATCAAGTCTGTCTAGTCCTGTTAGAATTTTGTAAGTTTCAATGAGATCCCCTCTCATTCTTCTAAACTCTAGCGAATATAAGCCTAATCGACCCAATCTCTCTTCATACGTCATTCCTGCCATCACAGGTATCAGCCTGGTGAATCTTCGCTGCACTCCCTCCATGGCAAGATCATCCTTCCTCAGATAAGGCGACCAAAACTGCACACAATACTCAAGGTGTGGTCTCACCAAGGCCCTGTACAACTGCAGCAAGACATCCTTGCTCCTGTACTCGAATCCCCTCGCTATGAAGGCCAACATACCATTTGCCGCCTTAACCTCCTGCTGCACCTGCATGCTTACCTTCAGCGACTGGTGCACAAGGACACCCAGGTCTCGTTGCACTTCCCCTTTTCCTAATCTATTGCCGTTCAGATAATAATCTGTCTTCCTGTTTTTGCCACCAAAGTGGATAACCTTGCATTTATCCACATTATACTGCATCTGCCATGCATCTGCCCAATCACCCAACCTGTCCAAATCATACTGGAGTTTCTCTGCATCCTCCTCACAGCACACACGCCCACCCAGCTTTGTGTCGTCTGCAAACTTGGTGATATTACATCTAGTTCCCTCGTCTAGATCATTAATATATATTGAGAATAGCTGGGGTGCTAGCACCGATCCCTGCGGTACCCCACTAGTCACTGCCTGCCACTCGGAAAAAGACCTGTTTATTCCAACTCTTTGCTTCCTGTCTGCCAACCAGTTCTCTATCCAATCCCATGTACTTTAACTTTGCACGCTAATCTCTTATGCGGGACCTTATCGAAAGCCTTCTGAAAGTCCAAATACACCACATCCACTGGTTCTCCCTTATCTATTCTACCAGTTACATCCTCAAAAAATTCCAGTAGATTAGTCAAGCATGTTTTACCTTTTGTAAATCCATGTTGACTTTGTCCGATCCTGTTACTGTTTTCCAAGTGCTCTGCAATTACATCTTTTATAATGGACTCTAGCACAGAATGTACTCTGGGTGGGGGACTGCAATGTCCTTCACCAAGAGTGGCTCGGTAGCACCACTGCTGACCAAGCTAGCCAAGTCCTAAAGGACATAGCTGCCAGTCTGGGTCTGTAGCAGGTGGTGAGAGAACCAACACGAGGGAAAATCCTACTTGACCTCGTCCTCACCAATCTACCTGTCGCAGATGCATGTGTCCAGTATTGGTAGCAGTGACCACCGCACAGTCCTTGTGGAAACAAAGTCCCGTCTTCACACTGAGGACACCCTCCATCGTGTTGTGTGGCACTACCACCGTGCTAAATGGGATAGATTCAGAACAGATCTAGCAGCTCAAACTGGGCATCCATGAGGCGCTGTGGGCCATCAGCAGCAGCAGAATTGTATTCCACCACAATCGATAACCTCATGGCCCGGCATATCCCTCACTCTACCATAAACATCAAACCAGGTGACCAACCCTGGTTCAATGAGGAGTGTAGAAGAGCATACCAGGAGCAGCACCAGGCGTACCTAAAAATGAGGTGCCAACTTGGGGAAGCTGCAACACAGGACAGAGCTAAGCGATCCCACACCCAACAGATCAGATCAAAGCTCTGCAGTCCTGCCACATCCAGTCATGAATGGTGATGGACCATTAAACAGCTGACGGGAGGAGGATATTTCCATGAACATCCGCATCCTCAATGATGGTAGAGCCCAGCACGTGAGTGCAAAAGACAAGGCTGAAGCGTTTGCAACCATCTTCAGCCAGAAGTGCTGAGTGGATGATCCATATAGGCCTCCTCCTGAGGTTCCCACCATCACAGAAGCCAGTCTTCAGCCAATTCGATTCACTCCACGTGATATCAAGAAAAAGCTGAGCGCACTCGATACAGCAAAGGCTATGGTCCCCGACAATATCCCGGCTGTCGTGCTGAAGACTTGTGCTCCGCCTCTAGCGAAGCTGTTCCAGTATAGCTATAACACTGGCATCTACCCAACAATGTGGAAAACTGCCCAGGTAGGTCCTGTCCACAAAAAGCAGGACAAATCCAATCCGGCCAATTACCGCCCCATCAGTCTACTTTCAATCATCAGCAAAGTGATGGAAGATGTTGTCGACAGTGCTATCAAGTGGCACTTACCAATAACCTGCTCACCGATGCTCAGTTTGAGTTCTGCCAGGATCACTAGGCTCCAGACCTCATTACAGCCTTGGTCCAAACATGGGCAAAAGAGCTGACTTTTTTTATTCGCTTATGGGATCAGGGCGTCGCTGGCAAGGCCAGCATTTATTGCCCATCCCTAGTTGCCCTCGAGAAGGTGGTGGTGAGCCGCCTTCTTGAACCGCATCAGTCCGTGTGGTGAAGGTATTCCCACAGTGCTGTTAGGTAGGGAGTTCCAGGATTTTGACCCAGCGACGATGAAGGATCGACGATATACTTCTAAGTCAGGATGGTGTGTGACTTGAAGGGGAACTTGGAGGTGGTGGTGTTCCCATGCACCTGCTGCCCTTGTCCTTCTAGGCGGAAGAGGTTGCGGGTTTGGAGGTGCTGCCGAAGAAGCCTTGGCGAGTTGCTGCAGTGCATCTTGTAGATGGTACACACTGCAGCCACGGTACACCGGTGATGGAGGGAGTGAATGTTTAAGGTGGTGGATGGGGTGCCAATCAAACGGGCTGCTTTGTCCTGGATGGTGTCGAGCTTCGAGTGTTGTTCCAGCTGCACTCATCCAGGCAAGTGGAGAGTATTCCATCACACTCCTTACTTGTGCCTTGTAGATGGTGGAAAGGCTTTGGGGAGTCAGGAGCTGAGACACTCGCCGCAGAATACCTAGCCTCTGACCTGCTCTTGTTGCCACAGTATTTATGTGGCTGGTCCAGTTAAGTTTCTGGTGAATGGTGACCCCCCAGGATGTTGATAGTGGGGGATTCGGTGATGGTAATGCCGTTGAATGTCAAGGGGAGTTGGTTAGACTCTCGCTTGTTGGAGATAGTCATTGCCTGGCACTTCTGTGGCGCAAATGTTACCTGCCACTTATCAGCCCAAGCCTGAACGTCGTCCAGGTCTTGTTGCATTCGGGCATGGACTGCTTCATTATCTGAGGAGTTGTGAATGGCACTGAACACTGTGCAGTCATCAGCGAACATCCCCATTTCTGACCTTATGTTGGAGGGAAGATCATTGATGAAGCAGCTGAAGATGGTTGGGCCTAGGACACTGCCCTGCGGAACTCCTGCAGTGATGTCCTGGGGCTGTGATGATTGACCTCCAATCACCACAACCATCTTCCTTTGTGTTAGGTATGACTCCAGCCAGTGGAGCGTTTTCCAGAGGTGAGGTGAGAGCCCTTGACATCAAGGCAGCATTTGACCGAGTGTGGCATCAAGGAGCCTTAGTAAAATTGAAGTCAATAGGAATCAGGGGACTCCACTGGCTGGAGTCATACCTAGCACAAATGAAGAGGGTTGCGGTTGTTGGAGGCCAATCATCTCAGCCCCAGGACATCGCTGCAGGAGTTCATCAGGGCAGTGTCCTAGGCCCAACTATCTTCAGCTGTTTCATCAATGACCTTCCCTCCATCATAAGGTCAGAAGTGGGGATGTTCGCAGATGATTGCACAGCATTCAGTTGCATTCACAACTCCTCAGATAATGAAGCAGTCCATGCCCGCATGCAGCAAGACCTGGACGGCGTTCAGGCTTGGGCTGATAAGTGGCAAGTAACATTCGCGCCACACAAGTGCCAGGCAATGACTATCTCCAACAAGAGAGCGTCTAACCACCGCCCCATGACATTCAACGGCATTACCATCGTTGAATCCCCCAACATCAACATCCTGGGGGTCACCATTGAACAGAAACTTAACTGGGCCAGCCACATAAATACTGTGGCTAAAAGAGCAGGTCAGAGGCTGGCTTATTCTGTGGCGAGTGTCTCACCTTCTGACTCCCCGAAGCCTTTCCACCATCTACAAGGCACAAGTCAGGAGTATGATGGAATACTCTCCACTTGCCTGGATGAGTGCAGCTCCAACAACACTCAAGAAGGTCGACACCAGGACAAAGCAGCCCGCTTGATTGGCACCCCATCCACCACCTTAAACATTTACTCACTCCACCACCGGCGCACCGTGGCTGCAGTGTGTACCATCTACAAGATGCACTGCAGCAACTCGCCAAGGCTTCTTCAACAGCACATCCCAAACCCGCGACCTCTTCCACCTAGGACAAGGGCAGAAGGCGCATGGGAACACCACCACCTCCAAGTCACACACCATCCTGACTTGGAAATATATCGCCTTTCCTTCAAAGTCGCCAGGTCACAATCCTGGAACTCCCTTCCTAACAGCACTATGGGAGTACCTTCACCACGCGGACTGCAGCGGTTCAAGGCGGCGGCTCACCACCACCTTGTCAAGGGCAATTAGGGATGGGCAATAAATGCTGGCCCTGACAGTGATGCCCACATCCCACGAACGAATAAAAGAGGTCACCCCTCAAGGGCCCAGGTAGGCTCGTCAGTTACCAACACTGCTCTGGAACTACCTACCCAGTTCAAGTTTGGGATTCGTGAGTTGATGGATCCGATCTCCCATTACCAAATGTGTCAGCAGATGTTGATATTCTGTGATCTTATATAAAGGCATAGCCTACCCTACACATTTATCATGAGCACAAAATCTCGACTGTCCCTTTCTGATTGCTCTGCAGGCCTCCAGCCTCCATTATGTGTGCTGCAACAACCCAAAGAACCATCTTAACAGCCAGGGATATCAGCAAGGCTCCTTGGTAGTTTTCGCATCCTTCTTCTTATGAATAGACTTGAGCACAAAATCTAAGCTGAGGGAGTGCTGCACTATCAGAGGTGCCATCTTTTGGATGAGGTGTTAAACTAAGACCACAGCTGTCCTCTCAGGTGGATATAAAAGATCCCATGGCACTATTTCGAAACAGAGCAGAGGTGTCTCCCTGGTGTCTTGGCGATTATTTATCCCTGAACCAACATCACTAAAAACAGATTATCTAATCATTTATTTCATTGCAGTTTGTGGGAGCTTGCTGTGCGCAATTGGCTGCCATGTTTCTTACATTACAACAGTGACTACACTTTGAAAGTATTTAATTGGCCGTAAAGCGCTTTGGGACGTCCTGAGGTTGAGAAAGGCACGATATAAATGCAAGTTCTTTCTTTTAAAAACCACAACTGCACTCTGGAACATTGAGGAAATGTGTGCCGCCAATTGCATCCCATTTACTAACCTCAAAGGGTGGTCACAAAACAAGACAGACAAAAATTCAGCGCAAGGAACCATCAGACTAAATGGGCCAAACTCTTACAGCCTCCATTTGATTGACCAGAACGTTGATTATTTAAAGATACAAAGCTGTTCTCTGGGCTCTGACTCATTTGGACTGAAAGGACTTGATTCCAGGCCATTGCCTGCACACATGAAAACATCCCCAGGCAGAATATAAACGCAGAACTTCCCTCCCTCTTTGTGCAGACACCAAACCCTTGTCCCAATCTCCACTAGCCTGGATGGAAGAGAAGCAATGTGGTGGCTGGCATGTGTGGAACCATTTCCCAGCAGGGAGTCAGCACCTTCAGGAGAGGAGGAACATAGGAACAGGAGTAGGCCATTCAGCCCCTCGAGCCTGTTCCGCCATTCAATGAGATCATGGCTGATCTGTGACCTAACTCCATATACCCGCCTTTGGCCCATTTCCCTAATACCTTTGGTTAACAAAAAGCTATCAATCTCCGATTTAAAATTAACAATTGATCGAACATCAATTGCCATTTGCGGAAGAGAGTTCCAAACTTCTACCACCCTTTGTGTGTAGAAGTGTTTCCTAATTTCACTCCTGAAAGGTCTGGCTCTAATTTTTAGACTATGCCTCCTAGTCCGAGACTCACGAACCAGTGGAAGTAGTTTCTCTCTATCTACCTTATCTGTTCCCCTTAATATCCTGAAAACTTCAATCAGATCCCCCTTAACCTTGTAAATTCTAAGGAATACAACCCTAATTTGTATAATCTCTCCTCTTAACTTAACCCTTGGAGTCCAGGTATCATTCTGGTAAACCTACGCTGCACTCCCTCCAAGGCCAATATATCCTTCCAAGGTGTGATGCCCGGAACTGCTCTCAGTACTCCAGGTGTGGTCTAACCAGCTGCAGCATAACTTCTACCCCCTTGTACTCTAGTCCTCTAGATATAAAGGCCAGCATTCCATTAGCCTTTTTGATTATTTTCTGTACCTGTTTATGACATTTTAATGATCTATGAACCTAGACCCCCAAGTATCTTTGGACAGCCACTGTTTTTAGCTTTTCACCATTTAGAAAGTATCCTGTTCTATCCTTTTTAGGTTCAAAGTGGATGACCTCACATTTGCCTACATTGAAATCCATTTGCCACAGTTTTGCCCATTCACTTAATCTGTCGATATCCCTTTGTAATTTTATGCTTTCATCTACACTGCCTACAATGCCGCCTATCTTTGTGTCATCGACAAATTTGGATATATGACTTTCTATGCCATCATCTAAGTCGCTAATAAATATTGTGAATAGTTGAGGCCCCAACACAGATCCCTGCGGGGCACCACTAGTCACATCCTGCCAATTTGAGTACCTACCCATTATCCCTACTGCTTGTCTCCTGCTGCTCAGCCAATTCCCTAACCAATTCCTCAATTCCGTGGGCTTCTACCTTGGATAACAGTCTCTTGTGTGGGACTTTATCAAATGCCTTCTGGAAGTCCATATAAATAACATCCATAGACATTCCCCTGTCCACTACTTTAGTCACCGCCTCAAAAAATTCTATCAGGTTTGTCAGGCATGACCTACCTTTCACAAATCCATGCTGGCTCTCTCTGATCAACTGAAAATTTTCAAGGTGTTCAGTCGCCCCATCCTTAATTATAGACTCCAGCAATTTCCTGACAACAGATGTTAGGCTAACTGGTCTATAATTCCCTGGTTTCCCCCTCTCACCATTCTTAAAAAGCAGAATGATATGCGCAATTTTCCAATCTAAAGGAACAGTTCCTGAATCTAGAGAACTTTGGAAGATTATAGTTAGAGCATCTGCAATGTGCTCAGCTACTTCCTTTAAAATCCTGGGACGGAAACCATTCGTCACTCTTTAGTGCCATTATTTTCTTCATTACTGTTAGAGGATTAGAGAGATAGATACTTTCAAATCATTTCAAACCCATCTGAACTTTCATTTAATTTATTACAACCAAAATTTCCACCGTCTGCCTCCGATCAAAAGGAGCACTGAGATGCTTGACTCCAATCAAAAGGAATCGGAGCACTGAGATGCCTGATTCCGAGTCAGTCTGCCCCTCTGCTTTCACAGCATACCCTAAAAGCAATAACAATCCAAAAACAATCACATTTGTAACAGTTCCCTGTTTTATTGAAATACATCAAAGTCTTGGTTAATATTTAGTGTGTGTCACCAACATAAAATAATGGCGGCTGGTCTTTAATAGTTCGACTGCCCACCTTAAATATTCTTGTGCAAAAGAATCTACAATCAGCAGAGTTTCTCTTACAAATTAACCCCTAAAAACATTTTTAAGGGCAAAAAGGAGTGATAAAGCCAAGCAATTAATTTACTTAAGTCAGCCTTTAACCTAAACAAAAGAAAATTAAAAAAAAACTGATTACATCTATGACATGCAAAACTGTACAATAATCTTACAAAAGGGGGAAAAAAACCCTAAAAACTCTTGAAAATAAATGATATGAAATTGCCATAGTCAAAGGCAGGCCAGTCCCCACTGAACGCCAACACTGGTAAATGTACCCTCCCCTCCCCTCTCCCTGCTCGCAGTTCCCCGCACAATGATGCCTACAAATCACAGTTAGAGTTTGACAGCTCCCAGCTTTCTCTCCATTTTATCTGTACATCTCCTAACTCCAGCAGGAAGATCGTGCCCACCTCTCCCACCCCACCCCACTCATACACGTTTCTGCTGTTGAAACAAAAGTTCAAGGCAGTGACAGCTGTCGGGGGGGCGGGGAACTTTTTTTATTTTGCACTTTCAAATCAGATGTCAAACCCATCTGAAATTTAATTTCATTCATTTAAACCAAAAGCACCTTTACTGCATCCAACTGACTTGATTAAGAGTGTGGGAGTCAGAGAGCAGTCGGGCTCCCTTGCTTTTCCCACTCACCTTGTGCAGGGAAGTATTTTTAACTAATCGTTATCCCCCTCCTCCTCCAAATACAAGGACTCAAAGGGTTGCCCCCGACTACTGCCCGACAACTCCCACCGGGGTCTAAACATTTGCCAAAATGTTTTCGCACTCTTGGCTGCGAATTAAACATCGTTTAACCTACTCAAGCCTCCTCAATAAGCTTTGTGTCTCTTCCCCTCCCCCAGTACAGAAAGCAATGTATGGAAAGTAGCGAGAGGTCGGCAGAAACAGGAACTGGTGGGGTTGAGGAATATACAAAGGGAATGTAGGAATCCTTTGCTGGCAAAAGCAAACTAACCATTAAAGCATTCAGTGTCCCAGGCTTTCAGACTCCAGGTTTTTTTGTTTAGTGTAACAGTACATAAATATCTGGGGAGGGATGTGGCGAGGCAGACACGAGAAGGTGGCAGGGCAGTTAATTCCCCCTTCCCCCCTGCCCCAAGTCAGCTGTGTATAATGTACAAAAAAATATATATAATGTTGCTCTGATATCTGGGTGTTTAATCAAATACTGCCTTTGAATGACTACAAAAAGGGACATTCTTTATTCAAAACTGGATCAACAGATCTCCCCTGAACAGAGCAGAGCCTCAAACTAGTGCAGTCTCGTTTTTGATTTTGCAACATGCGACATAAATCAATCATTTTCTGTCTATATATCGGACTTTTATTACTGAAGTACAGTGGCTCTGTCTAAGTACTTTTCATCACAGCTTCAAAGTTGCTGTTTCTTTTTAAACTTTAAATTTCAGCTGCGTCTTGGGTTCTACACTGAAGAACTATATATATATATATAGGTATAGATATATATAAGAATCTACCAGCAGGGACCGTGACACCACACACAGTAACCTTTCCTTCAGTCACTGTTTCAACAAGTAAAACTATACACAACTTTATATATATATACTTTATATATATTCTATATCACAAAAGATTTTTTTTGTGTGTTTTTCTTTTAGTAAAATAAGGTTTGGTGATTTGTTTGCAGATGTACACACATCATTATTGCAAAATAAAATAATAATTAAAAGAAGCCTGACCGCACTAGTACAGAGAAAGAAAAGCCGGCTGACACTTAGTTTCTGGAACAGATCGAAGTGATGATAGAAAGTCAAGGCTGCATTTCCCCCCACCCCCCACCCTGTTTATTCTTTGAGGGTGTACGTGGTTCGTGAGGCTGCAATGAGCAACAACACCTTAAACATCAGTTACACGACTTAACAGAGATCCATTTTTTTAAAACAGGGTAAGCTACACCCACAAAGACCCTAAAGAGCAGCTAACGTCACTGTGTGAGAGAAACAAAATTTGCTTTTCCTCATTTTACGAGAGAGAGAGAGAGAGAGAGAGAGAGAAACGTAAAGCGGTCAGCAGGGAAAAGCTCCTGCATGATGTGTGCGTGTGCGCGAGATTCACGAGATCAGGCCTTGTCCCTGGCTCCACAATGCTTCTGTTTCTTTTTGACGGATCTGCAGCATTTGCCCGGCACAGATCGGAGAGGGGAGTCGGACTGGGTGCAGCGAGACAGGAGTAAGGGCTGATTTGTTGGAATTTCTTTCCGGAATCGAGTGATTTCATGTTTCCCAGCTCCCGTGCTCCGTGTTTTCCAGCAAGAGGGACTGTGGTTTGTGGGGTGAGATGGGGCTGGGCGGACTGCTCAGGTTGGAGCTGTTGGAGGCTGTGGAGTGTCTAGGGGAATCAGAATCCTGAAAGAGACCAAAAAAAAAACCTGATGATTGATACATTTAAACAAGCTGAGGTTCACTGAAAGCATCAATACAACTTTGTTGTAATTTGCTCCCTTGCCTTCTCCCCACAATCCATATCCACAGGCAAACCATCCCCCTCCATTTGGATGGCAGGAAGACACCCAACAAGAAAGCTTGAAATGAGAAAAGGCCAATTTTAAAAAATTTGTCCATGGGATGTGGGCGACATGGGACGGTATTTACTGCCCATCCATCATTACCCTGAGGGCATTACGAGTCAACCACATAGTGTGGGACTGGAATCAGACCGGGTAAGGATGGCAACTCTCCTCACACTGAAGGCTATTAATGAACCAGTAGTTTTTTGTGACAAAATTCCAGCAGATTGTGATCATTTTTTACCCTGGTACCACAAATGACCAGATTTATTGAATTAAATCTCAACTTGCAATGGTGAGATCTGAACTCTCGACCACTGGGTTACTAGTCCAGTACCATAAACACTAGAGTGCTGTATCCATATCAAGCCTACTCCCCCCTGCCAACCCCACAGACTACCTCAATCATGGACGCATCTCCCCAGAATCTCTATACTCTCTTCCTAAACCCCACGTGAATCTTTCAAAGGGACGTGCTCTGACCTCAGGCTCTCCGATATTTAAGACTCCCCTGGCTAATTTAAAATCGGCTCAGCTGAGCTGGCTGCAGCTGGACTGCGGGCTGGGTGGAGCCGGACGGTGGGCTGGGCGGAGCCGGACCGCGGGGCTGGGTGGAGCCGGACCGCGGGCTGGGCGGAGCCGGACCGCGGGGCTGGCCGGAGTTGGACCGCGGGGCTGGGTGGAGCCGGACCGCGGGGCTGGCCGGAGTTGGACCGCGGGGCTGGCCGGAGTTGGACCGCGGGGCTGGCCGGAGCCGGACCGCGGGGCCGGGTGGAGTTGGACCGCGGGCCGGGTGGAGTTGGACCGCGGGCCGGGTGGAGTTGGACCGCGGGGCTGGGTGGAGTTGGACCGCGGGGCTGGGTGGAGTTGGACCGCGGGGCTGGGTGGAGTTGGACCGCGGGGCCGGGTGGAGTTGGTCCGCGGGGCTGGGTGGAGTTGGACCGTGGCTGGGTGGAGTTGGACCGCGGGGCTGGGTGGAGTTGGACTGCGGGGCTGGGTGGAGTTGGACCGCGGGTTGGGTGGAGCCGGACCGCGGGCCGGGTGGAGTTGAAATACTGGAGGTGATGAGCTCAGTGGTTGGATTGGCTTTTTCTCAACCTTGCCTTCTTATATTACCAGATCTTACAGTAGAAATTAGAAATTGGGACGGAAGGGAAAAATTTAAAACCAAAATTACATCGCGTTCGAACTCCCTTGTTGGCACGTCGCTTCCAGGATCCATCCCACCAGAGGATAGAGACCCATCAGACGGAGACGTCATTGGCTGACGTTTGTTGACGTAGTTACCCCCTGAGAATTCCCTTCGAAGGGCACTTCCATTCTGTGCCGTCGACCCTGTGTGAACATCATCAACACGTGAAGCATGTACATAGTGAATATGATTCTACAGCACGGTACGAGGATGTGTTAAAGGTTGTCTCATGGCAAAAACAGGGACGTCATGAGGGAAAATGAAATGAAACGCTACCCAACAACAACTTGCATTTATATAGTGCCTTTAACGTAGTAAAATGTCCCAAGGTGCTTCACAGGAGTGTTAATTCACCAGAGAATTTTTCTTTTCAATTATGATTGTACCAAGTACAGACAATTAAGAGTACCTTGCGTGTGTCATCGTCACTTGCAAGTTGCCTCCAACTCTTGCTATTTTAAGATTTGGAGGGAAGGTTCCCCATTTGCCTGTATTTTGATCCACCATTGGTAGCAGATCACTCAGCCACCTGGATCCCAGTCTTTGGAACTCCCTCCCTAAACTGCCCCATTCCTCTCTCCATCTGTAAAATCCTTGTCAAGACCCACCTCTACGTCCAAGGCTTTGGTCACCCCTCTCAGCTCTCCTTCCCCGGTGACGTCCAGTTTTCCCTCACGCCTCAGGACATCTCGAGTATATAAATGCAAGTAGTTGTAGTAAACTGTGACAGTAGGACCAAGGGGCACAGGTTCAAACTGGTGAAAAGCAAATTTAGGTCCGATATCAGAAAGCCCTTCTTCACACGATCAATACACAAAATTTACTCCTGGGTAAAGTGAAGGAGGCGAGAACGCTGGACGTTCTGATGGGGTGGGGGAAGGGGGGGAATTGTAGAGTCTTTCTGTATGGCTGGGTAAAGATGGGCCGAATGGCCTTCCTCATCTGTATCTGTTCTGTGATTTTAGGAACAGGTCTTGCCCAATTGAGCACTTTCCCCTGACAGCGCAGCACTAAATGGCTCGGTGTCAGAAGCAGATGAACAAAGACCTGCGCGACCGCCCTATTACAGCCCACGAGAAGTAAAGGAAGCAATCAACCGCAGCATTAACAATGTCGAGCGGCCTGTATCACAACAGGACCATCACCCAATGGGTTTACAGATTCCTTAAGGAAATAGGCCGAGTGTCAAATCTTACTTGATGAGAGCCCACTGCTGGCACTCATGGAGCGTCCTGGCTCTGTGCGAGACCGTGCAATGGCGGGGATGCTGACGGAAGCGCTAAACATAGTCCGACTCTTCTCATCCTGAGGGCGCAGATTCTATAAAGAAACAATCGGGGTGGGGGAGGGAAAAAAAGATCAACTGAGACATCTGTACAGTTTAAACAGAAGGAGCCAAGAGATTATCACATTAGAGGTCTTTATTTAAAGGCTTAGTCTTCTGGTTAAACCAGCCTGCTCCACTCACAGTGGAGCAGCACTAAGTACTTGTGAAATGTCGCTTCAGTCCATTTCTAAAACCTATTTACTCGCCTCCTCCATTGCTGAAGGAGTGGAGTCTGTGCAGGGACGGGATTCCAGGGGCAGCAATCGCCTTGCCCAAATGATCATTCTTCACACAAGGCAAGGCAGTGAAAGCCGGCAGACTAGTCAACCGTGGGGGCATTGCCGCGTAGCCTGAAGCAGTCCTGATGCGCACTTGCCGGCAGGGATCACTGGATTGGAGAGCTGAGGCCAATCGTTGTACCCCAACTGCTGCCCAAAGGCTGAGATCAAGCAGCGCAGCACAGGCCGGCTGGCCACTAAACCTGGAACTGCCTGGTCGGCACAGCTTAGTGCTACACTGGGAGAGCTCACCAGACAGCTGAACAGCACTACCTGTGACGGTGTCCTTATATTCCATTTGTCCATTAATTATAACTGGGGCAAGTGACTGGGCATCACCCTCCATCCTGTAGCATATACATCTACACTTGGCACGTGTAGCACAATTCTGTATTGCAGAGTCCTGGCGGAAATGAGAATGTCGGTTTCCAAGTGGATCTGAGTGATAAATGAGTTGCCGCAGCACTTCACTTGCCCTAATTATATTATAGATAATACATTTCCATTTCCAATTTGTTTAAAATTCTCAGCAAATTATTTTGTCCGGCTCACAAAATGGCAATGGTTTGTGAGCTATCATCGTTTAACCAAAAATGGCAATAGCAAATCAAAAAAAGGTAGATAAAAGTCACCAACTGCAGTGCACTGTCTGTCCACCTGCACGGAGGCTTGTGATGGTGAAAAGGTAAGCAACAGTTTTAATGCAGCAAAGCTGAGTGACAGACAACAGGCACAAACAATTCAAAGCACCTGCAGCACGAGTCCCCGGTTTGATCAGAGCTGCCCGCACTGTATTTCATTACAACTCATTTATTTCAGAAGCCAACATCAATCTTAAGATTCAGCAGGTCAGGCAGCTTTTGTGGAGAGAGAAACAAGAGTTAATGTTTCAGGTCGATGACCTTTCATCAAAACTCATAGGTCAATCGACCTGAAACGTTAACTCTGCTTCTCTCTCCACAGATGCTGCCTGACCTGCTGAGTATTTCCAGCATTTTCTGTTTTTATGTCAGATTTCCAGCATCCGCAGTTTTTTGCCTTTTGTTTTAATCTTAAGATTGCTTGGAGTATCTTGATTCACAACACAGCACGAGAAGCATCTCCTGGAGGAAGAGGTTTCAAATAACAGGGAACATATTGAGCAGCAGGAAAATCAGCTTTCGAGCTAATCACCTGTAAAATATTAAGGGGTCAGCCTTGGCTCAGTCTCTTGTCTCGGAGTCAGAAGGTCGTGGGTTCAAGCCCCACTCTAGAGACTTGAGCACATAATCCAGGCTGACACTCCAGTGCAGTGCTGAGGGAGTGCTGCACTGTCGAAGGTGAAGTGCTTCGGATGAGACGTTAAACCGAGGCCCCGTCTGCCCTCTCAGGAGGACGTAAAAGATCCCACGGCACTATTCGAAAAGCAAGGGAGTTCACCTCGATGTCCTGGCCAATATTTATCCTTCAACCAAAGTCACTAAAACAGATTATCTGGTCATTATCTCATTGCTGTTTGTGGGACCTTGCTGTGCGTAAATTGGCTGCTGTGTTTCTTACATTACAACAGTGACCACACTTCAGAAGTACTTAATTGGCTGTGAAGCGTTTTGGGACATCCTGGGGTCGTGAAAGGCGCTATATAAATGCAAGTCTTTCTTTCTTTCCGAGTATCTTAAATTTACCGTTTTGGAATATTTTCTTCTCACACCACAGTTCATTCCCTGGAAGATGACCTGCTCCAGTGTCTCTGCTAATTCTGCCTTTCAGAAGCTCATAAGAACAGGCTGGCTTGACTTAACTCCTGTCTCTTCTTCCTCCTCCCTCGCTCTCTCTCAATATCTGCTCATTAGCCCTCCAACCGCCCCCGCACCGCCCCCCCCCCCCACCCCCCGCACCCTGCCCCAACCAACACAACGGAGATCAGAAACCTGCCGTGTCTGGGGGAGAAATGCTGGGAGCTTTGCACCAAGTACCCAGGAGGTTTACAGTACACAGAAAGAAGCTGCTGTTTGGGAATTGTTAAGGGTCGAAGCGGATGGCGTGATGCAAGGTTTGGTTCGGTTAGTGCCACACACACACACCCACACGGGCACCGCATATCGGTTAGTGAAACGGTCACCACACACACCATACCCTCGGTGTCATGGAATGTGGCGAGCTGGAGGCAGAATCTGGTGGAGGGGAGCAGGCAGGGATTTTGGGATCGTGGCACAGGAAGTTCTCGGCAGAGTGGACAGTCATATGATAAACGTGCTCGAAGTTGGTTGGAGTGGAGATCAGGCTGAAGTGATGATTGGGGGGTGGATGGGGGGAGCCTGGCTATCGAGGGAGCAACAGAAAGAAAGAAGTGTCATGGAAAAGAAGAAAAAAAGCATGAAATCAACTGGGGGAATCCATCAGTTCGAGGTAGTAATGGTACAGAAAGGTGGCAGCAGCTTAAAGTCATGTAAAAGTTAAAAAATACAAATTAAGTAAAAAAAGTAACAAGTTATACAAGTGATTTCTGCTGATCTTAGACATCTAAAGAGAAACTGTGAGCTACTACTGATTACTGATCTTCCAACATTCACAATCTGTGTTGCCATTAGGATTTGACCCCAATTATGAAGGGCCTTGAATCATTTTGCTCCTTTAAAGGTGTTCTATAAACGGTAGCATAGTGGTTATGTTACTGGACGAGTAATCCAGAGGCCTGGACTAATGATCCGGAGACGTGAGTTCAAATCCCACCACGGCAGCTGGGGAATTAAAATTCAGTTAATTAAATAAATCTGGAATAAAAAGCTAGCATCAGTAATGGTGACCATGAAACTATCGGACTGTCGTAAAAACCCATCTGGTTCACTAATGTCCTTTAGGGAAGGAAATCTGCCATCCTTACCTGGTTTGGCCTATATGTGACTCCAGACCCACAGCAATGTGATTGTGCCCTCTGAAATGGCCTAGCAAGCCACTCAGTTGTAAAAATCCGCTACGAAAAACAATAATAGGAATAAACCGGACAGACCACCTTGGCACCGGCTACGGCACACCCAGTCCAGTCGACCCTGCAAAGTTCTCCTCACCAACATGTGGGGACTTGAGCCAAAATTGTGAGAGCTGTCCCACAGACTAGTCAAGCAACAGCCTGACATAGTCATACTCACAGAATCATACCTTTCAACCAATGTCCCAAACTCCTCCATCACCATCCCTGGGTATGTCCTGTCCCACCGGCAGGACAGACCCACCAGGGGTGGCGGCACAGTGGTATACAGTCGGAAAGGAGTGGCCCTGAGAGTCCTCAACATTGACTCTGAATACTCACGGCTTCAGGTCAAGCATGGGCAAGGAAACCTCCTGCTGATTACCACCTAAGGCCCTCCCTCAGCTGATGAATCAGTACTCCTCCATGTTGAACACCACTTGGAAGAAGCACTGAGTGTAGCAAGGGCACAGAATGTACTCTGGGTGGGGGACTTCAATGTCCATCACCAAGAGTAGCTCGGTAGCACCACTACTGACCGAGCTGGCCGAGTCCTGAAGGACATAGTTGCCAGTCTGGGCCTGCGGCAGGTGGTGAGAGAACCAACATGAGGAAAAAAACAATCTACCTGTCGCAGATGCAGCTGTCCATGACAGCATTGGTAGCAGTACCCACTGCACAGTCATTGTGGAGACGAAGTCCCGTCTTCACACTGAGGACACCCTCCCTCGTTTTGTGGGGCATTGTCACCGTGCTAAATGGGATAGATTCAGAATAGATCTAGCAGCTCAAAACTGGGCATCCATGAGGCACTGTGGGCCATCAGCAGCAGCAGAATTATATTCCACCACAATCGATAACCTCATGGCCCGGCATATCCCTCACTTTACCATTACCATCAAGCCAGGGGACAAACCCTGGTTCAATAAGGAGGACAGAAGAGCATGCCAGGAGCAGCACCAGGCGTACCTAAAAATGAGGTGCTAACCTGGGGAAGCTGCAACACAGGACTACATGCATGCTAAAAAGCGGAAGCAGCATGCTATAGGCAGGGCTAAGCGATCCCACAATCAGCATATCAGATCAAAGCTCTGCAGTCCTGCCACATCCAGTCGTGAATGGTGGTGGACCATTAAACAACTAACGGGAGGAGGAGGCTCCATGAATATCCCCATCCTCAATGATGGTGGAAGCCAGCACGTGAGTGCAAAAGACAAAGCTGAAGTGTTTGCAACAATCTTCAGCCAGAAGTGCCGAGTGGATGATCCATATTGGCCTCCTCCTGAGGTCCCCACCACCACAGAAGCCAGTCTTCAGCCAGTCTGATTCACTCTGCGTGATATCAAGAAACGGCTGAACGCACTGGATACAGCAAAGGCTGTGGGCCTCGACAACATCCCGGCTGTCATGCTTAAGACTTGTGCTCCAGAACTAGCCGCGCCTCTAGCCAAGCTGTTCCAGTACAGCTATAACACTGGCATCTATCCGACAATGTGGAAAACTGCCCAGGTATGTCCTGTCCACAAAAAGGACAAATCCAATCCGGCCAATTACCGCCCCATCAGTCGACTCTCAATCATCAGCAAAGTGATGGAAGGTGTTGTCGACAGCGCTATCAAGCAGCACTTACTCACCAATAACCTGCTCATTGATGCCCAGTTTGGGTTCCGACAGGACCACTCGGCTCCAGACCTCATTACAGTCTTGATCCAAAAATGGACAAAAGAGCTGAATTCCAGAGGTGAAGTGAGAGTGACTGCCCTTGACATCAAGGCAGCATTTGACAGAGTATGGCATCAAAGAGCCCCAGTAAAATTGAGGTCAATGAGAATTGGGGGGGAAAACGCTCCACTGGCTGGAGTCATACCGAGCACAAAGGAAGATGGCTGTGGTGGTTGGAGGTCAATCATCATAGCCCCAGGACATCGCTGCAGGAGTTCCTCAGGACAGTGTCCTAGGCCCAACCATCTTTAGCTGCTTCATCAATGACATTCCCTCCATCATAAGGTCAGAAATGGAGATGTTCGCTGATGACTGCACAGTGAACAGTGCCATTCGCAATTCCTCAGATAATGAAGCAGTCCATGCCCGCATGCAGCAAGACCTGGATGACATTCAGGCTTGGGCTGATAAGTGGCAGGTAACATTCGCACCACACAAGTGTCAAGCAATGACTATCTCCATGGATGGAATACTCTCCACTTACCTGGATGAGTGCAGCTCCAACACTCAAGAAGCTCGACACCATCCAAGATAAAGCAGTCTACTTGATTGGCACCTCATCCACTACCTTAAACATTCACTTCCTCCACCACCGACGTACTGGCTGCAGTGTGTACCATCTACAAGATGCACTGCAGCAACTCGCCAAGGCTTCTTCGGCAGCACCTCCCAAGCCCATGACCTCTACCACCTAGAAGGACAAGGGCAGCAGGCGCATGGGAACACCACCACCTGCAAGTTCCTCTGCAAGTCACACACCACCCTGACTTGGAAGTATACTGCTGTTCCTTCAGCGTCGCTGGGTCAAAATCCTGGAACTCCCTCCCTAACAGCACTGGGGGAGTACCATCACCACACGGCCTGCAGCAGTTCAAGAAGGCAGCTCACCACCACCTTCTCAAAGGCAATTAGGGATGGGCAATAAATGCTGGCCTTGCCAGCGATGCCCACATACCATGAACGAATAAAAAAAAATGGTTGTCAATAAATGATGGCGCCTGAACAGTGTATCCTTGGCTAACTTACCATTGGCAAATCCTTCAAGATCTGTATGCCATCACCTGGACCCATGTGTACAATATGGTTGAAGTTGGTTGGGTTTGAGATTAACTTAGATCTCATTTCTGGATCCCGAAGCATTTCTCTGCAACAGAAAAGGAATTTAAAATCATCTCACATCCAAATAAATTTAGAAAAAATAACATTATCCTCTCCTTTTTTTGGTTATTTACTGCTGTTTTAAAATCCTCTCTCCCTTTCTTCACTGGCTCAGAGGATGGTGAGGTAATGTTCACTGTTTAAAGTCTCTCTGGCTCAGATTATGGTGAGGTAATGTTCACTGTTTAATGTCGCTCTTTAGCTGGATGTCGAGAGACACAGAAAAGCATTTCCCCAGTAAAGCACTAGCTAAGGCCGAGGATGAGATGTGGGAGGGCAGGGGTAGGCTGGGAAAGAGGAGAATCAGATCCTACCTGCTGCCACAGCACCAACATACCACAAACCCACCTAATTCAACCCCCCTTTGGAGCCAGCCACACATAGCAGTACTTTCCGGAGTACCGACAAAATAAATCCCACATCTACACGACTTCAGCTGTCCATGGCGAAGTGAATCATCGCCATCACCAGCCGGTTGTAATAAAAGTATTTTAGGAACACCTATCAATTACAGCAAGTTACCGTTTGCCAAGTTTATCAACAGTAGCTTTTAATCAGGGGCTGAGGGATGAGGGATTCACACCGGTCGCCAGTCAGAGATTTGCCACTGCAGAGAATATGGTATGGCTTGGTGGTGTCTAGTTTGGAATGTAGTTTATTAGGAATAAAAATAGAAAATGCTGGAAATACAGCTGGTGAAAGGCAAATTGTTAACTGGGGTAGACCTTAATCAGCCCCAGTGGAAGGCTCTAAAATGACTTCTGGTTTCACATGCTGATGGATCAGCTTTTCTGTTTTGAGGCAGGACAAGATGGAGGGGGAACGGGGCAAGGGGGGGGGGGGAACGGGGGAAGGGAGGGGGGGCAAGGAGGAGGGGGAACGGGGCAAGGGAGGGGGGGACGGGGCAAGGGAGGGGGGGACGGGGCAAGGGAGGGGGGCAGGGTTAGGAGGAGGGGCAGGGTTAGGAGGAGGGGCAGGGTTAGGAGGAGGGGCAGGGTTAGGAGGGGGGCAGGGTTAGGAGGGGGGCAGGGTTAGGAGGGGGGGCAGGGTTAGGAGGGGGGGCAGGGTTAGGAGGGGGGGCAGGGTTAGGAGGGGGGGCAGGGTTAGGAGGGGGGGCAGGGTTAGGAGGAGGGGCAGGGTTAGGAGGAGGGGCAGGGTTAGGAGGAGGGGCAGGGTTAGGAGGAGGGGCAGGGTTAGGAGGAGGGGCAGGGTTAGGAGGGGGGGCAGGGTTAGGAGGGGGGGCAGGGTTAGGAGGGGGGGCAGGGTTAGGAGGAGGGGCAGGGTTAGGAGGAGGGGCAGGGTTAGGAGGAGGGGCAGGGTTAGGAGGGTGGGGCAGGGTTAGGAGGGTGGGGCAGGGTTAGGAGGGTGGGGCAGGGTTAGGAGGGTGGGGCAGGGTTAGGAGGGTGGGGCAGGGTTAGGAGGGTGGGGCAGGGTTAGGAGGGTGGGGCAGGGTTAGGAGGGGGGGGCAGGGTTAGGAGGGGGGGGCAGGGTTAGGAGGGGGGGGCAGGGTTAGGAGGAGGGGCAGGGTTAGGAGGAGGGGCAGGGTTAGGAGGAGGGGCAGGGTTAGGAGGAGGGGCAGGGTTAGGAGGAGGGGCAGGGTTAGGAGGAGGGGCAGGGTTAGGAGGAGGGGCAGGGTTAGGAGGAGGGGCAGGGTTAGGAGGAGGGGCAGGGTTAGGAGGGGGGGCAGGGTTAGGAGGGGGGGCAGGGTTAGGGGGGGGGCAGGGTTAGGAGGAGGGGCAGGGTTAGGAGGAGGGGCAGGGTTAGGAGGAGGGGCAGGGTTAGGAGGAGGGGCAGGGTTAGGAGGGGGGCAGGGTTAGGAGGGGGGGCAGGGTTAGGAGGGGGGGCAGGGTTAGGAGGGGGGGCAGGGTTAGGAGGAGGGGCAGGGTTAGGAGGGGGCAGGGTTAGGAGGGGGCAGGGTTAGGAGGGGGGCAGGGTTAGGAGGGGGGGCAGGGTTAGGAGGAGGGGCAGGGTTAGGAGGGGGGACAGGGTTAGGAGGGGGGGCAGGGTTAGGAGGGGGGGCAGGGTTAGGAGGGGGGGCAGGGTTAGGAGGAGGGGCAGGGTTAGGAGGAGGGGCAGGGTTAGGAGGGGGGGGCAGGGTTAGGAGGGGGGGGCAGGGTTAGGAGGGGGGGGCAGGGTTAGGAGGGGGGGCAGGGTTAGGAGGGGGGGCAGGGTTAGGAGGGGGGGCAGGGTTAGGAGGAGGGGCAGGGTTAGGAGGAGGGGCAGGGTTAGGAGGAGGGGCAGGGTTAGGAGGGGGGGGCAGGGTTAGGAGGGGGGGGCAGGGTTAGGAGGGGGGGGCAGGGTTAGGAGGGGGGGGCAGGGTTAGGAGGGGGGGGCAGGGTTAGGAGGGGGGGGCAGGGTTAGGAGGGGGGGGCAGGGTTAGGAGGGGGGGGCAGGGTTAGGAGGGGGGGCAGGGTTGGGAGGGGCAGGGTTAGGAGGGGGGGCAGGGTTAGGAGGAGGGGCAGGGTTAGGAGGAGGGGCAGGGTTAGGAGGGGGGGCAGGGTTAGGAGGGGGGGCAGGGTTAGGAGGGGGGGCAGGGTTAGGAGGGGGGGCAGGGTTAGGGGGGGCAGTGTTTGGAAGGGACGGGGGCTTGTGTTTGCTGTGAGGCTGGAGGATTTGCCCACCTCCTCTGCTGAAGCCTCTCCTCTTCGGGCACCCGAAAGGAGTATCTCCGCTTGCTTCTGGTCCTGACCATCTGTTTGCGACTGTTGTCTGACGTTTCAGGAACGACGAGCTCATCCCCTTCTGTGGGAGTGAAACAAACAGCTCAACGGAAATCATTAAGAGACAAGATGGTGATCAAAAGTAAAATCCTGAGTTACTGTTAAAACTTTGGGCTGGATTTTGTCAATGGAGGGGCGTTGGGGGAGGGACTGCTGGTTTTCGGGTTTCAGTCCGTTGTGCAAAGCCACGTGCTGAGAGCAATCAAAAGCTGATGATTACACTGGCAGCTCTCTCCTTGGAGAAAGGGCAAGGTTATTTCAAGGTCAAGAAAATCCAGCAGGAAATGACTGGCTTTCTGTTTTTATATTTGAACAAAACATTATTCAGTGATGATTTGTTTGTGTTCTATACAAAGTGGGATACCTGAAGTGCGAGTCAGGATGTAGATATAGAACAATAACAATTCAAAACCAAGACGACCATGACACACAAGCAGTGGTGCTTCCAGGAATGGCCACGGACCAATGTGGGTAATGCACTTTGAAGGTCACATGTTTCACTGCTCCATACAGTCTGGGGGCTCAGAAATGCATGCTGCCAATTAGCAAACCCTGAAATAACTAAATACGTTAACAGTAAGTTTGCTGTTTTACGTAAACATAAAAGCCACTTACTAGACGTACCTGCCATCTTATTTTTGAAGTAGATTAACCTGATTGTCTCGAGACCGAGCAGGTTAAGTGTTCCCTCTGTATTAAGTGGCCGAACCTGCAACAAGAGGAGCTCACTGTAACAAATCCCGCAAGATATTTCTGAAACAGAACTTCGTTTGATTTCCCCCTAAATCCGGCCCACATGACATTCCCAAATGGTGCTTTTCCCAGTCCTCTGCTGATGCTCCTGCTCAAAGCTCAGCTGCTGGAGAGTACATTACAGCAGATGGGCGTGGCATACTAAATAATACAGATAGGGCTGACATGGAATGTTATTAACAAATCATCAGGAAAAGTAGGGCCAGAGGACACAAATTTAAATTAGATTGCACTCTAAATAGTCAAACTCAGAGTGGATGAATAAAGGGATATATGTATACAAGTCATTAAAGCTAGCTCACAGATACGAAAGCGATTTAGAAGGCTAATGGAATGTGGGATTTCATCATAAGATACAGAATATAAAAGCAAGGAAGTACTCGAGAGTGTTAGTCAAACTTCACTTAGAATACTGTGCTCGGGTTTGGGCTCCCACCTTTGGAAGGATGCACTGGCCTTGGGGACAATCCAGTGACAATTCAGAAAGATATCTGGGATGGAGGGACTTAGTTATAATGAGGGACTCAGTAAACTTGGGTTATACTCACTAGAGATGGGGAGCTTGGGGGGTTATCTGATTGATTGAGGGAGGGAGAAAGAAAGGAGGAAGGAAAGAAAGAAAGAAGGAAAGAAAGAAAGGAGGAAGGAAAGAAAGAAAGAAAAAAGCAAGCTGATGCTCACTGTGGAACCATATCGCAGCAACGAACAGGAGAGGAAGGAAAAAAGTATAAACAAAACTAACAGCTGGCGAAACGAACTGAACGTACCTTCTTTAGTGCAACTGTCTGAATCCACTCCATAGTGTTCACATCAAATACATCTACAGCATTCTCACTATACACAGACAGATATGGAGCATTGTAACCTGCAGAAATACAACACAACCGACAGTGTCAGATTCAGGTCTTTGGGTCCACTGCACTTCACGATCAATCACTCTACGTGCGATAACAAATTAATTGCAATAGCCTCAACGATCAGTGTTCCCACTTAGATTATTTTGTATAATGGTGCCGATATCTATCCTTGGCCCCCTCCTATTTCTCATCTACATGTTGCCCCTTGGCGACATCATCTAAAAACAGCGCCAGTTTCCACGTGTATGCTGACAACACCCAGCTCTACCTCACCACCACTTCTCTCAATCCCTCCACGGTCTCTAAATTGTCAGACTGCTTGTCCGACATCCAGCAAAATTTTCTCCAATTAAATATTGGGAAGACTGAAGCCACTGTTTTCGGTCCCCATCACAAACTCCGTTCCCTAGCCACTGACTCCATCCCTCTCCCTAACATCTGTCTGAGGCTGAACCACACTGTTTGCAACCGAGGTGTCATTTGACCCTGAAATGAGCTTCTGACCACGTAACTAAGACCCACCCATTTCCACCTCTGTAATATCGCCCGTCTCCGCCCTTGCCTCAGTTCATCTGTGCCTTTGTTACCTCTAGACTTGACTATTCCAAAGCACTCCTGGCTGGCCTCCCACATTCTGCCCAAGTAAACTTGAGGTCATCCAAAACTTGGCTGCCCGTGTCCTAACTCGCACCAAGATGCGTTGACCCATCACCCCTGTGCAAGCTGACCTATATTGGCTCCCTGTTAAGCTGCGCCTCGATTTAAAAATTCTCATCCTTGTTTTCAAATCCCTCCATGGCCTCGCCTCTCCCTATCTCTGTAATCTCCTCAGTCCCACAACACCCCCGAGGTATCTGTGCTCCTCTAATTCTGCCCTCGTGAGCATCCCTGATTATAATCGCTCAACCATTGGCCTTCTGTTGCCTCGGCCCTAAGCTCTGGAATTCCCTGCCTAAACCTCTCCCCCTCGCTACCTCTCTTTCCTCCTTTAAGACGCTCCTTTTGGTCACCTACACTAATTTCTCCTTACGTGGCTTGGTGTCAATTTTTTTGTCTTTTAATACTCCTGTGAAGCTCCTTGGGACGTTTTACTACGTTAAAGGCACTATATAAATACAAGTTGTTGTTGTTGATACTACAGGGGAACAATCACACTTGAACCGTAAGACTTTAATGTGCGAAAACACTTTTTGTGCCACACTTTCAGTCCGTTTCACCGGACTGCTCCCACGGCTATCTACACATAGAGACCTGTACCCACCAGTACTTCATTCCAGTGTGTAATACACTTCAAACATTCCCTCCAGACACAGCCTGCATTTGGAAGAACAGAATTTGTAGTTGTACTGCACAGTTAAATTATTCCATAACCCAACCACCTGTTGTGGGGACAAAAGTCCAACCTCAATTCTTGTCGTACACCAGATTTTTCACTTGTAGCCCTGGTATTTGAATCTTTCACCAATACTGGCAGCTTATCTGGATCCGCTTTGTTAGTGCCCTTCATAATTTTGAAAATTTCAATTGAGCTACCTCAAAATCTTCAAATTTCCATAGGAAACAGTGCCTCAACTTCGACCAGGACCCAGATTTGCCAAGACTCAGCTTTATGTTAGAGTTCCCATAGGCCATTGTTGGAGCATTGCCTCTACCCGCCCCAAAAAAGACCACGACACTCCCAGCGCTAGCTCTCTGAGGGACCCGGCATATCAGCCGTGATGGTATGCCCGCTGCCAAATGGCGGATGTGGGTCCCACCTGCCGGTGCAGATTCTGTGGGCCGAATGGCCTCCTTCTGTGCTGTACTATTCTATGATAGCTCCTTTCTGGGGTGGGTGGATATCACTCACATTTGGATGCAAATAAAAGGGACCTCTCCCACCACATCCAACCACTTAGATTCTAGATATCTAGCGCACTTGGATGCTTCCAACTGTATCCATTCTAGTGAAATACTACCTGTCTTATGATTAGATGACCAAAACAGCACACAGTATTCCAGATAGTGCCTAATACAGTAAAACTATAAACTTAAATAACAACAGAAAATGCTGGAAACACTCAGTAGGCCAGGCAGCATCCGTGAGAGAGAAACAGAGTTAACGTTTCAGGTCAGGTCCAGCATCCGCAGTATTTTGCTATAGTAAAACTATAAACTTGTTTGATTTGCACTCCATCACTCTGCAAATGCCACCTACTAACTTATCTGCCTTTTTTTACTAAAGTCAAACATTGAGTTGCAATAACACTTCAATCAGCAGCTAAAAAGTCAAAATCAAGAGTGTTGGATTGATATAGGATATTGTCATATATCACTATTGCCGTTATGTGCGTATTATGTACGTATTCTCGATCTTCCTTACTGCAATGCTCCATCTCACCCTCAGTAAGCTCCCCGCTGGAGTGGAGTTAATCTACAGAACAAACGGGAAACTGTTCAACCTCCGTCGCCTTCAGTCCAGATCCAAGGTCGCCCCATCCTCTGTCATCGAATTACCGTATGCAGATGACGCTTGCGTCTGCGCACACTCGGAGGTCGAACTCCAAACCATCGTCAACACCTTCACCGAAGCGTACGAGAGCATGGGCCTTACACTAAACATCTGTAAGACAAAGGTCCTCTACCAAGCTATCCCGCCACACAGTACTGCCCCTCGATTATCAAACTCCACGACGAGGCCTTGGACAACGTGGACCACTTTCCATACCTCGGGAGCCTACTGTCAACAAGGGCAGACGTCGATGACTAAGTCCAACACTGCCTTCAGTGTGCCAGTGTAGCCTTCGACCGCCTGAGGAAGAGAGTGTTTGAAGACCAGGATCTGAAATCTGGCACCAAGCTCACGGTCTACAGAGCAGTAGTGATTCCCGCCCTCCTGTATGCTTCAGAGACATGGACCACGTACAGCAGGCACCTCAAAGCACTGGAGAGGTACCACCAACGCTGCCTCCGCAAGATCCTGCAAATCCATTGGCAGGATAGGCGCACCAACGTCAGTATTCTCGCTCAGGCCAACATCCCCAGCATCGAAGCTTTGATCACACTCGATCAGCTCCGATGGACGGGCCACATCGTCCGCATGCCTGATACGAGACTCCCAAAACAAGCGCTCTACTCGGAGCTCCAACACTGCAGGAAAGCCCCAGGTGGGCAGAGGAAACGCTTCAAGGACACCCTCAAAGCCTCCTTGAAAAAGTGCAACATCACCTCCGACACCTGGGAATCCCTGGCCCAAGACCGCTCAAAGTGGAGGAGAAGCCGGGAGCAAGCGGAAGCCAAGCGCAAACAGCAGAAGGAGCGCACGTCAACCCAAGCACCCCACCCACCCGCCTCTTCAACCACCCATCTGCCCCACCTGTGACAGAGACTGTAGGCCCCGCATTGGACTCATCAGTCACCTGAGAACTCATTTTTAGTGTGGAAGCAAGTCATCCTCGGTTCTGATGGACTGCCTAAGAAGAAGAATATCACTATTGCCGTTATGTGTGTCTTATGGGATGTCACATATCCCTATTACCCTTATGTGGGTATGATGGGATGTCATATATCCCTACTGTCCTTATGTGGGTATTATGGGATGTCACATATCCCTATTGACCTTATGTGATGTATTATGGGATGTCATACATTGCTATTGACCGTACGTTGGTATTATGGGATATTTTCATATCGCTATCACCCTTATGTGCGTATTATGGGATGCCATGTCACTACTGCCCTTATGTGGGTATTATGGGATGTTGTCACATATCCCAATTGCCCTAATGTGGGTATTATTAGACATTGGGAAATATTCTCCAATTAAATATTGGGAAGACCGAAGCCATTGTTTTCGGTCCCCTGCCACAAACTCTGTTCCCTAGCCACTGACTCCATCCCTCTCCCCAACATCTGTGAGGCTGAACCACACTGGTTGCAACCTTGATGTCATATTGGACCCTGAAATGAGCATCCGACTGCAGCATAACTAAGACCGCCTATTTCCACCTCCGTAACATCGCCCGTCTCCGTCCTTGCCTCAGCTCATCTGCTGCTGAAACCCTCCTCCATGCCGTTGTTACCTCTAGACTTGACTATTCTCAAGCACTCCTGGCTGGCCTCTCACATTTTACCCTACGTAAACTTTGAGGTGATCCAAAACTCAGCTACCCTGTGTCCTAACTCGCACTAAGTCCCGTTGGCCCATCATCCCTATGCTCGCTGACCTACATTGGCTCCCGGTTAAGCAAAGCCTCGATTTCAAAATTCCCATCATTTAAAGTGAGAGGAACATCTATTAAAAATGAGTTAAACTGTCTGTAGAGCAATGCACACAGTGTCCGTAATAAAACAGAGGAGCTGGAGGCAATCATGTGTTGCGAGGAACCAGACATAGTAGTGATTACTGAGACATGGCTACAGAAAAATCAGAACTGGGAATTAAACATTGCAGGGTATAACATATTTACAAAGATAGAGAGGGAAAAAGGGGAGGTGGAGTAGCTGCACTTATTAGGGATAACATAATGGCAGTAGAAAAAAGGGATGCAGCTATCAGCAAGACAGAAATAGAATCCATATGGATAGAGATAAAAGATAATAAAGGATCAATCACACTAATAGGGGTAGTCTACAGGCCATCTAATAGTGGAAGGGAGGTGGAGGAAGAAATATGCAAACAAATTAGGGAAAAGAGTAAAAAACATAAATAATATTGGGGGAATTTCAACTACCCCCATATTAATTGAACAGAAGATGTAGGTAAAGGGGATAAGGGAATGGAGTTCCTACAGGATTCCTTTCTAACCCAATATGTAAAAAGCCCAACAAGGGAGGATTCGCTATTGGATCTAGTAATGGGAAATGAACCAGAGCAGGTAAGGGAAGTAAAAGTAGGGGAACATCTAGACAATAGTGACCATAATATAATACGCTTTAAAATAACAATCAAGAAGGACATAAGTATGATGAAGACTAGGATAATAGATTGGAGAAAAGCTGATTTTGAGGGGCTGAGAAAAGAACTTTGGAAAAATTGAGGGTAAGGAAAGGGGCATGCATTAAGTACATGGACAGCAGGGCAGAGCATGATAAGGGAAAATACGAAGAGATTTGAAAAGAAGTCAAAAAAACAATTCGGAAGGCTAAGAGGAAGTATGAAATTAAATTAGCAAGGAACATAAAACAAAATAGTAAAATATTTTACAGGCACATCAATAAAAAAGAGGTCGGGATGGGAATAGGACCACTAAGGGATGGACAGGATAATACCACAGGCAGTGATAGAGAGATGGCAGAAATATTAAATAATTACTTTGCTTCAGTATTTACCAGGGAGATAGAACAGGTGGACATGACATTGGATCATGAGTTTAGTAATGAAATAACTGTATTTAAAATAAAGAGAGGAGATATATTAAATAAACTAATCAAACTCAAAGAGGAAAAAAAACATGTCCGGATGGATTACATTCGCGCATTTTAAAACATAGAAACATTGAAAAATAGGAGGAGTAGGCCATTCGGCCCTTTAAGCCTGCTCCGCCATTCAATATGATCATGGCTGATCCTCTATCTCAATACCATATTCCCGCTCTCTCCCCATACCCCTTGATGCATTTTGTGTCTAGAAGTCTATCTATCTCCTTCTTAAATATATTCAGTGACTTGGCCTCCACATCTTTCTGTGGTAGAGAATTCCACAGGTTCACCCTAACCCTAACCCTCTGAGTGAAGAAATTTCTCATCTCAGTCCAAAATGTCCTACCCCGTATCCTGAGACTGTGACCCCTCGTTCTAGACCCCCCAGCCAGGGGAAACATCCTCCCTGCATCCAGTCTGTCTAGCCCTGTCAGAATTTTATACGTTTCAATGAGATCCCCTCTCATTCTTCTAAACTCTAGTGAATACAGGCCTAGTCGACCCAATCTCTCCTCATACGACAGTCCTGTCATCCCAGGAATCAGTCTGGTGAACCTTCGCTGCACTCCCTTTATGGCAAGTATATCCTTTCTTAGGTAAGGAGACCAAAACTGCACACGATACTCCAGGTGTGGTCTCACCAAGGCCCTGTATAACTGTAGTAAGACACCCTTGCAATGAAGGCCAACATACCATTTGCCTTCCTAACTGCTTGCTGCACCTGCATATTTGCTTTCAGTGACTGGTGTACAAGGACACCCAGGTCCCTTTGTACATCAACATTTCCCAATCTATTACCATTTAAATAATGCTCTACCTTTCTGTTTTTCCTACCGAAGTGGATAACTTCACATTTATCCATGTTATACAGCATCTGCCATATATTTGCCCACTCACTCAACTTGTCTAAATCGCCTTGAAGCCTCTTTGCATCCTCCTCACAACTCACAATCCCACCTAGTTCGTGTCGTCAGCAAACTTGGAAATATTACATTTGGTTCCCTCATCCAAATCACTGATATATATTGTGAATAGTTGGGGCCCAAGCACTGATCCCTGCGGTACCCCACTAGTCACCGCCTGCCACCCCAAAGAATCTAGGGAAGAGATAGCAGAGGCATTACTACACATATTTAATAATTCATTAGAAAAAGGTGTAGTGTCAGAGAACATAATACCTATATTTAAGAAGGGAGATAGAACATGTTCAGGTAACTATAGACCAGTCAGCTTAACATCAGTGAAAGGAAAAATAAAGGAATCCCTACTAAAGGAGAAAATAGAAGAACATTTAGAAACCAAAAATATAATAATGAATAGTCAGCATAGATTTCAGAAGGGAAAGTCTTTCTTGACCAACCTCATTGAATTTTTTTGAAGAGGTAACAGAGAGAATAGACAAGGGTAATGCAGTAGATGTAATTTATCTAGATTTTCAAAAGGCCTTTGTTAAGGTGCCCCACAATAGACTGATGAACAAGATCAGAGAATGCGGAGTCAGGGGACAAGTAGCAGAATGGATAGCTAGCGGGCTGGCTTCAGGACTGAAAGCAGAGAGTAGGAGTAAAGGGTAGCTCTTCACAGTGGCAGAAGGTGGGCAGTGGTGTTCCACAAGGATCAGTGCTGGGACCACTGCTGTTCACAATTTACATTAACGATTTAGACTTTGGAATCAAAAACACAATTTCTAAATTTGCGGATAGAAACATAGAAACATAGAATCTAGGAGCAGGAGTAGGCCATTCGGCCCGTCGAGCCTGCTCCACCATTCAATACGATCATGGCTGATCATCCAAATCCAGTACCCTGTCCCTGCTTTAATCCCCACAGTACACATATCCCACCCTACCCCCGTAACCCCACGTATTTAATTCCCCCTAACATATCCCATCCTATCCCCATAACCCCACATATTTAATACCCCCCTAACACTAAGGGTCAATTTATCATAGCCAAATCAACCTAACCCGCACATTTTTGGACTGTGGGAGGAAACCGGAGCACCCGGAGGAAACCCACGCAGACACGGGGAGAATGTGCAAACTCCACACAGACAGTCACCCGAGGATGACACCAAATTGGGGGGGATAGTCAATACTGAGGAGGACTGCAACAAATTACAGGAGGACATTAATAAACTTGCAGAATGGGCATATAATTGGCAAATGAAGTTCAACACAGATAAATGTGAGGTATTACATTTTGGTAGGAAGAATAGGGAGGTCACTTATTACTTGGGAGGGTGCGAGTCTGGATGGGGTAGAGGAGCAAAGGGATCTCGGAGTACAAATACACTTAGAGTACTGCGTACAGTTCTGGTCACCATATTATAAAAAGGATATAGAGGCATTGGAGAGGGTGCAGAGAAGATTTACAAGGATGATACCAGAAATGCGAGGGTATACATATCAGGAAAGGATGAACAGGCTGGGTCTCTTTTCTCTTGAAAAAAGGCTGAGGGGTGACCTAATAGAGGTCTTCAAAATTATGAAAAATGTTGATAGAGTGGATACAGAGGGAAAGTTTCCAGTTGTAGGGAAGAGCATAACTAGAGGCCATCAATATAAGATAGTCACCAAGAAATCAAATAGGGAATTCAGAAGAAATTTCTTTACCCAAAGAGTGGTGTGAATGTGGAACTCGCTACCACAGGGAGTGGTTGAAGCGAATAGTATAGATTCATTTAAGGGGAGGCTAGACAAGCATATGAGGGAAAAGGGAATAGAGGGTTATGCTGATAGATTTAGATGAGAAAAGACAGGAGGAGGCTCGTGTGGAGCATAAACGCCGGACATGGACTGGTTGGGCCGAATGGCCTGTTTCTGTGCCGTATATCCCATGTAATCCCTATTGCCCTTATGTGGGGTATTATGGGATACTGTCATAGATCCCTATTGCCCTTCTGTGGGGTATTATGGGATACTGTCATAGATCCCTATTGCCCTTATGTGAGATATTATGGGATATTGTCATAGATCCCTATTGCCCTTCTGTGGAGTATTATGGGATACTGTCATAGATCCCTATTGCCCTTATGTGAGGTATTATTGGATACTGTCATAGATCTGAGCGAGCGGACCTGTGGGAGTCTGAGATCGGGGATATATGCAGCGCGGAGCAGAGACCTGGGAGTCTGAGTGAGCAGACTACCTGCGAGGGAGACAGTCGGCAAGCGACACAACGAAGGAGTGACGTCAGAATTCAAAGGTGTCGCTGGCACAAGGGACCTGAGAGGTGAGTATTTGTGGTAAGTTTTTTTTTGTTCTGTTTGAGTATATTTCTGCTAAGTAGATCATAGCCTATCTAATAGAGGGAAGTGCTGATTGGTGGGTAGCTGTGTGTTTCTTGTTAAGTTTTAAGTTTATTTCTGCTAAATTACCTCCATAGTCTGGTAAATAGAGGCATGGCAGGGCAGCTCAGTCCCGTGATTTGCACATCCTGTGCCATGTGGGATATCCTGGACGCTTCTTGCGGCCTGGACGACCACGTGTGCAGGAAGTGTCGCCAACTGCAGCAACTCGAGCTCCGGGTTTCGGAGCTTGAGCGGCAGCTGGAGTCACTACAGTGCATCCGTAAGGCTGAGAAATACTTGGAAAGCACGTTTCTAGAAGTGGTCACCCCGCAGCCTCAGAATGTGCAGGCAGAGAGGGAATGGGTGACCGCCAGACAGAGAAGGAGGACCAGGCAGGTAGGGCAGGAATCCCCAGAGTGCATCTCGCTCGCTAACCGGTTCACAGTTCTGGAAACTGGTGGGGTGATGGCTTCTCTGGGGAGAGCAGCCAGAGCCAAGGCTATGGCACCACATGTGGCTCAGCTGCACAGGGTGGGAGGAGGAAGAAGAGTGGAAGAGCAATAGTGATAGGGGATTCATTGGTTAGGGGAACAGATAGGCGTTTCTGTGGACGCAGACGTGACTCCAGGATGGTATGTTGCCTCCCTGGTGCCAGGGTCAAGGATGTCACTGAGCGGCTGCAGGACACTCTGAAGGGGGAGTATGAACAGCCAGAGGTTGTTGTACAGATCGGTACCAACGACATAGGCAGAAAGAGGGATGAGGTCCTGCAGGCAGACTATAGGGAACTAGGAGAGAGATTAAAAAGCAGGACCTCAAAGGTAGTAATCTCGGATTACTCCCGGTGCCACGTGCTAGTGAGTACAGGAATAGGAGGATAGAACAGATGAATGCTTGGCTGGAGAGATGGTGCAGGAGGGAGGGCTTTAGATTCCTGAGGCATTGGGACCATTTCTGGGGAAGGTGGGACCTGTACAAGCCGGACGGGTTACACCTCAACAGAGCCGGGACCAATATTCTCGCGGGGAGGTTTGCCAGTGCTGTTGGGGAGGATTTAAACTAGCTTGGCAGGGGGATGGGCACCAGCATATAGGAGTAGAAAAGAGGAATAAGGTGCATAAAAGAATGAGTGTGTTGGATAGTACTAGAGAAGAAAGTAGTACTAGAGGCAGAAGTAGTACCATATTGGATAGGAGCAGACTAAGAAAGACTACGAAAAATTCAAAAATGGTTTTAGAATGCATGTACGTAAACGCACAAAGTGTGGTGAATAAGGTTGGTGAGCTACAAACACAATTAGCCGTGTGGCAATATGATAATGTGGCAATACCGGAAATGTGGCTTAAAAACGGTGAGGACTTGGCACTTAATATTCAAGGGTACAAGGTGTTCAGAAAAGATAGGAAAGGAAAAAGGGGAGGTGGGGTGGCAGTGCTGATTAAGGAAGCCATTATAGTGTTGGAAAGGAAGGATGTTCTTGAGGGGACAAGGACAGAATCCATTTGGTTAGAGTTGAGGAGCAAAAAGGGTATGATCACACTATTAGGGGTATTCTACAGGCCTCCAAATAGTGAGAGTTGGGCAGAGGAGCAAATCTGCAGGGAAATCACAGAGATATGCAAGAGCTATAGAGTGGTGATATTGGGGGACTTTAGTTACCCAAATATCGACTGGGATAATGCTAAGGTAAAGGGAAAGGAGGGGGAGGAATTTCTGAAATGTGTTCAGGAGAATTTCCTTGACCAGTATGTTCTTCGCCCAACTAGGAAGGAGGCATTGCTGGATCTGGTGTGGGGGAATGAGGTGGGCCAGGTCGACCAAGTGTCTGTGGGAGAACACTTGGGTACGAGTGATCATCATATCATAAGATTTAGATTAGCAATGGAGAGGCGCAAGGAACAATCTAGAGTGGAACTTCTAAACTGGAATAGGGCTAACTTCAATGGAATGCGAAAGGATCTAGCCAGGGTAAAATGGAACCAAAGACTGACAGGAAAAACTGGAACGGAACAATGGGTGATCTTTAAGGAGGAGATGTTCCAAGTACAGGCTAGGTACATTCCAACAAGAGGGAAGGGTAAGGGAACCAAAGCAAGGGCTCCTTGGATGACGAGAGAGATAGAGAAGATGATGAATGTCAGGTGAATTCTTCAAGGGAGAACCAGACCAAATACAATAAGTTGAGAGAGGAAGTGAAGATGAAAATAAGATTGGCAAAGAGAGAATATGAGAGTAGAATGGCGGTTAACATAAAAGGGAACCCAAAAATCTTCTACCGGCATGTAAACAGTAAGCGGGTAGTAAGAGGCGAGGTGGGGCCTATTAGGGACAAAGAAGGTGATATATGCTTAGAGGCACAGGGCAAGGTTCTGTATCGGTGTTTACTAAGGAGATGGATGCTGACAAAATAGCAGTAGAAGTAGAAAAGGTAGAAGCAATGGAAGGGGTGAAAATTGATAGACAGGATGTACTAGAAAGACTGGGTATGCTTAGAGTGGACAAGTCGCCTGGTCCAGATGGCTTGCATCCCAGGTTGCTAAGGGAATTGGGGGAGGAGATAGCAGAAGGGCTTGCCATAATTTTCCAATCTTCCCTAGATGCAGAGGAGTTGCCTGAGGATTGGAATGTGGCAAATGTGACACCATTGTTCAAGAAAGGGTGTAAGGACAATCCTAGTAACTACAGGCCGGTCAGTTTAACATCAGTGGTGGGTAAAGTTTTAGAAACAA
Organism: Squalus acanthias; assembly: GCA_030390025.1. Lineage (NCBI taxonomy): Eukaryota > Metazoa > Chordata > Chondrichthyes > Squaliformes > Squalidae > Squalus > Squalus acanthias. Next base: position 133,568,945 of record CM059433.1, read on the forward strand.
TAATCAAGAAAAAAATTAACGGGCACTTGGAGAGGTTTAAGCTAATTAAGGAGATCCAACACGGATTTTTAAAAGGCAGATTGTGTTTGACTAATCGAATTGAATTTTATGAAGTAACAGGGAGGATTGATGAAGGGAATGCAATGGATGTTGTCTACATGGATTTTCAGAAGGCGTTTGACAAAGTACCACATAGAAGGCTGGTTAACAAAATTGAGGCTCATGGAATAGGTGGGTCAGTGGCAGCTTGGATAAGGAATTGGCTTAAGGACAGAAAACAGCAAGTTGTAGTAAATGGCTGTTTTTCAGACTGGAGGATGGTGTTCCCCAAGGGTCAGTGGCTGGGGCCACTGCTTTTTTTGATATATATAAATGACCTGGATATTGGAATACAGAATAGAATTTCTAAATTTGTCAATGACACCAAACTTGGGGGTGTGGCAAACAGTGATGATGATGCCAATCGACTGCAACAGGACATAGAAAGGCTAACAGAATGGGCAGACAAGTGGCAGATGGAATTTAATACAGAGAAGTGTGAGGTGATGCATTTTGGCAGAAAGAACAGGGAGAGGCAATATACACTTAATGGCACCTAGTTGATGGTACAAGGACTAGGGGACACAGATTTAAGGTTTGGGGCAAGAAATACAGTGGGTATGTGAGGAAAACTTTTTTACGCAGCGAGTGGCGAGAACCTGGAACTCGCTGCCGACGGAAGTGGTGGAAGCGGACACACTCAATGTTTTCAAGGGGAGACTGGATAGGCACCTGAGGGAAATAAACTTGCAGGGCTACAGGGATAGAGCGGGGGAATGGGACTGACTCGATTGCTCTACAGAGAGCCGGCACGGACTCGATGGGCCGAATGGCCTCCTTCTATGCCATTATGACTCTACCCCTATTGCCCTTATGTGAGGTATTATGGGATACTGTCATAGATCCCTATTGCCCTTATGTGAGGTATTATGGGATACTGTCATAGATCACTATTGCCCTTATGTGGGGTATTATGGGATACTGTCATAGATCACTATTGCCCTTATGTGGGGTATTATGGGATGTCACATATCCCTATAACCCTTATGTGGGTTATCAGATATTGTCATATATCCCTATTGCCCTTGTGGGTATTATGGGATATTGTCACACATCTCTATTGCTATGACAATATTCCATAATACCAAATAAGGACAAAAGTGATATGTGACATCCTATAATAGCCACATAAGGATAATGAGAGATCGCGTAATACCCACACAAGGGAAATAGATCCTTATTGACCCTATGTGGGTATTATGGGATATTGTCATATATCCCTCTTGCCCTTATGTGGGGTATTATAAGATGTCATATAACGCTATTGTGGGTTATTGTCATATTGTCATACATCACTATATATCGCTATTGCCCTTATGTGGGTATTATGGGATATTGTCATAGATCCCTATTGCCCTTATGTGGGTATTATGGGATATTGTCATAGATCCCTATTGCCCTTATGTGGGTATTATGGGATATTGTCATAGATCCCTATTGCCCTTATGTGGGTATTATGGGATACTGTCATAGATCACTATTGCCCTTATGTGAGGTATTATGGGATACTGTCATAGATCCCTATTGCCCTTATGTGGGGTGACTGTCTGTGTGGAGTTTGCACATTCTCCCCGTGTCTGCGTGGGTTTCCTCCGGGTGCTCCGGTTTCCTCCCACAGTCCAAAAATGTGTGGGTTAGGTTGATTTGGCTATGATAAATTGACCCTTAGTGTTAGGGGGGATTAAATATGTGGGGTTATGGGGATAGGATGGGATATGTTAGGGGGAATTAAATACGTGGGGTTACGGGGGTAGGGTGGGATATGTGTACTGTGGGGATTAAAGCAGGGACAGGGTACTGGATTTGGATGATCAGCCATGATCGTATTGAATGGCGGAGCAGGCTCGACGGGCCGAATGGCCTACTCCTGCTCCTAGATTCTATGTTTCTATTATGGGATATTGTCATAGATCCCTATTGCCCTTATGTGGGTATTATGGGATATTGTCATAGATCCCTATTGCCCTTATGTGGGTATTATGGGATATTGTCAGTAAACTCTTCCGTATCCGACACCTACGGATGGTTCCGGTTGATGAAAAATTCCGGATAACAGAAAGGTCGGCAATTTTTAACACAAAAAAAATAAATAAAAACCACGGACTACCTCAGCCACCGCGGGAAACTCGGAAAAACGAAAAATGGATGGATTCGGCAAGATTACCGGTTATCTATTTTGCCGGTTATTAAAGAATTCCGGATGATTAAGTGCCGTTTAAACAAGAGTTTACTGTATTATGGAATATTGTCATATATTCCTATTGCCCTTATGTGGGGTATTATCGGCTGTCACATATCCCTATTCCCTTTATGTGGGTAGAATGCGATGTCTCATATCTCTATTGTCCTTATATGGATATTATTGAATGTCACGTATCCCTATTGTCATTATTTGGTATTATGGGATATTATCATATATCCCTATTGCCTTAAGGTGGGTATTATGGAATATTGTCATATCACTATTGACCTCATGGATATTTTGGGATATTGTCATAGATCTGTATTGCCCATTTGTAGGTGTTATGGGATATTGTAATTTATCCCTATTCGCCTTATGTGGTATTATGGGATATTGTCATATATCCCTATTGCCCTTATGTAGGAATTAGAGTTTAGAATAATGAGAGGTGATCTCAGTGAAACATATAAAATTCTTACAGGGCTTGACAGGGTAGATGCAGGGAGGATGTTTCCCCTGGTTGGGGAGTCTAGAACCAGGGGTCACAGTCTCAGAATAAGGGGTCGGCCATTTAGGACTGAGATGAGGAGAAATTCCTTCACTAAGAGGGAGGTGAATCTTTGGAATTCTCTACCCCAGAGGGCTGTGGAGGCTCAGTCGTTGAGTATATTCAAGACAGAGATCGACAGATTTTGGGATAATAAAGAAATCAAGAGATATGGGGACAGTGCAGGAAAGTGGAGTTGAGGTAGAAGATCAGCCATGATCTTATTGAATGGCGGAGCAGGCTCGAGGGGCCGAATGGCCTACTCCTGCTCCTATTTCTTATGTTCTTATAGGATGACTATGTCCTATATCCCTATTGCCCTTATTTGGGTAATATGGAATATTGCCCTTATGTGGGGTATTATAAGATGTCATATAATTCTGTGCTGTAACCATTCTATGATTATGTGGATATTATAGAATATATGTGGATATACAGTATATTGCCCTTATGTGGGTATTATAGGATATCACATATCCCTATTGCCCTTATGTGGGTGGTGTGGGATATTGGCATATTGTACCACCCTTTAGGAAGGATGTGAAGGCCTTCGAGAGGGTCCAGAAAGTATTTACAAGAATGGTTCCAGGGATGAGGGACTTCAGTTACATGGTTAGACTTGAAAAGCTGGGGTTGTTCTCCTTAGAGCAGAGAAGGTTGAGAGGAGATTTGATAGAGGTGTTCAAAATCATGAGAGGTCTCGGCAGAGTAGATAGAGAGAGAAACTGTTCCCATTGGCAGAAGGGTCAAGAACCAGAGGATACAGATTTAAGGTGATTGGCAGAAGAACTAAAGGCGAAATGAGGAAAAACTTTTTTACTCAGCCAGTGGTTAAGATCTGGAATGCACTGCCTGAGAGGGTGGTGGAGGCAGATTCAATCACGGCTTTCAAAAGGGAATTGGATAAGTACCTGAAGGAAAAAAATTTGCAGGGCTTCGGGGAAAGTGCAGGGGAGTGGGACTAGCTGAGGTGCTCTTGCAGAGAGCCGGCATGGGCTCGACGGGCCAAATGTTCTCCTTCTGTGCTGTAACCATTCTATGATTAAGTGGATATTATAGTATATCATATACCCCTATTGCCCTTATGTGGGTATTACAGGATGTCATATCTCCCTATTGCCCTTATGTGGGTATTATAGGATGTCATATATCCCTATTGCCCTTATGTGGGTATTATAGGATGTCATATATCCCTATTGCCCTTATGTGGGTATTATAGGATGTCATACAATGTTCCATCTAATTTTTTTTGGACTGAGGGGGCCACAAACACCTTTGAACGCAACCTTTTTTGTCCATGGGCAAATTTTACAACGACAACTTTTACAACAGCTTTTACAACGACAGCAACAGCAACCACTTAAAAGCATATATACAGTAATGTCATATTGCCACCCACTGTAGCCAACCATGAGACAATCAGACCAACTCTTAAAAATCATGAAATCAATTTTTTTTTTATTTACAAACATCAATACTGGCTTTATTTAATCTCTAACAGGTCACAGCTCTTACAAAAACTATATTACACGTGTCTCGTGTTAGAATTTGCTCTGCCAGGTGTCCAAAGTTAATCATAATCTTGGGGTCATTGTCCGATTAGGATATGCTAATATTGGAGATTAGTTGGGATAATGGTGGAGGACGAAACAGACGGGTCAGGACTCATTCCATGTGAGGTGTTAATGGCAGATTGGTCAGAACAATACAGGCACCGAAACTAACACATTAGCAACTATTAGCAAGGTTCTGACGAAAGGTCATCGACCTGAAACGTTAACTGTTTCTCTCTTCACAGATGCTGCCTGACCTGCTGAGTATTTCCAGCATTTTCTGTTTTTATTAGCAAGGTCACATTAATTATCTAAGATTGTCCAGGTCATCTCCTGTTCCTTTGTAACAGGAAACATCAGGTTAAATTGCTTAGCAGTTAAATATACATTCTGGGCGAAGTCTCACACATCCCATGCAACACCTGCCCTTTTACCTCCTCCCTTCCCACTGTCCAGGGCCCCAAACACCCCTTCCAGATGAAACAGCGATTTACTTGTACTTCTTGTAATTTAGTATACTGTATTCGCTGCTCATGATGCGGTCTCCTCTACATTGGGGAGACCAAACGCGGATTGGGTGACCGCTTTGCGGAACACCTCTGTTCAGTCCGTAAGCGTGACCCCAAGCTTCCGGTCGCCTGGCACTTTAATTCTCCGCTCCACTCCCACTCTGACCTCCCTGTCCTCGGCCTCTTACACTGTTCCTCGAGCTTACGTTGAGCTTCGTTGGAACAGCACCTCATCTTTCGATTAGGCACTTTACAGCCTTCTGGAAACACCATCGAGTTCAACAATTTCAGTCTATAACCTCGGCCCCCATGTTTTTTTCTCTCTCACATGGCAGCTGTTGATGACTCTGCCATTGCCATTTACAACTCATCTAGAGTCATCTTTTGTTTCTTAACTTGTCCCATTACCATCTCCTTTTGCCTTGCACCATCATCTCTTTTGTCTTTTAATCTCTTCTACCTTCCATCCTATCACAGACCTTCCCTCCTGTTCTTTCCTCCCCACCTCCCTTTCCCTGCCCGACACTTGCTTAAAAATCTGTTACTTCCCCAACTTTTTCTAGTTCTGACAAAAGGTCATCGACCTGAAACGTTAACTCTGTTTCTCTCTCCACGATGCTGCCTGACCGGCTGAGTGTCTCCAGTATTTTCTGTTGTTGTCTCACACATCCCATCTCAGACACAATTTGCCTTTAACAAATCCATTCTGGCTGTCCCTTATTAATCCATCTGAATCACAGGAACATCCCAATAACTAAATAGACTGGATATTGTTGGAAGGAAAACACCTGATGAACCAAATGACTTGTTCTGTTAAATTTTCTTATTATTACACCAGACATTAGCAATAACTTTGTTTCCAACATTTGAGTTAATGTGTACTCAGTGGAAACATAAACACGTACGAGACTCATGCCTCACGCCTTTAGTGCCCTGAATTATCTCTTAGGTTATACCACCACTTTTTCATTGAAGTGCTCCCAAAATCACTTTCCATGGAGCAAAATCACTTTTGGAACTGCGGCATAATTTAAGATTAAAAAGTGCTTCCTTTTCCGTCCCCCTGCTGCTTTGGTATTGTTCAGCTTTAATCAGACATTCATTCATTTCCAGTTCAGGACTGTCTTCTTGGGTTACACATCCACAGCTCAACTTTGTCTGCATCACATTGAATCATTTAAAAAGTTTTGCCTGAAGAGGTTCACCAAGACACTCACTGTCTAGAGATCGGGATAATTTATTTTAAAAAAGTTATATAGGATATACGGCACAGAAACAGGCCATTCAGCCCAACCAGCCCATGCCGGCGTTTATGCTCCACTCGAGCCTCCTCCCGTCTTTCCTCATCTAACTCTCATCAGCATAACCCTCTATTCCCTTTTCCCTTATATGCTTGTCTAGCCTCCCCTTAAATGCATCTATACTATTCGCTTCAACCACTCCCTGTGGTAGAGTTCCACATTCTCACCACTCTTTGGGTAAAGATGTTAACCTAAAAATAAATATATTCCAAATAGAAGATAATAAAAATATAACTGTATTCACTTTCCTGCCCCCCATGCACAGAGGTTCTCAACTTTCTCTGATAGGATCCCGCATGTTGCTCCAAAGTGCGGCCGCAGACTGCCTGTCTGTGCGGAACTTGCGCAGGTGCGGGTCCAGGAATGGGCAGGGGCGAGCGCAGGCCTCAGCAACAAGTCACCGAGTGCAGGTCTCAGGTCCCGAATCAGAGCCGCCGGACCCGGCGGACGTATGGCGAGGGCCCCGGCACCATTAAATTGATGGTGCAGCGCCTCCCCAATCCTACCTGCCACTTCCCAGTTTCTTCTGCCGTTTCCACCGAGTTTGACTCTTGAGAATGCACTGCGGGCCAGGGTAGCATGCGCACTCTCAGCGGGAAAATCAGCGCGGTGGATAGAGCGGTTGCTGGGGCGCAGAGAATTGTGGGTCCTGCGGCCGCCATTAGTCAATGGCTGTCCGAGACAACGCTCAGCGGGTTCCAGGGCTCCTGCCAAACGCCGTTCCAATTTGGATCGGCTCTGTGAGGTCAAAAAGACTCTCTGAGGATTCCCTTCGACACTGAAGTGTCAGGCTGGATTATGTGCTGAAGTCTCTACAGTGGGACTTGAACTCACAGCCTTCTGATTCAGGCGAGAGTGCTATCCACTGAGCTGTAGCTGATACATTTCCCCCCCAAAAGACTAATATTGTCTGTGTGTACACATATTGTTACGTATTACTAATGATGACTTTTTGCATTTGACTTTCCCCTGTCTTGTTGCTTCAAGCCACTGCAGTCTATAGTTACAAGATACAATGGATCAGATCTTTGCAGTGCCTTTTTAATTTCATTGTTATGTTTTGCCAAGCGGTATTTCATTTGAAATATGAATAAGGCCTTTTCTAGATTCACTGATACAACGCAGAGATTGTGAGGGACTGTTTTAAATACATTTAGTTTCTTTCCAAAATAACTTTCTGTAAGAAATTAAAGAACGATGGTCACCAAAAAAGCAATGTTTGAGTACTTTTAGTTCAAAGTTCTCACCCATTTTATATTGATAAAAGATAATTGTTAAGAGCTGCTTGTTTAAGTCAAACCAGATTTTTAAGTCATATATTTTCAGTATAAAAATGGGTCTATACTTTAAACAAAAGGTTTTCTTCCTAGACTCTCCTTCCAGTTAAATAGACTAATTAGGAAAACCAACCAGACCACACACATTATTTCAAATACTTTATATAATGGGGGAGCGAGATAATATCAACACGCGATAGGTCGAGATGATCTGTTAGTGGAAATGACCTACTTGAAACGGACAAAGGAAAAATAATTAAAAATAAATTCAATATGTATGTACTCGCATGTTAAATTGTACAAGCCTCCTCTCCAGTCCCTTTAATTGTCTGATAGATAGATAGATAGATGCATTGCTGACTCCCAGAGACACTGATCTTTGAGATGAATTCCTGTGGTGTTTCCTTTGCGAGAACACCACGGAGTTCATCCGTTGGTTTCTCAGGTACTCTTCGTAATTTTTCGTCAGCAAGGTGTAGAGGAAAGGGTTGACCCGGCTCCTGACATAACGTGGGATGGGGTAAGGCGCGGCGGACGTTCGGCCTCGAGGCCAGGCCTTGGCAGGCTGGATTACCGCCTCCCCACTCCTCCGAGTCAGTAATTTCATACGGGGAGGATTCTCTAGGTTTTAAGTTGCCACCACAAATAACGACTCTAGCAACAATTTGTGTTGTTCCAAAGGGCAGCCGCCGCTCAGCCCCCGGGACAGACTACACACATCTGCAAAGAAAAAGCACTGACAGAATCCCCAGACAACGCTCACTGGGTCCTAGAGCGTATTTTTAGCAAGCGCCATTCCAATTCGGATTGGCTCTATGAGGTGAAACCGACTCCGAGAATTCCCAGGCCATTGTCTACTGGGCCCCTCCCCCTCACTGTGCGTGGCCTTTGACTTTGTGCGCGCAGAAGTTTACAGATTAGTGCGTGGCTGTGTATCTTAGAGGGAACAGTGATGTCATATATCCCTATTGTCCTTATGTGGGTATTATGGGATATTGTCATATATTCTTAATGCCCTTATGTTGGTATTATGGGATATTGTCATATATCCTTTATCTCTAATACAAGCTCGAGGACTAGGAAACACTGAAACTCTGGTTAATGCTGTATTAAATCAAATCAATGAGATAATAACATTTGTGCTGTAAACTCTATGTAAAACACAAACCCTTACATGCAGTGTATATGAGCTAAAGGTATCAATTATAACATTATAAATCACATACCAGGGAAACCTCTGGAGATTGAAAGCATGTCTGCCTTGACTGCTTATGCTAGCCTCAGCATGACTAGATGAAAAAGTCCCCAAGGAGCCACGGTGTCTGTATCATTTTATATGTTTAATTACGTCCTCGTAACATAATGCAATTAGGTAACGCATTCTAACTAAGTCTGGTAATCTCCCTTCAACGATTCTGCGCAATAACATCTGTTTACTCACTAATGAGAAACAGTGACTATCCGTTACGGCCTTTCTCTTAGCTTTTCCCAGTACATTCATTACACAAGCCTATTCTTACCAGATGACCTCCCTACAGTCACTTGACTGATTTACTATATACCCACTATATTTCTTAACCTCTCCTCATGGATGGTTAATGAGGTAATGTTTCCACTGCTCCAGTCCTCACCTTGTATAGCCATTGCAGAATGAGCATTAATATGTGGATATATATTTTAACAGCTTGCTGTGGCTATTCTACCTGGTGCACCTATACTTACAAGGAGAGCCCAAGCTTTTCTTCTTCTTGGATCTAAGTGGCCCATAAATCCTCAGGGGCTTCATATAAAAGTTAAATCCATATTTCCATTAATTTACCGATATCTCAATTACTGACACTGACAGATCTCTGTGCTCTGATTGAAGATTTATCCATCAATGAAGCACAGACAGGATGGGCCGAATGGCCTACTCCTGTGCTGTATGATTCTAAGGACAGCCCTCTCTAAACCTCCAGACTCTCAACGTTCAAACAGGACAAACCAACCAGTAAGAAAGGTGAACAGAATTAAAGCAGAGTTACCCAGGCATCATGGTCCTGATGCTATTTCTGGAATGATGACACTATTTTCATTTGGGTAGTGGAGTCAGCCTTTCGGAATAGAGGGCACAGGATCCCTGGGAGTGTCAGTATTTATAGGGGATCGCCGGGAGTGTGTCAGTATTTATAGGGGATCGCCGGGAGTGTGTCAGTATTTACACGGGGTCCCTGGGAGTGTGTCAGTATTTAAAGGGGATCACCGGGAGTGTGTCAGTATTTACAGGGGGGGTCCCTGGGAGTGTGTCAGTATTTACAGGGGATCACCGGGAGTGTGTCAGTATTTACAGGGGATCACCGGGAGTGTGTCAGTATTTACAGGGTGTCCCCGGGAGTGTGTCTGTATTTACAGGGGGGGTCCCTGGGAGTGTGTCAGTATTTACAGGGGATCACCGGGAGTGTGTCAGTATTTACAGGGGGTCCCCGGGTGTGTGTCAGTATTTACAGGGGGTCCCCGGGAGTGTCAGTATTAACAGGGGGTCCCTGGGAATGTGTCAGTATTGACAGGGGATCACTGGGAGTGTGTCAGTCCTTACAGGGGGTCCCCGGGAGTGTGTCAGTATTAACAGGGGGTCCCTGGGAATGTGTCAGTATTGACAGGGGATCGCCGGGAGCGTGTCAGTACTTACAGGGGGTCCCCGGGAGTGTGTCAGTATTAACAGGGGGTCCCTGGGAATGTGTCAGTATTGACAGGGGGTCCCCGGGAGTGTGTCAGTATTTACAGGGGGTCCCCAAGAGTGTGTCAGTATTTACAGGGGATCCCTGGGAGTGTGTCAGTATTTACAGGGGATCCCCGGGAGTGTGTCAGTATTTACAGGGGTCCCCAGGAGTGTGTCAGTATTTACAGGGGGTCCCCAGGAGTGTGTCAGTATTTACAGGGGGTCCCCAGGAGTGTGTCAATATTTACAGGTGGTCCCCAGGAGTGCGTCAGTATTTACAAGAGTTCCCCAGGAGTGCGTCAGTATTTACAGGAGTGCGTCAGTATTTACAGGGGATCGCCGGGAGTGCATCAGTATTTATAGGGTATCACCGGGAATGTGTCAGTATTTACATGGGGTCCCTGATTTTATAGTACTAATAACATATTTAATATGTTGGTTGATCTCTCGTGGTGTTGCTAACAGATAAATAATTAAATTCCGTCTCTCTGCTCGTCTTCCACTCTCTAATTCTTTGTTTCCTGTTGTCTCTCCCTCTCATCCTTTGCTTCCCACTCTAATTCATAGTTTCCCTCTGTTTTTACGTGAGAACTCAGAATATATCAAATATTAAATGTAAGTTCTAATTATAAAACCAGAACCTTGGTCCCTGCTAAACAAACCTCAGCATATATATGTATAAATAAAACATATGGGAGAGGCATTTAGTAATTTGACAAAACGTGCCGAGTTTTGAAATACAGGTACGCAAAAAAATGTCGTTAGTCAGGGGCTGGCATCATTAGAAAGAAACAGATCAAACCCGTTCCTAACTCCAGCAGAAATATAGCAAAATAAGAGCTTGGTGGTGCGATAACTGGGGTATTATAGGCCCAAAGGAGGGGGAGACAGAGGAAGGGCAATGGAGGGGTAGGGGAGAGGGTGCAGCAATCATGGTGGGAGACAAGGAATTGGGATCGGGGGAGAGGCAGGGGCAATGGGGGAAGGGTTTAGCAGTCACAAGGAGCAGCAAGGCTCGGACTCAAGGGAAAAGAGAGGGTGCAAGGGGAAATAGGATATGGGTGGTGAGGTTAGTGCATACAGGTGATTGTAGGACCGAAGGTAGGGGGAACAGGGCAAAAGGGTGAGTATGAAGGGAAGAGGTGGAGACAGGGGAGGATTGATGGAGATGTGGCATAATAACAACTTGCATTTATATCGCGTCTTTAACGTAGTAAAATGTCCCAAGGCACTTCACAGGAGTGTTATCAAACAAAATTTGACACCGAGCCACGCAAGGATATTAGGGCAGATGGCCAAAAACATGATCAAAATAGTAGGTTTAAAGGGGCGTCTTAAAGAAGAGAGAGGTAGTGGGGCGGAGAGGTTTAGGGAGGGAATTCAAGAGCTTAGGGCCGAGGCAGCAGAAGGCACAACCGCCAATGGTGATGCAATCAAAATAGGGAATGCGCAAGAGGCCAGAATTGGAGGCGCGCACAGATTTCGAAGAGTTGTAGGATGTTAAAGCGATAGGGAGGGGCGAGGCCATGGAGGGATTTGAAAACAAGGATGAGAATTTTAAAACTGAGGTGTTGCCAGACCGGGAGCCAATGTAGGTCAGCGAGCACAGGGGTCATGGGTGAGCAGGACTTGGTAACAATGATCATGTGGTGGAAAGATGCAATAGGATGGGTATGGTAGCTGAGTGGTTATGTTACTGGACTAGTAATCCAGAGGCCTGGATTAATGATCCAGAGACGCGAGTTCAAATTCCACCACGGCAGCTGGGGAATTTAAATTCAGTTAATTAAATAAATCTGGAATATAATAGTATCAGTAATGGTGACCATGAAACTACCGGATTGTCGTAAAAACCCATCTGGTTCACTAATGTCCTTTAGGGAAGGAAATCTGCCATCCTTACCTGGTCTGGCTGCAGACACCAAACCCACAGCAATGTGGTTGATTCTTAACTGCCTAGCAAGCAACTCAGTTGTACCAAACCGCTACGACAAAGTCACTGTGGGAGTACCATCACCACACGGACTGCAGCGGTCCAAGAAGTCGGCTCAACACCACCTTCTCAAGGGCAATTAGGGATGGGCAATAAATGCTGGCCTTGCCAACAACGCCCACATCCTATGAATGAATTTTAAAAAATAATGCTGAGGAACTCTAAATATAATAATGAATAGTCAGCATGGATTTCAAAAGGGAAAGTCTTGCTTGACTAACCTCATTGAATTTTTTGAAGAGGTAACGAGAGAGAGAGAGCAGACGGGTAATGCAGTAGATGTAATTTATCTAGATTTTCAAAAGGCCTTCAATAAGTTACCACATAATAGACTACTGGGTCAGAGAATGTGGAGTCAGGGGACAAGTAGCAGAATGGATAGCTAGCTGGCTTCAAGACAGAAAGCAGAAAGTAGGAGTAAAGGGTAGCTAGTGAGAGTGGCAGAAGGTGGGAAGTGGTGTTCCACAAGAATCAGTGCTGAGACCGTGAGGTTATGCTGCAACTGTACAGGACCTTGGTGAGACCACATTTGGAATAGTGTGTGCAGTTCTGGTCACCTCACTATAGGAAGGACGTGGAAGCATTGGAAAGAGTGCAAAGGAGATTTACCAGGATGCTGCCTGGTTTGGGGGGGAGGTCTTATGAGGAAAGATTGAGGGAGCTAGGGCTTTTCTCTTTAGAGCGGAGGAGGATGAGAGGCGACTTAATAGAGGTTTATAAGATGATGAGGGGGATAGATAGAGTGGATGTTCAGAGACTATTTCCTCGGGTAGAGGCAGCTGTTACAAGGGGGCATAACTATAAGGTGCATGGGGGGAGATATAGAAGGGATGTCCGAGGTAGATTCTTTACTCGGAGAGTGGTTGGGGTGTGGAATGGACTGCCTGCTGTGATAGTGGAGTCGGACACTTTAGGAACTTTCAAGCGGTTATTGGATAAGCACATGGAGCACACCAGAGTGATAGGGAGTGGGATAGCTTGATCTTGGTCTCGGACAATGCTCGGCACAACATCGAGGGCCGAAGGGCCTGTACTGTGCTGTACTGTTCTATGTTGTTCACAATTTATATTAACAATTTAAACTTTGGAATCAGAAAACAATTTCTAAATTTGCAGATGACACCAAATTGGCGGGGGGGGGGGGGGGGAGGAGATAGTCAATACTGAGGAGGACTGCAACAAATTAGAGGAAGACATTAATAAACTTGCTGTATGGGCATATAATTGTCAAATGAATTTCAACACAGATAAGTGTGAGGTATTACATTTTGTTAGGAAGAATAGGGAGGTCACTTATTACTTGGAGGGTGTGTGTCTGGGTGGGGTAAAGGAGCAAAGGGATCTCGGAGTACAAATACACAAATCACTAAAAGTGGTGACACAGGTTAACAAGGCCATAAAAAAGCAAACCAAGCACTAGGGTTTATTTCTAGAGGGATAGAATTGAAAAGCAGTGAAGTTATGCTAAGTTTGTATCGAACCTTGGTTAGAACTGCGTACAATTCTGGTCGCCATATTATAAAAAGGATATAAAGGTACTGGAGAGGGTGTAGAGAAGATTTACAAGGATGATACCAGAAATGCAAGGGTATACCTATCAGGAAATAATGAACAGGCTAGGTCTCTTTTCTCTTGAAAAAATGCTGAGGGTGACCTAATAGAGGTCTTTAAAATTATGAAAGGTTTTGATAGAGTAGATAGAGAATGTTTCCACTTGTGGGGAACAACATAACTAGAGGCCATCAATGTAAGATAGTCACCAAGAAATCAAATAGGGAATTCAGAAGAAACTTCTTTACCCAGAGAGTGGTGAGAATGTGGAACTCGCTACCACAGGGAGTGGTTGAAGTGAATAGTATAGATACATTTAAGGGGCGGTTAGATAAGCATATGAGGGAGAAGGGATAGAGGGTTATGCTGATAGAGTTAGATGAGGAAAGACGAGAGGAGGCTCGAGTGGAGCATAAACGCCGGCATGGACTGGTTGGGCCGAATGGCCTGTATCTGTACTGTATATCCTATGCAATCCTATGTAGTAGTGTATGCCACCCAATTCCCCCTCCCCCATGCGCAGTACATTAAATTTCACCTTCCTATTTTGATTTTTTCTAACTCTGTCTGTCAGTCTATGGCCCTTTCTCCTGATTTAAACTCACCCCCTGGTTTGGTATCATCTGCAAACTTGATAACTTTGCTTCTGAGTTGGAGTCCAGGTTGTTAATGTACCTTAGGAACAGTAGGGAGTCTTGGTAACTTTGATACTGAGTATCTGGTCATCACTGGATGTTATACATGATTTGATGCCAGGTAAATCTAACCACTTTTCAAATCTACGTATCCATTGATAAAATCAGAGGCAGTTAGCAGTCAGCGAGGTTTTTGGATTTGTGAGCACAATAACTTGAATGGCGCAGTACTGAGGGAGCACTGCACTGTCAGATGTGCCATCCTGAGGATGAGATGTTGAACCAAGATCTCAGTCTGCCTGTTCCAAAGGTTAAAAAATCCCATGAAAACTATTTGAAGAAGAGCAGGCAGTTCTCTCGGTGTCTTGGCCAACACTCCTCCCTGAACAAACACCTCCAAAACAGAAGCTCCGCGTGTACCAGGAACAGGAGGAGGTAGCTGAGAACAGGCAAGGCTAGTCGGGCCACACTCCCAGTGTGGCCCTTGCAATGCAGAGCTCAAGGAGGTTTAGGGCCTCTTGAATCTGAGCAGGCTGTCAGTCAAACCCTGCAAAACGCCAGCATACAAATAGCTTCCACTAGGTTAGGCATCAAGACATCACACACAAGCCACCTGCCCAAAGGGGCAGTAAAACCCACTGGCATCACTCAATCTACAATATATTAAAATTGATACATGCATCACCTGCTCCATTTCAGATATAGATAAACATTCCCAATATTAAAATGTCAACAGTTGGCAGCCATCATTCCCTGTTATGACACTAAGTGTCCCCTCAGTTGGATTCCCATCATTCAGTGAGCAGCTGTTAGCTGTCACGGTCCCAGTCTCACCAGCAGGTCCAACGGTACCACTAGATGGAGCTTCAGAGCCTCGCAAACCCCAGAGGGCAGCCAGCATTGAAGCCAATGGAGAATTGCTGAATATCTACTCGTTCTCAAACTCCCAACTCTCCGTCTATGTCCCACTTATAAAATAATCTAAATGTTAATAATTAATAAACAACAATTGTATTTTCCCACATTAGGCCTCTCGCCCCTCGCTGCTGCCTGCTAGTCTCGCCCCAGTCTTTTAAGCCGTCTTCATTTTTTAAATTTGTCTTTCTTTAATCATCCCAGACTCCTCCATTACCATCCCTGGGTGTGTCCTGTCCCAGTGGCAGGATACAGCCCCCAAAAGTGGAGTGGTGGGGAGGGGGGCCCATACAGTGGGATGGAAGCGGCCCTGGAGGCCCTCACTATTGACTCCAGACCCCGTGAAGTCTCATAGCTTCAGATCAAACAACAATGTCAAGTAAACTTCCTGTTGATTACCACCTCTCCCCCTCAACTGAGAAACTATTACTCCTGAGGGGAGCAAGGGCACAGGATATACTCTGGGAGGCGGACTTCAATGTCCTCCACCTAGACTGGCTTGATGGTACCACCACTGACCGAGTCCTGAAGGACACGCTGTCAGACTGGGACTGAGAGGGGTGGGGAACCAACCCCGATTAATCCTCTACACGACCATCCCAGTGTTTCCCAGCTCATCAATTATAAATTTACCTTCGGTGTATCGTTTAACCATGGATTTCTAGCTTTATATTTAAAGAAGAGCCCAGGAATAGGCATCTGAGCCCATCCCTGCTGTCCCACACCATGGGCTGGATTTTGTCAATGTGGAGCTTTTGGAGCCGGGATTCCCACTTGTCGGGTTTTAGTCCCGCCTCCATCGACTTGTGGCCAACCCACGCTATTTTCTCTTGAGTGACCCGCCCAGCTTTTGACAGATGAAATGTCAGTGTTTGAGAGCTCTGTGAAGCTGTCAAACACTGACAATCTGTCCTCTAAGTTCAGTCCTATCACTCAGGCTGAGTTAGAGAGCTCTCCTGAGCAGAAAGCAGAAGGCTGCAGCTTTTGACAGTTCAGCAGGCCATTCTGCTTTCTGTGCCGGTGAGCTGAGAGACTCCCAAGACCTGAAGGGAGGAAGCCTGCAGGAAGAAGTAAAGGTAAGTAAAACTTATTAAAACACTTTACACACACCTCACACACTTACCTCTGCACACATGCACCCATCACCCACCTGCACACCGGACATCTCGGCCCCTCCGACCCCCGCAGACCGACGGCCCGCCTCGCAGCCATCGGGAAGCCCACACTTCAGGGCTCAAAATGGGAATTAGCCCAAAAAACTGCCTGTTAACTACCTGTTAACAGGCAGTTAATTGGCACTAATCCCCTTCCCGCTCGAGGAGACGGGCTCCCAGCGCGGGTCGGGTACCCACCTCCTGGGAAGATGGCACGGAGGCGGGATGGGTACCCACCCCCAGATTCTGCCATTTTCCCGGCAGTCCCACCTCCAAACCCGCCTCCCCAGGGCTGGCAAAATCCTCCCCCTAGTCTTCACATCACGATCTTTAAATTATTCATTAATATGTTGAGATGAGCAAATAGATTTTAAATACAGGAAACTTTCGTTTATCCGGCACCGATTACAGAGAGGTATACTTACCAAGGTACGAGAGCCCCGTACACGGCCACAGGCTGAACAATTGGGACCCGGAGAGGGAAGGTAAACGAGACTCCGGCTTTTTCCTCCGTGGCGGCGACAGGTCGGAGTCGGAAGAACGTTGACCCCCCTTTCGTGGGGGCGAAAGGTCAGAATCGGGGTCTTGTCTGTATAATAAAACTTACCTGATTTTTGCCGGTTAAGCGAGAATTCCGGATATTAGGGTGCCGGATAAACGAAAGTTTCCTGTACTGATATCCAAATAATTTTAAGAATGATTTTTTTTTTAACATTTTGCTGTTAATTTAGATGACTGATCATTTTAATACTTTACTGAACATTATGATTTTCATATTTAACTCAAATAAATAGGATAAATGATGACATGTTTTACGGAGTGAAATTGCCTAAATTTAATTTTTAAAAATCTTTAACAACAATTTACAGGAAACTCTTTATTAACCGGCACCCAAATATCCGGAAATCTCTCTTAACTGGCAAAATTCTTGAGTAGGTAACCGGGGTTTTCCTTCATCTCTCTACACTGGATCGTAGCATTATATGGGCCAAGTCTTTGCTGAATGCTTGCTGTAAGATCGCTGTAAGATCTGTCACAAGAAGGGAGATGCAGAAAACATGCTGTTGTGTGATGGCTGTGATCGAGGGCACCACACATACTGTTTGAGACCAAAGGTTAAGGTTTGTACATAGTACTTTTTAAATCAAAAAAAGCTGGCTACTCAAAAGAAAATTCTTTAATGTGACCGGGGTTCCTGCACCTGTGGCCGTGCACCAGGGACTCCTGGATCTGTGGCCATGTACGGGGCTCTCGTACCTTGGTAGATATAACTCTCCGTTATCCGGAATTTTTGATAAACCGGCACCCGCCGGTGCCGGTTAATAAAGAGTTTCCTGTACAACCTGCAGGAATGAGACTCCCATGTCAATTGTTCCCTTTCTGGGTCAGAGAGGTTGAGTGACATTGCAGGAACATAAATCTCATTAAAAAGGTGCTTACACCGATAAGTACCAGCCCTAACTTTTTATTGTCAATTAATGTGCAAATTCAGCAATTTCTTGAAACTCACGGGAGGTTGAGGGTGACCTGCCGTTTTTGCAAGGCTAACAGCGGAGCCGTGCAAGTCGTCCAGCAACTTGTGGTGATTCGCAACTCACAGGGAATCTCTTCCTTGCCACAAATTGCTGGGTGAGTTACACACTAATAACGGCGAGCACATTAAACTCAAAACTCACTGTTAAATCTGGGCCATTGATTCAGCTCACAGTACACCTGCACTTACCACAGGGCTGCACGGTACTGGAGCGCCATCTACAGGACACTTTACCCATCACCTCAGAAGCATTTCAATCTTTTACTTTAGGAAGCCCCATCACAAGGGACCTAATCTTACTGGAAAAATAATGGCATGTTAACGACGCACACCGTTATTGATGCGCAATTTGTCCAGTAGATTCAGGGAATTAAGAGATACGCGAGCTGCGAATCTCCAGAGCTTGCTGGTTGATTTACGCAGCTCCGCCGTTTGCTTCACACAAACAGCATCTCACCCTTAGCCTCCCTGTTCTTTTTAAGAACTTGCTGGCTTTCCACATTAATTGCTCATTAAACTCGATGTGGAGAGTTAGGGCTGGCTTTAAGAGTGTAAGTCCCCCTTTTAATGATGTGATAATTGTTAATGCAACGCCAAATAACTGCTCTGTCTCTCCTGCACCCTCCATCTTCTGTTTCTTTCCCAATCCTTCAATTGGTTAAGGAGATACACTGTTGGTCCCGCTGTTCACAAGTCCTAGGTGCCCTGTTGCCCTCGCTGCGCAGAACCAGCTCGCACTTCCAACAACTTACAGGGCAAAAAACTTTTGAGCTAAAGGGTGCAGGTACGCTACGAGATGGTCCACTCCAGCAAAATATGGCCAACTGCGAGGCACACATCATAGAATGTTACAGTTTTAATATACAATAGATCATTCATATGATTATTTAATAAATGATGATTTTAATATTTATTTGGGATTAGATGATATTCCATGACATGCAACACAGGGACATATGAATTAGGAGCAGGAGTAGGCCACTCGGCCCTTCGAGCCTGCTCCACCATTCAATAAGATCATGGCTGATCTGATTACTCCACATTCCCGCCTACCCCCGATAACTTTTCACCCCCTTGCTTACCAAGAATCTATCTACCTCTGCCGTAAAAATATTCAAAGACTCTGCTTCCACCGCCCTCTGAAGAAGAGAGTTCCAAAGACTCACGACCCTCTGTGAGAAAGAATTTCTCATCTCTGTCTTAAATGGGCGACCCATTATTTTTAAACAGTGACCCCTAGTTCTAGATTCTCCCACAAGGGGAAACATCCTCTCCAGATCCACCCTGTTCAGACCCCTCAGGATCTTATATGTTTCAATCAAGTCACCTCTTCTTCTTCTAAACTCCAGCGGATACAAGCCTAGCCTGTCCAACCTTTCCTCATAAGACAACCCGCCCATTCCAGGTATTAGTCTAGTAAACCTTCTCTGAACTGCTTCCAACGCATTTACATCCTTCCTTAAATAAGGAAACCAATACTGTACACAGTACTCCAGATGTGGTCTCACCAATGCTCTGTATAACTGAAGCATAACCTCCCTACTTTTGTATTCAATTCCCCTCGCAATAAACGATAACATTCTATTAGCTTTCCTAATTACTTGCTGTACCCTGCATAGTAACCTTTTGTGATTCATGCACTAGGACATCCAGATCCCTCTGCATCTCAGAGCTCTGCAATCTCTCACCATTTAGATAATATGCTTCTTTTTTATTCTTCCTGCCAAAATGGACAACTTCACATTTTCCCACATTACACTCCATTTGCCAGATCTTTGCCCACTCACTTAACTTATCTATATCCCTTTGTAGCCTAGAATCATAGAAGATAGGAGCAGGAGTAGGCCATTCGGCCCCTCGAGCCTGCTCCGCCATTCAATGCGATCATGGCTGATCATCCAAATTCAGTACCCTGTCCCTGCTTTCTCCCCATATCCCTTGATCCCTTTAGCCTTAAGAAATATATCCAACTCCTTCTTGAATCTATTTAATGAATTGGCCTCTACTGCCTTCTGTGGCAGAGAATTCCACAGGTTCACCACTCTCTGGGTGAAGAAATTCCTCCTCATTTCTGTCCTAAATGGCTTACCCCTTATCACGGTGGCATAGTGGTTAGTTAGCACTGGTGCCTCACAGCGCCAGAGACCCGGGTTCGAATCTGGCCTCGGGTGACTGTCTGTGTGGAGTTTGCACATTCTCCCCGTGTCTGCGTGGGTTTCCTCCGGGTGCTCCGGTTTCCTCCCACAGTCCAAAAATGTGCGGGTTAGGTGATTTGGCTATGATAAATTGACCCTTAGTGTTAGGGGGGGATTAAATACGTGGGGTTACGGGGATAGGGTGGGATATGTGTCGGTGCAGGCTCGATGGGGATTCTGTGTGAGGGGGCAGGGACAGGGTACTGGATTTGGATGATCAGCCATGATCGTATTGAATGGTGGAGCAGGCTCGACGGGCCGAATGGCCTACTCCTGCTCCTAGTTTCTATGTTTCTATGTTTCTTAGACTGTGACCCCTGGTTCTGGACTCCCCGACCATCGGGAACATCCTTCCTGCATCTAGTTTGTCCTGTCCTGTCAGAATTTTATAAGTTTCAATGAGATCCCCTCTCATTCTTCTAAACTCCAACGAGTATAAGCCCAATCGACCCAATCTCTCTTCATACGTCACTCCTGCCATCCCAGGTATCAGCCTTGTGAATCTTCGCTGAACTCCTTCCATGGCAAGAACATCCTTCCTCAGATAAGGCGACCAAAACTGCACAGTACTCAAGGTGTGGTCTCACCAAGGCCCTGTACAACTGCAGCAAGACATCCTTGTTCCTGTACTCAAACCCTCTCGCTATGAAGGCCAACATACCATTTGCCTTCTTAACCGCCTGCTGCACCTGCATGCTTACCTTCAGCGACTGGTGCACAAGGACACCCAGGTCTCGTTGCACTTCCCCTTCTCCCAATCTATTGCCATTCAGATAATAATCTGCCTTTCTGTTTTTGACACCAAAGTGGATAACCTCGCATTTATCCACGTTATATTGCATCTGCCACGCTTCTGCCCAATCACCCAAACTGTCCAAATCATCCTGGAGTTTCTCAGCATCCTCCTCGCAGCACACACGCCCACCCAGTTTTGTGTCGTCTGCAAACTTGGAGATATTACATCTAGTTCCCTTGTCTAGATCATTAATATATATTGTGAATAGCTGGGGTCCAAGGACCGATCCCTGCGGTACCCCACTAGTCACTGCCTGCCACTCGGAAAAAGACCCGTTTATTGCAACTCTTTGCTTTCTGTTTGCCAACCAGTTCTCTATCCAAGTCAATACCTTGCCCCCAATCCCATGTGCCTTAACTTTACACGCTAATCTCTTATGCGGGACCTTATCAAAAGCCTTTTGGAAGTCCAAATACACCACATCCACTGGTTCTCCCTTATCTATTTTACCAGTTACATCCTCAAAAAATTCCAATAGATTAGTCAAGCATGATTTACCTTTTGTAAATCCATGTTGACTTTGTCCGATCCTGTCACTGTTTTTCAAGTGCTCAGCTATTACATCTTTTATAATGGACTCTAGCATTTTCCCCACTACCGTTTTCTCTCTACCACCCTTTTTGAATAGTGGGGTAACATTAGCTACCCTCCAATCCATGGGTACTGTTCCAGATTCCATCGAATGTTGGAAGATGATCAGTAATGCATCTACTATTACTAGGGCCACTTCCTTAAGTACCCTAGGATGTAGATTATCAGGCCCTGGGGATTTATCGGCCTTCAATCCCTTCAATTTCCCTATAACCATTTCCCTACAAATACTGATTTCTTTCAGTTCCTCCCTTTCATCTGACCCTATGTTCCCCAACATCTCTGGGAGGTTATTTGTGTCCTCCTTTGTGAAGACAGAACCAAAATATGTATTTAATTGGTCTGACATTTCTTTGTTCCCCATTATAACTTCCCCTGATTCTGACTGCAAGGGACCTATGCTTGATTTCACTAATCTTTTTCTCTTCACATATCTATAAAAGCTTTTACAGTCAGTTTTTATGTTCCCTGCAAGCTTACTCTTGTATTCTATTTTCCCCTTCTTAATTAATCCCTTTGTCCTCCTTTGTTGAATCTTAAACTGCTCTCAATCCACAGGGTTACTGCTTTTTCTGGCCAATTTATATGCCCTCTCCTTGGATCTTATGCTATCCCTAATTTCCCTTGTTAGCCATGGTTGAGTCACCCTTTTTGTTTTATTCTTATGCCAAACTGGGATGAACAAATTCTGTAGTTCGTCCGTGCGGTTTTTGAATGTTTGCCATTGCCTCTCCATCGTCAACCCTTTGAGTGACATTCCCCAATCAATCCTACCCAACTTGCACCTCATACCATCGTAGTTTCCTTTATTTAAATTCAGGACCCTAGTCTCTGAGTCAACTACTTCACTCTCCATCCTAATGAAGAATTCTATCATATTATGATCGCTCCGATCCAAGGGGCCTCGCACAACAAGATTGCTAATTAATCCTTTCTCATTGCATAATACCCAGTCTAAGATGGCCTGATCTCTGGTTGGTTCCTCGACATATTGGTCCAGGAAACCATCCCGTAAACACTCCAGGAATTCCTCCTCCATAGTATTGTTACTAATTTGGTTAGCCCAATCTATATGTAGATTAAAGTCACCCATGATGACTGCTGTGCCCTTATTGCACGCTTCTCTAATTTCCCTTTTAATGCCATCCCCAACCTCCGCATTACTGTTTGGAGGTCTATATATCACGCCCACTAACGTTTTCTGCCCCTTGTTATTTCTCAGTTCAACCCATACAGATTCCACATCATCAGAGCTAATATCCTTCCTTTCAATTGTGTTAATCCCCTCTTTAACCAGCAATGCTACCCCACCTCCCTTTCCTTTTTGCCTATCTTTCCTGAATATTGAGTACCCCTGGATATTAAGTTCCCAGCCTTGGCCACCCTGGAGCCATGTTTCGGTAATCCCAATGAAATCATATTCGTTTACCTCTATTTGCGCAGCTAATTCGTCCACCTTGTTCCGAATGCTCCTCGCATTAAGACACAAAGCCTTCAGGCTTGTTTTTTTAATGCTCTTAGACCTATTAGAATTTGTATTTACTGTGGCCATGTTTGATTTAAACCGTTGTTTTCTCTGACTGCAACTTTTGTTTTTCTCCTTCCTATCTTTTGCTTTTATCCTTGTTTCCCTTTCCTCTGTCTCTGCTCAGGTTCCCAACCCCCTGCCATTTTAGTTTAAACCCTTTAAATTTTAGTTTTAGCCTCCTTATGTCCTCTTCACAATTTACTTTCCTACCTATCTTTGTCTCATCAGCAAATTTAGCAACCATACCTTCGGTCCCTTCATCCAAGTCATTTATATAAATTGTAAAAAGTTGAGGCCCCAGCACTCGTTACATCTTGCCAATCAGAAAATGACCCATTTATGCCTACTCTCTGTTTCCTGTTAGCTAGCCAATCTTCTATCCATGCCAATATGTTACCCCCTACACCATGAGCTTTTATTTTCCACAATAACCTTTGATGTGGCACCTTATCAAATGCCTTCTGGAAATCTAAAGGGACCAGAAGGTATTCATGCTCCACATTACTTTCACTTTGTCTTCACTAGACAGTGGGCAACGTCTCAAGATACTAACTAACCCTCTATTTGTCCTGGGCGACACTGGCATGGGAGCACTTACTGCCTGTCCCTAGTTGCCCTGAATGTGGGACTGGAGATACATGTAGGCTTCTGGATTTATCAAATTCAATTTCACAACTTGCCAGGGTGGGGATTGAGTAGCATAACCACTAGGCTACTGTATCCTGATGTGCTTAAAAGAAAGAACATTTATGATGGCATAAATACTGTTAGGAACAGCTCAGCTTACTTGCATTTACGTGACCAACACATTGACCTACACATATCAATAATAAAAAACAGTTACCCTGCTTTGTTTTCTGAGACCACTTATCTGATTGCTCTTATCTGTCAGCAGGGACCAATCAGATGCCAGACCTCCATCAGCTCAACAAGCTCTCCTGCTCCTGTCTTTGACCGCATTGTTCCAATGAGCTCTCCTCTCTTACACTGGCCTCGGGGATCCAATGAACTCCTCTCTCTCTCACACTGGCCTCGGGGATCCAATGAGCTCCTCTCTCTCTCACACTGGCCTCGGGGATTCAATGACCTCTCCCCTTTCTCTCACTGGCCTCGGGGATCCAATGAGCTCCTCTCTCTCTCACACTGGCCTCGGGGATCCAATGACCTCTCCCCTTTCTCTCACTGGCCTCGGGGATCCAATGTGCTCTCCCCTCTCCCTCTCTGGCCTCAGAGATCCAATGAACTCTCCTCTCACACACTGGTCTCGGGGAGCCAATGAGCTCTCCCTCTCTGTCCTCAGGGATCCAATGAACTCTCCTCTCACACACTGGTCTCGGGGAGCCAATGAGCTCTCCCTCTCTGTCCTCAGGGATCCAATGACCTCTTCCCTCTCTCTCACTGGCCTCGGGGATTAAATAAGAACATATGAAATAGGAGCAGGAGCAGGCCATTCGGCCCCTCGAGCCTGCTCTGCCATTTTATAAGATCATGGCTGATCTGATCTTGGCCTCAACTCCACAGCGGGGAAGGAGGAGCGGACCTGGTTGGAGCGGCAGAGGCCTGAGGTGTGTCAATAAAGGGAGGCCCGAGGCTCAGGTAGGCCTCAGACCAGCGTCGACAGCGGGGGAGGAGGAGCCTTTCTTTCTTTCTCTCTCCCACAGAGCGGTCGGCAGCGGGGAAGGAGGAGCGGACCTGGTTGGAGCGGCAGAGGCCTGAGGTGAGTCATTAAACTCACCTACGTGGCCTTTTTCCCCAGCGGGGTAAGAGCTTCGCGGGCTTTTTCAAAGGCTGGGGGCGGGGCCAATTCATTGGTACCCGTATATAGGTGGAGCGGTTGCTAAACCCGAGACACTACACTAGTAGTGACTCCCACCCTCCCACCTCCTCTAACCTTTAGGGGTAGAGGGAATTTAAAAGGTAGGTTCGATTTTATATTTTGTTTTCAGGGACTTAACTCCTGGACCTAAGATAAATAAGTTTAAATTTTAGTAATAAAGTAACATAAGGGTTAAGTCATGACAGGAAGTCTCGGACCCGTTTCATGCTCCTCCTGTGCCATGTGGGAAACCAGGGACACTTCCAGTGTCCCTGACAACTACGTGTGCGGGAAGTGTGTCCAGCTGCAGCTCCTGACAGCCCGCATGGCGGTGCTGGAGCTGCGGGTGGACTCACTCTGGAGCATGCACGATGCCGAGAACTTGGTGAATCACTCATTTAGTGAGTTGTCCACACCGCAGGTAAAGGCTAGGACAGACAGTGAATGGGTGACCAAGAAGCAGGGCAATATCAGGAAGGTAGTGCAGGAGTCCCCTGTGGGCATCTCCCTCCAAAACAGGTATGCCGCTTTGGATACTGTTGGGGGAGATGGCCTACCAGGGGAAGGCACTAGCAGCCAGGTTCATGGCACCATGGCTGGCTCTGCTGCACAGCAGGGCGGGAAAAAGAGTGGTAGGGCTATAGTGATAGGGGACTCAATTGTAAGGGGAATAGACAGGAGTTTCTGTGGCCGCAAACGAGATTCCAGGATGGTATGTTGCCTCCCTGGTGCAAGGGTCAAGGATGTCTCGGAGCGGCTGCAGAACATTCTGAAGAGGGAGGGTGAACAGCCAGCTGTCGTGGTGCATGTAGGTACCAACGATATAGGTAAAAAGCGGGAAGAGGTCCTACAAGCAGAATTTAGGGAGCTAGGAGCTAAATTAAAAAGTAGGACCTCTAAGGTAGTAATCTCTGGATTGCTACCAGGGCCACGTGCTAATCAGAATAGAGAGAACAGGATAGTGAGATTGAATACGTGGCTTGAGCAGTGGTGCAGGAGGGAGGGATTCAAATTCCTGAGGCATTGGAACCAGTTCTGGGGGAAGTGGGACCTGTACAAAAGGGACGGTCTGCACTTGGGCAGGACTGGAACCGATGTCCTCGGGGTAATATTTGCTAAAGCAGTTCGGGAGGATTTAAACTAATATGGCAGGGGAATGGGAACCTATGTAGCGAAACAGGGGGAAGTAATATGCAGTCAGAAACAAATGTTAGAAGGGTGAGAAACAATAGGGGAAGGCCGAGTAAACAAAGGCAAGAAACACAAAGGGCCATACTAAATCATAAGTCTAAAAGGACAAAGGATGTTAATAAAACAAGCCTAAAGGCTCTGTGTATTAATGCAAGGAGTATCCGTAATAAGGTGGATGAATTGACTGTGCAAATAGATGTTAACGGATACGATGTGATTGGGATTACAGAGACGTGGCTCCAGAACAATCAAGGCTGGGAACTGTTTCTATGTTTCCACTTTCTTGCCCGCTCCCCATAACCCTTGACTCCCCTGTTGCTCAAAAATCTGTCTATCTCAACCTTGAATATATTCTATGACTCAGCTTCCACAGCTCTCAGGGGTAAAGAATTCCAAAGATTCACGACCCTCAGAAGAAATTCCTTCTCATCTCCGTCTTAAATGGGCGACCCCTTTTTCGTCAGGTAAAGTGAGCTTTACCTGACAAAGGAGCAGCGCTCCGAAAGCTCGTAATTTCAAGTAAAACTGTTGGACTGTAACCTGGTGTTGTGCGACTTCTCTTTTTTTGAATAAGCGGTTTTCCAGTCCGCTGGGACATTTCCAGAGTCAAGGGAATTTTGGAAGATTACAACCAATGCATCCACTATCTCTGTAGCCACTACTTTTAAGACCCTAGGTTGCAGGCCATCAGGTCCAGGGGACTTGTCAGCCTTTAGACCCATAAGTTTGCTAAATGACCTCTTCCCTCTCTCTCATTGGCCTCGGGGATCCAATGAGCTCTCCCCTCTCTCACACTGGCCTCGGGGATCCAATGAGCTCCTCTCTCTCTCTCATTGGCCTCGGGGATCCAATGAGCTTCCCCTCTCTCTCTCTGGCTTCAGCCTGCTGCTTTTCCCTCTCCTGGCTTCAGGATGTAGAATTCTCTCTCCTCAGCGTTGGTCTGCTGGTGTCGCTCTCCACAGCTGCTCCCCCTCCCCACTATGTATGGATGAATTTCATGCATGGATGTTTAATGAAGCGGCCACTGGACTTGACACTTCCTTGCCACAAAATCACCAGAAATAGGAGTAGAACCAGAGCTAACCCCAATCTTTAAAAAGAGACATACCAAGGTACACAAATTGCTCCATTTTAGCAGCAGAATATATTGTGTGTAAACACTGCATAATGCTCTTCTCAGTATAAACAGTGTCTCCTCTGATTCACCATGAGGGGCACCGCGGGAGATCTGTGTCTATATGATGAACACTTCCAAATACAGCACTAACAATGCAATCTAGGTAGAAAAGCTCAAGTCATTTTTAACTGGGGTTGGAGAATCTTTTTGTGGTCTTTCTTTATACAGAACAGGACCTTGCAATGAAAACCTGCTGCACATCTCAGTGCATTAACAGCAATGTTCTGTGTTAAATTTAGGCAAGTTCAACCCGCTATTTGTGGGCCAAAAAGGAAAATTGCTGCGTTTTGTTTTACTTTTGTTGGTTTTTACCCATCTTGTTTCTTCCTGCACTGAGGGCACTCAACTTTACATCGGAGCTCCCCCAAGTCCTGGCGGGAATCGGCTAATACAACATAAAGGAGGCCGGATGTTTTTGGGTTGAATGGCTGAGTACTGTGCTGGGAATTAGATTTACCTGCTAATGAGTTATCCGGACAACCCCCAAATCTACAAGTAGAAGAACCAAACCAACTTACAGCATGTCGTGGGAATAGCTGGCCACATCAGTTCCTGCTGCCTTGACCTTCGACCCTGGCAGTCCACATAAATGCCCACAGTACTGAAACACAATAAATACTCTTTGCCCGAGATTTCCACTGCACAGATTGCATCGTTGGGCTGCTGAGTGATAAAGGAGAGCGTGTGGTCGTCGGAGTGGAGTAGGCTGATGGGACTCCCATCTCCCTGCAGCGGGTACTTGGCAAAGCCTGACTGATAGCCGACAAGCAAGCGCTCGCTGAAGATGGCCATCCACTGCACGGTGCCCGGTACTTGGATCTCCTTGAACTTTTTGTGGCGGGTTTTGCTCTGGTTGAGTTCGTAGCACTGCACCTGCCGTTTCATGGCTACACACAGGCACGTGGTTGCGCCGTGACGCACCGATCCCGACACCAGCGTTTGGCAGCCCTTCGTCTCCACCAGTTTGAAGAAATCGCCTTCCCGGCCGTCGAGGGCCGACGTGGGGAAGAGGCGGACGTGCCGGTTTCGCCCTGATATGACGGCAATCAGCTGCTCCCCTGAGATGAGCTCAATCTGGTGGACCTTCTTGTTATCACCAACACGGATGATTTCTGCCGAAGAGAAGAAAGGAAAAGTTTTCATTCTGCTTACGTGCATTTCTGCGGCGCCTTTCACGACCTCAGGACATTCTAAAGCGCTTTACAGCCAATGAAGTGCTTTTGAAGTGAAGTCATTGTTGCAATGTAGGAAACACGGCAGCCAATCAGCACACAGCAAGATCTCACAAACAGCAATGTGATAATGACCAGATAATCTGTTTTTAGTGATGTTGGTTGAGGAATAAATATTGGCCAGCACTGGGGAGAACTCCCCTGCTCTTCTTTGAAATAGTGACATGGGATCACATTTACGTCCACCTGAGATGTAAAAGACAACGGCAAGACAAAACCTCAATTTTACATCTCATCTGAAAACGGCACATCCAACAGTGCAGCACTTCCTCAGCACTGCACTGGAGTGTCAGCCTGGACTATGGGATCATGTCTCTGAAGTGGAGCATGAACTCAACCTTTGGACAGACAGGCGAGTGCGCTACCACTGAGCCACGGCGCACACAGTAAAGCTCCTTAAGATGTTTGAGAGCTGTGATAAGGTGCTATATAAAGGCACATCTTTTCCTCAATATCCACTTCATCTGCAAGTATTTTCTTTCAGGACAAACGGTGGACTGAAGCCCCCTTTCACCCACAAAGGTGAATCCTGCCATTCCCACTCACCACGAAGAGTGAATCCTGACCAGCAAATCCATGCTGAGAAGCCAACCCAAGACTCTCAAACTCTCTTCCTCCCCATGGAAAGAAAAATATAGACTTGGGAAGGGAAGGAAATCACACCGCAGCCCCCACTGTCCACTCCCTGTTCCTTCACAACCCCCCTTTCCCCGTCCTCCACCTTTCTCTCCCGTTCTCCTCCCTCAAGAGAGAAGGGATATAGAGAGATAAAGAGGCAGGGCAAGGGCAGGAGAGATAGAGGGGGCAAATGAGAGAGAAAGAAAAAGAGAGAGAGAAATGGGAGTGTGGTGCAGAGAGGGAGGGAGAGAAGGAGAAATTCTGAAGCCAGCTGATTATCTCACCTGTGTTTTGTTGACAGTTAGAAAAGGTCAATACTACTGACTTACAGTCAGACAGATTCTAATTTCTAACATGAAACGAAGAGAGAGAAAGCAAGAGCGAGAGAGAGAAAGCAAGAGCGAGAGAGAGAAAGCAAGAGCGAGAGAGAGAAAGCAAGAGCGAGAGAGAGAAAGCAAGAGCGAGAGAGAGAAAGCAAGAGCGAGAGAGAGAAAGCAAGAGCGAGAGAGAGAAAGCAAGAGCGAGAGAGAGAAAGCAAGAGCGAGAGAGAGAAAGCAAGAGCGAGAGAGAGAAAGAAAGAGAGAGAGAAAAAACGAGCAATCCCAGGCTTCAAGTGGAAATTTTTACTTTAGGAAATAGTTGCACCAAACTTTGAACCACATTTGTGCGTTCAGAATATGTGCAGTTTGTAGATTTGAATGGGGACTTGAATTTGTTCTGGAAGGCTTGTAGTTTTTGTGCATGGGGGCGGGGGCTTGGATAATTTGTATGGGGAGGGCTCATATTTTTGCGTAGGGCTTCGCATTTCCGTGTATCCACTTACAACCCACTTTGACATGTGTATCAGTCCCCACGTCCAAGAGGCTAGACATCCCTGACTTAAAGCACTGCATCTTCCTCATGGGAGGAAACTAAAGGAGAAAATTTACAATTAAATTACACAACAAATGAGCACTCACAGGAGCTCAAAACCGTAAGGAACAAAGTATGAAACTTATTTGCTGTTTATGTTGGTGATAAACAGAACGACTAATAAATCTGAAACATTACTGCTTGCGGAATTGTACAGGACCTGTTCAGTGAAAGTACGAAAGAAATCCACTTACCGTCTTTGGTGACATGCACTACAAACAATCCTTCTTCATTTCCCAGTGCTATCCTTTCATGATCTGGAATACAGTAACAGTGAGGGGGACAGGTGTTAATATTTGGCATCTTGCAATATGGTTTTCTCTTACGGGTCAATATTTCATGCTTAACAAAGGTGCGAGATACCAGCCACTGTGGTGCAGCACATTTCAGCTCCAACCTCAAGTATTACTACTGCACCAGTGTGAATTTTCTTTTTCCTCACATCAGCAGTCCTGTGGCTCCCCTGATTTTAATTGACAAAATGAATGCCAAATTATAGGCAGTTCTGTGCAGGGCCCACTAGAAACTTGGACTGCCCAAAATGATTTTGGTATGAAAATTGGTTATGGCCCATTCTCAGGTCCATAACCAACAACGCACGTTTCAACCGGGAGGCCCGAGGCCAGCCCGATATTGGTCCTCGGACTTCATTAACATGTTTTGCATGAGCAACTGGCACCTGTCGGTCCTCCACAGGTTCAATAAGGTGTATTCATTAAGAAGAATATTTGGCTGCTTGCCTCACAGGCAGTGGCTCGAAGTTAAGTCCCAAAAGGAGGATTTTCCTTCTTTAAGACCTTCCTTAAAACTGACCTCTTTGACCGAGCTTTTTGTTACCCCATCTAATATCGCCTTCTTTGGCTTGGAGTTGATTTTTGTCTGATTGCGCCTCTGTGAAGCGCCTTGGGAGGTTTTTCTAAGTGAGAGATGCTGTATAAATGACTGCTGGGGACCATTCCCGTGGGTCCCCAGCGGCGGCCTCCAGCTGCATACGCCCTACACCGCCTGATGTCTTCCATGTTATTCCTGCCGAGTTTGGGAGGGAATTGGGCCTAGACTAAGGTAATGAGGCCCGGGAGTTAAAATTGCCAGGGCCTCACATCAGCGGGTTGGAGCGAGCCTGCAACACGCCGAGTGAAGTTAAAATCGGAGCTATTATCACTGCTTGGAACCTACCACAAACTGACCTGCTGGCCCAAGTTCAAATCAATGCTTGATTTCTCCCACCTCCCCACCCCCCGCCAAGAGGAGGTTGGGAAAGAACTTAGTATTCCTTAGAGTAGGGGATCAAAGGGCTGTGTGGGTGGGAATATAGTCCATGATAGAATAATCAGACATGGGCTCCGGATGGGGTGGGTTTGATGGGTCGATAGACCTTATCTCGCTCTGGATGTTCTTATATTCCTAAAGCTACTTGTGAGGCCTGTTGTGTCATGGTTTCCATATACAAAGAAACACCAAATATTAAAGTGAGCAAGAAAAGGCCCATCGGGTCATTTATATCTCATGATTTAAGTCCTAATTCTACAAAACCCAACAACTAACTTCCAGAACATGAATAACTTTGGGTTAAACCTGAGAAAACACAGGAGTCACAGTCTCAGAATAAGGGTCAGCCATTTAGGACTGAGATGAGGAGAAATTTCTTCACTCAAAGGGTTGTGAATCTTTGGAATTCTCTACCCCAGAGGGCTGTGGACGCTCAGTCGTTGAGTATATTCAAGACAGAGATCAATAGATTTTGGGATACTAAGGGAATCAAGGGATATGGAGGGAAGGTAGAGTTGAGGCAGATGATCAGCCATGAGGTGCCAAATGGCCTACTTCTGCTCCTATTTCTTATGTTCTTAACACAAACAAGTCCTTCAAGCCGAACAAACTTGTCCGATAGGAAGTCCTTGCCCCCTCTCCCTCACAATAAAAGAGTTGGAAGACTCACAGCACTTGGCATTCTTCTCTCACCATTACTGAATCTGTTCAATGTCCAGTGTCGCAGTGAGACTTTCTCTCTGCACCACAGAATACCATCCACCTTTTCTAACTACAACACCTCCTGAATGTTCCATTAAAATTCTCAGCTGAGCTTACACTCACACTAGTGACACAATAGTAATTGTTTATTGTTGAATGTCACCTTTGACAAGAGATGGGCCACTACCAAAACATTAACTTGTCTTTTCTCTTTTCAGACATACTGTGTATTTCCAGCATTTTTTTATTTTTATTCAACACTGTTTCATTACTCATTCTTGAGGGGGGGGGGGGGGGCGCGAAGAGGAAGAAAGAAAGAACGAACTTGTATTTATATTATGCATTTCACATTCTCAGGATGTCTCAAGCACTTCACAGCCAATGAATTGTTGGCAGGGTGAGATGAAGATGGGAGGAGGCTCATGAGGAGAATAAACACCAGCATAGGCCAGTTGGGTTGAATGGCCTGCTCCTGTGCTGTAAATTCTAGGCGTACTCACTCTTGTTATGTTATCAAACACAGCAGCTAAGTTACACAGAGCATGGTCCCACAAACAGTAAAAGAATGAAATTACCAGCTAATCTGTGATTTTGGTAAATGCTGGCCAGGACAAAGGGATAATTCTGCTGCTCTACTGTCTCATCCAAAAGACGGCACTCCCTCAGTACTGCTCTGAATCATCAGCCCAGATTATGTACTCAAGTCTCTGGAGTAGGGCTTGAATCCATGATCTTTTGACTGAGAAGCGCCACTGAGCCAACAATGGCACTTAGAAGAAAGAAAGTAGACCAGGAAAATCTTCTGACTGAAAGTTTTTGATATGTTGAATTAAAAGAAAGACAAGAGTTTGTATTTACATAGCACCTTTCATGTCCTCAGGGCGTCCCAAAGCGCTTTACAGCCAATGAATTACCTTTGAAGTGTAGTCACTATTTTTACTATGTAGGTAAACATGGCAGCCAATTACACTTGATGACGTTACATGCCGGGAGATACCAGCTTCAGTGAAAAGGCGATCAGCTGGCTCCTACCTATGATGGCGGCCGACTGCGTTGTCTTAATGAGTGGCAGGGCACTGTCATAAGCTTCCTTCGGAACGAAGACCGATCGGTCCTTGAGTTTGTTCTTCTTCAGGATCCGGTGCAGCTCGTTCAGCAGCCCCACCCACTTATTTTTCTCATTCTCGCTGTCAGCCAGTATCAGGATCGAACACTTGTTATTGGATGTTGACAGCTGGGAGGCTGTAACCTGCAAAGAACAAAGACATGACCTTAAGTTAAAGGGAGAACCCAGGCAGCATTGATCGCAGAGTTAAACTGCCTGCGCGCTTTTATTTTACCAGAGCCTCACATGCTTTAACGTGCTCTATTAGATTACCCGAAAACTCTGCTGACTGGAGACAATACAAATTGTTTAAAAAAATCTCTCTGCTCAACCCTTTGACTGCTTCACTGATGGCTGACCTATCCCGACACAGTTAATGTTCTACCTCCTGCCCTGCAGTCTTGGCAACCAGCACCTATTTAAAAATAATTCCAGCCCCTATCTGCATGGTCACTATGTAAACTACTTTTAAGGAGCAACTGACAAAGGTATAAAATGCATCAAACATATTAATCTTTACAAAGATCTCTACACTTTAAATGGACAGCCTACACCAACACAGTCCCCCACCACTTATACCGTCCACGCTTATCGCGGGCAGCTATCTATATTGGGCAAATAGTGCTAACCATTTGCCAGTACCATAGGAGTCAATTACAAAGGCACCACTTATAACCTATCAAGTCTACCGGCGATTTCGGGCAGACTTTGTCATGGAATCCTTCATTTAACGGATTTCCCTGTTTTGGTCCCTCACAGAGATGTCTACTTTAAGACTAAGGTTTTATTGCAGATATTTTGATGCCCATTCTTTGGAGCATTAACATTTTTTGCTGTCCGTGTGCAAGATCTGGAAAATAACCCAACTTGTCAGTCTCCAGGCTTCATTTTATTTTTAGTTGGGTTGTCTCAGTGTAGCAATGCATTATGCAGTAGGATTGTCAGATTCATACTCTATATGAGCAATAAAATTGGCCTCAGCATCCATGGGTTTAGAAGGATTAAATAACCGATGGACTGAGCTGGCCACCTGGGCAGTGTACTGGAGTTAACCCATGGAACGGTGCCACACTAAGAGGCAGCACTATCAGGAGCGGAGGGGATAAGGTAGAGGGAGAGAAAACAGGTCATTGTGGCGAACTACTGACCTCAAGAAAAAAGGAAATGGAAAAAAATACAGAACTCTGAGGATAGGTAACTTGATGTCATTCTGGTGCATCTCCTAACAGTGGCAGTAAAGGAAGAAAGGAGTTGCATTTATATCACTCCTTTCACAACCTCAGGTTGTCCCAAAGTACTTTACAGCCAATTAAGTACTTTTTTGAAGTGTAGTCACTGTTGTAATGTTGGAAATGCGGCAGCCATTTTGGGCACAGCAAGCTCCCACAAATAACAATGAGATAATGACCAGATAATCTGTTTTAGGTGTTGGTTGAGGGATAAATGTTGGCTGGGACACCGGGGAGAACTCCCCTGCTCTTCAAAATAGTGCCATGGGATCTTTTACATCCACCAGTTGTGGCCTATGAAGAAGCAAGCCCTCTCAGTCATGGAAGAAAGCAACAAGCTAAACAAAGATAATTTTTATACATATACATACAATTGAATATATTGTTTTATATACAATCGATCGATCTAATAGGATGTTTTAACCAGCTATTTTCAGTGTATAATTTCTATTTTTAATCATCCTCGGTGCTAATTATGACCTGGTAGTTGCTCAGTGGAATTGACCATCAATCCCTGCTAAGTAGATAAAAATGCTACATGGCGGCTTTCATCCATTATCATAAGTGTTAATAAACCGCACAAACTCTAGCATGCTTCTGCTGCTAATATTCATCTGCTTCCACAACTGCAGAAAGCGAGGGCCTGGGCCAACGATGAGACCTGGTAAACATCAGGCATCAAAAAGTGAGAGCCTCACAAGTGGCTGTATTATCACATCACTCCTGCTTACCATAAATAATATTAAAATACAGGTAGCAATTTTAAAAATTAATGTACTTTCATGACCTTTCCAGGCTTGTTCAACAAAACAAAACAAAAAGCACGTTTTCACATTTATGATGCCACTGCTTCACAATGACATAGTCACACGGTTT
Source organism: Squalus acanthias (assembly GCA_030390025.1). Lineage (NCBI taxonomy): Eukaryota > Metazoa > Chordata > Chondrichthyes > Squaliformes > Squalidae > Squalus > Squalus acanthias. The sequence goes on from CM059433.1 coordinate 133,604,130, forward strand.
AGCGATTACAGTTTTTGTTAGTACATGAAACATATAACGGAAGCATTGCACTTTATCTGGTACAGGCGCGATGGGCTGAATGGCCCCCTTCTGCACTGTAATTTTTACCATACTTCATGGAGGTTGGGGTTTTAAGAAAAAAAATAATTCAGTTCATGCAGCTTTTGTCCCACCGTTTACACCACTGTGATGAACAGAATGTGTTCCCCCCGCCCCAAACCATCCCTTCAGTGAGAGTAATTAAACCAGGCAGGAGTTCAACAGAAGGCTGATCATCCAAAATCAAAATGGGTTTTATAGAGGGCCAGTCAAATCCGCTATGCAGCATTGCAATTGCGTTCCTGTTAGGATCATGGAAACCTCTCCTGTAGAATAGAGCTTGGCAGGATTCAGTAATACAGATTTAATGGTGGACTGATAACGTGAAGCTTTCACATCGTTACTCCTGGGGTCAGGGAGAAATCTTTCAATTTGTGCTATTCACCTCCCGTAGGAGAGTAAGCTGAGGAAAATCTACGACCCCCAAAAATATACATGGTCAATTGGAGGAGCGAGCTTTACTTCCTCAATTATGGAAACTCATTTATCTGTGTCTCAGTTACCTGCAATCTTAATTATTTTTGCGGGAGTTGGGATTGGGAGGCTAGTTGGAATTGTGGATCGGCAAAATTTAAAAAAATTATTTGCGGGATGTGGGTGGTGCTGGCAAAGCCGCTTTTACTGCCCATTCCTAGCTGCCCTGAGAGGTGGTGGTGACCCGCTGCAGTCCTTGTGGTGATGGTGTTCCCCACATGGGTCTTCGGTCGGGAAATTCTTTTTTCTTTTGAAAAACTGTTTATACTGGATAAATTAATTTAAAACACCCTCTGAAAGGTAATGTGGGAATCCTCGATTATCTGCCATTTCTAATATCCCTCCTTTGTGGTGAATAATTGCGATCCCACTGCAGTTGTGGCCCGGTGCAAAACAGGATTTTTATTCATGGATAAATCCTCCACTTAGGAGGATAAACAAGTTCACTTGAAAGGTTGCTGCTCATGAGTTATGTGGTCACACTGCACTTGTGGAGAAAGAAAACATTAAATAAGGAAGAAAAAAGACGTCCATGAAGTATTTTAAGAAGTACTTGTTGAGTTTTAGTTCTATACTGGGGAAGAGCAAGAGTGGCATCATCTTCAGGTCCGATCAACAGTGGGTAAGTAGTCCTTAGAGGGTCTACATCACCAAGGAGTACATACCAGGGGAATGCAAAGATATGGAAGTGTCAGCTCCATGAGGAAGGAACAGCATTAATTGTACAGAGAGTAAAAATACCTTAATATGAGTCGCAGTTTTACGATCGCGTGCGGAATGGAGTTTCGGGGTCTGTTTAATGGGCCCAACCCACCTACCCGGTTCTGCTGTAAGCGGAACCTAAGGCAGAGAAGAGAAAAGCTACATCAGAGGTCACCAGTCAGAAGGGGTTGAACTACCACATCCCCTGTGGCTAAGATGGGGATGAGAAGAGGAAGAGAGTTGAATTCAGAAGGGGCTCTAAATGTGGTGAAGACAACTTTCACAAAGGTTAGCTACTTCTCACAGCAAGTGCAGCCAGATGATACAGTTGAGAAATGCTGACAGTCTTCGCATTATATACCTCTCGGGTGACAATGAGCACATCCTCAAACTAATACCTGATCATTTGATTGACAATCTTCTCCAAAGGAGACCAAGCAAACAATGAGGAGGATCAGGCAGAAAGCCACTGTCTAGAACTATGGTGGCAGGAGGCAAAAAATCCAGTGACAAAAGAGTTTCATCTGGGGACAGGACCAAAGGCTAGTGATATGGAAGCTCATGTTTTGACACACTATCTCCAGCGTAGATCAGACACACACGGGCTCGTATGATAAAGTTGGGGAGAGGTGTGATAGTAGTATCCATGTACCAATGTTAGCAGAGTTATCTTTGATTAGTATTAAGCATCATGTCCCAAACCTCTTGCCACATCTCAATGATAACAGACTCGGATCAGATCCATCAACCTCACCTTTTGAGAATTATCCTATGGCACATCAAGATATTATTATTACTCCCAGATCAGTTATGTTGAAGAATTACTGGGAATGTAGGTATTGGGAAAAAGTCTGACTAAATGAGACAATATGATGTGAAGATTCTTAGTCCTCTACCAGTGTGGGCTGGTTTCTGTATAGCAGATTCTCAAGCTATGAAAAAGGGTGGATTTTTCAGCCGCCTGGTTTGCTCAGAAACACTGAAAGAGGGTTTTCTCTTTGGCAGGAACTTTGAAGCAATGCCAGAGAACGTAAAGTGAAAACAGTAAATACTGTATATGAATTACATAAAAAGTAAAGAACAGAAAGAAAGGGTAGGACTAATTGGAGACTTAAAAGGAAACTTTTTTCATGGAGGTGGAAGGAACGGAGGAGATGCTAAAAGAACACTTTTACAGAAGAGTGCGACAGTGGGAATGAAAGGGTACAAGAGGTATGGGGTATGGGGATCGGGAGGGAAAGTGGAGTTGAGGTTGAAGATCAGCCATGATCTTATTGAATGGCGGAGCAGGCTCGAAGGGCCATATGGCCTACTCCTGCTTCTAATTCTTATGAGGTGGTGCTGGAGCAATTATATGGGGTAAGTGAAAGAGAACAACATAGTACAGAAACATTGGTGAACTCAAAGTGAGGGAGACAGTGGGGGCCCAAATAGCATTCCAGCATTCTAGGGAAGTCAGAGAGGAAATAGCAGAGGCTTTGATGACAATCTCTCAAATATCCTTGGATCTGAAAGGGTTGCTAATGTAACGCTCCTGTTCAAAAAGAGATAAACCAGGTAACTACAGACCATCTGGCCTTACATCGTTAGTGAGTAAGCTTCTAGAGACCATAATGTGGCATAAAACTATTAACTTAGAAGGACATGGATTAATTAAAGACAATGCAGATTGGCAGAAGACAAGTCTTGCCTGACAAATTTAATAGAGTACTTTGAGGAAATACAATTGTATCGATAAAGAAAATAGACTGGAAGTTGTGTATAAGAATCTTTAAAAAAGGTACATATAGGAGGCTTGTTGATAAAATTAAAGGGAATATGGCAGCATGGATAGGAAGTTGGCTCAAAGACAGAAAAGAGTGGTTAATATGTGCTTTTTGTACTGGAGGAATGCAAATAGTGGTGTTGTCCAGGGGTCAGTGTTAGGTCTGACGAAAGGTCATCGACCTGAAACGTTAACTCTCTTTCTCTCTCCACGGATGCTGCCTGGCCTGCTGAGTTTTTCCAGCATTTTCTGTTGTTATTTCAGATTTCCAGCATCCGCAGTATTTTGCTATCGTGTCAGTGTTAGATCATTGTTTTTCTCAATATATAAATAAATAAATGATCTGAATCAGATTATAGGGATGCAAACCCCAAAATTTACTGACAACACAAAAATTGAGAGCGGTTAACTGCCAAGAGGACTGTAAATGAGCAAAAGGACACGGACAAGTTAGTACATTGGGTTGATTGAGGTCAGATAATATTTAATACAGAAAAATTAAGGTGGTGTGATTGGACTGAAGAATGAGAGAATATATACATTAAGTGGTAAAACTTTAAAAGGAGTAGAGGAGCAGCGAGGTTTAGGGATTCAGATATACAACTATTTAAAAGTGAGAGGCCAAGTTGATGATAAAAAGCATATGGGATCCTCGGTTTTATCATATTGGGGCGTATATTACAATAGGAAAAATCTGATGGGAGACTTACAGAAATCATTGGTTAGGTTGCAGTTAGAATACTGTGTTCAGTTTTGGGTATCCTGCTTTAAGAAGGCTATCAAGGCCATGAAGAGGATGCAGAAGAAATTCACTAAGATGCTACTGGGTTTTAGAAGGTTAAATTATGAGGACAGTTTTCATAAACCTGGCTTGTATTCCCTTGCGTATAGAAAATTGAGTGGTGATCTAATCGAGATATTTAACCTGATTAAGGGATTCAATAGAGTAGATAATCAAGAACATGGGGACATAATGTGATGAGGTGATGCATTTTGGGAGGACTAACAAGGCAAGGGAATACACAATGAATGGTAAGACCCTAGGAAGGACAGAGGATCAGAGGGACCTTGGTGTGCATTTACATAGATCCCTGAAGGCAGCAGGACAGGTAGATAAGGTGGTTAAAAAGGCATATGGAATACTTATATTCTATGCCTCGGCTAATGAAGGCAAGAGCAGGGAGGTTATGATGGAGCTGTACAAAACGCTAGTTAGGCCACAGCTGGAATACTGTGTGCAGTTCTGGTCGCCACACTTTAGGAAGGATGCGATTGCATTGGAGAGGGTGCAGAGGAGATTCACCAGGATGTTACCTGGGCTGGAGCGCTTCAGCTATGAAGAGAGACTGGACAGGCTGGGGTTGTTTTCCTTAGAGCAGAGAAGGCTGAGGGGGGACCTGATTAAGGTGTACAAAATTATGAGGGGCATAGATAGGGTAGATAGAAAGGAACTTTTCCCCTTAGTAGAGGGGTCAATAACTAGGGGGCATAGTTTCAAGGTAAGGGGCAGGAGGTTTAGAGGGGATTAGAGGAAAAACTTTTTCACCCAGAGGGTGGTTGGAATCTGGAACTCAATGCCTGAAAGGATGGTAGAGGCAGGAACCCTCAACATTCAAGAAGCATTTAGATGAGCACTTGAAACGCCATAGCATACAAGGCTACGGACCAAGTGCTGGAAAATGGGATTAGAATAGACAGGGCTTGATGGCCGGCGCAGACACGATGGGCCGAAGGGCCTCTTTCTGTGCTGTATAACTCTATGACTATAATCTTACAATTAGGGTCAGGCCGTTCAGGAGTGAAATCAAGAAGCACTTTTTCACACAAAGGGTAGTAAAAGTCTGGAATTCTCTCCCCCAAAAGGCTGTGGATGCTGGGGGACAATTGAAGCCTTCAAGACTGAGATCAATAGATTTTTTTTTAGGTAAGAGTATCAAGGGATATGGAATAGAGGTGAGTAAATGGAGTAAAGGTACAGATCAGCCACAATCTAATTGAATGGCAGAACAGGCTTGAGGGGCTGAATGGCCTACTCCTGTTCTTAATGTTCCTATGAGAGGCTTTAATTATGAGGAGAAGGTAGAGAAACTGGAGCACTTTTCACTAGAATATAGAAAGCTCCAAGGTGATTCCAGTGATCCATGCTTAGGCCCACAGGCTTGCATTACAGCAGAATAGTCTCATTAATAGCCCCTTCTGGTTCTGATGATCCCATTTATTAAAACGGTAATCTCTGACACAGAGCTGGTAGATACACTAACAGCTGCCAGTGGTAGGATCCGTGGAGCAGGCAGCGATGGCGGGGGCGACATAGAGGAGGGAAGGAAAAGATATCAACCACGGAGCAAACCATCTTTTAGCAGCACTGACAGAAACCTGGAAACAGCTCACCTTCTCTTTCCCCATGGTGTGTGACATGCAGAGAGTGCAGAATACACAGGAAATAACCCTGTTGCCATTTCGAAGGACTTGATTTGCAAAGAGATTAAGGCTGTAAACATAGTGCTACATGTCATGCAGACAAAACGAGGTATTTACAATTAAGATGGCTCAGTTAACAGGTACTTGTGCAATGGCTGCAGACAGAAAATACTTTTTGGGGCGATACTTTACTGAGACACTGTGCCACAAAATGGGAAGATGTAGGTACATGCAACACAAGCAGTGAGAGAAAAACATATAACCAAATAGGACTCCACCAATTTATAACATGTAAATAAGAACTCGAACGGAGCAGGCTCCCATTTACACAATTCAAGTAGGGCTTTCCCACTTTGTTTTACTGAGGCAGAATAAACCCGACTGTGAAAATTTTCCACTACAACAAAATGGTCCGAATTCCATGCACTATGGTTCTAAACCCATGCACCATCAGTGGCAGGTCTGCCCCCAGGACCATACAAAATAAACTAGTGCAGCTTGGGCTGACTCTGCTGCTGATCTTTCTGGAGGAAAGCAGGGAGGGTATAAGCCCGAGCTCCATCTAGCACCTCATACCACCTCCCCCCCCTTCCCCAGCAACATGGCTGAGATCAGGAAGTGAGCATGTGCAGGACTGTGGGCATGAACCCAGACCAGAACGCTCTGCGGCACAACATAATGTGGCTCCAAGCTCCCACTCTATCAAATTAAATTAAGAATGAATCTGGCCTTTTATTGGAACATGTCAGTAAATGCTCTCAGCTCCACCTGCTTACTTCATACCTTTTGAGCAATTTAACACAACTGAGAAACCCAGAAGTTGAAATCACCGGACTGTAACCTTGATAATAATACTGAAATGTACAGAACATTAACCCTCATCCATGCATCGAGAGGAATTCCTGATTTAATAGAAAAAATATATTCCATTCTCCTGCAGGAAAATGCCAACCCCATGCTAGTCTATTGGGTTTAGCTCCAATGCATTCTAAGGTCGTGTGCTACTGATTCACTGACCATTTAATCAGTACCACTCCAACCTGTGCCACTACTGCTAATTACCCCAAGGAGAGAAAACTAGTAGCCAGAAACGTGATTGGGGCAGAGAGCAGCGAGTGAGAGGGAGAGAGAAAGGACAGGGACCAAGTGTGAGAGTGAGTAGGGGCAGAGGCAGAAAGAGAGAATGCAGAAAGCAGGAGCAAGAAGCAGAGAGTGGGGGAAGGGAAAGAAAGAGAAAAGGAGAAGGTAGGGAGGAGAGGCAGAAAACATGTGGGGGAGAGGGAGAAAGAAGCGGGGGGAATGAGAGAGAGAGACAGACAGACACAACAGGGACAGATCACATGGGGAAAGAGACGAGAGGGCAGTGCCCAAGGGAGAGAGAATGAGAGGAGGGAGACACACACACACAACAAAGGGATAGAAAGACAAGAGGGAGAAACAATGAGAGGAGAGAGACAGTGAAAGGGGAAAAGAGAAAATGATAGAGAGAAAACAAGATGTGGAAAATGAGATAGAGGAGAATGAGGGGGAGAAAAAGATTGCAATAGACAGCATGAAATAATAAAGAAAATTAGGGAAACGGACCAACAGTGACCTAGCTGCAAAAGGAAGCCTGGTATCTGGGCCAGGGAACCTTGAAGGAGCAAGAAATCACACTACAGCAAATCTTGGGTCAATCCGGGAGCTTTTGGTACTTTCATATCTTTCTCTTAGTGTGTTTGTACTTTAGTTCATGTAGGAAATACACAGCGGGAAAGTATCCATTAAAAAGAGGAAAAATAACCAATTTTAACTGCAACACACAAACAATCTGATGAAAGTACAGAAAACTGCATTGTTAGTAAGCGTTAACACTGTAAAAAGTAATAAATGCACTGTAATGTTTGAAAGCATACACAAGGTTTTAAACTGATCATTGTTTAAATACGCCCTCACATCAGGGAAGCCCCGAAGTAACAAGACATTCTGATGACAGGGTTTCACTGTAATCCCACTGCCGCTTTGCTGTTGTTAAAAACTTTCCCTCCCCTCAGGCGACAGCGACACTACCACTTACCCTGAAGATGCAGGGGACATCTTTCCTATTGGCGTGGATAACATCAGAAGCTAATACAGAGCTAACTGAAAACTCTTCGTCCCTGGGGGGGAAATTAAAAACAAAATACATTTTTTTTTAGAAAACGCAAAACAACAATATTCTGCCCTTAATGACATCCCACCGATCTGCTGACAGTGTTGGAGAGTGAAGGAGAATCATTTACCCTGCTGCCTTCATGGGCCAGCAATGAACAGAAGGCAAAGTAACAAACTGTTTGTGCTCTGTTTATCTGTAAATGCAGATTGCTCTGCTTCTTTCAGTTTAAGAGCTTGGTAAAAGATTGAACTTCAATCAAAATTAATTTAACAAAAATTTTCGCCATGATACAATGTTCACACTATTTTCATTAGCAGTAGCTTCCACTGTACACTTTAGAAGATGATTCCACTTATGGGGAATCCAAAACTAGGGACCATAAATACAAGATAGTCACTAATAAATCTAATAAGGAATTCAGGAGAAACTTCTTTACTCAGAAAATGGTGAGAATGTAGAACTCGCTACCACATGGAGTCGTTGAGGCGAATACCATAGGTGCATTCAAGGGGAAGCTAGATAAACACGAGGAAGAACGGAATAGAAGGATATGCAGATAGGGTTGGATGAAGGGTGGGATGAGGCTCATGTGGAGCATCAACACCGACATAGACCAGATGGGTCGAATGGCCTATTTCTCTGCTGTAAATTCTATGTAATCCTATATAATACACGTTTTATGGGCAAATATAGAGTCTGTTTTACAATGTTCCCTCTTTACCCTGCCCCTGAAGGTGACACAAATATTGAGATGTAGCTCTACAGGACATGATGACCTCCCAGCACCTGGACCCTAGTGGCCAATCTTCATGCGTGAAGACAGTGAGTATTGGCATACTATTCGGCTGTCACTGGACAGTGCTCAGGAGCAGGTCCTGGCTGATCTTTCTTGTCCTTGACCCAAGGAAACTGGCAGCAAACAGCCCACCTCCCTACTACCATCACACCTGAGATCAGCTAAGCCAGCATGAAAAGATTAACCGACATTTTAACTCGGGTTCAATCTTTAGTATCCAAGGGACAAACAAATCATTCTTTTGGTGGTCATACAAATTGAAGCTGAGAAACGATCTGTGTATTTGCAGCAAAGTTTAGAGGGGTTTCACAAATACAGTGCTCTTCAATACATAACCCTTCTTCTCCATAGCTTTACCCTGGATAAGTGAAAGATGATTAACTGGGACAGATTTCCTCTCAGTTTATTTAACTCCTTCTATTGCCATCTGCTCAGTGAAACAAATGAACTTGTTCCACATATTTAAACCCAGGCCGTCAGGGGCTGGTCAACCTGCACTCTTATAACATGTGACACACAAGTTCACATGAAAGATTCTGTAGTATTAATTCAATAGTTATAAAAATATTTGTGTGTGTACCAAGCAATATCAAACACTGGAGCCCACCAGAGGAATATTCATGTCCCCTCCCTACCAACCACTATAGCAGCTGTATTGTTTTGTGCAAACGCAGTTTCACAGAGCTGAAAGAATTTTGTTACTCCCATATTCTCTTCCTTCTGTGGAAGGTTTTTAAAATTAATTCTCAGGACGTGGGAGTTGCTGGCAAGGCTGGTATTTAGTGTCCTTGAGGTGGCGGTGGTGGGCTTTCTTCAACTGTTCACACAGTCCTTTTTTTTAAATTCACGGGATGTGGGCGTCGCTAGCAGGGCCAGCATTTATTGCCCATTCCTATTTACCCTTGAGAAATTTACCCATCACACCACTGAACTGTTGAAGTTTTTCCTAGCGGTTTTGATACAACCGAGTGTCTTGCTAGGCCATTTCAGAGGGCAGTTAAGAGTCAACCACATTGTTGTGGGTCTGGAGTCACATATAGGCCAGACCGGGTAAGGACGGCAGATTTCCTTCCCTAAAGGACATTAGTGAACCAGATGGGTTTTTACGACAATCCGGTAGTTTCATGGTCACCATTACTGATACTAGCTTTTTATTCCAGATTTATTTAATTAACTGAATTTAAATTCCACAGCTGCCGTGAACTCAGGTCTCTGAATCATTAGCCCAGGCCTTTGGATTACCAGTTCAGTAACAGAACCACTATGTGACCGTTCCCGTTAGATGTGGAGGGGAGGGCTGGGGAGAAAAAGAGTGACAAAAATACAGTAAAACTTAAGTTTGTCGAACTGCACCTGTACCCTTGTTTTAAGCAGGCTTGAATTTACTGCAATTTAATAGATTACCATGGCTCTTGGAAGAGGAGAGAAATATCAAGTTTTATCTTTAATACAACTTTAAAACAAAAATCCTTTTCACCTTTTTCTTTTGAAACTAATCCTGCAACTGGTGATATATAACCTATTTTCAATGTTTATCAAGAAAATAAAAAAAGCAGTACACAAAGTACATTGTCGAAGTGCTGGCCCTAAATTAAATCGCAAACATCAAACGGTAGCTGAAGGCAGGTTCAGCGGCACACGTAGAAAGGACCATTTGTGAAACATGGAGCAATTCAGCTGATAGGGAAACACTCCCCCTACATGGGGGTTGGGTCGGATCCCTGTGGACAATAGGATAAAGCAGCAGGTGACCACACAGAAGAGAAAGAGTTACGTGCACATACCTCATGTCAATAACTTGGCTAACCACCACACTCGGCTGAGAAGCCTTGCCTTCGGCTATGTCGTACAAAAAGAGTTTGAAATCGCAAACCACGGCCAGTGCCCTCTGCCAGCCTTTCTTCACCCCAGCAGGTTTAGGTACCTAGGAAAGAAATATTTGTATTATTCTGAGAGATGGGAATGAGGATACATGGGTATTTGAAGAGCTCGTATGTTAGTGCAGGAGGAGGCCTTCTGGTTTGCTCTTATGAACGTACGAAATTGATGGGCAGGAAAAGACAAGCTGGTCTATTAAGCCTGTCCCACGCCATGATGGCCGGAGCATCCTGACTGAACACTTCCTCCCTCCCTTCACTCCCACCCCCTCCCCCCACAGCCAGGTAATCTCCTGGGAGAAGCAAATAATTCTTAAGAAATATCAGAAAGAAACCATCAGTTACATGCTGCCTTCACTCAAAAGTGACAGTCCGTTTTGCTCCTGAATGCTGACCCAAATTGGTTAATTATTGAATAAACAGATCACTCCTAGCAAGATCCCGTGTGCCTCACAAGCATTGCCCCACCCCTCTGATGGCAGCCAATATGCACTGGGTCAGAGATGTGCACTGGGCTGGCTACCGGGTGCCTGGGAACTGCTGATAGATGCATTGGTGAGGGTAAAGCTGGGGGCTGGGATCTAGGCTGGGAAGGAGTAAATCACCATTACTTCAAACTGTTTTTGAAGTTTTTAATCAATTTTGCTGGGCTTCAGTACTGGTTTCACCTTATCTTGACTGGTCCACCACTTTTTTTGCGATCTCAATGGTTTGTTAGATGGCACTGACCAATAAGACTGCGTAAAAATGACAATGTGAGGGAGAATTCAATCTTCTAATAAGAGAGAGAGATATAAAAGGGCTACCCACACCTGTTCTACACTGACAAATGGTGTTATAGGATCTTCAATGTCCACCTGAACAGCCAGACAGGACCTTGGTTATCCATCTCCTCTCAATGATTGAACCTCCGACAATACAGCACTCCCACAGTGGAGTGTCAGCCTAGATCATGTACACAAGTTCTGGAGCGGGGCTTGACAACCTTCTGCCTCAGAGACGACAGTACTAACAACTGAAAAGAGTGGACACAACAGAATGCAGCGAACACCTCTATAAACTGTAAGATGAAATGTGCATAAAGCTTTCTGAATTTTTACCCCATCTAAAATGTCATTGTTTATAAGGAACGATCTTTAGTCTCAAGAAATTATGCCTTCTAAATATGGTACCAGAAGTGTGATTTCTTTTAGTGACGATACAAGTGATCACCAGTTCTGACTATAATAGGTGCCTCACTTAAAGCTGGACCTGTGAACCCACAGCCTTGTATTGTTTCTCCCTTACCCGAACATGGCCCTCATAGGCAGTCCCGATGCCTCTCTGCGGGTCAATTCCCAGTGGTCCCTTTGTTTGATCGGGTGGGATGGGGCACACGGCTGGTGCTTTGTCTGCGCAGGTCACGTGGCACGAGAAACCACACACTAAAAATGAAAGAGCACCATAATCGATCGCATAACCTTGTGACCAACAACAACAACTTGCATTTACATAGCACCTTTAACATAGTAAAACGTTCCAAGGCGCTTCACAGGAGCGTTATCAAACAAAATTTGACACTGAGCCACATAAGGAGATATTAGGACAGTGACCAAAAGCTTGGTCAAAGAAGTAGGTTTCAAGGAGCATCTTAAAGGAGGAGAGAGAGATAGAGAGGTGGAGAGCTTTAGAGGGGGGAATTCCACAGCTTAGGGCCTTGGCAGCTGAAGGCACGGCTGCCAATGGTGGAACGATTAAAATCGGAGATTCAGAAGAGGCCAGAATTGGAGGAGTCATAACGGCACAGAAGGAGGCCATTCGGCCCATCGAGTCCGTGCCAGCTCTCTGCAGAGCAATCGAGTCAGTCCCATTCCCCCGCTCTATCCCCGTAGCCCTGCAAGTTTATTTCCCTCAAGTGCCTATCCAGTCTCCCCTTGAAAACATTGAGTGTCTCCGCTTCCACCACTTCCGTCGGCAGCAAGTTCCAGGTCCTCACCACTCGCTGCGTAAAAAAGTTTTTCCTCACGTCCCCCCTGTATCTCTTGCCCAAAACCTTAAATCTGTGTCCCCTAGTCCTTGTACCATCAACTAGTGAGAACAGCCTTTCCCCATCTAGCCTATCCAAACCCGTCATAATCTTGTACACCTCTTATCAAATCACCCCTCAAACTCCTTTGCTCTAATGAAAACAAATCCAGCTTCTCCAACCTGTCCTTGTAGCTAAGATCCCCCATCCCCGGAACCATTCTGGTAAATCTCCTCTGCACCCTCTCAAGGGCCTTCACATCCTTCCTAAAGTGTGGTGACCAGAACTGGACGCAATACTCCAGTTGTGGCCTAACCAGCGCTTTATAAAGATTCAGCATAACTTCTCTACTTTTGTACTCAATACCTCTATTTATGAAACCCAAGATCCCATATGCTTTGCTAACCACTCTCTCAATATGTCCTGCCACCTTCAGGGACCTATGCACATTAACTCTCTGGTCCTCTGTCCCTGCACACTCTTTAAAATTGTGCCATTAAATGTATATTCCCTCTCCCTGTTCCTTCTGCCAAAATGTATCATCTCACACTTCTCTGTATTAAATTCCATCTGCCACTTGTCTGCCCATTCTGCTAGCCTTTCTATGTCTTGTTGCAGTCGATTGGTATCATCATCACTGTTTGCCATATCCCCAAGTTTGGTGTCATCGGCAAATTTAGAAATTCTACTCTGTATTCCAATATCCAGGTAATTTATATATCTATCAAAAAAAGCAGTGGCCCAGCACGGATCCTTCGGGAACACCACTGTCTACCATCCTCCAGTCTGATAAACAGCCATTTACCACAACTCGCTGTTTTCTGTCCTTAAGCCAATTCCTTATCCAAGTTGTCACTGACCCACCTATTCCATGGGCCTCAACTTTGTTAACCAGCCTTCTATGTGGTACTTTGTCAAACGCCTTCCTAAAATCCATGCAGACAACATCCATTTCATTCCCTTCATCAATCCTCCCTGTTACTTCATCAAAAAATTCAATTCGATTAGTCAAACACGATCTGCCTTTTACAAATCTGTGTTGGCTCTCCTTAATTAGCTTAAACCTCTCCAAGGGCCCATTAATTTTTTCCTTGATTATTATTTCTAAAACTTTACCCACCACTGATGTTAAACTGACCGGCCTGTAGTTACTAGGATTGTCCTTACACCCTTTCTTGAATAATGGCGTCACATTTGCCACTTTACAATCCTCAGGCACCTGCCCCGCATCTAGGGAAGATTGGAAAATTATGGCAAGCCCTTCTGCTATCTCCTCCCCCAATTCCCTTAGCAACCTGGGATGCAAGCCATCTGGACCAGGCGACTTATCCACTCTAAGCAGACCCAGTCTTTCTAGTACATCCTGTCTATCAATTTTCACCCCTTCCATTGCTTCTACCTTTTCCACTGCTACCGATATTTTGTCAGCATCCACCTCCTTAGTAAACACCGATACAAAGTACTCATTGAGTATTCTAGCCTTGCCCTGCGCCTCTAGGCATATATCACCTTCTTTGTCTCTCATAGGCCCCACCCCGCCTCTTACTACCCGCTTACTGTTTACATGCCGGTAGAAGATTTTTGGGTTCCCTTTTATGTTTACCACCATTCTACTCTCATATTCTCTCTTTGCCAATCTTATTTTCATCTTCACTTCCCCTCTCAACTTATTGTATTTGGTCTGGTTCTCCCTTGAAGAATTCACCTGACATGCATCATACACCCTCTTTTTTTGTTTCATCATCTTCTCTATCTCTCTCGTTATCCAAGGAGCCCTTGCTTTGGTTCCCTTACCCTTCCCTCTTGTTGGAATGTACCTAGCCTGTACTTGGAACATCTCCTCCTTAAAGATCACCCATTGTTCCGTTACAGTTTTTCCTGTCAGTTTTTGGTTCCATTTTACCCTGGCTAGATCCTTTCGCATTCCATTGAAGTTAGCGCTATTCCAGTTTAGAAGTTCCACTCTAGATTGTTCCTTGCTCCTCTCCATTGCTAATCTAAATCTTATGATACGATGATCACTCGTACCCAAGTGTTCTCCCACAGACACTTGGTCGACCTGGCCCACCTCATTCCCCAGCACCAGATCCAGCAATGCCTCCTTCCTAGTTGGGCCAAGAACATATTGGTCAAAGAAATTCTCATGAACACATTTCAGAAATTCCTCCCCCTCCTTTCCCTTTACCGTAGCATTATCCCAATCGATATTTGGGTAATTAAAGTCCCCCAATATCACCACTCGATAGCTCTTGCATATCTCTGCGATTTCCCTGCAGATTTGCTCCTCTACCTCCCTCTCACTATTTGGAGGCCTGTAGAATACCTCCAATAGCGTGATCATTCCCCTTTTGCTCCTCAACTCTAACCAAATGGATTCTGTCCTTGTCCCCTCAAGAACATCCTCCTTTTCCAACACTACAATGTCTTCCTTAATCAGCACTACCACCCTACCTCCCTTTTTTCCTTCCCTATCTTTTCTGAACACCTTGTACCCTTCAATATTAAGTGCCCAGTCCTCACCGATTTTAAGCCACAGCATCATATTGCCACACAGCTAATTGTGCTTGTAGAGATCTTGAGGAGGTTACATAGATAGGGAGGGGTGATGCCATGGAGGGATTTGAAAACAAGGATGAGAATTTTTAAATCGAGGCGTTGCTGGACCGGGAGCTAATGTAGGTCAGCGAGCACAGGGGTGATGGGTGAACGGGACTTGGTGCGAGTTAAGATACGGAGAGCAGAGTTTTGGATGAGCTCAAGTTTACGGAGGATGCAAGATGCGATACCAACATAAAGTAGGCGATACCCTCAGCAGGTGCCTCTTCTAGTGAAACTTGGCCATAATATTTTGACCACATTATTAAAGTACCCTGGAGGGGGCTGTGGTGGAGAAAGATTAATAATACAAGAACAGTAAGGTAAATCATGTGAATGAAAGAAAACATGCATTTATATAGTGATTGATCACATTTCTCAGAAACACCTCAGAGCCCTTCACATGCAATGAATTATACTGAGGTGCAGTAACTGTTGTTATGTAGACAAACATGGCTGTCATTTTGCAGCAAGGTCCCACAAACAGCAATGTGATTTTAGACCAGTTAAATCGGTTTTGATGTTGTTGGTTGAGGGAGGCACATTGGAGGAAACTGGGAGAACTGCCCTGCTCTTCTTCGAATAGTGCCATGGGACTTTTAACATCTTATTCCCTCAGTACTGGAGTATCAGCCGAGATTACGTGCACAAGCCCCGAAGAGCGACTTGAACCAGAGACCAGACAGCACCACCAACCTAGCCAAGTTGAGAATAAACAATGGAAGAAAAGAAAACTTGTATTTAATATAGTGCCAAATAGCACATTTCATATCCTCCGGATATTCCAAAACACTTCACAACCAATGAATTACTTTTGAAGTGTAGTCACAGTTTTGTAGGTAAACGCTGCAGCGAAGTTGAGTAGAGCAAGGTCCCAGAAACAGCAATGAGATAACTGACCAGTTAATCTGTTAGTAGCATGCTTTACTGGAGTATCTACAATACTCCAGTCGAGCCGGCTGAAAAGGGTCAGGAAACAGAGAACATAAGACTAAAAGGAAAGTGAAGCCGTTGGGCATCAGGGGACGGGATAATCCACAAGGTGGAATTATACCATCGGTGTTTCCTTCCACAGTTTTTGAATTCAGTTCACACTCCATGTACCTTAGCAGGAACTCACCATTAGTTTGTCAGGGAAAAGTTTCAGCCTTGTTATGTAGTGTATGAGCAGGGTACGGTCACACTATTTTTCTGAGGCTTCAGAGAGCTTCAAACTCCTGGAGGAGTATGTCAATGTTCTTCATCGTTCCGCCCCTCCCAGGGGATTGTGGTAAGAGGGCAGCAATCTCCACCAATTATACTGCCCGTGGCTATTGCAGCCCACAGTTTACACCGGGCAGTTAACAGCAACTTGCATTTATATAGCATCTTTAGCGTAGTAAAACGTCCCAAGGCGCTTTACAGGAGCGTAATCGACACCAAGCCAAAGAAGGGGATATTAGGAGGGTTGTCTAAAAGCTTAGTTTTAACAACGGTTTTAAAGGAGGAGAGAGAGAGGGTAGAGATACGGAGAGGTTTAGGGAGGGAATTCTGGAGCTTAGGGCCCAGATGGCTGAAAGTACGGCCGTCAATGATGGGGCGAAGGGATTGGTGGAGGCACAAGAGGCCAGAGTTACCGTCCACCTCATATAGCGGCCAAACCCCAAATTGCCCGATACAAGCAGTGGGGATTGTATACTAAGTTACCTAACAATATTATTTAAAAATATTCCCATTACTAAAATTAAACAGAAATAGTAACAATTATATTGTGCCTTATCGTGTTGAAACAACAAAGTGATTCACAATGAATAACGTTGAGAGCACTGTCTGTTACATGTTATTAATTGATTATCCTCACCTTCGCAAGTGCAGCCCTGGCGTACTAGGCCAACCATCAGAGACGTGCACTGATTGCACTTTGTTGGTGTATTGAAGGATTTCACGACAAACTGATGAGCTTTGGGCTTTAAAGAAAGAGAAATAAAAGAAACTTATTCATAGAAATAGATAGTTATCAGACTCTGAACAGCATTTAATGTGCATTGATCACACTGGAAGCTGCTGGATAACAGACAGGTGGTAATAAATGTTCTCACAGTGAAATAATCTGATCCTTTGCTGTTACTAAACTCTTTTGCCTCTGAATGTAAGACTACTAGTTCAAAAAAAAGCCCCCCTGGAAATCACCTTGTGCGAAGATTACATAAGAACATAAGAACATAAGAAATAGGAGCAGGAGTAGGCCAATCGGCCCCTCGAGCCTGCTCCGCCATTCAATAAGATCATGGCTGATCTGATCCTAACCGCCAATCTACTATTTATCACAGAACCATCTCCTGCATCTAACAGAATTGCACACACGAAATAGGAGCAGAATCAGGCTACACAGTCCCTGGGCCCGCTCCACTACCCACAGGGCCATGACCGATCCGAACCTAGACTCATGTCCAAATTCCTGCCCGCTCCCCGTAACCCTTAATGCCCTTTACTTCTAGGAAACTGTCTATTTCTGTTTTAAATTTAATTAATGTTGTAGCTTCTACAGCTTTTTGTGGCAGCATATTCCATGGACCTACCACCCTCTGAGTGAAGTAGTTCCTCCTCATCTCAGTTTTGAAAGAGCAGCCCCTTATTCTAAGACTATGTCCCCTAGTTCTCGTCTCACCCGTCATCGGGAACATCCTCCCCGCATCCACCCGATCCAACCCCTTCACAATCTTATATGTTTCAATAAGATCGCCTCTCATTCTTATGAACTCCAATGAGTAGAGTCCCAATCTACCCAACCTCTCCTCATATGACCACCCCCTCATCCCCGGGATTAACCGAGTGAACCTTTTTTGCACTGCCTCGAGAGCAAGGATGTCTTTCCTTAAGTAAGGACACCAAAACTGTATGCAGTATTCCAGGTGCGGTCTCACCAATACCTTGTACAACTGAAGCAATACCTCCCTATTTTTATATTCTATCCCCCTAGCAATGAAAGCCAACATTCCATTTGCCTTCTTAATCACTTGCTGCACCTGCATACTAACCTTTTGAGTTTCGTGCACCAGGACCCCCAGATCCCTTTGCACTTCAGTACTCTCCAGTTTCTTGCCATTAAGATAATAAATTGCTCTAGGATTTTTCCTGCCAAAGTGCATCACCTCACACTTTCCAGTGTTGTATTCCATCTGCCAAATCTCTGCCCACTTACTTAGCCTGTCTATGTCCCCTTGCAGGTTTTTTATGTCCTCCTCACTCACTACTTTCCCTCCCATCTTTGTATCATCTGCAAATTTTGATATGTTACACTTGGTCCCTTCCTCCAAATCGTTAATATAGATTGTGAAGAGTTGGGGACCCAGCACTGACCCCTGTGGAACACCACTAGTTACTGATTGCCAGTCTGAGAATGAACCATTTATCCCAACTCTTTGCTTTCTGTTAGATAGCCAATCCTCTATCCATGCCAGAATATTACCCCCAATCCCGTGATTTTTTACCTTAAGCAATAATCTTTTGTGTGGCACCTTGTCAAATGCCTTTTGGAAGTCTAAATACACTACGTCCACTGGTTCCCCTTTATCCACTCTATATGTTACTTCCTCAAAGAACTCCAGCAAATTTGTCAAACATGACTTCCCCTTCGTAAAACCATGCTGACTTTGTCCTATTAAATTATGATTATCCAAATGTCCTGTTACTGTTTCCTTAATAATGGACTCCAAAAATTTACCTACCACAGATGTTAGGCTAACCGGTCTATAGTTACCAGCCTTCTGTCTACTGCCCTTTTTAAATAAGGGTGTTACATTAGCAGTTTTCCAGTCTGCCGGGACCTTAGCGGAATCCAGGGAGTTTTGAAAAATTATTACCAATGCATCTACAATCCCTACCGCCACTTCCTTCAAGACTCTAGGATGTAAGCCATCAGGTCCAGGTGATTTATCCGCCTTGAGTCCCATTATTTTACCGAGTACCACTTCCTTAGTGATTTTGATCGTGTTTAGCTCCTCTCCCCCTATAGCCCCCTGTTTGTCCAGTGTTGGGATATTCTTAGTGTCCTCTACTGTAAAGACTGATACAAAATATTCATTCAGTGTTTTTGCCATCTCCATATTTCCCACCATTAATTTCCCGGTCTCATCCTCTAAGGGACCAACATTTACTTTAGCCACCCTTTTTCTTTTTATATAACTATAAAAACTCTTACTATCTGTTTTTATATTTTTTGCTAATTTACTTTCATAATCTATCTTCCCTTTCTTAATCAATCTTTTTGTTATTTTTTGCTGCCTTTTAAAGTTTTCCCAATCCTCTGTCCTCCCACTAGATTTCGCTACCTTATATGCCCTTGTTTTTAGTCGAATACTATCCTTAATTTCTTTACTTAGCCACGGATGACTGTCCTTTCTTTTACACCCTTTTCTTTTCAGTGGAATATATATTTTTTGGAAGTTGTAAAATAACTCCTTGAATGTACACCACTGATCATGTGTCGTCTTACCCTTTAATCTATTTTCCCAATCCACTCTACTCAATTCCGCTCGCATACCTTCATAGTCTCCTTTATTCAAGCTTAGCACGCTTGTTTGAGATCCAACCTTCTCACCCTCTAATTGAATATGGAATTCAACCATGTTATGGTCACTCATTCCAAGGGGATCCTTTACTAGGACATTTTTAATTAATCCTGTCTCGTTACACAGGACCAGATCTAAGGTTGCTTGCCCCCTGGTCGGTTCAGTTACATACTGCTCAAGAAACCCATCCCTAATACACTCAATGAACTCATCCTCAAGGCAGCCCTGCCCCATTTGATTTGTCCAATTAATATGATCGTTAAAATCCCCCATAATTATAGATGTTCCCTTATTACATGCCTCAACTATTTCCTGATTGATACTCCGTCCAATAGAGTTGCAACTGTTCGGAGGCCTATAGACTACGCCCACTAATGTTTTTTTCCCCTTATTATTCCTTATCTCCACCCAAACTGTTTCATTATCATGATTTTTTGACCCAATATCATTACTCTGTATTACAGTGATTCCTTCCTTTATTAACATAGCCACCCCACCTCCCCTTCCTTCCTGCCTGTCCTTCCTGATCGTTAAATAACCTGGTATGTTTAATTCCCAGGCATTGTCACCCTGCAGCCATGTTTCTGTAATGGCCACAATATCATAACCATATGTAGTTATTTGTGCCATTAACTCGTCTATTTTGTTACGAATGCTACGTGCATTCAGATAGAGAACTTTCAAATATGCTTTGTGGCACTTAGTTCCTGCTTTTTCACTTTTTACCAGTTTACCTTTTACACCACACACTCTGTCCCTTCCTGCCACGCTCTGATTTGTGATTCCCCTACTGCTACCTATGTCTATGACCCTCTCTGTTGTCATTTTTATTTTTTGCTCTCTTGAAACCTCCCCCCCACTAATTAGTTTAAAGCCCTCTCCACAGCCCTAGTTATTCGATTCGCCAGGACACTAGTCCCAGCACTGGCCAAGTGAAGTCCGTCCCAACGGAACAGCTCTCTCCTGCCCCAGTACTGGTGCCAGTGTCCCAAGAAGCAAAACCCATTTTTCCCACACCAGTCTTTGAGCCACGCATTCAACTCCCTGATTTTATTTACCCTAGCCAAATTTGCTCGTGGCTCAGGTAGTAATCCAGAGATTATTACCCTCGAGGTTCTGCTTTTTAATTTGGCCCCTAGCTGCTCAAACTCCCTCAGCAGAACCTCTTTCCTTGTCCTATCTATGTCATTGGTACCAACATGGACCACGACAACTGGATCCTCCCCCTCCCACTCCAAGTTTCTCTCCAGCCCAGAGGAGATGTCCTTAACCCTGGCACCGGGCAGGCAACACAGCCTTCGGGACTCTCGCTCTTGGCTGCAAAGAACCCTATCTATCCCCCTAATGATACTATCCCCTACCACTACAACATTTCTTTTTACTCCCCCCACTTGAATGGCCCCCCTTACCACGGTGCTGTGGCCAGGTTGCTCATCCTCCCTGCAGTCCCCGCTCCGGATGAATACTGTATGAATTAGCGGATGAATACTGTATGAAATCGCATGCAATTCCTTTGTTTGCGACTTTAAAGGAAGCACTAGCTCATTTATTTGAAACAGATGAATTGCATAAAAATGTATTACGTTTTCATATGTAACCTTCGCGTGGCAGAGTTTCAAGTGCAAAGTTTGTGCACTTGTTGCTCGACTTCTGCTCTTCGAGTCCAGGGTTCTAATTCTGTGACCTTTAGGAACCCAGAACGGAAGTGTACAGGTGAGAGTACAAGAGCACAAAACCTAATTAGAGAAAACCACCCCGAGAACTTGAACATCTCCCAAATGAACAAGGCTAGGGAGGCTGGTTGGCTTCCACAGTTTCTACCTGCAGGTCAAAAAGAAAGATCACATCCTCCAGGTAACTGAAGTGGGGGGCGACGACATACGCACAAAGTTTGCAAAAGAGCCATCAACACTCAAGTCTGAATCTTTGAGGAAGCAGCTGCCTAAAGATGTAGAGGGCATTACCTTTGGGTTCGAGACACTGGAACCGCTGTAGGAGGACCTGATGGTCGGTGTCAGTACTGTACGTTGAGGGTGATCTGTCCCCTAACAAGGTGCCAACACAGGCGATTAGCTGCAGTCACTGGCATAAATAATCAATTCATACAACAGAGTAAAAGGGAAGTACAGTACAAACACCTTACTGGAAACATCCTCAACAACAGGCAAAACATTCACCTTCAATTTCCTGTCCCTTTTAAGCAGATTCAGATTAATTGTACTGGTCTCAATTGGTAAAATCCGTTGTTAACAAGTACCCAAAAAGTCATTAACCCATCTCCTTTGGGGCCTAAAAGTAAGTAAAACTCTCCCACTGAATTCCTTAGGTTTGGACATATTTCATTTGGAACCAGCAGATTATGTAAAATCTATTTAAAGGTAAAATGTAACTGTACACCCTATAACATCGATTATTTTATATAAAAAATTGCCTTTCGTGCACATCCAGCACACTAGAGGCAACACACTTTGCTTTAGCTGCAAAACAATTTGTTTAATGAACCTGCAGCCTTCTGATTGATCTCAGCATGTTTATAAGTGGCTACAATTCAAAGACTGCCATGCACCCACCTCCACAGGTTCAATGTCACTTGCTGTCGATGGTGACCGAGAGCGAGAATGTATCTGTGATTTCACCTCTTCGCCAGATGGAGAATTGGAAAGGTTGAAATTCTCAATGGAATCAATCTATGAAAAGAAACCCTTTTAAACAATATGTATGCCGATGATCCTGATTTCTAACAACTTTCCTAAACTTAAAAGCAGTGTGAGCCATGCAGAAATACAAGAATGATCCAACTTTAAAACAATTTCCTCTCTTTCTTCCCCATCATTTTTAAGGTACCTTCTTCGTTCCGAGACCTGAGGCAGGCAGCCTGGTTCTGCCAGTGCTGCTGTGTAATCCTCCTTTCCTTTCCAGTGATTCTCCTCACTCATTGCCTCTCCCAAATGGGCCAACCGAGAAAGGGAAGCCTATTGTGTGGGGAGATCACAGGTGTGAACCCAGGCCATCACGTCTTGCAAGTAGGCACATCCAGCCTGTGAGCCCAGTGTCACTGTCACACAGCTTTCAAAGTGCAATCAATTTAAAAGGGCCATGAGATCTTATATTGATACTTTGAAGTGCAGTGAAGAATCGGATAGAATTCGTTTGGAAATCCGATGTTAATCCTAATTTCAAGTTGCACAGACCTGTAGCTATAAGCACATTAAGTACTGATGCATTAAAGAAATTGCTGTTATCTCTCTTATCTATTGGAAAAAAATTTTACCTCAATTTGGGCAATTCTTGGTGTAAAGTAACCTAAAAAAAATTTCAAAGTTGCAGTATTCCTTTGCCTTGCAACTTACTACATTGCTGTATTATGCAGTTAACTGGCCATAATCATCGAGCCTATAACAGTACAGTCTATTCCTCTTAACTCAACTACTTAATTTGAATTATCTGTTAATTTGAACTTTTTAAAATTCATTCTCTGTATGTGGGCATCGCTGGCAAGGCCACTCATTCATAGCTGCTGTAGTCTGTATGGTGAAGGTGCTCCTACAGTGCTGTTGGGTAGAGAGTTCCAGGATTTTTACCCAGCGATGATGAAAGAACACCGATATATTTCCAACTCAGGATGCTGTGTGACTTTGAGCAAAGAACACCTGCTGTTCTGTTCGGGAAATATTGGATTTTTTTTCAAGCAAAAAATGACTGAATTAACAGGAGTAGACTGTAAACTATAAACTCCGAGATTTCTGAAGTGATGGAGCATGTGTTTGCAGGTCAACCTGCATAACTTGCCTCTGCTACAACCCAAGAGGGAACCGCTAATCTGAAGAGGCACCAAAGTGCCATTAATATTTGTTTTATTAAAACCCTCAGACAGCAGCAATCTCACCATCTCTTCTGAAGGTACTGAATATTGCTGGGGTATGGTTCCGAAGGCACCAATGGCCCTCGTGTATCACGCCCAAGTAGTTATTCTTCATGTATGAGCTTAGACAGCGAGAGTCAGCAGTTTGTTTGACTGGGAATGGCAGCATCCAGTCCTTAACCCGACATTCACACACTTTGCTCTACATTTGAATTTCCATCAGGATCCTAATAGCTCCTTTTAAAAAAAATTGTAATAATTATTACAGTAATTTATGTTCCTAATTAAAATATTCAGCTACCATTCAGAAATGGGCGAGTAGATGTCTAAAGGAATACTGCAGTCTTTTGTCTTGAGGGTAGAGGCTGATACTGTGCAGGCTGCCTCGCCACCACCCACCCACTGAAGTGCCACATGCACACGTTCAACTTCAGCTTTACCAAACCAAGCCCTCGTTCTTTAAATAGCAACCCACAGACCACCGCAACATTCTCAACAGCACGACCGTCATTTCGGAAATAGAAGCCATAGTTGACAACAGGAGTAAAACAGCAAGAGAGAAACGCTTCAAGCCGCAGAAAACAAATTGTGAAAAAACTGGGCTGTCCCCAAAAATAGGCAAAAACGTTAAGGTTAGTAAGGTCCATGATGTCAAATGATAGTGTTTTATAATGACAGGGGCTTTATAACGGGTAATGAATAATGCAATATTCTGCTGCTGAAATATAACTGCATTTAAGTCTGTTTAAGGCCTAAAGTCAAATCTGTCCGAGACTCGGGCTAACTGAAGTTTAATTGCTGTTCTGTGAGGTGAACAGTTTGGTGGGAGCTTGTAAATTTCCAGCAATAGATTATGTGGCTGAGGGGCAGGCCGCTGGCGCTCCACTGTCCTGCGTCACTGGTGCTCCGATATCCCGCATGACCACGTCACTGGTGCTCCGATATCCTGAGGGACCACGTCACTGGTGCTCTGATATCCCGCATGACCACGTCACTGGTGCTCCGATATCCTGAGGGACCACGTCACTGGTGCTCCGATATCCTGAGGGACCACATCACTGGTGCTCCGATATCCTGAGGGACCACGACACTGGTGCTCTGATATCCTGAGGGACCACGTCACTGGTGCACTGATATCCTGAGGGACCACGTCACTGGTGCTCTGATATCTTGAGGGACCACGTCACTGGTGCTCTGATATCCTGAGGGACCACGTCACTGGTGCTCTGATATCCTGAGGGACCACGTCACTGGTGCTCTGATATCCTGAGGGACCACGACACTGGTGCTCTGATATCCTGAGGGACCACGTCACTGGTGCTCCGATATCCCGCATGACCACCTCACTGGTGCTCTGATATCCCGCATGACCACGTCACTGGTGCTCTGATATCCCGCATGACCACGTCACTGGTGCTCTGATATCCTGAGGGACCACGTCACTGGTGCTCCGATATCCCGCATGACCACGTCACTGGTGCTCTGATATCCTGAGGGACCACGTCACTGGTGCTCTGATATCCTGAGGGACCACGTCACTGGTGCTCCGATATCCCGCATGACCACGTCACTGGTGCTCCGATATCCCGCATGACCACGTCACTGGTGCTCTGATATCCCGCATGACCACGTCACTGGTGCTCTGATATCCTGAGGGACCACGTCACTGGTGCTCTGATATCCTGAGGGACCACGTCACTGGTGCTCTGATATCCTGAGGGACCACGTCACTGGTGCTCTGATATCCTGAGGGACCACGTCACTGGTGCTCTGATATCCTGAGGGACCACGTCACTGGTGCTCCGATATCCTGAGGGACCACGACACTGGTGCTCCGATATCCCGCATGACCACGTCACTGGTGCACTGATATCCTGAGGGACCACGTCACTGGTGCTCTGATATCCTGAGGGACCACGTCACTAGTGCTCTGATATCCTGAGGGACCACGACACTGGTGCTCTGATATCCTGAGGGACCACGTCACTGGTGCTCCGATATCCTGAGGGACGACGTCACTGGTGCTCTGATATCCTGAGGGACCACGTCACTGGTGCTCCGATATCCCGCATGACCACCTCACTGGTGCTCCGATATCCCGCATGACCACGTCACTGGTGCTCTGATATCCCGCATGACCACGTCACTGGTGCTCTGATATCCTGAGGGACCACGTCACTGGTGCTCTGATATCCTGAGGGACCACGACACTGGTGCTCTGATATCCTGAGGGACCACGACACTGGTGCTCTGATATCCTGAGGGACCACGTCACTGGTGCTCCGATATCCTGAGGGACCACGTCACTGGTGCTCTGATATCCTGAGGGACCACGTCACTGGTGCTCCGATATCCTGAGGGACCACGACACTGGTGCTCCGATATCCTGAGGGACCACGTCACTGGTGCTCCGATATCCTGAGGGACGACGTCACTGGTGCTCTGATATCCTGAGGGACCACGTCACTGGTGCTCCGATATCCCGCATGACCACGTCACTGGTGCACTGATATCCTGAGGGACCACGTCACTGGTGCTCTGATATCCTGAGGGACCACGTCACTGGTGCTCTGATATCCTGAGGGACCACGACACTGGTGCTCTGATATCCTGAGGGACCACGACACTGGTGCTCTGATATCCTGAGGGACCACGTCACTGGTGCTCCGATATCCCGCATGACCACGTCACTGGTGCACTGATATCCTGAGGGACCACGTCACTGGTGCTCTGATATCCTGAGGGACCACGTCACTGGTGCTCTGATATCCTGAGGGACCACGTCACTGGTGCTCTGATATCCTGAGGGACCACGACACTGGTGCTCTGATATCCTGAGGGACCACGACACTGGTGCTCTGATATCCTGAGGGACCACGTCACTGGTGCTCCGATATCCCGCATGACCACGCCACTGGTGCTCTGATATCCTGAGGGACCACGTCACTGGTGCTCTGATATCCTGAGGGACCACGTCACTGGTGCTCCGATATCCTGAGGGACCACGTCACTGGTGCTCCGATATCCTGAGGGACCACGTCACTGGTGCTCCGATATCCTGAGGGACCACATCACTGGTGCTCTGATATCCTGAGGGACCACGTCACTGGTGCTCTGATATCCTGAGGGACCACGTCACTGGTGCTCCGATATCCCGCATGACCACGTCACTGGTGTTCTGATATCTTGAGGGACCAGGTCACTGGTGTCTGATATCCTGAGGGACTAGTGTATTAATATTTTGAGGGGTCCCCATCGTATGGAAAAGTTTGAAAACCACTAGTCTAAGACGACCAACTCCTAAAAGGGAGCAGGACTCGAGAAATCTGTACTTACGAAAAGGATTTACATCAGAGATCGGGTTACATAGAATTTTACAGCACAGAAACAGGCCATTCGGCCCAACTGGTCTATGTGGTGTTTATGCTCCACATGAGCCTACTTCCACCCTTCTTCATCTAAGCCATCAACATTTCCTTTCTGCCTCATGTACTTAATTAGCTTCCCCTTAAATGCATCAATGCTATTCGCCTCAACTACTCCTTTTCCACATTCTATCCACTCTCTGGGTAAAGAAGTGTCTCCTGAATTCCCTATTGGATTTATAAGCCTGTATTTTCCGATGCCTACGGGTGTGTACGAGCTGTGTGCACACCCGTAGGGACATCGGATATGCCGGTTTCAGGCATGCAAAGCGCATGCGCTGAAAAGCAGTATTTCTGATCTGTCAAGAATCCTCTTGACAGATCGCACGCCTGCCCTGGAGAAGGGTCTCTGCGGGTGGAGAGTTCGCTTTCTGCAGAACCTCTGCCCGCTGAAATCACTTAAAAATCTTACGCCTGGTAAAAGCAGGTGTAAGGCCTGCTCTTACCAGCATAAGAGTTTAAAAAATGTAAATTTTTTTTTTTTAATTTCACTCATTTATAATTTAAAAGTACTTTTAAAAAAGTTAAGTTTATTTTTAGCCCCGTAAAAAACTTCAATTATTTTTTCAAAAAATTAAATTTGTTTAAAATATTTAATTTAATGTAATTTTAACTCATTTTAAAAACGTGATTTAAAAAAAAAATTATTTAATGTTTTAGTGTCTTTTTTCAGTGATCACCATTCATACTTTTGACAGGTCTGTCAAAAGTATGAAGGGGATTCCCTTCTTTCATTGGCTCGCCTGGCCCACGTGATCCCAGGGACGCTTGTGAACCGCATGCGCCCCTGGGATACGTGGGCCCTGCGCATTTTGACTGGAGAGGCCCAGGATCGGAAGTGTCCGGACCTCGGGAGCCCTCAGGTAAGAGTGCAGATTTTTTTCCGATAGGAGGCATCTGCACGCAGGAAGCCTCCTATCGGAAATTACGGGCCATTAATGTCGAACTTAGATTTATGGCCCCTAGTTTTAGACTCTCCCACAAGTGAAAACATCTTCTCTATGTCTATGCTATCAAACACCTTCATAATTTTAAAGACCTCCATCAGGCCTTATCTTTTCTCGAGAAAAGAACCCCAGCCTGTTTAGCCTTTCCGGACAGTAATAACCTCTCATTTCTGGTATCATCCTTGTAAATCTTTTTTTTGCACTTTCTCCAATGCTTCTATATTCTTTATAAGGGCTGTATGTGTAATAAAAATGGCTAACACAGATTCAAAAAGTGAGTATCAAGTTTGGACCAGCAGACTTCAGGGCCTGGCTAAGGTTCAGTTCTCATCCGGTAACATGTGCCATCGAAAAAGACAAAGGCTTCTATACCAGAAATCAGGTCCGTTGTTCTAAGCTCATGTCTAATGCAATGGTTCGCGGCTTTCAACTCAAGACAGTCACAGGCGTATCTGCGTTCCGCTTTTTTTTTGCCGGTAAGTACTTGAGTGTTACTTGTTTGGTCATAATGCCATACGTTGCCTGATGACAGTATGCATGCAACTGATCACTGCAGCACTTAACTGAGTTCTGTGTGTTTTTAAATTCCGTTTCTTTTTTAATAATCCTAAAAAGCCATTTTTCTTTTTAAATAAACAACTCTAAACTCTGCAGTTTTGAAGATGGATCCACACTTCCACCCAGATGTTGACCTGTCTTTGCTCCTTTCAGATGCTGCCTGGCCTGTCGTAAACTTCCAGCAATTTCTGTTGTTACTTTAAAATGTATGCATGAAAATGAAAATCAAGAGAGATCAATGTGCCCACATTACCAACAGGATGGGTGAGGCACGAGCACATGCTACCATCACAATCCCATTACGGGCACTGTGACAGTCCTAATGTGTTGCACCTTTGAAACAAAACTAGTTTGAATCACGCTTACTTAGCGATGAAACCAAAAGCTACATTCATCGCTAAATAACTTCACTTAAAGTATTGATTTTGTAAAAATTGAATAAAAGGGGGTCAACTTTTCACTTGAGGTTAACAGAATTGAGAGTGTTTAACGATGTGACCACTATGGCTTCCTGACTGGAGTAGCACAGCGCAAGCAATTACGAATAAACAGACGCAACATGCATACTGTGGCGAGAGAGAGAGAGAGAGAAAAAGAGAAGAGAATTCAGGCAGAGAAAGGACAGTGGACAAGTAGCTGCAGCATCGACAAAACAAGCATTAGGGCTCATAGCAGCACACACATATATGTATATAAATACACACGCAGGTAAACGAACTAAGACAGCATCTTACACGTCTGCCTTTGCTAGCTGGAACACAGGCACGAGAACGCTTCAATAGAGAAAGGAAACACAAGTTAACTACTAATAAAGAGGGGAAAATACCAATTAAAATCTACTATTTTGTTCCTGCCTTATCTCACTTTTCCCCATCCTAAACTTGTAAAGCCATCAATAGCACTCGAGGCACGATGGAAGATAAAACCTTTCCAAAAAGAAACAGTCCAAGGCGCCCAAGATAAGCACCACTTGCAGCCCAAGTCAAAATGTCCCATGCAATGGATCATCTGCATCACTATTCATTACTGAGGACATCTGTTTTAAATTCATTCTCAGAATGTAGGTGTCACTGGCAAGGATGGTATTTATAGTCCATCCTTAGTTACTGTGAGTAACTGAGTGGCTTTCTAGGCTCCTTCAGAGGGAGTCAACCACATTGGTGTGGGACTGGAGTCACCTATAGGTCAGACCGGGTAAGGACGGTAAGTTTCCTTCCCTAAAGTGAACCAGTTGGGTTTTTACAACAATCCTAACAACTTTGTGGTCACTCACTTTTCCCGATACCAGCTTTCTATTTCAATATTAAAAAAAAACTGAAATCAAATTCTCAAACTGCCGTGGCGGGATTTGGGAGCAGTCATAAACAGGCATTATTCTGTAACCGTGGGACAAAGAGCTAACTGAAGAATGAAGCAAGAGCTAAATGCTCTTTACCAGGACACCAGGCCCCATCTGCTGGGCTTGGATCAAACCCACTAGGATAGGGACTGCACAGTTTCTACTTTTACATACAGGGTAAACTTTTTTGCTATAAAGCAGAACAACGTAAGTTTAAAATAAAATTATTCTCAAACATATTTACTCTCTGCCTTAGAAAGTGTTCTTCAATCTAAGTGATTGGAAGGACACAGTGGCCCGGAAAATGTTGGGCAATCACAACAGGATGAAGAAATATTTTTAAGAATCCAGAGAGTTCTGATGAAGCAGTACAATGCTCTTCTTCCCAAAGCAGTGACATTCATGGTTTAAAAGCTGCACGACACTCAAACATCCAAGAATAACCACAGGCCAGTTTCTCAAACTTCCCATAATAGAAATGTAGTAAACAGTGAGCAGGATAGTAAGAGACTTCAGGAGGACAGAGACAGACTGGTGAAATGGACAGACACGTGGCAGATGAAATTTAAAGGCACTGCAGTGTGAAGTGGTTGATTTTGGTTGGAAGAATGTGGAGAGGCAATATAAACTAAATGGTACAACTTTAAAGGGGGTGCAGGAACAGAGTGACTTGGGGGTGTACGAGCACAAATCTTTGAAGGTGGCAGGACAAGTTGAGAAGACTGTTAAAAAGGCATATGGGATCCTTGGCTTTATAAACAGAGGTCATGGACACAGATACCATCATTACACGTGAGGACACTACCCACCAGGTACACGGTACATACTCATGTGACTCGGCCAACGTTGTCTACCTGATACGTTGCAGTAAAGGATGCTCCAGAGCATGGTACATCGGCGAGACCATGCAGACACTGAGACAACGTATGAACGGACACCGCGCAACAATCGCCAGGCAGGAGGGTTGCCTCCCAGTCGGGGAACACTTCAGCAGCCAGGGGCATTCAGCCTCGGATCTGCGGGTAAGCGTTCTCCAAGGCGGCCTTCGAGATACACGACAGCGCAAAATCATAGAGCAGAAACTGATAGCCAAGTTCCGCACTCATGAGGATGGCCTCAATTGCGATATCGGGTTCATGTCACGATACAGAACGTGACTTGACATCATGGCCGGTCTTCCCAGGTGTTTTTTTTAAAAAAAGACTAACACAAGAACACAAATTGACAGGATATGCAGCCAGCAGGTGGTTTGACACGTTGGACCCCCTGGGACACATCTCATTGTCTTGGCTGTGCTCTTTGTTGTAGGGAAAAATGTGAATAGATTTTGTCTGTGTTTAAATTGTGAATTCTGGGAGATTCTCTCACTGCTAACTTACCTGACGAAGGAGCGAACTGCTTCGAAAGCTTGTAAAATTAAATAAATCTGTTGGACTATAACCTGGTGTTGTGCGACTTCTCATTTTTATAAACAGAGGCACAGAGTACAAAAGCAAGGTAGTTATGCTAAACCTTTATAAAACACTATTTTGGCCCCAGCTGGAGAATTGTGTTCAATTCTAGGCACCGCACTTTAGGAAGGGTGTGAAGGCCTTAGATAGGATGCAGAGGAGATTTACTAGAATGGTACCAGGAATGAGGGACTTCAGTTACCTGGATAAACTGGAGAAGCTGGGGTTGTTCTCCTTAGAGCAGAGAATGTTAAGGGGAGATTTAATAGAGATGTTCAAAATCATGAAGGGTTTTGATAAGAGTAAATGAGGAGAAATGGTTTCCACTGGCAGGAGGGTCGAAAACCAGAGGACACAAATTTAAAGTAATTGGTAAAAGAACCAGAGGTGACCAGAGGAATTTTTTTTTAATGCAGCGACTTGTTGTGATCTGAAATGCACTGCACATTCTATAATAACTTTCAAAAGGGAATTGGATAAATACTTGAAGGGGGAAAATTTACAGGGATATGGGGAAAGAGTGGGGGAGTGGGACTAATTGGAGAGCTCTACCAAAGAGCCGGCGCAGCACAATGGGCCGAATGGCCTCCTTCTGTGCGGTATCAATCTATGATTCTATGCATAATAAACCAGTCAAACAGCCCATAGGCCAGTCACTCAAACAACCCATAATAACCACAGCTCAATTAAACATCCCATAATAACTGCAGGCCAGTCACACTCACACCCCATAATAACTGTAGGCCAGTCACTCACACACCCCATAATAACCGTAGGCCAGTCGCTCAAACATTCAATGAAAACTGGTGACTCAAACATCCTATAATAAACGCAGGCCAGTCACTCAAACATCCCATAATAACTGCAGGCCAGCCAGTCAAACATCCCATAGTAACCACAGGCCACTCAAAAAGCCAATAATAACTGCAGGCCAATCACTCAAACATCCCATAATAACTGCAGGTCAAAAACCGGCTAATAACTGCAGGCTAGTCGCTCAAACATCTTACTATAATGTATCAGACTTCCATCATAATTTTTCAAATAAACAGCAATTCAGCTCCCAATAGATGCTTTAGTCTGCAGTGGCAGAGGGACAGAATATACACTCCTCCAAATCTTTGAATCATTTGTAGTTTTAAATCAGTGGTCCCTTTTATTAAGGACGCTAATCTGGGAACTCCTGGAATAGTGTAGGGTGAAGTCGGTCCATTGGCAGAGCGCTGCAGTAGTTTCACCTGATTGATACTGTACTTTCTGACTTCTGACAGCAGTTCAGAAACTGATCCATTCTATTAAACAGCCAAAGTTAAAACTGGACTTTTGTAAACAGTCACTGAAATCATTTAGGAAAGAAATAATCATGGAGCCAAGCTATATTTAATCAGATACTCTGCTAAAAAGATATATTTAAATTATTTACTTTTGATTCCTTGTCTCACATGGCACCAGGCTGCAGCCACTGCCCAGAAAGTGCAGTAAGAAATATTTGACAATTCCTTAATTCCTCATCACCTTGGTTTCTCTCCACACCATCCCCTCCTCCCTCCCAAAATCAAAATACACCAGAGTCCATTGTAGTCGGGACCACTCATTCTGTGATAGCAAAACATCTTAGTGCTATGAGCAATTGCATTAAGCTAGGCATTGGGGTCAGCTCACTTCCTATGATGCCAATGGGCCACTACCTTAACCACAGACTGGGAACAACCTACTGGTAATACTGCAGCAAAACATTCAATAAAACAGTCCCGAATTAGACATGGATTGTGTTAGACATGGGACTCTGCATTCGACAGAGACTATGGATAAATTATTGGTTTAATTAAGTTTTTTGTTGTTCTCTCCTCCCCTTTCTAGGTCTCCTGGCCAAACCAGTGAGTGTGTCTACATCACTCTGTAATCACTGCAAGATGTGTTAAATTGGCCCAGGGTGTCTTGCCATCTGATTCCCCCAATCTGTCCACAGCAGAACAATCTGGGCTGGTAATACACTAACGGCTATGAACGCAGGGTCTGCAAGTCTGTGGCACAGGTGTTCCATTGCACCGTATACTTGCCTTGAATACATAAACAGAGCAGTGGAATAACTTATTAGGAGGGCCACTGAAGACAAATGGGTACAGAAGGCAACTAAATGCTTTTTTCCGATGAGAGAAGGATATTCTCAAGAATACTGAGAAGGGAGGTAGGTGCGACTGACCCGTGAAGAAAGAATGGGCTTGTTGGACCCAAAAGGCCTTTTCCGGCATTTAAAACATATTCTTTAATGTCTTAATAAGAGAAAATATTAAGTTTAATTTCCACCCGAGACTGGAGAGCATCTTAATGCATCCACCAAGGATGCTCTTCAATCTTCAATTCTACTAAAAGTTCTTTTTTACAACTTTAGGCCAGTGACTAGCTGCAGGATTGGAGGGTATGCAGACCTGCAGGCAAAATGATTACACCGTGATTGCATAGGTGCGTGTCTGTCCAGCAGCCTCATCAAATCTCCATCGGGAAGCACCACAACAGAGCAGAGAGGAATGGTTACTGGAATTTACATCTATCCCAAAAAGGAAACCCTAAAAGCAACTGCATTCTCCTCTCCAACAGTCCCTGTTTTTGTTATGCTGAGTGTTGGGAGACATTTTCCCCAACAAGATGGAGTGGAGCTGGGGGCCCATTGGCATGAGAAGTGATGCTAGTGGGTCAGGCACTAGGAATCCATGGTACAGGCTGTTGGCTGCATCAAGACACTGCCCTGACTCTCCCTCTTATAGGTAAAAACCTAACTTTATTCATGTCTATAACATTGCTTTTCCTTTATCCAGGTAACCCTGACATGTTGCCACTGGAAGTTCACAGTGCACTTTATTTTGTGCAGCAGTGTGTCAAAAATTAACCACTGATGTTATCTCTGGCAGAATCTTATCGTCAAGAAATCGAGGACCAATCCATCACAAGAACATAAGAAATAGGAGCAGGAGTAGGCCATTTGGCCCTTCGAGCCATGCTTTTACGAGACAAGCACTTATGAAGGACAGAGAGTTATCCAAAGAAAACATACATACATCTGTACAACTGTTCATTAATAGTGTCATCAGCACATTAAAACAAGTTTAGTTATTCCTTCAACACCGGGTTTTATTAAAACGTACCAAAACACAGTACTACAAGGGACACAGCTAAAACACTACAGGATGGGTCAGACTCACAAGGACCTAAAAAATAAAATACAGTCAATTTCACTTGGGGTTTAAATTTGTATCTAGGGTCGCACTGTTTCCAAGACATTCTATTTGCCTAAAGGTTCTCCCGTGGTGTTTGCTCAGGATAGACTGTGGTCTGGAGTACGTCTGGGATGATCTGTTGCTAACCTGGCTTGTCCCTTTAGGCCCACTGTGCTAGTACGCCTTGCGCAGATCCAGATCATTGAGGCAGCTTGCAAAGGGTGGAAGGCTACTTTTTAGCTGCTTGTAAATTTTTCAGCTCCGGGTCAGTAATTGCTACAGATACAAAACCAAAGTGCAACACTTTGGATTGTTGTGCCTGAAGTACAGCCTGCCAGACCCAAGAGTGGCTCCAGTAAATGTATATTTAATGCTGTATAAATGCAAACGTTAATCTTGAACTTGTACTCCATGGGGAAAAGAACCATTTCCAAGTTCTACTGATTGCAATATTTTTTTCTGAAGATTATCTGCTCTCGTAGACTGCTAGCCCTGATTTTTTAAATTTGTTCTTGGGATGAGGCTGGATTTATTGTCCAACTCTAGTTGCTCTGAGAAGGTGCAGGGACATCTTATAGGCAATGTTCCCCGAGTGGCCGTGCTGCGCTCCAGGGGTTCCGCGCAGCCGGTGAGCCGGCTTTTAAATTGAAAAAAACGCACATTTGCAGACTTTCGAATGGGACACGCAGCCCGTTAAAGGGGCCGCGTGACCCAAAAAAAAATTACGGGGAACATAGTTTATTTTTACAGCTGAGTAGCTTGCTAGGCTACTTCAGAGGGCATTCAGATGCGACCATTGGATGTGGGACTGGAGTCACATGCAGAGCAGACGGGGTAAGGACGACGGGTTCCCTTCCCTGAACCAGTTGGGTTTTTGCAACAGTCCGGGGGCATTCATAAGCATTTTTTCCCAGTGCCAGCCCACAATTACCAGATTTATTGAATTAAATTTTACAACTTCAGGGGTTCAGGACCCCTGGGTTGCTAGTCCAGTTACCATAATCACTACACTACAGTACCCATCCCTTGGTCTAGAGGAGAGATGGAGTAGAATGGGCCTATATTCTCTGGAGTTTAGAAGACTGAGAGGTGATCTCATTGAAACATATAAAATGCTTAGAGGGCTTGACAGGGTTAATGCTGAGAGATTGTTTCACCTGGCTGGAGAGTCTAGAACTAGAGGTCATATTCTCAGGATAAGGGGTTGTCCATTTAGGACTGAGATGAGGAGAAATTTCTTCACTCAGAGGGTGGTGAATCTTTGGAATTCTCTACCCCAGAGGGCTGAGGAGGCTCAGTCAATGAAATATCCAAGGCTGAGATCGATAGATTTTTGGGCACTAAGGGAATCAAGGGATATGGGGATCTGGCGGGAAAGTGGAGTGGAGGTCGAAGATCAGCCATGATCTTATTGAATGGCGGAGCAGGTTCAAGGGGCCGTATGGCCTACTCCTGCTCCTATTTCTTATGTTCTTAGACCGCAGACTTCACTACAATTGTCAAGAACACGGTCACACTTGACAATTGAGTTATCGTGATTTGAGCAGAACAAATGTTAACGATCCTCCTCTCTGAAACTATCTCCCGCCTCACTCACAAGCCTCTTTACCAACCCTGAACCTAGGTGCTCCTAGTTGGGAGATGAGCTACAGCCTTGCACATGCTGTCGTTTCCATAGTGAAGACTCATTTTGAAGTGGGAAGTATGGGTGTGTGGATGAACATTTACGGATTTCTGTGAATTGACTGTATTTTCCAGACGGGATTTGTTGTTGTTCCGAACCAATGTGCTGGCCCCCATCAAGGGGTACGGCTCATCGGTTGAAAGCTTCTGAACTTACATCATTCCAAAAGTCTACCAATGAAGATGAAGAAGAAGAAGAAGACAGAGAATCCTATCCCAATAGTGAAATAGTAGCATCACAGAGGGGGAAGGAAGAAATTGAATGAAAAATAATGAGAAACCATTTCAGAGATAACTCATTAGCAATGTCACTCATCATCCAGGAACACAGCAAGAACAATTAAACTAGAAAAAGGTTAAACCACCTAAAAACAGATCATGCTTCAGACCTGGGGGGGGTGGGAGAGAAAACAACATTGCACATAAATATGTTAAATGTCTGTATGATTTGATTTACTCACTTCGAATTGATCCAGAGGAGAGGCAGGTGTATTCAAAAATGCCAAGAAAGAATTCTGTGAGTCTTGGTGCTTTACACCTAGAAAAACAGCAGCAAGTTTTTTTTGAACTTAAAGAAATATTTAGCCTGCGCTTTTTCTGGAGGACCATTCCACCTGCACAAGACAGCCACAGGAGCGAACACCATAGCACGTTAGAGATAAGTTTTTTTTAAAACAGGGATGGCTTTGCACTTAAACTTCAGCTACTGCAATTTATCATCCTTCCACAAGAAAAAAAAGTATTTAAAAATACTAATTAAACTTAAAACCAAATTTTAACATTTCAGCATTGGATAGAGTCTAGACACTTGATTCTTCCAAGATTGTTGTATATTTTCATGAATTATATCTTTATCAAAACATAGTCAAAAAACTTATACAACCTGACACCCACCTGACACAACCAAGCCATATTACGTAGAATTAGAAACTACACAGCTGAGGGAGAAACATATGGATTAAAGGACAATATTACAAAGTGAATAACAGACTCCAGCTCCCTAAATGTGTCACCTTTACTGCACAGCAGGGGGAACCAAATGATAAGAGGTGCTAATTTAAGAGGGTTCATTCAAACTTTATTAGGAACAAGCTGGTGCTAGTGCCAAGTATTCTGAGGCAGCCTGTTGCCAAACAAAAATTATAATAATTGTTCTACATGCATATCAACCATCAACATGGAAATTTACTGAACCTAGGACTCAATTATATTTGTGTTTTACGAATCCACAAAATTACTTCAACCATCACCAATTCCAGTTACCAACTTAATATGTGACTCTCAACCATCACCAATTTTAGCTACTAGCTCAACACGTGAGTCTCAGCCATCACCAATTTCAGTTACTAGCTCAATATGCGAGTCTCAACCCGTACCAATTTTTATTACGCAAGTATCCCAGAATCTAGCCTACTCCCTCGGCACCATTGGTTGATTTATATAATTTTATAAACACAAAAGGATTACTGGTCTCTGGTATCTTCAAGAAGAACAACAAAAACAAAATTGAAGTACAGGTAAGATCTGTGGCCAATTGCCCTGTGCGCCCATACCCTTTTCTGTTTTTATTTCCTCCATTTCCTTCTTGAGTTTTTCGATTTCAGTAAACAGCTCCAGGTTTCTCTTCTCACTGTCTTGCAATTTGCTGGAACAAAAAGCAAAGAAAAAGTATATTTTTAAGGAACAGAAACCTTTCAGAACAGGGGACCACATAACCAGCCAAATGGAGAGTGCCTAGCCGAGCCACACCCAGGCATTAGTACCAACATTGGGAGAGTCAGGGACAGGAAAAGGCCATTCAACCCAAGGAGACTTGTACCTCTAGTGCCCAATTCTCCCAACTTCACATAAAACTGCTTCTTGACCGAACCCAACATTCTTGCTTCTTTATCTCACCTGGTAGATTACAGTATACATTTATCTTTCTGATAACTGGCTTAAAATGCTTTTCACTAATTCTCCATCTATGTTCTGTTTACCTGTACCTTAATGTTCTATTTACCGTACCTTAAAGTTAAACGGTGGGTTAACTATCTATCCCATTTGTCTTGGGAGGAGGAGTACGGAGTAGGGTGCGTCAGGGCTCAGTAGTGGTACCACTACGGTTTCTAATTTAGATAAATGATCTGGATTCAGAAACCACTAATCTGAATAGTGTCCATGATAGTGCAGTTCTAATTGTGTCTATTGGAAGAAACAAGTTTGAAGGGTTGAATGAGCTTTTCTCTGCAGACTTGATATTCTTACAATGATCAAGGTTGTGCACTTATATTAAAAAAAAGTTGAAAGGCAGGCCCCCTTGTTCATTATAGTCATTTGATTACCAGCTCTGGCTGTAAAGTACAGGAAATTATATTCAAGAGAAACCTGAAGAATTATAATCAACTTTGACGACAGGCAACCTTCTGCCTGTCTCAGAACAATGAATGGTATTTGTTTCAGGACTGCCTGGATGTGGGACTGACTTTGCATGTCTCTCACTGTCTTCCTGTAGACCCGGGAGAAACGGCACTGAATCTTCAGCTGATGATTCCTTACAAGAGGGCGATGATATAGGTTGAAGAGTGCCTGTGCGCTGTGCTAGAGTGGTAAGGCACAGGTTTGTGACAGTGACAGTGCCCACATGATCAACTGCCAATCTCAGCCGTGTCATTTGTGGGAAGCACTGAGCAGGGTCAGGTACTGCCACACAGGAGAGGAGACAATTGGATGGCTGGACATGCTGGGCTGCTCTTGGGTACAATCCATCATCCAATTACACAGGGACACTGGCCGATGCCTGGCAGTGGACTGCCTCCTCACCCTCTTGGCTGGCAAGCGATATACAGAGGTTTCATACAAGAAAATCTAAAATAACTCATTAAAAAACACATTGAGCACCCATAATTCCACAGTGCTGCATTCAGGCTGCTTTCTGGGGATAAGTAAGAATCTTTAAAATCAGTTTTATTGCCAATTCTAAAAGCCCAAGTTTATTCAGGTGCGCTTTTAAAGGTTTTAGGTTAGCATCAAAACTGGCAGAAAATCAGCAGGAAAAACATAGGGCTGGCGGAGTCGTAATAGCTGGTTGCCGGGTTCCGGTCACGCTCCCGGCTGCAGCCGCTCTGTCAAAGGGATTTTCCCTTGATTGGCCTTGTTAAGCCCGCCCTGCGGGCTTCCCGGCCAATTAACAGGAAGCGGGTCTGATGACATCATTTGAGGCGGAGCAGGTTCGAGGGGCCGAATGGCCTACTCCTGCTCCTATCTTCTATGCTTCCTTAAAGGGACCACGGCCACACAGAGTTTGACAGATGTTCTGTCAGTGTTTTACAGCATTGAGGTGCTGCAAACACTGACAAGCACTGCACAGAGGTGAACGGTTGCACCCAGGCTCTCCAATGACTCCCTCCATAGGCTTATGGAAGGAGTCACAGCACGCAGGGAGGTTCTCTTCCCTTCCAAGGGCAGAACAGACCTCCCCAGGACACCAGCGCAGCCTGGTTGCACATTGCACAGGAGGGCAAAAGCAGGGATGTCGTCAGGAGTCCCTGGCTGCAGTGGCGCCAACCTTTCAATGATCTCAGTGGATCACGAAACGTTACTGCAAAGCCACACTCAAACTCACCCTGCTGTGCCACTCAACACATACCCATCACTCTGCCTTCCATACCCTTCTCCTGCACATCCTTACTCACACCAACTTACCTTGCACCTCCACCCATCTCTCTCTATCTACATTATTACTTCCCCATCTCACTAGCCACCCTTCACACTCACTCATCCTACTGCAAGCATACCAACTAACAACACACAAGGGTAGGCACTTGAGAGGTTTAGCCAATGTCCATGTGAAGTTTCTGGTAATGTGTTGTCATACAGTGAAATCTATATTTTCAACGCTGCTCCTTATTGGACAGATCTGTGCACACCTTGAGAAGTGTCTTACTGAGTTCCAGTGAATGTTGAGACATAACTTCCTCCCCTCGCTATAGAGATGAGTGTGCATTAAATGGCTTGGACATTAAATGGATGCTTTACGGTGCTGGTGTGGGATGGTGTCAACCTGGCGCATCATGTGGCAGCCAGGGTTTACAGCGTCAAGTGAAGTAAATCTGGCCATGGTGATGCCATCGCTGGCCTCCCGGGCAGCAATGTTGTCAGGGGCTGATGCCCTGTGTCCTGTGCAGCATCAGGTGATGGCGGAGAAGGTTGGTGGTGTTGTTGGTGCTGCTGGTGTGCCTGGTGATGTTGGTGTTGGGGCTGGGGCTGAGCATGGAAGGAATCAGAGGAGCAAGGTGAGATAGTTTCTTGGGCACCGATGTTGCTGCAATAGATGGCAGCTGCAGGTGAGATGACAGAAGCGATCTGTTAATGGTGAGAGAGGTTGTTCCAATGAGGTGGCACTGGACATACAGTTGGCTCTAAACACTTGCAAGCTAAATAAATCTCTATATGTCTTACAAATGCAGTAACCAACAGTTTCTGCGCTCTGAAACTGACTATCTGCAACATGGCATCCTTTACACCACTTCTGCAGCTGTCAGCTTATCAGATACACCAGAGCAGACTCAACTCACACCAGGGTGAGCTGGCGTGTTCCCCGAGCAGCGGGTAACCCGTGGGGGAGCACGTAAAACTAGAAGGAAGCCTCAAAATGCCATTAAATTGGCTCTTAACAAGCCATTTAATGAGCTCAATTGTGTCCCCCGCTGCTTGGTGTCGGGTCAGTTCTCCGCTGACAGACCCGACACCTGGGAGACTCGCATGGAGGCGTGTTGACAGCGGGTTTCCTACCCGGTCAATCTTTGCTATTTTGACAGCGGACCCACCTCCAAACCCACCCTCTGAGCGCCGGCAAAATCCAGCCCATAGATCCCCAGAAAACGGTAATTTCAGAGAAAAATCTGTTAAAAAAAAACAATCAGTATTTCATTTTGAACATCACAAGGGACCATTCTTTAAATCTCCGTTATGTTTTTAGGTGTTTGCTGCCCCTCTTTAGTTAGATCCCTGTCATTCCATACTCCTCATGGCTGGTTAACTTTTCTAATGGTCACACTGACTGATGGTGACCCCACATTCCTACATTACAACAGTGACGACACTTCAAATGTACTTAATTGGCTGTGAAGCGCTTTGGGACGTCCTGAGGGTTGTGAAAGGTGTTACATAAATGTAAGCCTTTCTTTCATGGGCACACTTTATGGCTGTTCTCAGCTGCTTAAACCCCAGCGTGAGCTGAGAGAGAGAAGCTGGTTAGCTGGCTAAACAGGCATTAAGCAGTATAACCAGCATCAACAACAAGTGAACTTATGCACATGAGCTTCACCTCCAGAACTTGGCAATGAAAGTCGGGTCCCAGGATACGTGTGTTAGCGATGTCATTGCATGTCTCGCACTTATACCATCTGGTATGTAACGACATCAGCAGCGCGATGTGCGCGCATCTCAGGATCCGCAAGGTTCAGGGTTTTGAAAGAACAAAATTGCTTCTTTCCCGATCACCCACAGAAGAATCCGGAAATCTATCAGTAGAAATCGGTTAAAAAAACGATTTGAAATGATTCTAAAAAATTGATTATTTTAACTGGCTTTTACTCAGCCCCAACAATGGTTTATTTACCTTGTGGACTCGGCAGGCAAGCTGTCACATTTTTATGGCGGTTAGTTGGATTTGGTTCAAGCATTGCTGTCTGCTCATAATTAAAAACTACAGCAGGACTGGCCACACACTGTAAAAGGCAGTTTCCTTCAGGGTGGAAAATATCTCAGAATGTAAACACTCCTCTAGCTTTACAATCTTCCGAGATCTCTGCGCTCCTCCAATTCTGGCCTCTTGCGCATCCCCGATTTTAATTGCTCCACCATTGCGGCTGTGCCTTAAGCTCTGGAATTCCCTCCCTAAACCTCTGCCTCTGTCATCCTTTAAGACGCTCCTTAAAATCTACCTCTTTGACCAAGCTTTTGGTCATCTGTCCTATTATCTCCTTATGTGGCTCGGTTTCAAACTTTGTTTGATAATCGCTCCTGTGAAGCGGCTTGGGACATTTTACTACAGGTGCTATATAAATGCAAGTTGTTGTTGACAGAGCTGGTTTAAGTATTTCACTTGTGAAGCAGAGAGTGGGCAAACTGCAGGTTTTCATACTGTGCTTCAGTGAAAATGGCAGCTTCGGACGGTCACTCTGGGGGGAAAAGGAATTTTCAGTAGGTACACTGAGTAATCGGTGCACTTCCACTCAGTTAAGGTATTTGAACAGCTCCGTTGGCTGAGCAAATCTATGTCTAACAAAAATTCATTATCTGAAAATGCTGATAAGGCCCCACTGTTGGCTGAGTGTGTAAATGAAATGCCCAGTGCAATGCTAAACCAAGCAAAACAGGGAGGTGTCAGGTATGATCACAGAGTCTGTGCCGAATTAGCAGACAACAGCTGGGTTGGCAGTAGGGAACACAGCACCACTGCACTGGGGGAGGGGGAAGGGAGAACACTGACCAGGTCCCCCACTCTTATCGTTATCCAGTGACTTGTGCTGGAATATGCGTGTCATTCCTAAGCTAACTACAATGCCAGTTAGCTTAGAAACAACCAACTTGAAATTTTAACTTAGAATGAGTTATGTTTTTACTGTTTTGGAGCGATTGTTGAATTTCACTGTGAAAATGTATTCTGTTCATTCATGCATTTTATATAAAATACACATTTTGTTGGTTTACAAACATGCCTCTGCTCACTCATGCTTTTAAGTTCACCTTCCTTAAATACAGGAGAACGCATGAGGCACCACGTGCGCTTTTACAGTAGCTGATATATATAACAAGGGTTCTCTCTTACTATCACAGTTCATGCCATCATTTAACTAAGTATCGGCAGCAAAAGTGCGCTCCAGATCGTAGGGACACAAGATGCACTTACAGGACTAGCTGGTGATGTTGAAATCAAGAAAACCTGACACAAAACCTATAAAATTGTAACAGTGAGCCTTGATTATATGTTCAAGTCCTGGACTGGGACTCACAACCCACAGCCTTCTAATACAGCAGTGAGGACACTACTAACTGAATCAAGGGCCTAGAAATTAGGGTGTGATACATGTGCAGCGCACGCTGCATGCACCTAAAGAGGCCAGCGGCAGAACCACGCCAAATTGGTCTGGCGGCCTCATTTGTATGAAGCCGGCGAGCTGCGGTGCCAGTTGCGGCCCCAGAGGCAGTTCACGAGTTGCGGGAGGGTGTGTAATTGGCCGGTTGGGATGCTGGCTAAGTACCCAAGGTGAGTATCGGGGTGGGTGGCAATTAAGAGGGGGCATGAAGACCCCCCCTATTTGCATAGGCAATAGAGTCTAACACCTGTTTTAAGCAGGCACCCTGGACGACTACAGGGCGTCCTCACCAATATGGTGAGTAGTGTACTTCCGGTGTGGACTGAGTGCGCACACTTCATATTGGGCCTTGCAGTACCCAATTTCGCCCAAAAAACAGGGGCTGTGCAATTGAATTTTTAGGCCAGGCATCACAAAGCAACCTAGGAAGTGATTTATTTTAAACTAAAATAGCTACAGTCTTGGGCTAGTAATTTACATTCATACCTTGCAGTAAAGAAACATAATTCACAGTGACAGGAACCTCTACTGAATGTCAACAGTCACTGAGGCTGTCGCCAATAGGAATGAGTTGAGCTCAGTACTTTGCTTCGTACCCTGCTGTATTTGATTATTTATG
Source organism: Squalus acanthias (assembly GCA_030390025.1). Taxonomy (NCBI): domain Eukaryota; kingdom Metazoa; phylum Chordata; class Chondrichthyes; order Squaliformes; family Squalidae; genus Squalus; species Squalus acanthias. The sequence continues at coordinate 133,647,729 of CM059433.1, forward strand.
GTGTTGTGACAAAACACTTAACTGGGGAAAAAACATTCACTTTCCAATTGTCACCTTATTGAGGCATAAAATCCAGTGAACACTTCAATACTGTAAAGATGAGATTGCCCAGCGCTAGTTACTTCTCACCTCATGGCTTCAACAGAGCCTCCCTGTGATTACCGTGTAGACTGGCTATTTTTTTTACACCACAATCCATTACGCCTTCAGAAGGCAAGTGACTTGTTCCAACAACAACTTGCATTTATATAGTGCCTTTAACGTAGTAAAATGCTCCAATGTGCTTCACAGGAGCGTTATAAAACAAAATTTGACACCAAGCCACATAAGGAGATATTAGGACAGATGGGAGGTAGGTTTTAATGAACATCTTAAAGGAGGAAAGAGAGGTAGAGTGGTGGAAAGGTTTGGTGGAGCGATGAAAATCGGGGATGCGCAAGAGGCCAGAATTTTATAAAACACTGGTTAGGCCTCAGCTAGAGTACTGAATCTAATTCTGGGCACCACACTTTAGGAAGGATGTCTAGGCCTTGGAGAGGTTGCAGAAGAGATTTACTGGAATGGTACCAGGGATGAGGAACTTCAGTTATTTGGAGAGACTGGAGAAACTGAGTTTGTTCTCCTTAGAGCAAAGAAGGTTAAGAGGAGATTTGATAGAGGTGTTCAAAATGACATGGCGTTTTGATAGAGTAGATAGGGAGAAACTGTTTCCAGTGGCAGGAGGGTCGGTAACCAGAGGACACAGATTGAAGGTAAGTGGCGAAAGAACCAGAGGGGAGATGAGGAGAAATCCTTTTACGCAGCGAGTTGTTGTGATCTGAAATGCACTGCCTGAAAGGGTGGTGGAAGCAGATTCAATAATAACTTTCAAAAGGGAATTGGATAAATACTTGAAGGGGAAGAAATTACAGGGCAATGGGGAAAAAGCAGGGAGTGTGACTAATTGGATAGCTCTTTCAAAGAGCCGCCACAGGCACGATGGAACGAATGGCCTCCTTCTGTGTTGTATGATTCTAATTGGAAGAGCGCAGAGCTCTTGGAGAGTTGTAGGCTGGACAACGTTAAGAGATACAGAGCGCTGACTCTGTAAACTAAATTTGGATTTTGCAGTCTGAGCAAGTGCAATGTACCTGATTTCCCAGGGTGCATCAGCACCAGCTAGCTACCTTGATCAGAATATTGTAGCAGTTTCAGCTCAAAAGTTTGTAATATAAAATCTGTATTTAGGTTAAATTTATGTTGCGCTTTAAAAAAAACAAAAGTTTCATGTGTGTGAAAAAGGCGGCAAATGGTATGTTGGCCTTCATAGCGAGAGGATTCTAGTACAGGAGCAAGGATGTCTTGCTGCAGTTGTACAGGGCCTTGGTGAGACCACACCTTGAGTATTGTGTGCAGTTTTGGTCGCCTTATCTGAGGAAGGATGTTTTTGCCATGGAGAGAGTGCAGCGAAGATTCACCAGACAGATACCTGGGATGGCAGGAATGACGTATGAAGAGAGATTGGGTCGATTGGGCTTGTATTCGCTAGAGTTTAGAAGAATGAGAGGGGATCTCATTGAAACTTATAGGGGTAAAAATTGAGTCGCGCCCCATTTGGGGCGCTAACCTCGCCAGGGCACGACTTTTAGCGCCCCGAAAAAATTAGCGGCCCCGCGCCGGAACTTCAGTGGTTGCGCCCCAAGAGGGAAGCGGGGCGCAACTGGAAGCAGCCCACATCCCTCTTGGGGCGCTGCGAGTGAATATCCTGGCGCTACGTGCCGCAGCGCCACGCGCTGCGACACGTCGCGCCGCGGTATTGCAGGCCTTCCTCCCCTTCTTAAAGGGGAGGGACCCTGCGCAGCGCGAACCGGGGCCCAGCTGGGCCCCCAGGGATCGGGAGTGCCGGCAAAAGAGCCCGGCACTCAAGAGAAGTGCCGGGCTCTTGGAGCGCAGCCGGCACTTCACGGTGGGGGGGCTTCACGGGGGCCGGGGGCAGGTGCTGGCAGGCGGCCAGCAACAAAAATGGCCGCCTGCCACCTCCGCTTTAAATATCGCCGCCCCGGCTGCACGTACGCCTCCCTGAACCCGTCGGACATAGCGTCTGGCGGTAAATCAGGGGGCGCGACTGAAGATCACGGCCGGGGCGCGAGCGGGGTGCTGCGCACGGCAATGACGTCATCGCCGGCGGCGCAGCGCCACAGGGCGCTACCGGCTGCCGCCGCCGCTAACCTCCCACTAAATTTTTCGGGAGGCGTGGGCGGCGCTGCGCCCGGGCGTTAGCTGCTTTACGCCCCATTAGCGCCCTCTTAAGGCGCTAACGGGAGGCGCAAGCAGCTGAATTTTTCCCCCATAAAGTTCTAACAGGACTAGACAGACTAGATGCAGAAAGGATGTTCCCAATGGTGGGGGAGTCCAGAACCAGAGGTCACAGTCTAAGGATAAGGGGTAAGCCATTTAGGACTGAGATGAGGAGGAATTTCTTCACCCAGAGAGTGGTGAACCTGTGGAATTCTCTACCACAGAAGACAGTTGAGTCCAATTCATTAAATATATTCAAGAAGGAGTTGGATATATTTCTTAAGGCTAAGGGGATCAAGGGATATGGGGAGAAAGCAGGGACAGGGTACTGAATTTGGATGATCAGCCATGATCGCATTGAATGGCGGAGCAGGCTCGAGAGGCCGAATGGCCTACTCCTGCTCCTATCTTCTATGTTTCTATGTAGACTACTGATTACATATTTGCTGTAGCTTTTGTTTGATGCTGTATAAACTTCAGAAAGTGCATTAAGCTCCAGAGAAGGAAAGGGAGAGAGAGAGAAAATGAATGAGAGGGAGAGAAGCAAATGAGCGATAGATAGATAGCAAATTAGTTTTCCTCATTGTAATTGAGCTCATTTATTAAAGGAAATTTAAATTTTGAAGCAAACTGCCTCTAATAATCTCACCTAATTATCACTTGTTAAACTGCATTACAAAATGTAAATGATCTAATTAATAAAAGCTGTGTGGATGCGTTTGGGATTTTTTGACCAATTATCCACAGAAAGCATTTGGAAAAAAAAGTTAAATGTTGGGTTTTTAAGCAAAGTATATTCGGTCAAGTGTAGAAAAAGAAACATCTGGACAAAAGGTGGTTAATATGCTAATAGAGGTTGCTTTTCCCAAAGATTTTAAACAATAAGCAATTTGTTAGCTTGTCTTGATAATCAAACTAAACACTAATGAAACTCGCCTTTGGTTCTTTTGCCAATCACCTTAAATCTGTGTCCTCTGGTTCTCAACCCCTCTGCCAATGGGAACAGTTTCTCTCTTTCTACCCTGTCCAGACCCCTCATGATTTTGAACCCCTCTATCAAATCTCCTCTCAATCTTCTCTGCTCCAAGGAGAACAACCCCAGCTTCTCCAGTCTATCCACGTAACTGAAGTCCCTCATTCCTGGAATCATTCTCATAAATCTTTTCTGCACCCTCTCCAAGGCCTTCACATCCTTCCTAAAGTGAGGTGCACAGAATTGGACACAATGCTCCAGTTGGGGTCGAACCAGTGTTTTATACAGGTTCATCATAATTTCCACACTTTTGAACTCTATACCTCTATTTATGAAGCCCAGGATCCCGTAAGCCTTTTTAACTGCCATCTTCAACGATTTATGCACACATACCCCCAGGTGTCTCTGTTCGTGCACCCACTTCAGGATTGTACCATTTAGTTTATATGTCCCCTCCTCATTCTTTCTACCAAAATGTATCACTTCACTCTTTTCTGTGTTAAATTTCATCTGCCACGTGTCTGGCCATTTCACCAGCCTGTCTATGTCTTCTTGAAGTCTGTCACTCTCCTCCTCACTGTTCACTATACTTCCAAGTTTAGTGTCATCTGCAAATTTTTAAATTGTGGCCTGTACACCCACGTCCAAGTCATTAATATATATCAAGAAAAGCAGTGGTCCTAGAACCGACCCCTGGGGAACACCACTGTATACCTTCCTCCAGTCCGAAAAACAACCATTCACCACTACTCTCTGTTTCCTGTCACTTAGCCAATTTCATATCCAGGCTGACACTGTCCCTTTTATGCTATGGGTTTCAATTTTACTGGCAAGCCTATTATATGGCACTTTGTCGAATGCCTTTTGGAAATCCATGTTCACTACGTCAACCGCATTACCCTCATCAACCCCTATCCAAGTGACTGTTGATTTTGTCCCTGATTATCGTTTATAAAAGCTTCCCCACTACCGAGGTTAAACTGACTGGCCTGTAGTTGCTGGGTTTATCTTTACACCCTTTTTTGAACAATTTATATTAACGATTTAGACTTTGGGATCAAAAACACAATTTCTAAATTTGTAGATGACACCAAATTTGGGGGGGGGGGGGGGAGGATAGTCAATACTGAGGAGGACTGCAACAAATTACAGGAGGACATTAATAAACTTGCAGAATGGGCATATAATTGGCAAATTAAGTTCAACACAAATAAATGTGAGGTACAGGAAACTCTTTATTAACCGGCACCGACGGGACCGGCGTGGTGCCGGTTAATCAAAAAGTCCGGATAACGGAGAGTTATATCTCCCAACGTACGAGAGCCCCGTACACACTGACATGCACCTGCATTCGGAGCTCTGTCTCCCCGGGGACCGCCAGCTGACCATCTGTCGTGTCCGCTGCCTACCCGGGCTGCACATTCCCCTCCCAATCTACACACTCCGATACAAGGCAAACGCCTCGGGGTTTTTTAAAAAGTTATTTTTAAAGGAGAGATGAAGGAAAACCCCGGTTACCTACTCAAGAATTTTGCCGGTTAAGAGAGATTTCCGGTTATTTGGGCGCCGGTTAAAAGAGAGTTTCCTGTATTACATTTTGGTGGGAAGAATAGGGAGGCCACTTATTACTTGGAGGGTGCTAGTCTGGATGGGGTAGAGGAACAAAGGGATCTCAGAGTACAAATACACAAATCACTAAAAGTTGCGACACAGGTTAACAAGGCCATAAAAAAAGCAAACCAAGCACTAGGGTTTATTTCTAGAGGTATAGAATTGAAAAGTTGGGAAGTTATGCTAAACCTATATCAAACCTTGGTTAGACAGAGTGCTGCGTGCAGTTCTGGTCGCCATATTATAAAAAGGATATAGAGGCACTGGAGAGGATGCAGAGAAGATTTACAAGGATGATACTAGAAATGTGAGGGTATACATATCAGGAAAGGATGAACAGGCTGGGTCTCCTTTCTCTTGAAAAAAGGCTGAGGGGTGACCTAATAGAGGTCTTTAAAATTATGAAAGGTTTTGATAAATGTTTTGAGAATGTTTCCACTTGTGGGGAAAGAGCAATACTAGGGGCCATCAGTATAAGATAGTCACCAAGAAATCCAATAGGGAATTCAGAAGAAACTTCTTTACCCAAAGAGTGGTGAGAATGTGGAACTCGCTACCACAGGGAGTTGTTGGAGCGAAAAGTATAGATGCATTTAAGGGGAAGCTAGACAAGCATATGAGGGAGAAGGGAATAGAGGGTTATGCTGATAGATTTAGATGAGGAAAGATGGGAGGAGGCTCGAGTGGAGCATAAACGCCGTCATGTACTGGTTGGGCCGAATGGCCTGTTTCTGTGCCGTATATCCCATGTAATTGATAAACACCTCAGAACCATGGAGACGGACAGGGGTGATAAAACACGGTGCTGTGAAAAACAAGTACTAGAGGCAAGGCAAAATATAAAGCTGAGGTGTAAGCTTTTGGCTGGGAATAATTGCAGGGAGGCTGGCCCCTACATTATGCTACTGGGACCAGGTGGGCACCATTCGTGGTCGAGTGACCAGGAAGTTGCCAGGTCTGTTCCGTGTCCAGTCCAGTGGGTCAGACATACAGGCTGAGCTGAGACGAGACCCTGACTTATCTTTCTCCTCCCTAATCCTACCCACTGAGGCTAATTGTACTGCCCCTGTCACTATCACAAATTATTTCAGTTAACTCAGCACAGAGCAGGGATTAAACTTGGGTCCTTCCTGGGCTGTATAGCTTAGATACTCACTGGAAGTCATCCTAAGAGTTCTTACTCCTAACTTTCTAAATTGTTTTGCTCATGTCCCTGGTGTTTGACCCCTCAACATACTGAACCATTAGCCTAGATCAGTTTGGTCAACCTCCTATATATTCTTGAAATCTTCGACTGGCTCACGATTTATACAAAATACTGGAGATACTAAGTGACTGCTAAATATATTCTCACTCATTAAAAACCTACAAATCACTTCAGTCAATTAAGATGGAAAAAAGTTAATGGCACTGTTACTATTAATAGATCTATAAACATCAGTTCCACAGGATTCTTTCCTATTATATTAAGCAAGACATTTGACATGACATCTGAACTCTTCTCAAGTTGGCTGTTCTCTGTATCCTGTCTGTGACAAAATAAAGCATTTCTATATTATATTTTAATTGAAACTAAATAGACAGATTAAATGTAATTTAAAAATTGGCGTCTGAGCAAAACTCATTGTTTCTGTTGCCATGGAGACCAAAACACATACCTGCCTGTAATATGAGAGATATCGGTCGTGGATGGATTCCCCTCGTGTCAACATCGTTTCAGTTCTTAATTTAAAGGCTGGTGGGTGGCTGAGATGGGCTGTTTTAGGTGTTAACGTGTTCAGGTTGACAGATGGGGAAGTAGGAAAATTCAATCACTGAGATAGCTGAACCATTAAAATGTGATGTTTGCGGGCAGACGGTAATAGCCAACAGGCAGTTCTTACTTTGCACTAATTTCTATGTAATTCTGTGAACTCACCACTCAGTAGATATGCTGGCTGCTTTGACCTTATTAAGTTCGTCCTGGATTGCCTGTTTCGCTCTGATTTCTGCATCAAGTGCCGACTGTAGCTCTAATCGAGCTGACATGTCCACTTTCTGGGACCGACGCATCTTCCATGGCATATCCTAAGAGAGAGATATAGAGACAGAGATAGACAGAATGAAAGATATAAAAGGATTGAGAGAGAGAGAGGCATTTGTTACAGTACATACTGTCAGTTTGTTCCTTACAGGAAGAAAACAACTCCCATGACGCATCTCTTTCACAAACAGTCAGAATTTGCCATCAGTAGAGGGAAGTTCCAGCTGAGGCTTAGCTTCCAACTCAAGCCAGGCTGTGGACAGAAGGACAAGCCTACCTGGAGAAAACTTTGCGTATCCATTTTTAACATTAATCTGCTAGTTTTATGGTTTGGTGAATTGCTTATCGTGGAGCGGTGGGCCATATTGTAAAAGGCTGTACACCACAATGACAACAACAAAGCTGCTTCGGATGGCTCAGGGTTTCTTAACCTTTTCACAATTTTTTGAAACATGGGCCCTTTCCTCCACCTCCCCCCAGTTCAATGTGAAACAGTGTGAGGTGGTGAGGGTGTCGCCATAAAGAGGAAAGAAAATTTAAAAAAGGAGGGAGATTAAACATACAGGGTGGGTCGGTGGGGAGATGGGTAGGTGAGTGGGAAGAAGTGTTTTGCCATGATGGCCAGCCATCATGATGTGGGGCAAGCTTGATGGACCAGTTGGTCTTTTCCTGCTGTCAGTTTGATATGTTTGTAAAAGTATTGGACTGGAGTAAAATGGGTTAGTGGATTTTAACAGCCAAGAGTTGAAGAAGAAAGATCCTTACTGTTGCTCGTGCTCCTAAGCTGGAATTTCTCAATGACTCCAACTCTTCGGTCATCTTGGTTGCCAGTGCCTGAAGGTAGCCTCGAGCATCTTTCTCATCACTCACCCTGACAACAGCAAATGCAAATAAATCACACTAATGCACCAGAGCGTCCCAACTCAGAGATGAGTCTGGTTACCTCTTGCAATGCCACTTAAATGACTGAGGTAACCAATAAAATGGATGCATTATTCAACTGTAGGTTTTAACCATGAATGGCAGAGAAAATTAGGAAAACTGATGATGCAATATTTAACAGTAGATTTTACGCAACATTTCATGAGATCCATGCTCGAACAGCGAATGCCCCAAGCAGCGGCCTCACACAGCCGGCAGAAAGGCAAGTGTAAAATCAGTGGCACTCGCTAAGACTAGCTGCCAGGAAGCCCTGTTGTTCCAGCAGGTCTGGCAGGCCACTGATTGCAGCAAGCCCCAGCAGTTTCACATTTGGTTTACAGCCGAATGACAGGACCCCTGCTTGGGGGACCCGGCATGACTCGTGCAATATGAAAGCACTTTTCAAATGCAGTTTCATTAATATTGGAAATTTAAAAAATAAGTAAAGCAATAGTCCTTTCTGTGTTCTAAATCGAGATGAAGGAACATTGCAATCTGAGAATAAGATAGCCACACTCTAACGGTTAGGTTTCAGAGAGTCAGGCAGGAACTGCTCAACATTTAAGTTACTTAATACAATGTACCATATTTACTCCTCTATAAGACAAGAAATGTGTGTCCCTGCATTATATACTATACTTCATTACATACTGTCGCGTTCTACATATCATCATACAACAGGAAGCTCCACGGTGTGCTGTGGAAGCGCCGATACCTGTCAGCTAATTCTTCACGTTCCTGATTATCCAGAAGAATTTGCTTTGGACAGAGCTTTGTGTGAGCTACCTCCTTTTTATTTGTCTCGGAATGTGGGTGATGCTGGCAAGGCTGCATTTATTTACCATCCCAAGTTGTCCTAGTTTGGCCCATCTGAGCTAATCCATTCAGAAACTCTCGCCCCCCCTCACAGTATCTAACTGGTTCTTAAATGATTCCAGGGTTTTTGTCTCCACTACTCTTGCTGGAAGTTCATTCCATGTGTAGATCACTCTTTGTGTGAGAAAGAGCTTCTTGATATCAGTCCGAGATTTAGCTTTTACCTTGCCCCTTATTCCACTGCCACAGTTCAGTTTGAAGTCGTGTTCTGCTCATACCTCTTCTATGCTGTTTACTATCTTACATATCTGTATCTGGTCCCCTCGCAGCTAACTTCTTTCAAGACTGCACAGCCCAAAACTATGGGTAAAATCTCTATTTGCTTTGTTGATTACTGCTTGCAGTGATGCGACACACTAAGTGCTACAGCTGCACAACAAATTAAAAAATAACTACTTTCAAAAGAATGTTTTTGGACAACTTATGTTTTAGAACCAAGGATTTTCTTCATTCTATTACTTCCCTGTCATTTTCAGTCAAATACTTGGATGCAGCATTTGTAGCTGAAAAGCTCCCAGTGACCACGAGATGGCACTAGATGACTACGTTTCAAAGCTGAAGACTGCTCAAATCAGTGGACACATCAGGCACTGAAGCAGCCTTGAATAGAGGCATTACAAGGTGTGAAATCAGTTTCAATGTCATGTGCCGATTTAGATGTTTAATAGGTAGGATATAAAGGGTTTATTTTAAATCCAATGAAAGTAGCATTGCATTAAAGCACATGGGCTGTTCAATCAATTGAGTGTTGCAATAAGGGGAATATCCGTAAAATAAAAATGAACACAATTACAAAAATGTATCATTTTAAATCATTAAAAATATATGTATACTCAATCTACAAAATGCCATTCATCGCCTGTCACAGTTAAAACATACACATCAGTCCCTGTTTATTCAGAATATGATGTCATTGCAAGAACAGAAACCTGGCACAAAAAAGGGCAGGATTGGGTACTAAATATTCCTGGATATAAGGTGTTCAGGAAAGATGGGGAAGGAAAGAAAGGAGGTGGGGTGGCAGTACTGAATCTATTTGGTTAGAGTTAAGAAACCATAGAGGTGCCATTACACTACTAGGTGTATTCTATAGGCCACCAACTAGTGGGAAGGATAGACAGGCGCAAATTTGCAGGGAAATTACAGAGAGGTGCAAGAGCTCTCGAGTAGTGATAATGGGGGAGTTCAACTATCCTAATATAGACTGGTATAGTAATAGTGTAAAGGGCAGAGAGGGGGAAGAATTTCTGATGGGTGTTCAGGAGAACTTTCTTGATCAGTACGTTTCTGACCCAATGAAGGAGGAGGCATTGCTGGATCTGGTTCTGAGGAATGAGGTGGGTCAAGTGGAGCAAGTGTCAGTAGGGGTACATTTAGGGAACAGTGATCATAGCATCATAAGGTTTAGATTAGCTATGGAAAAGGACAGGGAGCAATCTAGAGTAAAAATACTTAAATGGAGGAAGGCCAATTTCAGTGGGTTGAGAACGGATCTGGCCCGGGTAAATTGGAATCAAAGATTGGCAGGCAAAACTGTAATCGAACAATGGGCTGCCTTTAAAGAGGAGCTGGTTCGGGTACAGTCGAGGTACATTCCCATGAGGGGGAAAGGTAGGGCAACCAACGTCAGAGCTCCCTGGATGATGAAAGAGATAAGAGAGTAAGATGAAGCAGTATGACAGATGTTAGGTTGAGAATACAAGTGAGAACCAGGCTGAATACAGAAAGTTCAGAGGGGAAGTGAAAAAGAAAATAAGAGGGGCAAAGAGAGAGTATGAGAATAGATTGGCAACTAACATAAAAGGGAATTCAAAAGTCTTCTATAGGCATATAAATAGTAAACGGATAGCAAGAGGAGGGGTGGGGCCGATTAGGGACCAAAAAGGAGACCTACGCATGGAGACAGAGGGCTTGGCTGAGGTACTAAATTAGTACTTTACATCTGTCTTTACCAAGGAAGATGCTGCCAAAGTCATAGTGAAAGAGGAAGTAGTTGAGATACTGGATGGGATAAAAATTGATAAAGAGGAGGTACTAGAATGGCTGGCTGTACTTAAAGTAGATAAGTCACCAGGACCGGATGGGATGCATCCTAGGATGCTGAGGGAAGTAAAGGTGGAAATTGCGGAGGTAATGGCCATAATCTTCCAATTCTCCTTGGATACGGGGCTGGTGCCAGAGGACTGGAGAATTAGAAATGTTACACCCATGTTCAAAAAAGGGTGTTAGGATAAACCCACCAACTATAGGCCAGTCAGTTTAACCCGGTAGTGGGGAAGCTTTTAGAAACGATAATCAGGGACAAAATTAAAAGTCACTTGGACAAGTGTGGATTAATTAAGGAAAGCCAGCACGGATTTGTTAAAGGCAAATCGTGTTTAACTAACTTTATTGAGTTTTTTTGATGAGGTAACAGAGGGTTGATGAGGGCAATGCGGTTGATGTGGTGTACATGGACTTCCAAATAGTTGAAGCCCATGGAATAAAAGGGACAGTGGCAGCATGGATACAGGATTGGCTAAGTGACAGGGTAGAGAGAGTAGTGGTGAACAGTTGTTTTTCGGACTGGAGGAAGGTATACAGTGGTGTTCCCCAGGGGTCGGTACTAGGACCACTGCTTTTCTTGATATATATTAATAACTTGGACGTGGGTGTACAGGGTACAATTTCAAAATTTGCAAATGACACAAAACTTGGACGTATAGTGAACAGTGAGGAAGATAGTGATAGACTTCAAGAGGACATAGACAGGCTGGTGGAATGGGCAGACACATGGCAGATGAAATTTAACGCAGAAAAGTGCCAAGTGATACATTTTGGTTGGAAGAACAAGGAGAGGCACTATAAACTAAAGAGTACAATTCTAAAGGGGGTGCATGAATAGAGAGACCTGGGGGTATATGTGCACAAATCGTTGAAGGTGGCAGGGCAGGTTGAGAAAGTGGTTAAAAAAGCATATGGGATCCTGGGCTTCATAAATAGAGTCATAGAGTACAAAAACAGGGAAGTTATGATGAACCTTTATAAAACACTGGTTCGACCTCAACTGGAGTATTGTGTCCAATTCTGGGCACCGCACTTTAGGAAGGATGTGAAGGCCTTAGAGAGGGTCCAGAAAAGATTTACAAGAATGGTTCAGGAATGAGGGACTTCAGTTACGTGGATAGGCTGGAGAAGCTGGGGTTGTTCTCCTTAGAGCAGAGAAGGTTGAGAGGAGATTTGATAGGGGTGTTCAAAATCATGAGGGGTCTAGACAGAGTAAATAGAGAGAAACTGTTCCCATTGGCAGAAGGGTCGAGAACCAGAGGACACAGATATAAGGTGATTGGCAGAAGAACCAAAGGTGACATGAGGAAAAACATTTTTATGCGCGAGTGGTTAGGATCTGGAATGCACAGGGTGGTGGAGGTAGATTCAATCACAGCTTTCAAAAGGGAGTTGGATAAGTATCTGAAGGAAAGAAATTTGCAGGGCTACAAGGAAAGGGCAGGGGAGTGGGACTAGCTGAAGTGCTCTTGCAGAGAGCTGGCACGGGCTCGACAGGCCGAATGGCCTCCTCATGTGCCGTAGCCATGCTATGATTCTATAAGTGAGAGTTAGGTCTAGTATGAGACATAAGAAATAGGAGCAGGAGTAGACCAATCGGCCCCTCGAGCCTGCTCCGCCATTCAATGAGATCATGGCTGATCTGATCCAACCTCAACTCTAAAGAACACAAGTAGGAGCAGGACCAGGCCACTCGGCCCCTGGGTCCGCTCCGCCACCCACAGGGCCTTGACCGATCCGAACTCAAACTCATGTCCAATTTCCAGCCCGCTCCCCGTAACCCCTAATTTAGCAAGAAGCAAATGGGGTCTGTGGCGAAGTGAGTGCTTCTCATCACATTCTCCTTCCCCTCCTAATTACTTTGAAGATGGTTAGGCATTTTTTATTCCTCCAGTTAAAGTACTTATTTAGACCACCTAGGTTACTATGACGATAAAAATAATGTTCCTCTGGGCTCAGTTCTGTCACACTCCCATCTTGCCAAATAAAACAACTGCAATAAAACTAACTCCGAGAATGTGGGATTAATGCAGGAATTTCCAGTGTTGTAACTTAGCCCGAAATGTTCTGTTTATTTGTGCCGGCCTTCTGTTCCAACATTAAGGCTTTGCAAAGAAACAAAGCCTTGCATTTATATGGCACCTTAACACATTGTAAAATGCTTCACGTACAATGAATTACTTTGAAGTGCAGTCAATATTATTTGTGTTGGATTAGGTCCAGTAATCTCACGGCAACTATGTTGTGCATAGCAAGATCCCACACCAGCAATAAAATGAACAATCAATTAATCTGTTTCTTTGGTTGAGGGAGAAAGGTTGCTCAGGAGACCGGAAGAACTCCCTGCTCGCCTCTGAAGAGGCCATGGGATTTTTAACATCCACCTGAACCACTGAACCAGACAGGGCCTTGTTTTACCACCTCCTCTGTAAGATGGCACCTCCAACAATACAGCACTCCCTCAGTAACGCACTGGAGTGCCAGCCTAGACTGTGGGCTCAACCCCTGGACTAAGTCCACAACCTTCTGGCTCAGAGGCAAGAGCACTATCAAGTGAGCTGGCACACATTGCAAGCTAGAAGAAAAGTATAATATATATATGGAAATATAAAATGTAGTTATTCTCAGAATAAAAGAAACATTTCAAGTACTTAATTGGTTAAAAACACCCAATCCAAATAGAACGGGAGAATTCAAGCCTTTGTGCCTCCGCTAGAGCTCAGTACTGGACAGAGGGCTTTCAAAGCAAGTGAGCAGTTCCATGAAAAGGGTTTCACTTAGGCGATCAGAATTAATTTGAAAATTCGCAAGAGGATAGATATCACGCTTACAAGAAATGCAACTCGACTGGAGTGAACGTACAGGTTTGGTTTTTTTTTTATAGTAAAACCTCAAATATAATAAGTATCACCACAAAGCAACCACCCCGCCCCCCCCCAGCGGCTGGTCGAACATCTGTTTTCACTTGGCTAGACTGCTATTTTTTCTGTTGGATCGGGTCCAGTAATCCCACATTAGGATAATCCCCTGTGCAGAGGTGCACATTATATTCTGTGGGACTCACACAAAATGTGCATCGCTAAAGAGCAGGCTCATTTCCTAAACCTCTGCCAGTAATGCAGTGGCCAAGCCAGCGTGAACAATGTTAAAAAAATCCGCAAACTCAACATAGGCCGTGACCAACATGCAGCTTTCTTTTAACACCAAACTGAAATTCTGCACGTTTTGACAAAAATGGGGAGGGCAGTATATTCACAAAGAAAAATCGTTGGGTGATTTTTTTTTTTTTAAATCCTCCTTTTAGTCTTTCACCTTCACACATCCTCTCCTCAGCTGGGATGTTAGGGCAGTTTTAGTATATTTAGCTTATGTAGGTCACCAGAATTGTTGCAGTTATCTAACAAGAGGGGGCAAAGATTAAGGCCACAGCTTAGGTATCCCTTTAAGAGAGAGCAGCATTACTTGCATTGTTTTTATTTCCTGTTAGTCCGTTTGTTCTGTTTGTCTCCCGTATATTTTTGGTCCAATGCCGATTGTTAGATATATCATTGGGGAAAGGGGACTGGCTGAGTGGGGTGGGGGGTGTGTTACTGAATCTGGCGGTGAAATGGGATTGACGTGACAAAATCAACGACTAATTTCTCAGGTTACCTTTAGGTGCTTGTTTCCAGCCAATTCCTCTAGTCAGATCATTAGCGCTCAGTGTTTGAAGAAGCTGGCCCCAATTCTAAATTGACAGAAATAGATGGAAAGGGGGGTGGACATTAAATTGCTTAGAATTTTGGTTTCTTTCCTCCCATACCCCAATTTTCTCCTTTCGACTCCTGATGATGGCTTTACCTGGGACATTGACAGTCCTCAGGCACCTCACGAAGCAGTCATGCTTCAGGGGTGAGCCCAGATACAGGGTATCAGCCAGCTATCTGACGAGATACGCTTAGCAAACCTCCTTGAATAATTACCAGCTGTGTTATTTTGTAGTAGGATTTTTGTTTTGATTTATTCGTTCACGGGATGTGGGCGTTGCTGGCAAGGCTCATCCCTAACTGACTGAAGTGGCAGAGCTATTCACCAAGAGAAGCACTCTCCTGTTGGCCAGGAGGGGGATGTAGTGCGGGAGAAAAGCAAAGGGAAAGGGCTTCTCGCTGTTCTGAATACTGCACAGCCCAGATGAAGAGAACCACAAACAGCTTTGCAGTGTGAAATGCAGAACATTACTTCAGGGTAACGTGTGACAGTTGGACAAAGGGACACTGATACAGTGTGGAGAAGGGCAAATTTAGGACTGATGTCAGCAAATTCTTCTTCACACATAGAACAAGTAGAAGGAACTTCTGAGTAGGTTAGTGAGACAAAAACCCAGGAATCATTTAACAGCTGGATGGGGGGGGGGGAAAGAGCGAGCAGATTTTTCTGGTTGGGAGAGGTACGAGGGACCGAACAGGGTGACTGCAGATTAAAACTCTGATTGAGAAGACAATTGGTGCATTATTTTAGTCTTTTAACCTTTAAAAGTTTCTTGTTTGACCTGACAGATTACTACTTCAAAGCAGTTCCAAATGTAAAAACAAAGAAGTTAACCATTTCCTCCCCCCACCAGTTTATTCACCACAAACTACTCTAAACCTCAATTTAACTGGAAAATAGCAGATAGTCCAGAGAAATTTGAATTTTTTTTGTCTTGCAATGTGGTACAGCAACGGCCTAGGCACAGGAATAAAGACAAGTACAGTACAAAATTCCCTACATTGCAACATTGACTGCACTTCAAAAGTATTTCATTGGTTGTAAAGCGCTTTGGGACGTCCTGAGATCAAGAAAGGCGCTCTGGGGGAGAAATTCGGTATCGCCCCGTTTGGGGCGCAATTATCGGCCGGGCGCAAAGTTTAGCACCTGGCGCTAATTATCGCCTCCGACTGCAAACTTGGCTTCTATCGCCCCTGGAGGTGATCGGAGCGCTAAATCAGGCACTACACACCTCTCAAGGCGCTAACGCCGAGGAGCGAGGCGCTACCTCAGAGCGCTGGCGAAGCTCATGTGATGTCAGCAATGGAACACAGACACACTGGTGCCGGCCAGTTTTTAAAGGGGAGTGTCGAGCTTGCTCTCCATCCACACCCTGCTCATTGCAGCCTTGAATCTCTGCCTGGAGAGACCTGTACATCAAATCTGCTGGAAAGAACAATGGAGGGGCCCAGGGAAAGAGCTCAGAGTGCAGCCCCCATATTCTCTTCTAAATCGATGCAAGGAAGATCAAATCAAAATGAACCTGCAACGTGCTGCTCAGTACCCAAAACTCCTTCACACAGCGTTGAATCTCTCCAGAAGTCTCTCTCTCTCAGAATGCGTGGTGCAAAAATGTCGCCGACAAAAAAAGGCAGGAAGCGGTCGCCTTTAAATAGCGCTCCCCCAGTCCCTTCCTGACTGCAAAACGTCCCCCTCAACCTGTCGTTGCTAGCGGCAGGCGGAACCACTCAATATCCGGTCTGGGGTGCTACCGGGGCATTGCACGCTCGACTGACGTCACGATCTGCGGGCGCAGGAGATCGTGACGATAGTGTTTAGCGCTGCCGCAAAATGTCTAGTCAATTTCGCGAGCGGCACAAACATCGCCGCGCCCGGGTGCTAGTTGCTTTGCGCCCTGTTAGCAACCAAAATTTCCCCCCTATATAAATGCAAGTTCCTTCTTTCTTTCCTTTAAATAATATAAATCAAATTTAAGAAGAACAACTACTTGTATTTATGTAGAGCCTTTCATGTCCTCAGCATGCACCAAAGTGCTTTGCAGCCAATTAATTACTTTTTGAAGTAGAGTTACAGTTATGTAGGCAAACGCGGTTGCCAATTGACAAAGCAAGCTCCCACAAACAGCAATGAAATAAAGAAAGACCACAGTTTTGGGCTCCACAATATAGGAAGGAAGTTGAAGCAACAGAGAAGGTACAGCTCAGATTCACAAATATGAAGAAAGACCAGAAATTGGAGCTGTTTTCATTAGAACAGAGGAGATTTGTGTGTGATTTGATAGAGGTGTTTAAAATTATGAAAGGACAGGACAGAGTAGATCGAAACAGACTGTCCCAGTGATTGGGTCTCTAGAATGAGGGAACGTACATATATCAAAACAAGGCTTGGGGAAACTCAGCCTAGGAACCCTGCAAAGTATTCCTTACTAACTTCTGGGAACTGGTGTCCAATGTGTGGGAGCTGTTCCACAGACCTGTCAAAAAACTGTCTGACATAGCCCTAATCACAGAGTAATATCTATCAGCCAACATCCTAGACTCTTCCATCACCACCCCATGGCATGTCCTGCCACATTGGCAGGATAGAACCACCAAAGGGGAGGGCACAGTGGTATGCAGTCAGGTAGGAGTGGCCCTGGGACTCCTCAAAATTGATGCTGTATCTCATGGCGTCAGATCAAACAAGGCCTACAGTCCCTTCATAACTGACAAATCAGACTAACTCGGTGTTGAGCATCACTTGGAAGAAGCTCTGAGGGAACCAAGGTCACAGAATGTACTCTGGGTGGCTTCAATGTCCGAGTAGCTCAGTGGTACAACCACTGACCAAGCTGTCCGAGTCCCAAATGACAGAGCTGCTAGACTGGGCTTGTGTCAGGTGGTGAGGGAACTAACACGATGGAGTAACTTACTTGACCATGACCTCAGCAACCTAAGTGTCACTGACATATCTGTCCATACTCGCATTCGTACATGTGACCACTACCCAGTCTTTGTGAAAGCAAAGTCTTGTCTCCACAGTGAGAAAGACTAACGACATATCTGGTAACCCAATACTTGGCATTGCAGGTCACCAGAATTGTATACCGCCACCATCTGTAACCTCATGGTTCGGCACATCCTTTGCTCCTCAATCACCATCAAGATCAATCCTGGTTCAATGCAGATTGTAAAAGGTGGGTCAGAAGCAGCACCAGCCATTCCTTAAAATGAGGTACCAACCTCTTGAAGTTACAACACAGGCTGAACATAAAAAGAAGCAGGCTGTAGGGCAAGGCAATGTGGTCCCAAACCAATGTTTTAGAGCAAAGCCCTCCAGCACATCCAGTCGAGAACGGTGGTGGACAATCTCACAAATAACAGGAGAAGGATGTTCCATGAATATAATCCATCCTCGACTAAGGCAGAAACCAGCATGGTGAAAGAGGCAAGAAGAAAGTGTTTGCAGGCAACTTAAGCCAAAAGTGCCAAGTGGGTAATCCTACTCGTCCTCCTCCCAAGTTGAAGATATTGATGCCAACATTCAGCCAAATTGGTTCACTCCACATGATATTAGAAGTGGCTGAGTGCAATGGACACAGCAAAGGCTATGGGCCCTTACAACATCTCAGCTATAGACCTAAAACTAGCCACCCCTTAGTCAAGCTGCTCCAGTAGAATTATAACACTCACATCTACCCAACAAGGTGGAAAATTAGCTATGTGCGCCTATCCACAAAAAGGATAAATTAACCCAGAAAACTACTGCCCAATCAGCCTCTTCCCTATCAGTGAAGTGATGGAAGGAGTCATTAATAGTGCCATCAAGCAGCACCTACTCACCGATGCTCAGTTCAGGTTCTGCCAGAACCACTCGGCTCCAGACCTCATCATAGATTTAATCCTGAAATGGACACAGGAGCTGAATGTCAGAGGAGAGCTGAAAGTAGCAGCATTCGACCGAGTATGGCACCAAAGAGCCCTATCAAAACTGAGGTCAATGGGGGTCAAAGGGAAAATTCTCCATTGGCTGTAGACATACCTAACACAAGGAAGATTTCGGGGATGCCAGAGGCCAATCGTCACTGCCCCAGGGCATCACTGTGGGAGTTCCTCAGAGTAGTGTCCTTGAACCAACCATCTTCAACTGCTTCATTAATAACCTTCCCTGCATCATAAGGTCAGAAGTGGGGATGTTTGCTGATGATTCCGGTGTTCAGCTCCATTCATAACTCCTCCAATAATGAAGTAGGCTATGCCAGTCTACAGCAAGGCCTGAACAACATTCAGGCTTAAGCTCATCAGGCAATGACCATATCTACCAAGAAACTCCCCAGCTGCCTCCCCCTATCCTTCAATGGCACCAGCATCTCCGAATTTCCCCACCATCAATGTCCTGGGTGGGGGAGGGGGTGGACACCATTCTCCAGAAGCTAAACTGGACCAGCCAGATCAACACTGCGGCTACAAGAGCTAGTCAGCAGCTGGGTATTTCTGACCCCTCAAAGCTTCTCCGCCATCTACAAAGTCTGTAATAAACTACAGAACGCTATAATGCTTAAAAACTGTAGAACTCTACAGCATGTAATGAACTATAGAGATGCATTGTGTGTAATGAATTATAGACGTCTACAATGTGTAATGAACTACAGAACAGTATTGAGTTTTTCAGGTATGTAATAATTTATACAACTGTCTAACATGTAACAACATATAGAGCTCTCCAGTACATTCTAAAATATAAAGTGAGACCCCCCCCTCTGGATTTACATTATAACAGCGAAGCTGCTTCGCGCTGACTGGACAATTGCAGAATAAAAGCACCCTTAAAGAATCGTATCATCAGCATTTTTCTCCAGCGTTGCTCACCAACATGTCTTAATCTGCACACAGCTAAGGTAAAGACACTAACCACTGGATGATCTCCGTGATTTGGGCCTCCCAGTGTGCCACAGATTCCTTCTTGTCAGCTAGGTCCCGTAACTCTTCCTCCATCTGTTTGTTGCTCGCACTCAGCTTCTCAAACATGCCTGTGAGCTGCATGAAAGCAAGAGAAAGAGTTGTGATTAACCTGTTTATATATTACTCACTCAGATACTCAGGATTGTTTCCGCTCCTCACTCTATAGCAGTATCATTACATTGGTTAAATTTAGAGGGATACGCCATTGGTCGCAGCGAGATATAGCTCACGAGTGCGGGAAGATTCAATGGTCTACCTCAGGAGGTGCCCAACCTGTGGCCACCAAGCCCTAGCAATGCAGTCCCTCAGAGCCAAGGTAATGCAGTTCTACCTGCTCTTCAATTTTTTTATCCACTGCTTTGTTCTGTTTGAATTGTGTGGTTTGCACAGGGCTGTTCCTAGCACTTCGTTGGTGGGTAAATCCAAATCAGAACACCGAGATCTCTTAGTATCAGAACTTGAGATACATGCAAAATAACGGGAACATGGATTTGAAATTTTCATGTGGCGCCACAGTACGCCTACGAGGATGAAGAGCTTGGAACACTGTGGGATACCTAAAACGTGAAGATATTTTGCACATCCTCTATGGTTCTGGGCATTTGCCCAATAATTCTTTACTAGTAAATCTCCCGTAGCATTGTTCATGGTACTCGAGCAGTGAGGCTTCAGGAAGATTCAAGTTCCAGAAATTGAGAACCTAGAGGAAATTCAAAGGGAGAGGCTGCTGCAGGATGGAGAAGACTCACTGGTGGTGGCACTAAAACCCAAGCTGCTGGGAACTGTCACAACACCACCTACAGGGTGGAGGCCTGAATCATAACCACGAGGGAATTCAAATGATAAACATGGACTTGAAATATTGATAGAAATGTCAACATAAAAGCTCACTCAAAAATCACGACAACAAGTAGTTACGTTTTGGGGAAGGAAAGGTGTGCATATAAATGATTTTTTAATATAGATGAAAAGTAGAGGATGAACTGCACTGTAAACAGACAGATTTCTTTGTGTGTTATGGTAGCTCAGTGTGTGATAAGGCACATTCAGAAGACAAAGGGTCTATTTGAGAGTTTTCAGATAGTAGTACATGATTTCTTTGATTTTCTTTTCTTCCTTCATCAGTTTTTCTGCCACTCCCTCCGCAGATTGTTGACTCCTTGCCCAGAAACAGTATAGTTCCATAGAGAATAAAAACAGCGAATGCTACAAATACACCGATCAGTCAGTGCCTGTAAAGAAAAAGTGCAGGATGCGACAATCCAGTGTGTACCCTTAATTAGAATGATTATGAATTCTGACGAAGGGTGCAAATCAAAAAATGTAATTACCCGGACTGCCGACATGTGATTCCAATCCCACATTATATAGTTGACTCTGAATAGCCTCAGGGCAACTAGGGATGGGCAATAAAGCCTTGCCGGTGTCACCCACATCACAGGAACAGGTAATAAAAAAAGACTTGCATTTATATTGATGACTAACCAGTTAATATGCTTTTGGGTGTTGGAGGAATGTTGGCCAGGATCTAGGAGATCATTCTGCTCTTCTTCAAATAATGCCACAGGATCTTTAACAGGAAAGTGAGGCATTGGTTTAATTTGAAGGATGGGAGCTCCACCATTGCAGCTCTCCCTCAGTACTGCATTGCAGTACTAGCCTAGATTATGTGCTCAAGTCCTAGTGATTTTTCCCTCTGCAGTACATCCCCAAACTTGTCCTTGTAGAACACGTCAGTTGCAACTTCATTGCAATTGCACGTGAACTGGACTCTCACGGAGATGGACCTTGAAGCTCAGCTAAAAGACATGCACCAGGAATATACATCCAGCTTATGGGCGACAGATTGAAACAAATGGTATCTCTGACTAAGTCATCAACCCCAATTGCATGGAATTTTAAATTCTGATTGTGAAATCTATTCAAATGAGGAGTTACTTTTTATAGCTTCATGAATTTTGCATTGAGACATACAAGTTTAGCATAATCTTTATTAGATGCAAATTTAAGGTGCCCTGGTTTTCATAAAGGAAAGGTGCTAATGTCTCACCAACACTTTGAGAAATAAGAGTATCTGTGCTAAGAAAGAATCTTGCAGGGATTGGCTTTAACATTTAAAAAATAAACAGTCCTCGTGGGTTTGGGCATGGAGCGAGTGCAGAAACATGAATGGGTAGTGGACATGCTGTATGCAATGATTCCCCCCAGACTGATATCTTGAAGGACGTTCTTGTAAAAAATGATCTTTTCAACTAAAAATCATCACGTAAATGTAAATCAGCCACAAAGGACCAATCCTAGATCAATTATTTCACATTCAAAACAGCGCAGAACCTGGGAATGTACAAAAAAGTGCAGTTGGATATAGAAAACGGCCATATCTCGAAAGCTGCAGACCCAGATCAGTCGTTACAAATATTCAAAATGGGGAGTCACAAAGCCTTTCCATCCGAAGCTCAACTGCCTTCAGTAATTCAAAGCTACGGTAAATTGCTCACCACACGGGGCACAATATATCTGACAGAATGCAGGGGCAGCCTCACCTTATCGAGTTCGTTTGATAACTTCTTGTTGTCTTCGCTTAGCATGATCCTCTCCCGCTCATACTTTTGCTTAAATTCGCCCTCAAATTCTTCCCTTTCGTTTTGACTGTATTAAAAAAAAATATAAGTATACTTATTTCAAATATACAAAAGTCAATAAATTGGGTTATTTTCAACCAAGTTCCATCATACACTTTACATGGAAGATACCACTTTGTCAAGAATGCCTTTTTGGCACAAGTTCACTGTTAATTCCAGAATGAGAAGTTGGCTGTGATATAATATGCACTGCTAGGGTAAATTAATAGGAACAAGAAAAGAAGTTTCTAAGTAGTTGAACATTTACAAGAATTTGATTCCCCTGTCATCAAGGTTCAGCTGTCACATCTAACACTTGCTGCAGTCCCTGGAAAATCTGGAAAGTTCTCATGTGTTCGTACTGATGGACAGCAACAAGACTTCATGAAATCCCATTGATCAACCGCTGTTAGTCACAAATGCAATCCAAGGACTCACATTGCTCCCCATTCCCTCCACAATTCCTGATACAGGGTCTTTAATTATAATTCAGGAGCAACGATCCCCAATTGATGCTGCTTCCTATTCTGTTCGTGATGAACCCATATAATCTGGAAAGGTTGCTGGAATCAGATTCAATAGTAACTTTCAAAAGGGAATTGAAAATACTTAGAAACATAGAATGATACAGTGCAGAGGAGGCCATCTGTCTGTGTCGGCTCTTTGAGAGAGCTGTGTAATTAGTTCCACTCCCCTGATCTTTCCCCAGAGCCCTGCAATTTTTTCCTTTTCAAATATTTATCCAATTCCCTTTTGAAAGTTATTATTGAATCTGCTCCCACCACCCTTTCAGGCAGAGCATTCTAGATCATAACAACTCGCTGTGTAAAAATCTTTTTCCTCATGTCGCCTCTGGTTCTTTTGCCAATTACCTTAAATCTATATCCTCTGGTTACTGACCCTTCTGTCAGTGGAAACAGTTTCTCCTTATTTACTCTATCAAAACCCTTCATGATTTTGAACACTATCAAATCTCCCCATAATCTTCTCTGTTCTAAGGAGAACAACCCTAGTTTCTCTACTCTCTCCACGTAACTGAAGTCCTTCATCCCTGGTACCATTCTAGTAAATGTCCCCTGCACCCTTTCTAAGGCCTTGACATCCTTCTTAAAAGTGTGTGCCAAGAATTGATCACAATGCTTCAGCTGGGGCCTAACCAGTGTTTTATAAAGGTTTAGCATAACTTCCTTGCTTTTGTACTCTGTGCCTGTTTATAAAGCGGAGATGCCGGTGTTGGACTGGGGTGGACAAAATTGAGAGGTCGCATAACACCAGGTTATAGTCCAACAGTTTTATTTGAAATCACAAGCTTTCGGAGCTATCGATCGCCCCTTCCTCAGGCGATCGATAGCTCCAAAAGCTTGTGATTTCAAATAAAACTGTTGGACTATAACCTGGTGTTGTGCGACCTCTCAATCCTGTTTATAAAGCCAAGGATCCCATATGCCTTTTTTTAATAGCCTTTTCAACTTGTCCTGACACCTTCAAAGACTTGTGCTCGTACACCCCCAGGTCTCTCTGTTCCTGCACCCCCTTTAAAATTGTACCATTTAGGTTTATATTGCCTCACCTCATTCTTCCTACCAAAATGAATCACTTCACAATTCTCTGTGTTAAAAGTCATCTGCTATGTGTCTGCCCATTTCACCAGTCTGTCTATGTCTTCCTGAAGTCTGTTACTATCCTCCTCACTGTTTACTACATTTCAGAGTTTCATGTCATCTGCAAATGTTGAAATTATGCCCTGTATATCCAAGGTCATTAATATATATCAAGAGCTGTGGTCCCAACACCGAGCCTTGGGGAACACCACTGCACGCTACCCTCCACAACAACAACTTCCATTTATATAGTGCCTTTAACGCAGTAAAACCACCCAAGACGCTTCACAACAGTGTTAACAAACAAAATTTGATACTGAGCTACATAGAGATATTAGGACAGATGACCAAAAGCTTGGTCAAAGAGGTAAGTTTTAAGGAGAGTCTTAAAGGAGGAGAGAGGCGGAGAGGTTTTGGGAGGGAATTCCAGAGCTTAGGGCCTAAGCAGCTGAAGGGACGACCACCAAAGGTGGAGCAATTAAAATCGGGGATGCACAAGAATTGAGGAGTGCAGAGATCTCAGTGGGTTGTAGGGCTGGAGGAGGTTACAGTTAGGGAGGGGTGATGCCATCGAGAGATTTGAAAACAAAGATGAGAATTTTAAAATTGAGGCGTTGCCGGACTGGTGGAGCGGATGTGGTCGGAAGCTCATCTCGGGGTCAAATACGACACCAAGGTTGCGAACAGTCTGGTTCAGCTTCAGACAGTTGCCAGGGAGAGGGATGGAGTCGGTGGCTAGGGAACGGAGTTTGTGGCGGGAACAAAGACAATGGCTTCGGTCTTCCCAATATTTAGTTGGAGGAAATTTCTGCTCATCCACTAATGGATGTCGGACAAACAGTGTTACAAATTAGAGGCAGTGGAGGGATAGAGAGAGGTGGTGGTGAAGTAGGGCTGGGTGTCGTCAGCGTACGTGAAACCTGACATTATGTTTTCGGATGATGTCGCCGAGGGGCAGCACATAGATGAGAAATAGGAGGGGGCCAAGGATAGATCCTTGCGGGAGTCCAGTGGTAATGATGCGAAAGCGGAAAGAGAAGCCATTGCAGGTGATTCTCTGGCTAAGACTGGAGAGATAAGAATTGAACCAGCTGGACGATGGAGGAGAGGCATTGGAGGAGGATGGTGTGGTCAACTGTGTCAAAGGCTGCAGGCAGGTCAAGAAGGATGAGGAGGGATCGTTTATCACAATCACACAGGATGTCATTTAAGACTTTGATAAGGGCCGTTTCAGTACAGGTTGGAGGGATTCAAACATTGGAGAGGAAAGAAAGAAAAAGACTTGCATTCATATAGCGCCTTTCACGACCACCGGGCGTCTCAAAGCGCTTTACAGCCAATGAAGTACTTTTGAAGTGGAGTCACTGTTGTAATTTGGGAAACGCGGCAGTCAATTTGCGCACAGCAAGGTCCCACAAACAGCAATGTGATAATGACCAGATAATCTGTTTTTGTTATGTTGGTTGAGGGATAAGTATTGGCCAGGATACCGGGGATAACTCCCCTGCTCTTCTTCGAAATACTGCCATGGGATCTTTTACGTCCACCTGAGAGAGCAGACGGGGCCTCGGTTTAACGTCTCATCCGAAAGACGGCACCTCCGGCAGTGCAGCACTCCCTCAGCACTGCACTGGAGTGTCAGCCTAGATTTATGTGCTCAAGTCTCTGGAGTGGGACTTGAACCCACAACCTTCTGACACTGGGAAAAGGAGGTTACAGATGGGGCGGTAGTTTGCAAGGACAGAGAACTCCAGTCTGAGAAACAAGTGTTCACCACTACTCTCTGTTTTCTGTCCCTTAGCCAATGCAGGCACTGCCCCTTTAATCACATGGGCTTCAATTTTGCTAACAGATCTATTAAGTGGTACATTATCAAATGCCTTTTGAAAGTCCATATACATAACATCACTACCCTCATCAACCCTCTCCATTATTTCAAAGAATTCACTAAAGTTAGTCAAACACAATTTGCCTTTAACAAATCTGTGCTGGCTTTCATTTATTAACCCATGCTTTTCCAAGTGCCAATTAATTTTGTCTCCGATTAATGTCTCTAAAAGTTTCCCTACCACCGACGTTAGGCTGACTGGCCTGTAGGTGCCGGGTTTATCCCTCTCCCTTTTTTTGAACACGAGTGTAACATTTGCAATCCTCCAGTCCTCTGGTACCACTCCCTTATCTAAGGAGGATTTGAAGATTATAGACAGAGCTTCCGCTATCCCCACACTTACTTCACTCAGTAACCTAGGATGCATCCCATCCTGACCGGGTGACTTTTCTACTTTGAGCGCTGCCAATTTTAAGTGCCTCGTCTTTATCTAGTTTTATCCTAACCAATTTCTCTACTACCTCCTTCTTCACTGTGACATTGGCAGCATTCTCTTATTTAGTGAAGAGAGATACAAAGTACTCATTTAGTACCTCAGCCATGCCCTCTGCCCTCACAAGATCATTTCCTTTTTGGTCCTTAATTGGCCCCACTAAAAATGAAAAATTTACAGGGCTATGAGGAAAGAGCAGGGGAGTGGGACTAATTGGAGAGCTCTTTCAAAGAGCCGGCACCGGCATGATGGGCTGAATGGCCTCCTTCTGCGCTACATCATTCTATTATAATAGATGGAACACAGCAGTCTGATTGTAGTGATCGATTTGTCCAGTAGCCCAAATCATCACCATAACCGACTGACCGCTACAGCTAATTCCTCCTGTAGATTGCTGCTCACCACTGATGGGCACTCTAAAGAGACGAATAAATCAGCTGCTCCCCTCACACACCTCGGCCTTTCCACTTATTAGTAGTATTTTTAAACAACAGATGCTTTTTTTTTTTAATTGATATATACATTTAGTCCTAATCCAGTTCTCTGAGCTAACCGGCACTTCAAACAGCTGAGCAGTGGGTGAGGGGAGAGGGTGAGCAGCTGATTTATCGGCTGCTTAAAGCGTCTGTCATCATTGAGCAGCCCCCTGGGCATCATAGGAACCCAGCACAAACTGATCAGTATTTATCCCTCAACCAACATCATTAAAACAGATTATCTGGTCATTAGCTCATTGCTGTTTGTGGAACCTTGCTGTTTGTGGGACCTTGTTGTGCACAAATTGGCTGCCGCGTTTCCTACAACAGTGACAACACTTCAAAAGTACTTCATTGGCGGTGAAGAGCTTTGCGACGTCCTGAGGTAGTGAAAGGCGTTATATTAATGCAAGTCTTTTTTTCTTTAAAACCAATGGAAAACTTGCTTGTTTTATACAAATTGGTTTTGGTGATGGGGATTTGAAGGTTACCTGTGCACAATCACTACAAGCCGATTTTACTGCAAGTTCCGTTTTTAAAAAGACCAATGCTTTCTAGGTGTTGAAGTTGCTCAGTGTTTCGGTGCACTGCAGCTCAGAGCTCTGGGAAATGAGCCCATTGTTTCCATTTCCAAAAACAGAGTCTTCTCAATCTCAAACTACTTGGCGAAGGTGACGAGTGGCAGTGAGGTCTATCTCCCAGATGGAAGGACTGTCAACCCACACCCACTTGCTCAATCCTCCGTGACATGCTTCAAAATGTCTGTGCTCCTAGTCAGGAATGGTACGGTACCATTCCTGCATTACAACAGTGACTACACTTCAAAAGTACGTAATTGGCTGTACAACCCTCCGAGATCCCTGCGCTCCTCCAATTCTGGCTTCTTGCGCATCCTCGATTTTACTCACTCCACCACTGGCGACCGTGCCTTCAGCGATCTGGGCCCCAAGCTCTGGAATTCCCTCCCTAAACCTCTGCGCCTCTCTCTCCTCCTTTAAGACACTCCTTAAAACCTACCCCTTTGACCAAGCTTTTGGTCATCTGTCCTAATATCTCATGTGGTTGGTGTCAAATTTTGTTTGATAACGCTCCTGTGACGCGCTTTAGGACGTTTTACTGCGTTAAAGGTGCAATATAAATACAACTTGCTGTTGAAGTGGGTAGCTTATGTTTAATATAAAATACACGATGAACGCAGAGCCTGCCCTGGTAGGTGGATATGACTTAGAAATCTTAAGGAGCAAGTGTTTTCAGCAGTACTGCCACCCTATCTTGAATATCAGCGCACAGAAAACTCACCACCTACAGTACAATATACAAACGTAGATCAAAAGATTCATGAAGTCACTGTTAATTTACAACTTTGAGGTTTCACATTGAGGAGCTCTGCTTAATAGCAGCAGAATGTAATTTATAAATCGCAGCTGGGCACATCAGAACGCATGTTTAAACGTATCCCGCTACAAGATGCAGTGTAGCCACTTGGACTTTCGACTAAGAACAAACAGCGTAGTTGAAACAACATTATTTATTACCGTGTAAAGCCTTGTGTGTGTGTATATATACACACACACACATATCTTAACTCATCTCCAACAGTACGTTATAAATTACTCTGACTGCTGCACAGATACAATTTCAATCAGAACCAGAAGAAACATTTAAAATTTCTTTATTCTTTGATAATCTTCAGTTTTAAGAAATGTTAAATTTAATAGGTTCCGCACTCAGCTGAAGGAGAAGATGCGACATGAGGGATGACTCAGCGACCACTGAGAGCACTTTGCGAGGCCCAAATTTCATGCCAGCTGAGTAATGAGCTGTGCTCACTGGACGCTCACGAGGCCAGCTCAAGTATAATTTAAATATGCTCCCTGCACCATATGGGGCTCGTGCAGGGAACGTGATGAATGGAGAGATCTGCAAAACATCACAAACCCGTTAATGGGCCACAGCTCAAACCTAAAGGGATGTCGTCACCTCAGAGTAAGTGGCCGTATACAGGGTCAAAAAGTGTTGGAGCCTTTACAAAGCCTCAAAAATTATTGTAAAAACTTTTCAGCCTTGAAGGGGGTCGGGTGGGGGGAATGAAGAAGTGACAGCCAAGAAAGATAGGATAGAAATCCCAGCGTGGAAGCACAGAAGGGAGTCTGTGGATGAGTGGCACTGTTTACAAACTGACCTCGTTTACTCTTTTAACTTTGGCAGTGCCCTGCACTATCAGCTTTGGTCCTCCATGTTAAGTTTCTCCATTAAACACCCCGCCCATCTAGGATGAAGTACTAGTGATTACTGGACTGCCACTGCTACTGGTAGTAGTGGAAGCAATTTGAGGAAATGGATTAAATCATAGAATAATCCAGCACAGGAGGAGGTCATTCGGCCCATTCTGCCTGTGCTGGCTCTTGGTAAGAGCGATCCAATTAGTCCCACTCCCCTGCTCTTTCCTCATAGACCTGTAAATTTCTTCTTTTCAAGTATTTATCCACTTATTGCTCAAAGTTAAAACGCAATGATGTGTGATTTTGTTCTATAGGATATTGGCACAAGAAGTTTAAAAGCACCTTGTGACAACATTGCTTGAAAATGTTTTCTGGTCCAAATTTTCAGTCTCTCTCCTTCCCAGTATAATTTCATTCTACTCAGGCTAATTGTCAACTTCAAATGAGCCCCCACCAACAGAATGGGGGAAATAGAAAACCATAAAGACTTTCTAAATCCACCAATATAGCCAAAAAGACATGTTGAGCAATTCCTTCGCAATGATAACTCAGTGATAAAAGCTATTGGATGAAAAGCTAAGCGTTGCAAATATAAATTCATCATGTCCATGAACCGATGTCCAAAGTGGTGCATGATAACCGAACATACACCCAACTGAAGGCTCTCACTCCATCTGTTGATGTCAACATTTCAAATAAACTGTACAGTTGAGTTCAATTAAAATGTCAAACTGCATTTGCCGGTATTATAATCTTACCAGATGTCTCAATCCTTGGAGAGCAACAATAACTAACGTCAAATTTAGAGGAAAAAATGATACATAACACAGCAGGTCCCCTGGGTCCATGAATGGGAATGCAAAACAGGATGGACTTTGATGGTTTATAAACATGGGTGTTTGAGTGAAGCTGTTCACGAGTTTACAGCAGGCACATTTGTAAGGAACAAAGCCTATGTCAGTTTACTGCAAAGGTGGATCAGTCTTTGTGTTTCTGTACCACTCAACTTAGATTTCTAGATTTCTGCTCCACATTGAGAGATTCCATCTGCTTGGGGAGACTAAACACTTCGTGACCTACAGCATTCACTCAAACATCTGATTCTAATATTACAATTCAACCTTTCAGCAGCATTAACCTACAGATTGCAACAAAATATCTCCAGGACAAGAAGTCCATTTTGAAATTATTACCACCATTATGGTCCTTTTTGTGTAGATCAGTCCCAGGAATCAAGTGTACCAATGTGCCTCCATCTGCAGGATGAAGATTTGAAGACCAATCAGTGTTCTTTTGGGAGGGGGTGCAGGCTGCAAGCTACTGTGCCTTTTTCATATTGTGGAAAAGGTCTATCCTCGCCTCGGCAGCAGGCATGGGTTACCACCAACAGCGAGTGTGTGCAAGTTTGTGGCAAAATTCTCCTAACTGATAAGAGATGCAAGATGGATAGAAGCAGACATTGTCAGATGTCTAAACTGGTGCGTCTTTTAAAATTCCTGCCCATAGCTTTAAAAGCATTAAAGAAAAAAAGTGGAATTTATATAGTACCATATCACATTCTTAGGATATGCCGAATTGCTTTACATCAATTGAAGTGTGGTCACTTTTTATGTAGAAAAACTCAGCACTCTATTTATGCACAACAAGGTCCCACAAATAGCAAGTGCGATGGATGACTTGTGAATCTGTTTTTTTGGTGTTGTTCATTGAGGGAGCAATGTTGGCCAGGATACCAGGAGAACTCCCTGCTCTTCTTCCAATAGTTCATGGGATCCATTACATCCACTGAACAAATGGCAGACCCTGGGGTTAATATCTCATCTGAAGAATTACGTTTTTAATGGGCCAAAAATTCGGCCCTTCCCGGGTGAGTACACAGTGTGTACTCACCCGTAATGCGTCCCGAAGTGCCGGTTTCCTGCATGCACTGCGCATGCGCGGGAAACCGGAACTTCCGGTCTGGTGAAGGGGGCGGTTCCTAGGTTTCTACGGGAGGGTAAGTAGTGAAGAACCTACGCTTATAAAAAGGAGGCGCAGGAGCCGTTTTCAACAAGGTAAGTGGTTAATTAAGTATAATTAAAAAAAAATTTCAACAGGTTTATCTTTTTTAGATACTTTAAAGAAAGGTAAGTTTATTTTTATCACTTTTAAAAAGTATTTTAATTTTTTCAAAAATTTTAATTTTTGTTTAAAGTGGTTAATTTATTTAACTATAGTTATTTTATAAATGTGATGGGTTTAAAAAAAAATTATTTTAAGTTTAGCTGTTCTTTTGGGGTCGATTTCAATTCACAGATTTGACAGGTCTTCCTGTCAAATCTATGAATGAAAGATGGTCTGCTGCCATTGGTTCTCCATGGCCCACGTGACCCCAGGGGACGCATCGCACTAACTACGCCCCTGGGACACGCAAGCACTGCGCGCCGGCAGTTGGAGCAGGCCCAGGAGCTGAAGTTCCCGTGGGCCCAAAACACAACGGCAGGCGCGGTAGGTAAGTGCGCGCGCGATCCTTACCCCCGCGGCAAGCCGGAGAGGCGAATTTCAGGGCCAATATGTAATATTAAAATCACTAATAATAAACATTTTGCTTATTTCCCTACATTATACTTCAAAAGTACTCCATTGGTTGTGAAGCACTTTGGCACAGCCTGAGGACCCAGCACTGACCTCTGAGGTACATCACTTCCAATCCAAGCAACACCCATTAACCCTCATTTTCTATTTCCTGTCTGTCTACCAACTTTCCATCCACAATGTTATACCTCCTCTTACACAACACAGCCGAATATTTGTAACAAGTAATTTTTGGGACGCCAGATCAAAGTTTGACCAGCTTGATATACAGGGTCAAGGGGACCAACCTTCTGGAATTTTTACCTGTGTCTTTATAGTGAGATAAATGAGTTGGGTAGCATCCAGGACAGTGCAAACTATACATGATCTGTTGGAGATAATGGTCTCAATGGCCTTTCCTCTTTCTGTAATTTTTGCTTTTATACTCAACCTCACTACTTCAGGTAAGATTTATCAGTAATTGGACAGGTCAAGCACTAGGTGAAAGGCAGGCATTCCCTCTCTGAGGGACATACAGAGGAACTATCAAAATAGGATGAATCTCTCTTTCTCCTCCCCCTCACTCCCTCAAACTAATGGCTTTCACATAACAACTGACTATATAACAACTGATTACACTTCAAATGAAAGGTAAATCATTGGCCATGAATCACTCTGGGATGTCCTGAGGATGTGAAAGGCGCTAGATAATTAAACGTTCTTTCTTTCTGCTCTCATTTTCAAGCCCATGGCCATCTCAGCAGGGATCGTGGAAACATCCTCAGCTGTTTCAGGAGCCAGGCCCTTGCACTTCTGCAGCTTTTCAATGTGGGATTAAGTCAAGTGAACCCTGCATCCTTACCTTTCTCTTCTGGTTTTTTCCAACTTGTCTTTAAGAATCATTATTTCTTTCTTCAGGGTGAGATGCTGTCCCTCTGCATCTCGCAGTTCCTTCTTTAAGTTCTTGATCTCGGTCATGTGCAGGGCTTCCCGTTTGGTCAGCTCCTCCTCGTAGAACACGCTCTTTTTCTCCAGGTCAGCTTTGAGCTTTGCCACTTCCTGCTGATGCTCCGTACTGCTCACACCTGGGGAACGTCCAACCTGCTTTTGCTGTTAACAAAAAACATTTAGAGATATAATAATACTGTCGGTTATTTTTTCATACTGCCTAATGTCAAAAAACTTTAAAATCCTCTATTCCATTCACAACCAACTTTGGGTTCCAATATTTTCTGTTTTTATTTCAGATTTCCAGCATCTGCAGTATTTTGCTTAGTACTTGGGTTCACCACTTCAATTCATGAATTTTATTACTTTGACAATAGACAGACCAAAATCTCTAGTCACCAATTCAGACTTAGAAGATGACAAGTGTTTTTTTCAGTATATAGTATAATTTACAACCGAAACCCGACTAGTCCAGTCATGCTACTAAGAGTTGGCAGTAGTTACTTGGATCTGTTAAGCCCATTAAGATTACATTTAATTGCTCATTTAACACTCCCAGTGCAGTACTGTGGGAGTGCTGCACTGTCGGAGGTGCCATCTTTTGATGAGATATTAAACAGAGGCCCTGTCTGCCCTCTTAGGCGGATGTAAATGATCCCACGGAACCATTTGAAGAGATGGGGAATTCTTAGTGTCCTGATCAACATTTATCTTTAAATCAATACCACTAAAAACATATTATCTGATCACTTACTCAGTGCTATTTGTGGTTTCTTGCTGCAGACAAACTGGCTGCCATATTTGCCCGTATAACTGATTACCCTTCCAAAAAAGGTAATTAATTGGCTGTGAAGCACACTGGGATGCCCTGAACACAGAAACAGGAGGCGGCCCTTCAGCCCTTCGAGCGTGTTCCGCCATTCATTTAGTTTGTGGCTAATCTGTACCTGAATCCGATTTACCCGTCTTTGCTCCATATAGGATATGAAAGGCGCTATATAAATGAAAGTTCTTCCTACACGCATCAAGCCATGAAGGTTTGGTAACTGCCTTTTATAAAGCATCTTATCACACCTCTCAAACATGCTTCACGTGAATTACTTTCAAAGTGCAGTCACCGTTAAGTAGGTGAATGTTGCAAAATCCCACAAACAATGGGATGACTTGTTTGGTGATGTTTGTTGACGGGTGAATGTCAGTCAGGACACGAGAACTTGCTGCTCTCCTTCCAGTAATACCATGCAATCTTTTACATCCACTTGAATAGTGGACAGGGCCTTGGTTTAACATCTCATCTGAATGAACACACTTCCAACAATGCAGAACTCCCTCAATACTGCAGTATAATGTCAGGCTAAATCATGTATTCAAAGCCTGGAACGGGGCTTGAACCAACAACCTTTTGACTCAGACGCAAGAGTGCGGTCAAATGAACCAAGCTGATACTTTTACAAACCCCTTCTAGCACGCATCCTATTGATCTCTGCTTGGGGATAATGCCGAGCTGTCTGTACCTGAACCCTATTTTTCTGCTTCTACTGAATGACAGTAAACTCTGGAAACTGGAGAACAACAAAAAAAAACTTTTAAATGTTTTGATTAGGGAGTATAGTTTTCAAATAAGGGCCCCCAAACCCTAGTGGGTCTTATAAGGGAACCCAAGGGTTTCCAAAGTCATCAAATTTACATATTTTTCTGTATTTGTTGACTTATTAGCACATTTATTCTGTTGCTACACATTAATTAAAAAAAACACTTCTCACAAATAATAGCCCCTAGTGGGATGTCAATATTTTCAGGGGGTCACCATGAGTTAATATTCACAGGGGGCCTACACAGTTATGTTTGAAAACCGCTGGATTATAGGTATTAAAAGACGGTCAGTTTCTAGGATGGATTATACTTCAGTTAATCCATCGTCTATTCTTTATACACTGATTCCAAACAACAAAAGAATGAAGTACTCCGAGATACTGTTCGAACTTCCCTCTCTTTAGGTTTTTATACCTCCCATCCTCTTCTATTCAATGTTCTCTGCCTGCAAGAGTGAGCGAGCACCTTTCCTCAAGTCCTCTGTTGGTGCTATTCTGCAACCCACTGACATCTGCCTGGGGCTGAACTGTCCTATTTTACCACATCATCTCTTTGGGAAACTTTGAGCCATCACTCGGTGTCTCACCATTCACCTCTGCCAACACGAGAATCAGGAATAAACCAGTGCAAGGAATCAAGTGTGATTATTCATTTCCATATCAGCTTCTCACCTTGAGCCCCTCAAGCTCATCCTCGAGTTGCTTGGAATACTGCTCACTCCGTTCTCGCAATTTTCGCTCCTTGGATGCCTCTGCTGCTGATTGTTCCATCTGCACATCCAACTGGTTGGGGGGTAATATGCGCCATGAATAATACACAAGGTACACAGCAGCCATAATTATAGACAACCTTACAATAGAACTGTCAAACCTTCAAATCCTCTCAGCACTGGGAGCCTACAGAATAGTTTTAGTAACATTCTATCTGAATGGCCTCAATCGAGACCTCACTTTGAATGGGTACTTCCATAAATTTATACAATGGATAATAGTTTATATTGTGTGGTGCGCCATGTATTCCTTTCAAAAAAGAATGCAAGCATCGACTTTGGGGGAAAAAAAATGTGATCTTAAAAGTTTTGTCAAAAATTTAACATTCAGATAAAGTCTAAAGGGGAATGGGACAGCTTAGATGGTCAGAAGCACAGCCACTGATTTATAGTGACTGAATTTCATTTTTATCACATGGGATTGCAGGGTTTGTAACTGTGTTTTTATGGAATATATTCCGCGATTCTGTCCGTTTACAGCAAGGGCCATTGGTTGACATTAAGTTACTATAACATTTCATTCTGGGTCAAATTTCCAAAAGTTCTGGATAAAGTTCCTAATGAAAGTAATGGGAATTGCAGGTAAAAACCTGGGTGTGGATAAGGAGCTTACTAAAAGAGGTAAAGCAGTGGATACTTCCTACGTGAGTGAAGTCGGGGGGTGGGAACATGAGGCCACTTGTGGTTATTGTGGGGCTTGAGTAGAGGAAAAGGGATGTATTTGGTGAGCCTTTCCCCATTACCTATTCCTTCGCTGGGAAGTCCAGAGGATATGAAAACTGCTATATAAATACAAGTTCTTTCAATTTTTCTTTTTTTCATGCAAGATATTAAACAACATATAGATATGGTTAACAATATATAGGATCATACAGCGCAGAAGGAGCCCATAAGAACAGAAAGTCCTGTAAGCACTCAGCAGGTCGGGCAGCATCTGTGGAGAAAGGAAGGTAGGGTTAACGTTTCAGGTCTATGACCCTTCGTCACACCCAGATGCTGCCTGACCTGCTGGATGTTTCTAGCATTTTCTGTTTTTATTTCAGATTTCCAGCATCTGCAGTATTTTGCTTTTTGAATATATAAGGTTATTTCAAGGCGTGACAGGATAACGAAGAGTCAAAAATAAGGGTGCTGGACTGGAAAAAAAAAAGCAAAGCTTAGCAAAGATAAGAAGGGATCTGGCAAACGGCAGGAAGATGAACATCCAGTTAATCTGCTTTTGCTGGTGTAGGTTGAGGAAGGAATGTTGGCCGCAGCACTAGAATAGTGCCACAGATCTTTAACACCCCCCTGAATCACTGGACGGGCAGACTCAACCTCGATTTAATGTCAAAGGTGAATGACAGACATCTTAACAATGCAGCATTCTCTCAGTATGGCATTGATTATGTGCTCAAGTCCTGAAGCGCAGCTTGAACCGACAGCCTTCTTACACAAGCATCGAGTACTCCCAGGTCAGATATATCAGACTGTAGTAAAGCATCCTCCTGTATACCCCCAAAAAAGTATGACGTCAATTCCAACTGCAGACCATTCTTTATTTCACACCTATGCAACATTTTCACTCCCCACACCTGCCATCATGAGTGAGTCTGCTAGTTCAGTATCATGTGCAGCAAACTGTAGATAGTTTCTAGCGGTAGGCTCATGTTTCAGAAGTCAAACTCGTGTCATCGACAACGTCTAAAGCCAGTGGAGAGGAGAGATCTAAATCAAATCAGTTTGGCCTGGATTCAAATCCATGTGAAATGACAAACTGACAACAGTGCACTACGTAGTCGATCACTGTCACAGGCTTGCTCCTTCCTTTTGCAATAGCCAGTAAGCACACAGTAGAGAGCCTGACCTACCGGCCTGAAATCACAATTTAAATAGGGCTTCCTGCACAGGGAGAAGCAAAACACAGACCCGTTTACAGACGTAATTACCAATAACACAGGAGACCCTGAGACCTGATTTCTTTATCATTACTGAGAAACTCAGGTGAAGGACCAAGGATCACAAAACCTCATGCCACTAAGGCTGGAAAAAGTAAAAGAGAAAGGGAGGTAAATTAGATGTGCTGATTAGGTGGCACCAAGCTTAAGATTTAGAGACTTGAAAGTTGCCAGAGACAGGAAGGACCGAGGGATGTAAGCAGATCCACTGTTTTGAGGTGCTATCAAAGCAGAGAAGTTAGTGATGTGTGTGTTTAACACAGTGAGGATGTAAGGAGCAGGAAAAGTGTGCAGGACAGCCAATTTGTAGATTAGATGGAATGAGATGAAATTTACAGGAAGACTGACTTTAACAGTGTCAATAAAACGGGAATAAAATAGCGTTGATAAAGCAGAGATGGGTTTTCCTCTATGCTGTCCAAAAGTGAGGTAGAGATGATTAATTTAACTTGGTTGACTGACAAGCAAGGACTATCCTGAATGATGCGGAGATGCCGGCGTTGGACTGGGGTGGACAAAAATGAGAAGTCGCACAACACCAGGTTATAGTCCAACAGATTTATTTAAAATTACAAGCTTTCGGAGCTGTCGCCCCTTCCTCAGGTAAAGTTACAATGAGTGAATCTACAATATTTCACAGTATATAAACACAGAAACTGCAGAGAAACTACGCCATGTTCTTCGCAGCCTTCAACATGTCATCGATGACGACGAACACCTTGCTAAGGCCATCCCCACGCCTCCACTACTCGCCTTCAAGCAGCCGCCTAACCTCAAAAGTACCATCGTTCGCAGCAAATTACCCAGCTGTCAGGAGAACAGCGACCACGACACCACACAACCCTGCCACAGCAACCTCTGCAAGACATGCCAGATCATGAACACAGATACCGTCATCACACGTGAGGACACTACCCACCAGGTACATGATACATACTCATGTGACTTGGCCAACGTTGTCTACCTGATACGTTGCAGGAAAGGATGCCCCAGAGCATGGTACATCGGCGAGACCATGCAGACACTGAGACAACGTATGAACGGACACCGCGCAACAATCGCCAGGCAGGATTGTTGCCTCCCAGTCGGGGAACACTTCAGCAGTCAAGGACATTCAGCCTCGGATCTGCGGGTTAGCGTTCTCCAAGGCGGCCTTCGAGACACACGACAACGCAAAATCATCGAGCAGAAACTGATAGCCAAGTTCCGCACCCATGAGGACGGCCTCAATAGGGATATCGGGTTCATGTCACGCTACAGAACGTGACTCGACATCGTTGTCTGTCTTTCCAGTTTTTAAAAAACACAAAAAAAACAAACACAAAAAAAAACACACAAAAAAAAACAAACAAACACTGCAGACAGCAGGATTTGACACGTTGGACCCCCTGTGACACATCTCATTGTCTTGGCTGTGCTCTTGGTGTGTCTTTGATGTAAGGACAACTTCCCTGAAAGATTGTATCTCTGCAGTTTCTGTGTTTATATACTGTGAAATATTGTAGATTCACTCATTGTAACTTTACCTGAGGAAGGGGCGACAGCTCCGAAAGCTTGTAATTTTAAATAAATCTGTTGGACTATAACCTGGTGTTGTGCGACTTCTCATTTTTATCCTGAATGAGATTACAAATCTCAGCAGGTCTCAAACCCAAGACCTCCACTAACTGGAACGACTATGCACAGGAACACCAAACTACTTCCGAATCACACACCATCCTAATTTGGACATATATCCCCATTCTGGAGGTACCTTCACCAAACGGATGGCAGCGGTTTAAGGCGGCGGCCCACCATCACCTTCTATGGGGCAAATAGGGATGGGTAATAATGCCAGTGTTACCAGCGTCAAGAATGAACAAAAGGTTGCAAGAGGTTAAATCACTGGAATGGATAGGTTACGTTTGTTCCCAAAAACTGGTTCCAACCAATAACACTATTGCAAATCCTAAAATGGATATATGAGAAAGATCAGAAAAGGTGATCCAGTTCACTTTTTTCTTAATGCAATTTGGACAGCCTGCACTGATGCAGCAGCAGCCATTTCTATTTTCTGCATTCACCTCCCACGCCCTTGACACACATTCAAAATGTAACCTTCATCCATTGCTACACTGTCCTAGATCTGGGCGTTTAACCCCTCTCTACTCTCTCGAGTAAAGCACCAGCGTATGCACCATCAAAATAAAATATAGATAGAAACAATGGAGGCGGTTGGGGTGGGGGGAGAAAAAGTCAGGCAAGATGTCAAAAACAAAGCAGACTTGGACAGAATAGAGAAAAATAATATAGCAAGAGCAAGACTTTCTTTAGAATCTAGCTAGACCGGACTTTAAAATATGTCTGAAATAAAACAAACCCAATAAAATAAGCTGGCCAATAACTGTACCACAGGGTTTCATATAAATATACACATTACAACGTAACATTTGGCTTTTTCGCATTTGAAACCTGGCCTGTTTCAGCCTAGAAAAAGTGCACTCTCTCATCACCAGTGCAACTCCCAACTTTAATGTAATGGTGCATTGAGATGTGTTCTGTTTCGTTTGGCGCCGAACACCTGTCCGTACAGATTTACCACTGAACGAGGGGTGGGCTGTGCATCAGACTGCTGGCACCCTTCATGTTTTTTCACTTTTAGCCAAGTTGTATATCTTTACAAGGTCAGATGGGAACGGGGGGCATAAAAATGGGATTTTATGTGAAGCAAGCAAGAAAATATCCAAAAATCCAATTATTAAAAGTAGTTTTATGATTCCTCTGCATCCTCCCTTAAAATTATTTTCAGAAGTCGAACCAATAAAGAAGAAATAAAAAGGGTCAGTTACCATGGGACTAGTTTGGAACATGCAAGTGAGTGGTGTACAGGGATATCCAAAACATGTAGTTTATAACACACAAGTGGCCTCAGAACCAGTTGACTGATGTTGCACGGTTTGAACAGGATCCCAAATGGAGCTCGCAAAGCACTCGTTCACTGCACACTATTGCTCGATTCTGGACAGCTTCATCATACCACGGTAAATACTGTATTCAAATGCTCCTCTCCCATTCTCAGTCACAGACATTTATTTAAACAAAGGTTTAAAGCCACCTTTGCTAATTTAAAATGAGGAATGAGAATATGTTAAATAATGCACAATGTATTCTCCTCTCTGCTCCCAAAAAATAATAAAGATATACGCCCCACAAGTGGCTAAACACCTCCACCAATCAACAGCACAGGAGATTTGCAGGTACAATATATTCTGCGAGCAGGGATTTAAAACATGCAAAAAATGTCCAGGTCTCTGGTAGCAATAAAGGGCAATAGCTGTAAGAGTGGGAAAGGTTTCCTCCACTCATCAGGGCTTTAAATTTATAAGGAGTACCTGTGAACTCTAAGTGAAAGGCAAAACATGGAGGAAAGGGAGGTTCTTTACTGTTAACATGTCAGCAATCCTGATCCAAAACAGAAAATCAAACTCACCTCTTTTTTGGCCCGCTCCACTCTCCGTAGATCTTGGCGCAAACTCTCGGCTTTCTGCATCGTCACTTCCATCTCCTCCTCTTTGTCCCGCAGCTGTCGGGAAAGCTTCTGTTTTTGGGAGCGCAGTTCTGTGACTCTCTCATTCATCTCTGAGAACTCCTGCATGGCCACTTTACGCTGACTGTGGGCATCTTTAAGCTCTTTGGTTTGTGATTTCAACCTTTCACTGGATTCAATCATTTCCTATCATATTGAGGAAACAGTTTAAAAACATTTGAAGATTAATGGGCCATTTTAGATTCATTAAAAAACAAATGAACCAAACGGCAAAGAAGAACAACAGTAGTTAACAAGACCCAACAGTGTGAGTGAGTAGAATTAACAGACACACTGCGCTAAGAGCCATCTGTGAGCTTGCTGTAGAGAAAATGTAAACCATTCTGTAAAAAAGTGTTTATAATTCCACGACACCTAAATCTTCCCCAATGACTTATATTTGTATCGTGCCCCTCACACAGGAGGTTGTCAGTTATTAACCCATATTGCTTAAGCATCAACCATCCCCCTTTTTTTTGTTAATGCTGCCATCAAGCAGTAACAGTTGATCTACGAAAGGTCATCGACCTGAAACTTTAACTCTGTTTCTCTCTCCACAGATGTTGCCTGACCGGCTGAGTGTTTCCAGCATTTTCTGTTTTTATTTATGATTCATGTTTACAGTTGGGCGAGAAGAAAAAAATAAAAAGGTGATTCTTTTTTGTACACCAGCTCGTAACTATTCCAAGACTGTGATACCAGGCACATTAATTCAGCACTCCTCTAAGCCAGTTCCCATAATCATGTCAAATCTCTCCATTTAAACAGGAACATTCAATATGAAAAATCAATAGAAAACAAAGCACGGTTTAATGGATAAATCCTTGTGTGCTGCTGAGATATACACTACACAGGACACAGCGTAGGCTCTGGCTCCCGACAGCATCCCAGCTGTAATGCTGAAGAACTGTGCACCAGAACTAACCTTCTCCCCATCCCCACCTCAGCCAAGCTATTCCAGTGAAGCTTTGACACTGGTATCTAACCAACAATATGGAATATTGCTCATTTATGTCCGAACCAGGGACAATCAGGGAAAATATCACCTATTTAGCCTACTCCCAATCATCAGCAAAGTAATGGAAGCAATCACACCAATAGTGCTATCAACCGACACCTACTCGCCAATTAGCTGCTTCCCGATGATCAATTCGGGTTTTGCCAGAACTACTCGGCTCCCGACCTCACCACAGCCTTGATCCAGGAGTGGATACAAGAGTTGAATGCGAGAGGAGACAAAAGTAGCTGCCCTCTATATAAAAAAAAAGCAGCATTCGACCCAGTTTGGCACTAAGGAGCCTGAGCAAATCTGAGATCAATGGGGATCAATGGGAAAAAAAAACAGTGGCTGGAGTCATGCCTGATTCAAAGGAAGATGGTCATGGTTGTTGGAGCCCAGTCACTGCAGCCCAGGGCATCGCTGCAGGAATCCCTTAGGACAGCATCCTTGGCCCAACCATCTGCTCCCCTGTTACTGGTCTCAATGTCTACCCTCTCCACCACTGGCGCAATGTGACTGCTTTATCAATGACGTTCCCTCCATTACAAGGTTAGTAGTATTGTTTGCTAACGATTCCAGTGTTCAGTTCCGTTCACAACTCCTCAATAACAAAGCTGCCTATGCCAGCCTGCAGCAGAACCCAGACAACGTCCAGGCTTGTGGCCGGCAACACCTGTGCCACTTAAGTGCTACACAATGATCCCCTCCAATAAGAAAAGGCCCGACCACCCTCCCAATCATCTTCAACAACCCCACCATCAACATCTTGGGGGTCACCATACAGCAGAAGCAGAATTGGACCAGACATATCAACAAGATGGCTACAAGAGTGG
Organism: Squalus acanthias; assembly: GCA_030390025.1. Taxonomy (NCBI): domain Eukaryota; kingdom Metazoa; phylum Chordata; class Chondrichthyes; order Squaliformes; family Squalidae; genus Squalus; species Squalus acanthias. The sequence continues at coordinate 133,689,582 of CM059433.1, forward strand.
GGTAGAGGCTAGGTACTCTGTAAGAGGGCCTCACGTCCTGACCCCTCAAAAACTCTCCAACATCTAAAAGGCTGAAGTAGGAGCATAATGGAATACTCTGGGCTCAATATCTACCTCCTCCACCACTCCAGTATGTACGATTTATAAGATGCATTGGAGCAACTCACCAAGCTAGCTTCGACAGCACCTCCCAGCCCCATGACTTCTACCAAGAAGGACAAGAGCAGCAAGATCATTGAAACAGCAATAGCTCCAAGTCACACACCATCTTGACTTTAATATGCATTTCTGTTCCTTCATCACAGCTGCATCAATATCCTGGAATTTCTTATCTAACCAGCATGGAAGCACTATCAAGCGTCACAAGGACTATAGCAGTCCAAGGAGAAGGCCCATCATCACCTTCTCAGGGCAACTAGGGATGGGCAATAATTGCAACCTTGCAAAAGGCGCCCACACCCTGACAACAAATAAATAAAATATATAGTACTCAAAACAAGTACGTACCAATATTAGATCTCAGCCAGGGCAGCTGCTACAATTGGCCTCAGCACCCCTGGCATAGTGATGGGAAGATCAGGTAGAATGCCTGCTCTTGATATTTATCCAATGAGTCCTACTGGAGTCACTCATGTGCGGATGTGGGCAAGGACAGGATCTGGCTCGGACATGATGTCTTGTGAGTGGCCTGTAAAGCCTCTGTCTTGACTGACACGTGAAAATAGGCCATTTGGGTAAGGTAGCAGATGGTTGCTGGCGTCTGTGGAACTGAACCCCAGCAATGAGTCAGCAGTTTCAGGAATAAAAGTGGGTGAAATTGGGACAGGAAAGAGAAAAACAAGGGATGTTAAATCTCAAGGTAATTTGTTGTAACTGATTAAAAGGAGCTATCCAGAGGCTCAATGCTTGTTAGAAGCAGATCTACTCCAGGGATGATATGATTGAGTAAAATGGGCTACACTCAACAAAGCACTAAAGGGGTCATTCATACAATGTATTTGTGAATTTGACGGCGTAACAGAATGCAGCTGAAGAGATAACTGCAACTAAAACTGATACCTCACAAATGTGATCTGTGTTTGGAGCACAGATTTTGAGAAATTGTCCCTGTGCATCAACAAGAAAAACTAACTTCCATGAGCTGTAGCATCCTTGGTTCACCAAGGGATGACAAATCCTGCATTTGCAGTTCTACATACAAGCCTACAACACTGTCAGAGAATAATGCACAGGCAGGAGCTGCGCAGTGTGTAGTTTCGTAGCTTAAATTCTGACTGAATCTTTTGGATTGACGCAGAACTTTGTGGTGAAGATGCTGCTTGATCGTCCTTCACAAGATTTGGACCCACACCTCAGCTACACCTCCCCAGCTTTGAGGCAGCAAGGAGTTGACTGCCTCACTGACTCCACTGGTCTGCATCACTTTGTACCGTTCTTTGGAGCAAGTGATGGGTTATCTCTTCAATCTGAGTAACAGCATTGCATCATTGCACCACTTTGCCCAGGTGTCCTTTGCAGCTTTAAAATGTAAATCATAAGAACCGTCAATGCTTATAGCACAGAAGGAGTTAATTCAGCCCATCATGCCTGTGTCGGCCCTTTGCTAAAGCAATCGAAAACTAATCTCACTGCCCCACACTCTCCTCATAGCCCTGTATCTTCCTCTGCTTCAAAGGTTTATCCAATTTTTTCATTGAAGATGCAATGGTCTCTCACTGTGGATTTTCTGAACCACTCTTCTCATTCTCTTAGTGACAATTTTGAATTGATGACCCCGTATCATTGACTCCCCACCAACAAAAATAGTCTCATCATATTCATCCCGTCAAAACCCTTCATAATTTAAAAAACCTCTATTGAATCGCTTAGCCTTTTCTGCTCCAGTGGAAATGTCCTTAGTATCTCAAGTCTCACCTCATAACTATAATTTCTCATTCCTGCCATCATCCTGGTGAATCGACATTGTATGCTCTCTGTGGATTTAATGTTCTTTCTATAATGGGGCACTCAAGATAGCACACAGTACTGAAACAGTGGCCTAACCATTGCATTGTACAAATTTATTACTTCTTCACTCCTGTACTCTTATAATACGAGTTATGAAACCCAAAATAGGGCTGAGCAGTGCTCACACATATCTCCCTTAGTAATAGTTAAAGTTAGGTGTTCATTCTAATCAACAGTTGCTTATAGTCTCAATGGGATTCAAAAACACTGACAAATTGCACAAGAAAGGTGTCTAATAAGAGTTATAAAATCAGCTACTACCATGGCAATGTGATAGTAGTGCGTATAGGACAATTCACAGATTGGAGCGTGATGCAAAGCAGTAAAAGATCAAAGAGTTCAGGTGGCATGATGAACTGCAAGAGATCAAATTTAATGGCTCAGTGTATTTCCAGAGTTCAGAGTTATGGGGGTAATTTTAACCCCCAAAAATGGGTGGGTTTGGGTCGAGTGGAATGTTAAAATGTAAAAAATCTCAAAACCAAATCTAACCCGCCTTAGGCGGGACAGAGGTGGGGCGGGCAACTAACCCACTCCCAGGAGGCAGTCCGCTCATTTAAATATTTTAATGAGGCTGCATGCCATAGATTTTACCTGTGTTTCAGGCTTAACGCTGGCCGGCCGGGTCTCCCGGGCTTCTGGAAACCTAACAACTAAAGGGAGGTGAGGATTGCTGCATGGAAGAGGAAAGTGCTTTTCCAGCGCTGCTCGTGGGCCAGGAGGAACAGGAGTGCCTCCCCCCAGCCCCCCAAGCAAACTTCCCGAGCAATCGGACCCAACCCTCAAACCCCCATCCCCATGCGATTACCAACTCTCGCCCGACCCCCATTTCCCCCTCCCATTTCCCATCACTCTCTCCACAGCATTCAACTCCTCCCCCGGCCCCTCCATTTGGAAATCCCGCCCCAGTGAATACCCGGGCCTATGTTTTTGAAATAAAATATCGTAGGTGGAGCTCATAGGGCAGCAGCACGATACACAGCAAATGCTAAAAATGCACAGCAGCTAAGTCGGCCTCAAAGAAAAAAGCAGCTCAACATTTGGGTGGGATCCTTCATAAAAACTGTTCAGTCAGAAATCACCCAAAACATTGAGCCATCTTTTCCCTTACAGATGATGGACCTGCTGTGTTTCCAGTACCTTGTTTTTATGCCCACAATTTATAGCAGGGTTTTCTCTTTATCTCAGAAGCTTTATTCAGATTTTGGTCTTTTGTTTTGCTGTTGACAGATGTCGCAAGCAGGAATTGAAGGTAACATGATCCATCAGGTTTTATATCATCAGCAGGGAAATAGCAGGCCTCGCACACCTTTTATCAGATACTTGCAAGAAACGCAGCTCAACCATCTGTGAATATTTCACAAACTCGTGGCCACCATTGTAGCACTCTCATCCTTTCTATCAAGTGACAGAAGCAATAGAATCTGAATATGCAATTACCTTTTGAAGATCGTCTTTCTCCTGCTTCGTGGATTTGATTTGCTTCTCAAGTGCTTTAATTTGCCTACAGCCCTCTTCAAAATCTCTCCTGATGAGGCTCGCCTCTTCAAGCTGCTGCTCCAGCTGACCAAAATCTACAAGTAACAGGATAATTGGTTACTTCGCCTCACAGAAATGTCATTGTTAAGTGTCAAAACAGCTTGCTTCTGTTTTAAACTGTCCCTCCTCAAAAAAAATTCAAAGGATGGCCTACTGTGAAAACTAAAAGATTAAAGATGCTTTTATGTTGCACTTATGTTGCTGGCTACCTAAACAGAATCTGGTGAGAACACAAGCTGAAATTTGCCAGATTTGCTGAGGCTGGCCATTTGGATAACGTAGTTAAAATAAAACTAGTCTTCCCAGTAGACAGGTAAATCCAACAAGGTTAATCTGGGGTTGCCACCAGCTGTCCCAGCACCAACCAACAACAACATGTATTTATATAGCACCTTTAACGTAGTAAAACGTCCCAAGGCGCTGCACAGGAGTGTTTTAAGACAAAAAATTTGACACTGAGCCACATAAGAATAAATTAGGGCAGGTGACCAAAAGCTTGGTCAAAGAGGTAGGTTTTAAGGAGCGTCTTAAAGGATGAAAGAGAGTTGCGAGGCGGCGAGGTTTAGGCAGGGAATTCCAGAGCTTAGGGCCTAGGCAACAGAAGGCACGGCCGCCAATGGTTGAGCGATTATAATCAGGGATCCTCAAGAGGGCAGAATTGGAGGAGCACAGATACCTCGGGGGGTTACATAGAAACATAGAAAATAGGTGCATTCGGTCCTTCGAGCCTGCACCGCCATTTAATGCGTTCATGGCTGAACATGCTACCTCAGTACCCCATTCCTGCTTTCTCGCCATACCCCTTGATCCCCCTAGTTGTGAGTATTATATCTAACTCCCTTTTGAATATATTTAGCGAACTGGCCTCAACAACCTTCTGTGGTAGAGAATTCCACAGATTCACCACTCTCTGGGTGAAGAAATTCCTCCTCATCTCAGTCTTAAATGGCTTCCCCTTTATCCTTAGACTGTGACCCCTGGTTTTAGTTTTCCCTAACATTGGAAACATTCTGCCCGCATCTAATTTGTCTAAACCAGTCAGGATTTTAAACGTCTCTATAAGATCCCCCCTCATTCTTCTGAACTCCAGAGGATACAAGTTCAGTTGATCCAGTCTTTCTTGATATGTCAGTCTGGACATCCCAGGAATCAATCTAGTGAACCTTCGTTGCACTCCCTCAATAGCAAGAATGTCCTTCCTCAAGTTAGGAGACCAAAACTGCACACAATACTCCAGCTGAAGGAGATTACAGAGATAGGGAGGGGCGAGGCCATGGAGGGATTTGAAAACATGGATGAGAATTTTGAAATCGAGGTGCTGCTTAACCGGGAGCCAATATAGGTCAGCGAGCACAGGGGAGATGGGCGAATGGGACTTGGTGCGAGTTAGGACACGGGCAGCCGAGTTTTGGATGACCTCAAGTTTACGTAGGGTGGAATGTGGGAGGCCAGCCAGGAGTGCGTTGGAATAGTCAAGTCTAGAGGTAACAAAGGCATGGATGAGGGTTTCAGCAGCGGATGAGGTGAGGCAAGGGAGGAGATGGGCGATGATACAGAGGTGGAAATAGGTGGTCTTTGTTATGCTGCGGCTTTGTGGTCGGAAGCTCATTTCAGGGTCAAATATGACACCAAGGTTGCGAACAGTGTGGTTCAGCCTCAGACAGATGTTAGGGAGAGGGATGGATTCAGTGGCTAGGGAACGGAGTTTGTGGCAGGGACCGAAAACAATGGCTTCAGTCTTCCCAATATTTAATTGGAGAAAATTTTGCTCATCCAGAACTGGTCGGACAAGCAGTCTGACAATTTAGATACCATGGAGGGGTCAAAAGAGGTAGAGCTGGGAGTCGTCAGCGTACATGTGGAAACTGATGCTGTGTTTTCGGATGATGTCGCCAAGGGGCAACATGTTGATGAGAAATAGGAGGGGGCCAAGGATAGATCCTTGGGGGACACCAGAGGTAACGATGCAAGAGCGGGAAGAGAAGCCGTTGCAGGTGATTCTCTGGTTACGATTAGATAGATAAGAATGGAACCAGGCGAGTGCAGTCCCACCCAGCTGGACAACGGTGGAGAGGCGTTGGAGAAGGATGGAGTGGTCAACTGCGTCAAAGGCTGCAGACAAGTCAAGAAGGACGAGGAGGGATAGTTTACCTTTGTTAGTCACAAAGGATGTCATTTGTGACTTTGATGAGAGCAGTTTCGGTACTGTGGCAAGGGAGGAAACCTGATTGGAGGGATTCAAACATGGAATTGCGGGAAAGATGGGCACGGATTTGGGAGGCGACAACATGTTCAAGGACTTTGGAGAGGAAAGGGAGGTTGGGGATGGGGCGGTAGTTTGCAAGGACGGAGGGGATTAAGGGTGGGTTTTTTGAGGAGGGGGTGATGACGGCAGATTTGAGGCAGAGGGGGACAGTACCTGAGGAGAGAGAACCGTTAACAATATCAGCAAACATGGGAGCCAGAAAAGGAAGTTGGGTGTTCAGCAGTTTGGTGAAAATATGGTCGAGGGAGCAGGAGGTGGGTCTCATGGACAAGATGAGGGCAGAGAGGTCATGAGGGGAGATCGGAGAGAAACTGAAGAAAGATGTCAGTTCAGGGCTAGGGCAGGGGGGAACCTTAGATGAAGTTTGGCCCAGTGGGCTAGGGGAAGGAAGGGAAGAGGCAGCTGAACAGATGGTCTCAGTCTTAGAGACAAAGAAGTCCATGAGCTCCTCACACGTTATTGGAGGTGAGGTGGAGGAGACAGGGGAGAGGGCTTTAACCAAACCCAATATAAAAACAACCGTCTGTCCCAACACCAACCAAACCCAATATAAAAACAACCGTCTGTCTCAACACCAACCAAACCCAATATAAAAACAACCGTCTGTCTCAACACCAACCAAACCCAATATAAAAACAACCGTCTGTCCCACACCAACCAAACCCAATATAAAAACAACCGTCTGTCCCACACCAACTTATTCCACGCAGATTCCAACTGAAATTCCACCCGTCATGTTTTGGATCCACCCAGGATTACAGATATCTCCGAGATATTCAGCGTTCCTCGACCCACTGCTCTCGCCGCATCCTGAATCCACGCTCAACGCCATGCGCCGCCACATGCACACTCTCGATCTCTATGCAGCAGCACCGAATCACTCCATCTCAAAGCTGTCCTGGTCCACAGTTCCATTTCATTCTTCGCCTCATCCAGTGTTTTAACAAAAAACTTTTTACAAAACGCTTTAACAAAAAACCATTAAACTTTTTTTCTTTCTTTCAGCTGTCAAGGATCGCAAGCTTCAACAACTCTTGGATACCAACCTCTTCCTCTTCACTTTCCTCTGACCCCATCCTTTCTTCCAATCTCACGCCTTGCCGTGTTTTCACTATCCCCTCTGATCTTCCCCTCTCTGATTCCGAACGATCAGTCCTCAGCAAAGGCCTGAGCTTCATCTCCTTACGTCCCCACCTCAATGAATTTCGAGCTCAGCATGACGCTGAGCTCTTTTTCCGTCGTCTTTGTCTCTGTGCCCACTTCTTTGGCCAGGAGTCTTCTCTCCACCCAGTTGACCCTTTCTCCTGTTTTCAGCATTCTTGGTCTACCTGGACCCCTCCCTCTGGCCTCTTACCGTCACTAGATCTTTTCACTGCGAACTGCCGGCGTGACATCAGCTGTCTCAATTTCTCTGTTCCCTCACTCACTCCAACCTACCTCCCTCTGAACTTGCAGCACTCCATTCTCTCAGATCCAACCCAACATTTTCATTAAACCTGCTGACAAGGGTGGCGCTGTTGTTGTTTGGCAAACCGACCGTTACCTTGCGGAGGCTGAACGCCAACTCACCGACACCTCCTCCTACATCCTCCTGACCATGACCCCACTACCGAACATCAAGCCATCGTTTCCAGACTGTCACTGACCTCATCTCCTCTGAGGATCTTCCCTCCACAGCCACCAACCTCATTGTTGCCCAACCCCGCACAACCCGCTTCTACCTCCTTCCCAAGATCCACAAACAGGATTGCCCTGGCAGACCCATTGTTTCAGCCCGTTCTTGCCCCACGGACTGATTTCTTCCTATTGCGACTCTATTTTTTCTTCCCTTGTCCAGTCTCTTCCCATCTACATCCACGATTCTTCCGACGCCCTCCGCCACATTAACAGTTTCCAGTTTCCTGGCCCCAACCATCTCCTTTTCACTATGGACGTCCAATCCCTCTACACCTCCATCCCCCATCATGACGGTCTGAGGGCGCTCCGCTTCTTCCTTGAACAGAGGCCCAAGCAGTCCCCATCCACCACCACCCTCCTCCGCCTGGCTGAACTTGTTCTCACATTGAACAACTTCTCCTTTGACTCCAATCACTTCCTCCAAATTAAAGGTGTTGCTATGGGAACCCGCATGGGTCCTAGCTATGCCTGCCTTTTCGTGGGATATGTGCAACCTTCTTTGTTCCAGTCCTACTCTGGTCTCCTCCTCACCTCTTTTTCCGGTACATTAATGACTGTATCGGGGCCATTTCCTGCTCTCGCCCTGAACAAGAAAATTTAATTCACTTTGTGTCGTAAGAATGAGCCTTACGCGTGGTAAACTTAATGTAAGCTTTAATCAACTTAAAACGGTGCTGCATACAAAAGAGGTCTTACCCTATGCCTCTTCCAGAGCTAACTGATCAGTCCAGTATTTATCCTGGACTGATTACAGGAAGTGATGTCATACAGGAAGCTGAAAAGTGTTACCACATTCTCCCCCCCCAAAAGATTAGGAGGCCGGGATGCTCCCTCCATTTCGTAGCCGTTGGATGAGGGAGAGCCGCACCCGTTTGGGTTCTCGTAGCGGTAGAGGGCCCCTAGCCCGTTTACCCGCTGCGGGCCATGGACCAGAGTCCGAGTGCTCCAGCCCGCTCTGTGAGGGGTCAGAACGATCCTGACTGTGTACTGGTACCCGAATGGGTGTCGGGCAGGGCTGTGGCAGATCCGTTTCTGAGCGTACGGTACAGGGTTGATCGTGGCTGCGCGTGCGAGCCCCGACGGGCTCATAGTCAGTCTGCCCCAGGTCGGCACGCTGGAGTGAGGTACCAGCCGGCGTCAGATCCCGATCATGATGAGAGGCACCTGGCAAGCCCAGAGATGTGCCTGGTACAATATCATCCCCTGGTGTCCCTCTATGTTTCGGCGGGCAGGGAGCCAGATCCCGCAATGACACGGTAGATTCCCGACCGTCAGGATACCGAATATAGGCGTAGGTAGGGTTGACGTCAGTGAGCTCAACCTCATCTACCAGGGGGTCATTCTTAGACGCCCGGACATATCTTCGGAGTAGCACTGGTCCCGGTGCAGTCAGCCACGACGGGAGAGATGTCCCATAGGATGAGCGACGCTGAAATCGGAAGAACCGTTCATGAGGCGTCGTATTTGTGGCGGTCGAAAGGAGGGACCGTGTGGAGTGTAATGCGTCTGGAAGTACTGCTTCCCAATGCTGGTTGGGTAGGCCCCGAGATCTCAAAGCCAGACGTACCGCATTCCAGATGATAGCGTTAAAACGCTCGACTTGCCCATTCCCAACCGGATGATAAGGCGTCGTTTTGCTGGCAGCAATACCCCGTTCCGAGAGATAGGCCTTGAGTTCTCCCGACATAAAAGAAGGGCCCCGATCTGAATGAACATAGGATGCCATGCCACAGAAAGCAAATACCTGTTCAAGGCAGCTGATAACCGTGGTTGTCAGCATATTGGGGCAGGGAAAGGCAAACGGAAAACGAGAATACTCATCAACCATTGTTAATAGATAAGTGTTGCGAGTCGAAGAGGGCAACGGCCCCTTAAAATCGATGCTAAGCCTTTGCATTGGCTGGGTCGCATGTATGAGTATACCACCCGAGGGGCGGAAAAACCGAGGTTTCAATTCCGCACAGACTCTGCAGTCCGAGCACATCTTCTTTACATCCCCGGTAGAGAATGGGAGATTTCGGGACCGCACGAAGTGCAGCATGCGAGTAACGCCTGGATGACACAACCCATCATGGATGTCTACGAGCGTAGAGGGTGCCATGGCGGAGCAGAATGCTCGTGTGAGGGTATCCGGAGCCACATTCTCCTTGCCAGGTCGATAGTGGATGGTGTAACCAAAAGAGGCCAATTCCAGCCGCCAAAGCTGGATTTTATTATTTTTAATTTTGGTCCGTTTTCGATTATCGAGCATGAAGGCGACCGATCGCTGGTCCGTGATTAAGGTAAAGTGCTGGCGAGCCAGGAGATGACTCCACTTCCGTACTGCCTCTATGATGGCTGTAGCTTCTTTCTCGACTGGAGGATAATGTAGCTCAGCCCCTTGAAAAGTCCTGGACAAAAATGCCACCGGACGACCTTCCTGATTCAGAGTGGCTGAGATTGCCACCTCCGAGGCATCACACTCAACCACGAAAGGAAGACTCTCATCGATGGAGTGAAGAGCCGCTTTCTCCAACTGCTTTTTCAGGAGGTTAAAGGCTGCAACAGCCGTTGTGTCTAGTGGGAATGTGCTGGCCTTCAGTAGAGGTTGGATTCGGTCCGAGAAGTTAGGAATCCATTTCGCATAGTATGCAAACAGGCCGAGGGCCCGGCGCAAGGAGGCCGGATTCTTAGGTGGCGGGAGTTCTTGGAGTGGGCGAAGCCTTTCAGGGTCAGGTTTAATGATGCCATTGCCCACACAATAGCCAAGGATGTTGATAGTTGGTTGTGACTCAATGGATTTAGCCGCATTCAATGTCAAATTACGGTGCTGGAGTGCATCCCAAAATCGTTGGAGATTGGCGTCATGTTCCTGCTGATTGCGACCTGCGACAGTAATATTGTCCAGATAAGGAAACGTATCCTTCAAGTCTTCCTGTTTGACCAGGTCATCCATTGCTCGCTGGAAGACAGCCACTCCATTAGTGACCCCAAAGGGGAGGCGACGAAATTGATACAGCCGCCCATTGGCTTCAAAGGCTGTATACTGCTTGTCTGAGACCTTCAAGGGTACCTGATGATAGGCGCTTTTCAGATCATAAGTCGAGAACACCGTGTACTCAGCCAATTTATTAACCATATCATCGATGCGCGGCAATGGGTATGCGTCCAAGTCCGTATACTGATTGATGGTCTGTGAATAGTCAATGCACAGCCGTTTCTTGTGAGGTTGTAGAGGGTTCTTAACAATAACGACCTGGGCGCGCCATGGCGACGAACAAGGCTCGATGATATCCTCTGCTAAAAGCCGAGAAATCTCAGCCGCAATAAAAGACTGGTCTTCCTGACTGAAACGGCGTGACTTTGTTATAATCGGTTTGCATCGAGGAGGGATACTGGCAAACAGTGAGGGTTCATCCAGTGAAGCTGCTGACAAGGCACAGAACGGTAATCGAGGTCGTATATTAGAAATAGTGAGTTCAGGTTTGGATCCGCCGAACTCAATGGTAAGCTTCTTATGCTGCTTTTGAAAATCCAGCCCTAAGATAAGATCACTACATAAGTCCTTGAGCACCGAAAGCCGGGTGGAGGGATACCCGTGACCTTTAAGCATTATTTCAACTACACAGAAGCCAGAAATTCTGGTATTAAGTGATGACTGAGCCATCGCAACTGCCTGGTCCGATGGAAAAACATGTAGCTTTAACTGTGCAACAGTCTGTTCCCTAATGAAACTATCAGTGCTACCTGAGTCAATTAAGGCATCTAAAGTATGTCCATTAATTGATGCTTTTGTAGCTGCATGGAATAGATTCTGAGGACAAGCAGCTGTAATTGGTGTCGTTGCACAAAGAGTGGCTGAAATTCTAGGTGTGTTTCTTCGAGAAAAAACCCGAGAGGAAGCACGATAGTTTTTAGTTGGAACATCCTGATAGGCCCTTACTGGGGCAGTTCGGTAGGACTTAGCTTGATAAGCCCTCGTAGAGGCTCTTGATAGGCAAACCTTTACAAAATGACCCTTTTTGTTGCAATGACTGCAAAACGCATTGCGAGCAGGGCAGAATCTCCGAGGGTGAAACTCATCACCACAAAAAAAGCATTTCTTAGATTGCCAAGAGGCTGCCACAGTGGGGTCATCATCCTCTTCATCAGTGAAGTCATCAGATCGATCGTCAGGGATAAAGTCCTCCCTAATAGAGTTCACCTGTGGCCTCTTAAATTGCCTGACTGTAGTTAAGGCAGCAGACCGAGGTCTGGGCACTGTAAAAAGGTCTGCATTTCTTTTTGCCAGATCTAGAGAGCAAGCCAGGTCATAAGCTCTCTGCAGCTCAAGTGTCTTACTTTCCAGTAGACGCTGGCGTATAAATGGGGAGGCAAGCCCGCAGATGAACGCATCACGGATCATTTCTTCGCGGTATAGCTCAGCTGAGGCTGCCCGAAAGTTACAGTCCATACTAAGTCTGCGAAGCTCTTGGAGGAATTTATCAATGGATTCCTCCGGCCCTTGTTGGGCTGTAGCTAGTAGATGTCTAGCATAGACCTCATTCGGTGTCTTAGTATATAGTCTCTTAAGCGTCTGAATTGCCTCCTCATAACTGTCCCAGTCTTCCACATACTGAAATACATTCGGGGTGACACAGTTGATGAGTATCCGCAACTTTGAGTTATCATCAGCTTTGCAATACTCAAGAAAATTCTCAAACGTGCGATACCAGTGTTTCCACACCTTACCGGCTGCTGGGGTGTTTGGGTCCAAGTCAAGACGCGATGGTTTAAGGATGTTTTCCATGATGGGTGATTCCCTGGATCCTTAGCTCCGAGTTCGTCCAAAAAGTTTGAGTGCGAAGTTTTTCCAAAGTTGATTAAATTGTCGTAAGAATGAGCCTTACGCGTGGTAAACTTAATGTAAGCTTTAATCAACTTAAAACGGTGCTGCATACAAAAGAGGTCTTACCCTATGCCTCTTCCAGAGCTAACTGATCAGTCCAGTATTTATCCTGGACTGATTACAGGAAGTGATGTCATACAGGAAGCTGAAAAGTGTTACCACACTTTGCTTCCAATTTCCACCCTTCCCTCGCCTTCACATGGTCCATCTCCGACTCTTATCTTCCCTTCCTTGACTTTTCTGTATCCATTTCTGGGGATAGGCTATCAACAAACGTCCACTATAAGCCCACTGACTCCCACAGCTACCTGGACTACACTTCCTCCCACCCCGCTTCCTGTAAGGACTCTATTCCATTCTCCCAGTTTCTCTGTCTCTGTCGCATCTGTTCTGACGATGCCACCTTCCATGTCTTCCTTTTTCCTCAACCGAGGATTCCCCTCTACTGTGGACATGGCCCGCACTTCTGCTCTCACCCCCTTCCCCGCCCTCCCAGAACCACGATAGGGTACCCTTTGTCCTCACCTTTCACCCCACCAGTCTCCACATTCAACGGATCATCCTCCGTCATTTCCGCCACCTCCAGCATGATTCCACCACCAAACACATCTTCCCCTCCCCTCCCCTTTCAGCATTCCGAAGGGACCGCTCCCTCTGCAACACCTTGGTCCACTCCTCAATCACTCCCAACACCCCCATCCCTTCCTACGGCACCTTCCCGTGCAAGCGCAGGAGATGCAATATCTGCTCTTTTACCTCCTCCCTTCCCACTGTCCAGGGCCCCAAACACTCATTCCAGGTGAAACTGCGATTTACTTGTACTTCTTGCAATTTAGTATACTGTATTCGCTGCTTGCGGTCTCCTCTACACTGGGGAGACCAAACGCAGATTGGGTGACCGCTTTGCGGAACACCTCCGTTCAGTCCATAATCGTGACCCCGAGCTTGCGGTCGCCTGTCACTTTAATTCTCCGCTCCACTCCCACTCTGACCTCTCTGTCCTCTGCCTCTTACACTGTTTCAACGAAGCTCAACGTACGCTCAAGGAACAGCACCTCATCTTTCGATTAGGCACTTTACAGCCTTCTGGACTCAACATCGAGTTCAACAATTTCAGGTCATAACCTCGGCCCCTATTTTTTCCACATGGCAGCTGTTGATGATTCTGCTATTGCCATTTACACCTCTTCTAGACTTATCTTTTGTTTCTTTACTTATCCCATTACCATCTCCTTTTGCGTTGCACCATCATACCTTTTGTCTTTTAATCTCTCCTGCCTTCCACCCTATCACAGTACTTCCCTTTTGTTCTTTCCTACCCTCCCCGCTTTCCCTGCCTTTGCACTTGCTTAAAATCTGTTACATCTCTAACTTTTTCCAGTTCTGACGAAATGTCATCGACCTGAAACGTTAACTCTGTTTCTCGCTTCACAGATGCTGCCTGACCTGCTGAGTATTTCCAGCATTTTCTGTTTTTATCCCACATCCCACAAATCGTGTTGGCTCAGACTTGTTGAATATTCCTGCACAATGAAGCACCACAAGCAACCCCTGCAGTAATTTTGAGAACCAATTCTAGTCCCTGCTTTAAGAAAATGCTTGTGATCTTGCAGGTACCACAGTAATACTCCATTGACTGAGAGAGCAGCACAGCCATAACCTCAACCACTTTATTTAAGTTCAGTAGTCGGTGTGGGTCCTTAGGCTGGATCAGGACACAGTCTCTCCGGACAGCGAATGTCGCTACTACCTGTTGTCAGCTCAAGGCATTTTCTCTCCTCCCTTCTCCCAAATGACTAAATTCTGGGTAAGCCATGCCCTTTTCACACCATTGGTGCGTTAAGATCTTTTGAAGCTCATCAATGTCTAATAGGCAACACTTTGCATTGGATTATTTAACCTCCATTCACCCCTCCAACATATATCAAACATTTGAAACTCTGGGTCTTTTCTCAGACGTCCCTCTTAGAACTTCAGAGATTACAAGAGGTTTTAAGACATTTGTAAATCTTTGATGCAAAATGTTGGTCCTTTGAATTCTAATGAATAAAACAGTTACCCTTCCACACTGCCCCCTGGGGATCACACCTGTGCCTGAAACAAATCAATTTGCTGTCTGCTGGGGGCTGCTGAGGGCAGTTTTGTGACACTCTTGGTCTGGTCTCCATATTACAAAAAGGATATAGAGGCACTAGATAAAGTGCAAAAATATTTACACAGCTGATACTACAACTAAGAAGGTACAACTATGGGAAAGACTGAACAGGCTGGGGGTCTTTTCTCTAGAAAAGAGAAGACTAAGAGGTGACCTGATAGAGGTCTTTAAAATTACGAAAGTGTTTGATAGGGTAGATGTAGAGAAGGTGTTTCCACTTGCGGGGGAGACCGTAACTAAGGGTCATAAATATAAGATAGTCACTAATAAATCCAATAAGGAATTCAGGAAAAACTTCTTTACCCAGAGAGTGGTGAGAATTTGGAACTTGCTACCACATGGAGTGGTTGAGGTGAATAGCAAAGATGCCTTTAAGGGGAAGCTAGATAAATACATGAGGGAAAAAGGAATAGAAGATATGTTGATAAGAATGAGGTGATGCAGGGTGGGAGGAGGCTCATGTGGAGCATAAACACTGGCATGGACCTGTTGGGCCAAATGGCCTGTTTCTGTCATATAACATTTGTTGTGGGAGGAGGCTGCAATTCAGGTAGAACCTGGATGCGCCAATTTCCGGCCCACGTTCATGTTGTTACATATTGTGCTTGGGGGTGGGGGATGGCGGGCACTACTTTGGCCCACCGCCCTGCTACATCTGGCGGGGCTGGAGGGGAAGGAGGGGGTCATGTCTGGGGGTGTTCCCAAGAATTCTGCCTAGCTCACAGCCGCTAGGCCTAGCAGGAATTGCACTCTGTCAAGAGTAGACACAGGCTTTATTCTGGGCTTTAGGAAGGCTCCACTGCTACAGCAAAACAAGGTCATCGATCCCAGAGGGGAGTAGGATCAAACATTTAACCCCTTCTCTTTGGTATGCAGGAGCCATGCCCCATCGGAGCAGGGTGCCACTCATACCTCCGTCACGTCATTGGGGTGGGTACTTCCACTGCAACTCCACAGCACATCTCTTCGCCATCCTTTATGCAACAGTATATGCTCCAATCCCTGCAAGTGTGGGAAAGTGCCAAGGTGGGACCAGAAAGTAGGATAAACGCCGAGAGTACACCGCTTCATCACACCACTCACCAGCACTGGCAAAGAACAGACCAAGCACTGGCCTCATCCGCTTGAAGTGGTGCATGAAGCAGGGAGAAAATAGTAACCAAACAATGAAAAAGTTTGAAGCTCTCAATTTCATAGAAGCTTTACTATAGAAGGCCAATCATCCCTGTGTCAGTGCCTCCTCCCAACAGGAACAGGAAGCTATAGACTGCAGGAAGATATCAATAAATTGGTCAGGTGGGCAGAACAGTGGCAAATGGAATTCAAACCGGAGAAGTGTGAGGTAATGCATTTGGGGAGGGCTAACAAGGAAAGGGAATACACATTAAATAGTAGGACACTGAGTAGTGTAGAGGAACAAAGGGACCTTGGAGTGCATGTCCACAGATCCTTGAAGGTAGCAGGCCAAGTAGATAAGGTGGTTAAGAAGGCATACGGAATGCTTGCCTTTATTAGCCGTGGCATAGAATACAAGAGCAGGGTGTTATACTTCAACTGTATAAAACACTAGTTAGGCCTCAGCTAGAGTGCTGTGTGAAGTTCTGGTCACCACATTATAGGAAAGATGTGATCGCACTAGAGGGTACAGAGGAGATTTACAAGGATGTTGCCAGGAGTAGAGAATCTTAGCTATGAGGAAAGACTGGATAGGCTGGGTCTGTTTTCCTTGGAACAGAGGAGGCTGAGGGGAGACCTTATTGAGGTGTATAAAATTATGAGGGGCATAGATAAAGTGGATAGAAAGGACCTATTTCCCTTAGCAGAGGGGTCAAAAACCAGGGGCACAGATTTAAAGTAATTGGGGGAAGGTTTAGAGGGGATTTGAGGGGAAATTTCTTCACCCAGAGGGTTGTGGGGGTCTGGAACTCACTGCCTGAAAGGGTGGTAGAGGCAGGAACCCTAACCACATTTAAAAAGTACTTGGATGTGCACTTGGGATGCTCTAACCTGCAGGGCTACGGACCAAGAGCTGGGAAGTGGGATTAGGCTGGATGGCTCTTTGTTGGCCGGCACGGACACAATGGGCCGAAATGGCCTCCTTCCGTGTTGTAACTTTCTATGACTCAATAATCCTGGCTCAAAAGCTGCCAGGACTACTGCACAAGGACCAGATTTCTCCCCACCAGTGTAATAAGCTGCGAGTCCAAGTCACGAATTCCATTTGAACACACTTGAGCCTCGCGCAGGGAGCGTGATGAAAGAGTCCTAGCAGAATATCGGAAAGGTGCAGCTCTTAAAGGGTTTACTGCTGAAAACTCCAGGGCTTAAAAGTGCACATCTAAAAAAAATGGGTGAATGGGTAGGGGAAAGAATGACAATTCAACATGGAGTCTGTAGGCGGGAGGCAGGGCAGTAGAGTTCTGCTGAATGATGCGGTTATCCAGCTTGGCATTCCAGTGCACTCTCCACAGAGACCTGTGAAACAGGCAGGGGCGCCAGACTCTGCACTGTTTACAATACCTGCTGATCAAATGCAGGAGAAGACGGCATACTTAAAGGAATTTGGTACGGTAAGACTATCCAACAAAACCATGCATCAGGTTAGACGGCACAAGATTCCAAGCCACAAAGTGATGCCAATCAAGCTGTTCCACATTTAGTGCTTACCCATGCCAAGCCCTTACATAACCTTAGCTCTGTATCTCACACATACCAATGGGGCACAGAGTCAAGATGCAACAGACAATGGAAAGCTTTACCACATGCACACCTTCCAAGGGCTTCACACATCAAACCAGTGCAAGACAAACATGATCACTTACTAACAACATGCATAGCGTTCAGGCATATGGCAGGCATTAGTAACCAAAGTACTTTAAGAAATGCACTAATGTGGAAGTATTGGGAAGTCATACTATTCAGTGAAAAAGGAGATAAAGTGGTAGCAATGCTCTAATAAACTCATCAGTCACCTGTGTGATACATGTCGGGGTAGAATGTTAGCTAATACTGCAGTGCGAGCTGAGAATTAGCCATAGGCTCAACAATTAATGAGGGTAGTGATGATCTTGTCAATCACTGTCAGTGCTGTCCTTGCTGCAGATGGCACACTCTGTCCTGCTGACTCGGAGCAAACTGAGGCAGCTGCCCTGGGTCACTGGCAGGTGGAGGTGCCACGGTCTGCAGTTATACTGCTAATCTCCCCATCATGCTTTCTTTCATCTTGTACCACCTCAATGATGAAGTATTGTATTCGAAGAGTTTTAAAAACAAACTTAAAGATGAAAAAAAGCCCCCCAAAATTGTTTGGAAAATATAAATTTTAGAAATATGGAAAAAAATGTTTTACAAGAAACGCTGTATTACAAAGATACTTTAAATTTCAGCATGAAAACATATAAAGTCAATTTAAGAGCTCCTTCGGCCAGGGAGCTTCCCTTGTTCTCATTCCAATTGGACGCATAAAGAAAAATAAGCAAACCCAGCACAAGTACAACTGAAAAGCAGTGGATGCTAATTTAACACCTTTGCATAAAATATGGGGCCGTAAAGAGGCCATCAGCCAAAATACTTGAGCTCACTAAAATCTATGGCCACCCTATTTGCAGGTTCGGAAGAAAGTGGCGCAGGGCTTCTCACCCAGTTCCGTGCTCCCTCTGCGCCAGTTATGCCCCTGCTCTCTTGGTGCACTGGATGGTTATCTACCTTAATCCGATTTTTTAAAATGCCTGGTCATGTTCTCGTTCCTTTCCTTCAATGAACAAATCCAATTCTTTTAGCCCCTCCATAACTTTTGAAGACCTGCAGTCATCCTTGCTGCTTTCCCTCTCCAATTCCTTAGAGCACTTTTGAAAGGAGGGTGCCAAATACTGCACACATGATTCCAAAAGCGGCATCAAAAATGGGTTAAAGTTACCTCGTTTCAACTTGGAGTCAAGTGCCCCCGAGATGGATGTCTCCTAGTTTAAAACCAAGGCCAATAGCTTAAAAAAAATTTAAACCAAGGAAGCTGGCTACACTTCTTTTAATTCATTCCTATATCCTTTGGAGTAGTCAAGAGTTCAATAGGAAATGTTTTGTCACATTAACTCTACATGATCCCCAAAGTAAAACATAGGGAACCAGAAAAAATAAGACTGTGCCACAATACTGCGAACACAGCGAAAGTTCATAAACATTGGCAAAGCTCAGCAATTGTTTCTGGTTAAGACTTCAATGGAAAAGAAAATCGTGGGTGGTGTAATACAAAGTGCCGATTGACAATGAGCCTGTTTCGTACGACTGGCAAAGACCAATTTCACCCCCAGTGAGTGCGCAGTTTGTTGAAATATTTGCAGGTTCGTTCAATGTTCTCTAAGTAAATACTGATCTTCCTGTACTTGGTAATATGAACATGTCTTATTCATTTACTACTTTAAGGCTCACAGCAAAGTTTGAAGCCTAACCACCCTCTACTAAAATTGAAAACACATGGTGTTCTGAATACACAAAATGTCATGTTTTATCAAATTCCCCATAGGATTTAAGAATGAAAAGCCTGACGAACCAAGCCAATATTTTTTTCTTAAAGCAGGAGATTTCATTAGGAATTCACCGACAGTAGCATTGAACCCCTTCTATATAAATGTCCCATTCCCTTTTATTGATCTGTCACAGATACTGTTCTCCATGCGCTACTTCAGTGTAATGCACTGCTGCGGATTGAATGCTTCCCTCCCCACCCCCACCTCTGCATTTCCCCCGCTCTTGCACAAGTGCCTTCCCAGTTATGTGCAAACTGCTCAAGCTAAAAATGCAGAGGACAAGGGTCAGCAGGCTGCGATTACAGTCAAAATTTTTCACATTTCATTCTGGGTCTTCTCATTCTGAAGGGCTCCGTTCAGCTCTCTGAGACTGGGGACTTAATGGAAAGCAGGCTAAGGATAAGTAGGACGAAGGTGAAAGAAAAGAGCTGAAAGAAACTCCTAATGTTATAGCCTGAAATATGAAGCTGCAATTTTGCATGCTGATGACCTACCACATCATTTGGAAGTGCAGAGGACTCTACAATCCATTAGAGTTAATTCCTTTACGAAATAAATTAAAATTGACCAACAAATATTCTACTGCAACCCAAAGTTGATCAAATTTAACATAGCTGCTTGATCCAAAATTTGGCACAAATAAAAGCATTTCCAGGTCAATAATCCATCCATCAAGCTCTTCACTGAAATCCCTTCGACATTCTGAACCCTGAATGCCCCTGTGGTTTTTCCCAATTGTATTTCCTTGAGGTTAGCAATGACAGTCCTAGCTAACTAAGTCAGTGCTCCCTCTACACTACCTCAACAAGCACACAGGTCAGAGATAGCATGATACTGCATGATACAGCAGGATAAAGCTCCCTCTACAAGCACACAGGCAGAGATACCATGATATCACTGCAGAATAAAGCTTCCTCTACAAGCACACAGATCAGAGGTAGCATGGGATAGCTGCAGGATAAAGCTCCCTCTTCAAGCACACAGGCAGAGATAGCTTGGGATAGCTGTAAACACCTTCAACAAAGCCTCACAAGCACACTCAGCCAGCAATGTGCCACAATCCCGAGCCTCAAGAGCACAAGCCCATGTCCAGTACCGATGCCGGCCTTAAGCATCGCCAAGTAACTTTCCTAATTTGTGCAGTTGTACACGTCAGATGGAGGCTGGCCAAGCTCACTTCACTAACTATAGCAACGTCAGCAATAATTGGAGACGAGACTCTCGCCCAAGGGTGGCGGTCCATTTGCATATCTAGAATTTTCAGCTGCAATTTCCCAATCCCAGATGTCAGAAACATTATTTTGGGTTGGATTTGTGATTTGTCTCTCACACACAATTCATTAAAGGTTTGTAAATAAAAAGCAATTGAGCACTGGCAGCCTCCCTTTCTCCTCCCTCCACCAGTGAATAATTTTCCTTAGCACTAAACTTGTTTGTACTCTAATAATTTGACTTAACCATTTGAAAACTACTGCAGCTTTTGGGTTGGTCCAAATTGTGCCCTTCCTCCCCTGGTGATGGTGACTGTCGCTGGGACATGTCAGCAAATTTGCTATAGCCCCAGGTTATCCCGACACTGGCAGCCCTCCAGCACTTCACCCAAGTCACCATTCTTCACACGACAGTTTAGACAGTTATTCAAAAGGGTAAGACATCACAGGTGAGCCTGATTCTCCTCTCACACACATGCACACTTTCAACAGGGAACACTGGATTGTGACTTCCCCACACCCCCCAGAATCCAATTGTAGCAACTCAAATGTGCTCCTAACTCAGACCGAACTGGGAGATTTCTGCTCAGTATCACATCACGAGTGCCCCAACCCATTTCTCAAGACGATGCAACTTTTGCTGTTCTGTAAGTGTGCAAGAGCCAGAGCTCTCAAATGTGAGTGAGATATGTAGGTCTATCGTGAGCAAGAAAACAAAACACCTGCCTTCCCTGGGAGCTGTGCTATTCACTCTACAAACTTTTCATGCGCTGGCAAAGCTTTTTAATTGATTCTGGGGCACTGTACACAGCTGGGGACCATTAAGCAATAAATCATTCAAGTAGGACACTTTTAAACAAAATTCTTTGCGACTTATCGCTTGTACAGGAGGCTAAAATAACATTCACTGCAACAGAATACAGCAGTGCTATATGCACCTGCAAAGTTAGGGAGCGGAGCTCAATAGTCTCAGATTCAGGACTTTGTAGCTTTTATGTTTCACAGCAATCACTGAATAAACCACCCACATGGCAGCAAGAAACAAAAACCTACTTTGGCTTGTTGTGCGAGCACGTGTGCATATACATGATTCCCCCTCTGTCATTAGCCTACAGAAGGGTTATTTGGGTAGCTGGCTTAGTTTGTACCACTCTCACCTCCGAGTCAGAAGGCTGTGTGTTTGACCCTCAACACTTCAGCTCACAATCTAGGCTGACACTCCAATGCACTACAAAGGGACGAGATGTTGATTCAAGACCGCATTTGCCTGTTACTCGCAGTAGTGTAAAATCAGACTATTTGCTCCACTACTCAGGCGCCGTACACAGCCACAATAATCACATTAAAAACACTTCCACACTTTTCACGAATATAAAGTGCATCTAACAGTCTGTCTTTTTGTATCTTACAGAAAAAGAAGTCTTAAAAAACAAAACAAAAGTAAACCCAACTGAACATATGCCATCCTTAGCTAGAAATAAACAGGTAGAGCAACTGGCTGTTCCGACTACAAACATCTCCCAACAGAAAGTGAAACTGGGCTACATGCATACGTTGCCTTGTACCTTGGGGCAAGAGAGCAAAGCAGTAAAGCTGTAGTTGCCTCTCATGCTGCTGGTCACTGGTGAAGCGCACACGTGGCAAAAAGGGTTCAATTATCTGCTAACTGGAGCAGTGGATGACATAGCAACCGACTCCGATGTTCACTGTAGGTGGCTGCAAGGATCTGGTCGAAGAGGTGGAGGAAAATGGTACCCTTCATGGTCTGCAAGTTACTGTGGACCAGACAGCACAGCTTTGTTGCTGAGCCTATGCCTCTTCATGCACTGGTTGTATCCGAGGTCCAGGGAGCTGGCCCTATTGCAGACCCACTGCCTAGGGTAGTTTGTTCTGCCAATGGCCTTTCTTCCTGCACTATAAGCTGGAGATCAAAACTCTTCTCTACTATTCACTTCTGCCAGTCCTTCATATAACTAACTCACAGGTCTGTATGCGAGTTGAGAACACAATTTTCACGGTTATCCTGCGCAATTCTTCACAAGTTTCTCTTGATTGGTCATGAAAGACTTGCATTTATATAAAGGCTTTCACGGCCACCGGGTGTTCCAAAGTGCTTTGCAGCCAATGAAGTACTTTTTGAAGCGTAGTCACTGTTGTACTGTAGGAAAGGCGACAGCCAATCTGCGCACAGCAAGTTCCCACAAACAGCAATGTGATAATGACTGGATAATCTGTTTTAGTGATGTTGATTGAAGGATAAATATTGGTCAGGACACCGGGGATAACTCCCCTGCTCTTCTTCAAAATAGTGCCTTGGGATCTTTTATGTCCACCCGAGAGAGCAGACGGGGCCTCAGTTTAACGTCTCATTTGAAAGACGACAGTACTGCCCTGGAGTGTCAGGCTAGATTTTTTTTTGTGCTCACGTCCCTGGAGTGGGACTTGAACCTACAACCTTCTGACTCAGAGGCGAGGATGCTACCAACTGAGCCACAGCTAGAAAGTAAATCCTTCATTGTGGCAAATTTTTGCTTGGCAGCAGAAATCAGAGTGGCAGCAAAAGCAGAAAACAAGCACACTGCCACATTCTACTACCTACCTTTTTCACAAAAACACATAGGAGCATACACCCCTAAGCCATGGCATAAACAGAACACACAGGTCCCAGTTGTGTGATGTGTCATTTTAACATCTAGTGAACCTGACTAGACACAACACACTCTGTCTTCACGCTTGTGCATTACACAGTTGACTGCACGAACTGCGTAAAATTCATACTATACCAAGTCTAATGTGGCATCCTCTTTACAAATTAACCCCAATAACCTTAAGCCAAACACTGTTTGACTTGACAGAAAGGTTTTCCCAGGGTAACCGTTTCTCCCTAAAAACATATGGCTGTTTATAGTATACTGATACTCCTTGAGGCCCACCACTTTCTTTCCTGCTGCTCTCAGTAGCCCCCTGGCCATTTTCTCACTGAACTCTACTCCCCATTTTCCTCACTCAGTATTTGCATTAAGCAACTCCTCACCAATCATGCTCACCTGTGTATTCATACCTACCGTTTGGCAAAAACGAAGACACAGAGATACATACTAACCTAAGCCACAAAAATGAGAAAACAGGAGATCAAAATCACTAGAAAGTGAAGTGTCATCCTAGGAGATGCCAACCTATGTCTAAATTGGCTGCCGCTTCCTACATTACAACAGTGACGATGCTTCAAAAGTACTTCATTGGCTGTAAATCGCTTTAGGATGTCCCGAGGTCGTGAAAGATGCTCTATAAATGCAAGTCTAACTTTATTTGCTTTCTTTCCTTCTCCAGGCCCTTCCTTGCTCTGCTTTTGATGCCTGTGTCCCCATCAGATCTCTCATATATTCCATGCTTCTGCCTGGTGCAATACCCACCTTCAGGTCCTCAAATCTAAGGGGTGCAGACTCAAGTGAGCAGTTGGCCTGGTCATTCATCGTCAGGTATGGCTCAACCACCTAAAACAATATCGCTTCTCCCTCTCTATGGGCAAATCCTCTCATCATTTCATCATCATGTTGGAAAGCAGGGGTATCCCCAACCTCATTTTCCACTATAGATCATGTTCTTCAATCTCCCTCCATTCTCAATTCTGCTGTCAAGAGCACATGGATTGCCTTATAAACTGAGGCTATCCATTCAGCTGTTTCCTGTTGCACGCCGTGCTCAACTGCCTACAATTTGCTAATGCAGCTCTGATTCTCAATATGCTGCAGCTTCTCCCATACCTCCACCCCAGCCCTCATCGGACAATCTTCACATCTCTTGCATACTGCCCTTCCAACCAGCTTCTACTTGGCCCAATGCCCACTGGCACCAGCAACTGCTTCCTCTCCTCTCGCTCTGCTCCTCCCTTTCAAAACTGCAATTCCCACCCTCCTTAAAAAGTCCATTCTCAACCCTTTCATCCCCTCCAACTACCACCCTGTTTCCAACCTCCCCCTTCCCCTCTAAAGTTCTGGAACATGCTTTCACCACTCAGGCTCACTTTCCATAGACTTGTTCAGTTTTTCACATGGTCAATTAAGCCACCCTCCTCTGCCATCTCTCCTCCATGGCACTGCCATTGCATCTTCCCTTCCTCCTTGTCCCAGTGCAGCAAGTACACCTCCTGCAATGGCTATTCCTCCTGTGGCTGCAAGGTCACTTCTGGCACGCCCCAAGTTTCCATCTTTGTCCTCTCCTACTTCTCATGTATATGCTGCCTCTATCTGTGATGAGAGGATACAAGTACAATGAGAGATTCTAAAAGCTAGGACTGTATTCACTGGGGGAAGAGACTACGTAATATGCTTCATTTTTTTTTTTAATTTCAGCTACTGGGGGAGGGGGTGCTGTGAAGAGTCGTAAGTATTTATTTTTCTGATTGTAGCTCCCAAGGGTTTCTACCTTTTCTCCCTACCCCCACTTCTCCCCTCCCAGCCGGCCAGACTTACCTTCCTAGTTTCACTGGTTGCAGTAATGTGGCTGCTTCCAGCCCCACTCCAACAGCGTTTAATTCTCTCTTCCCCACACTCAGCCTATATTTGTGCTCTATCTCTCCCCCACCACCCCCCGACCCCCAGCCTCCAACACTGCATCACCACCCCAGTCCCCACTTTGTGTCTAACCCTGCTGGTCCACTCTATCCCCTTCCTCAGCCTCTACCCCAGATTTACCTTCCCCTTTCCTCATACAGCTTCTAACCCTTCGCTATCTTACCTGGCCAGACTTCAACTGCACTCCATGTTCTCCCATGCTCTGTCCGCTAACCCTGCTTTTCCTTTTATTCCACAGCTTCTAACCCTCCTCTACCTTCATCTATACACCACCTTGCTCTACCTTCCACCTCTGACCTCCATTCTCGCAGTCATAACTCTGCCTTGGGGCCTCCAACCCTGCTTGACCTGAAGTTGACTCTCAGTGTGTAATACCACAGGTGATCGACTAGTAAGTAATAAAACCAGGGGATTGGTTTGAAAGAGCTATCCAATTAGTCCCACTCCCCTGATCTTTCTCTGCAATTTTTTCCAATTTAAGCATTTATCCAATTCCCTTTAGAAAGTTATTATTGAATCTGCTTCCACCACGCTTTCAGGCAGTGCAAAATGCATTAAAAAAAATCTCAATTCTTATACTAAAAATAGCATCTTCAGAACATTCACTTGGTTTAAACATCAACATAATTTGACCAATGCAGCAAACTGGAGTAAATCCCAAACGTAAAACTGATTACCTTACCTAATACTTGCTGTTTCAATTTTTCTACTTCTTCTTTCAAATTTTTAATTTCTAGTTCTCTGCTTGCAGTTACTGGACCATCCACAGTTGAATACTGAAGCGCCTGAACGGTCTGCGTAGACTCTATCAAACAAAACCAAGTGAACCAGCGTCAGTACTGTAAGTATTCTGCGACTGCACCGTGGACAACTGAGACACCAGCGGGTTGCCAGTATTACAATGGCATTTATTGTAAAGTGATCAATGCCCCACCTCTGAAGAAACCTACTACAGTACTTCTTAAAAATAAAATATAATGCCCTGTCTCTCAATTTTACCATTACTGCCCTTCACTAAAAAAGTACCCAAAACAAGAATTTAGGATAATTCATGAATAATTACATCTCTATATTCCTGCAGTTTCCACTTGTGCAGGTGGATGATAAAGCTATAATGGGAAGAAGCTCAAGTTATTCTGGAAGGATGAGATCAAGTGGGCTGAAGAGCTTGTGAATTCCAACAAGGTGGCTTAGTAGGACAATTTTCCAGGCAGCAGGAATATTGCTTAATAATGCCACCAAACTAGGCAGTCCCTTGGCAGCTAAACCCTCACCTTGAAGTTTCCTACTCAGTTCAAGTTTTTCTTGTTCTAAACGTCGTATCCTCCTCTCGTAAGCCTCTGTGGCTAAGCTGTCCTCTAATGTCCGCTGAACATTGATATCAACATCCGTCGAGGATGATCCAGCAGCATCTCTCAGACTGCTTCTGTCGGACAGAATACTGAGAAGGAAAGCAATATATTAAAAAAATAAACTCTGCAAAATTATTGGTATGAAGCAAAACAAGATCTAAGCGTTTGGATATTAGTGCTGGAACCATCATGGAGGTAGCATCTGCGATAAAACAGTACAACTCCTCACAAACAAGCCCTGTTAAATGGATGGGCTGTATCTGGAATTTACATCTGTGCCTGAAAGGTAACCAACACTTATAACCATATCTGTGACAAGAACATAAGAATTAGGAGCAGGAGTAGGCCATTTGTCCCCTCGAGCCTGCTCCACCTTTCAATAAGATCATGGCTGATCTTCAACCGCAACTCCGCTTCCCTGCACTATCCCCATATCCCTTGATTCCCTTAG
This sequence comes from Squalus acanthias, assembly GCA_030390025.1. Lineage (NCBI taxonomy): Eukaryota > Metazoa > Chordata > Chondrichthyes > Squaliformes > Squalidae > Squalus > Squalus acanthias. The sequence continues at coordinate 133,716,204 of CM059433.1, forward strand.
AGCCCAAAAATCTATCGATCTCAGTCTTGAATATACTTAAAGACTCAGCGTTCACAGCCCTCTGGGGTAGAGAATTCCAAAGATTCACAACCCTCAGTGAAGAAATTCCTCCTCATCTCAGTCTTAAAAGGCCGACCCCTTATCCTGAGATTGTGCCCCTGAGTTCTAGACTCCCCAGCCAGGGGAAACAATCTCTCAGCATCTATCCGGTCAACCCTCCTCAGAATCTTATGTTTCAATGAGATCACCTCTCATTCTTTTAAACTCCAGAGTATAGGCCCAGTCTACTCAATCTCTCCTCATAGGGCAACCCTCTCATCCCAGGAATCAGTCTGGTGAACCTAAGTACTTGGGACTTGTGGTTTAAGTCAATCATTATTTAAAGCATAAGGAAAGTCTAAGGGTGGTACTTCCTATTGTATATTCAACAGTAGGTTTTAACCATGAACGGTGGAGAAAATGAGCAAAACTGATGATGCAATATGTAACAGTAGATTTTAGTTACTTTTACATTTCACGATATCCGTGCTCGGACAGCGAGTGCCCCAAGCAGCGGCCTTACACAGCGACAGAAAGGCAAGTGTAAAACCGGGGGGCACTCGCTAAGACCAGCTGCCAGGAAGCCCTGTTGCTCCAGCAGATCGGACGGGCCACTGATTGCAGCAAGTCCCAGCAGTTTCACATTTGGTTTGCAGCCGAATGACAAGACCCCTGCTTGGGGGACCCGGCAGGACTAGGGCAATATGAAAGTACTTCTTAATTACAGTTTAATTAACATTGTTATGCTAAACATTTATAAATCACTGGTTCGGCCTCAGCTGGAATATTGTGTCCACTTCTGGGCACCACATTTTAGGAAGGACGTCGAGGCCTTGGAGAGGGTGCAGAGGAGATTTACTAGAATGGCACCAGGGATGAGGGAGCAGTTACACGGAGAGACAAGAGAAGCTGGGATTGTTCTCCTTAGAGCAGAGAAGGTTAAGGGGAGGCCTAATAGAGGTATTCAAAATTGCGAGGGGTTTTGATAGAGCAAGTAGGGAGAAACTGTTTCCTCTGGCAAGTGCGTCAGTAATCAGAGGTCACAATAAATGGCAAAAGAACGAGAGGGAAATGAGGAGACTTTTTTTTTTTACACAGACTGGTGTTAAGATCTGGAATGCATTACCTGAAAGGGTGGTGGAAACAGTTTCCATAGGAACGTATAAAAGGTAACTGGACATTTACTTGAAGAGGACTAATTTGCAGGGTTATGCGGAAAAAGCTGGGGTGTGGGACTAAATTGGACAGCTCATTCAAAGAGCCGGCACATGCACGATGGGCCAAATGGCTTCCTTCTAAGCTGTAAGATTCTATGATTGGCTGTTATACTTAATTGAGGCATTATACAAATGCAAGTTTTTTCTTTTATAGTGCTACACAGATCTGCTCTTGAGTTTATAGCACAATTTGAAAAACTGGAATTGGATGACAACTGTGTCATTCTTTTACAGTGTATTAAAAAAAGCAGCAAACTGGTGAAAATAGTGAACTGACCCAGTTATCTAAAGACAATGTTATACTGAAGCTGAAGTTCAGGAGGGCTAATTTAATCACCGTGCACTCCCAGTAATGAAACCATCATCAAAGGGAGTGTGGGTCAGAGAAAAGGATATTACATTGCAGTCCCAATTCTCTGACCAACACTCCCTCCCACTGTGAAATGAATTCTCTATTGGGCAATGCAGGTTAACCTACAGCACTGAGGTGCTGATCTTAAAGATAAAATTTCACTGCTTTCACTATCTTAATCTGAGCTACGATTAACTGTAGCACCTTCTGTTTTGAGTCCATTTTGGTAGTTCAAATGATAGGGGCTGATGACATTAGATACACTGGATTGGTGGAGCTACCGAGTCTGACGGCACAATTAAGTTAAAATCAATTTACATAAAAGTAATCATAAATCATTTTCAACCAGCTACATTAGTAAACAATCATAAAGTACAAGAGTAAAGAAGTAATAAAGAATTTATACAAGACTTGATTAGTTCACAGTTAGAGTACTGTGTGCAGTTTTGGGCTCCATTCTAGAAAAGGCATTAAAGTCACAGAGCGTACAGCATATATTCACCAGGGTGTTGTCAGGGAGAGAAAACTATAGTTATGAGGACAGACTGGAGATATTAAGAATATTCTAAGAGGAGATTCAATAGATGTTTTTAAAATTATGCAGGGTATTAATAAGAGTGAATAAAGAAATATTATTTCATCTGGTTGAGGAGTCAGTGATGAGAGGCCATCAATTTAATATTAAGAAAGTGAGGAGAGAGGTTCGGAGACCTTTCTGTACACATGCTTTGCTATAGGCAAATACAGGTATGTTGGGTGAGTGCAGGGCAATGGGATTAGATTTAGATTGTTGTAGCAAACAGAAGGTGCAGACATGATAGGACAAATTACCTCCTTCCTCGCTATAAACTTCTATGGTTCTATCATGGTCCAAAAGGTTCTTCTAGTTTGGAGCCCTTCAACAAACATACGAGGACATCCTCTGGATATGGAGAGGGTGCTCCAGAGTTGGCACCTCACCAACAGGGAACAGCATGGCCCCAATTGTATAGAGATTAGAAAAGCCAGAAAGGCGGCCTTTGAGCCAGCTCACTGGGAGAAAGCACAATGTGTACAGTATTCATGCTCAATTCCTAAAAGCTGCTCTAGAAGAATGAGGGCCAAATGGAAGCCTGCAATGGCTGGAGAGCAGTGCCATGAACTACTGATTCACCTTGGAACTACCCCTTCTGAGACTGGTGACTGGATTCTGTCTAAGGCACGTAGAGTTCTGGTTTCTATCCATAAGGGGGATCCGGGTAGGACCAAAAGCTGCCACAGAATCTCACCAATATAAGTAGCTCTTCAGATTTTTTTTTGCGTTGTTAAGGCACATATGTCAAATGCTTTGCAGGGCCACTGAGTAATCAGAAAGGAAAAAAAAGATAGATTTCACTCTCATGAGGAATGTGTGGGATCGGTTGCGACTTTGTGCAAGATTGTGGAATGTCGCAAGGTTCATTGATTCTCATAAGGCTTTCGATCTAGTGCCCTTGTGAAGAAATTGAAAGCTATGGGAGTGCATGGCTGAATCTTGGATTTTATCCAGGATGTGCACTCTAGCTTCGAGTTCTGTATAAGGGTAGATATGGGACTCACTGAACCCATCTCTCTCCCGAAAGAGGAGTGAGGCAAGGCTGTTTACTGCTACCCATCTCATTCAATGTCGTCAACAAAAAGCAAAATACTGCCGATGCTAGAAATCTGAAACAAAATTGTAAAGCACTGCAGACACTCAGCAGGTCAGGTAGCATCTCTTGAGGAAACACGAGTCAGGTATAAAGGAATAAACCCTTCCTCAGAGTGTCTGTTCCAGGTAATTCTCCAAGAATTGGTGCACTCCTTTTGCAGTGCATTGAACTGGAAAACTCAAGAACATGGAGTGTCGGCTGCTGATATCTCCCTCTTCCAGAGGGTGCCAAATGTCAGCATTAAACATTGCCAGATGGTATCTAGCACGCCCAAATGCAGACTTTGCTGACTAAAGTTGTTTCTACTCTTGTCCCAACATTATTCCTTATTCCCAACCATACTACTGCGTTAGTGTGAATTTCTCTATTTCTCACACTGTTAATTTTTTTTGGACTTCCTGATTGAGATTGCCAATGTAGTGGTAGTGTCTAACTGTAGGCAGCGTGTGCTGAGGGACACCACCAGATTGAGAAGGCCCCAAATTTACTCTGTAGGATCCAGGAGGAGGAGACTACTTTCATAGGATTAGTTTGGACTAGATTTGCAGCCAGATCCCAGAGATAAAGGAAGCAACAACCAATCCCCAACAGAAAGCCTTTTAATCATAGAGAGTATAACAAATGAGGCTATAATAGAGACGCATCTAATGAGCATGGAGCATTAGAAACAGAATAACAGAGCTTTATCATCAGGGTGAGACATACTGACATGCGTAATCACTTGGTCCAAGGTTTTTCCTTCAAGCTTGATACAGTCTTTTAGCAATTTTTTGCTTTTACAATTTAAATAAGCTCCTCCAGCATCACTGGTTTACATTAGATGCTGAAGGTACAGCTGAAACTTTGTAACCTGCAGGTCCACACAAAGTCACAGCAAAACACTTACCAGTTAGTGGTGTACGTGAACCCTATGAAGGGAAGGTGGTGCCCAGAGAAAGCAGTGTGTGTAGGTGGAGGCATCGTCTCCTGAAATAGAATAAAAGGCAAGTTTAACTGACTTGTTTCCATGTCTTACACTTAGGATTGCTATGAGAAACAAGCTAAACTGATGATGGCTTCCAGCTGCTTTCCTCACTGATAATGTGGGCTGTTGCTGAACAGCCTCTTCTCATTTGATAAGATTAGTTCCTGATGGAACAATCCAACTTCAATAAGTGTGCCGTACAAAGGAAGGATTATGAGGGACAGTCTACATCACCCTGTGGAGCACAGTCTTCCCCCCTTCCTTGCCACTTGAAGATAGTGATTCTTTATTAATAAATGTCTCATCACAAAGCACCGCAGAAAAAATTACATCATACAATGAATTACTCATTTTTGGGATGCTGGGGTGCAGTGACAGTTGTTATGTAGGCTGTAAAAACTGTGGTTTTCCCAATGCCCCTCTCTCACAGTAACATGGAGCTGGGCTTTGCAAAACACACAGCCCCTCCACCCCACATCCACCTTTACCCCATTCAAAAAGCTCAGCTTTAAAGTAATAAGGCGGAATTTGAAGCGTGGGGAGTGTAAGGGAGGCGCGGGGAGTGTAAGGCAGGCCTGGGGAGTGTAAGGGAGGCGCGGAGAGTGTAAGGGAGGCCTGGGGAGTGTAAGGGAGGCGCGGGGAGTGTAAGGGAGGCCTGGGGAGTGTAAGGGAGGCCTGGGGAGTGTAAGGGAGGCCTGGGGAGTGTAAGGGAGGCGTGGGGAGTGTAAGGGAGGCGTGGGGAGTGTAAGGGAGGCACGGGGAGTGTAAGGGAGGCACGGGGAGTGTAAGGGAGGCGCGGGGAGTGTAAGGGAGGCGTGGGGAGTGTAAGGGAGGCGTGGGGAGTGTAAGGGAGGCCTGGGGAGTGTAAGGCAGGCCTGGGGAGTGTAAGGCAGGCCTGGGGAGTGTAAGGGAGGCGCGGAGAGTGTAAGGGAGGCCTGGGGAGTGTAAGGGAGGCGCGGGGAGTGTAAGGGAGGCCTGGGGAGTGTAAGGGAGGCCTGGGGAGTGTAAGGGAGGCCTGGAGAGTGTAAGGGAGATAGGGAGGGCAATGGAAACAACGTATTTCAAAGCCAAGTGTCAGAAAAATTCTACTTTGACAATAGGGATCATAACTCATTCTTAAACTTCAACCCAATTAGGATGCTGATGCACAGCTGATCTGTCGGTGTGGTCTCCAGAACGTTCAAACAGGAGACGGACTAAATAACATCACATAGAAGGGATTTGGTGCTGGAAAATACATTGTGCTAATGAGTCTTTAGCGGCCATTTACTTCATCAAAAGACTCTTTGGCACTTAAACGAGAAGTTAAGCGCATGCTTAAGTATTTCCAATGCAAAATACCCTGTACATCAATTTAGTCAGCCTTCCATTTTATTTTCTAATCCCGGTTTCATGGACACCTATGTCGACTCTCAAACTCACCAAGAATTGTCAGCAAACTTCAGCTGCAGCATGCACGCTGGGGTTAACTTGGATATGGTTGGGGAAGCGAATAGTAGGGAAAACCTTCAGAACCTGCACAATATGGCCTTTAAGAAGCTGATGAGACAGATATGCAGTAGAGTGATAAATCAAAACAGAAAATGTTGGAAATGTACAAAAGGTCTATCAGCATCTGAAAAGAGGAAACTTGTCTCTTTTCTTTCAGATGCTGAATGCACCTGCTGTGTACTTCGAGCATGTTCTATTTCTATTTCAGATTTGCAGCTTTTGTAGACTTTTTCTTTTTATCTCTACAGAATGACAAATAAACATTTTTAAATGCTCCCCCTCTTTCAAACTAAATTCCCCTTCTCCAAATACAGACGTATGTGAACAAACTTACAGAATTTTTCAAACAGTCATCATCTACGTCAAAGTTCGACGTGTCTGTGGGGCTGCTGACTTCGGGGATGTAAGGTGCTTCACAGTTTCTGATGTTGTCCCAGTCAATGCCGGCAAAGAATGGGTGTTTCTTAAAGTCTTCGATCCCGTTTTGACCCAGCCGGTGCTCCCTGCTGCAGATAAGCCTCCGGATGAGATCCTTGGCATTTTCGGAGACGTCGGTAATCTGTACTGGGAACTGGAATCGCTCCTAGTTGCGGAGAAATTAAACATAGAAGTTAATCGCACGGTTTGAAACAGGAGGCTTTCCAGGAATCAGTTGTTAAACATAGAAACATAGAAGATAGGAGCAGGAGTAGGCCATTCGGCCCCTCGAGCCTGCTCCGCCATTCGATGAGATCATGGCTGATCATCCAAACTCAGTACCCTGTACCTGCCTTCTCCCCATATCCCTTGATCCCCTTAGCCTTAAGAAATATATCTAACTCCTTCTTGAATATATTAAATGACTTAGCCTCAACTACCTTCTGTGGTAGAGAATTCCACAGGTTCACCACTCTCTGGGTGAAGAAATTCTTCCTCATTTCTGTCCTAAATGGCTTACCCCTTATCCTTAGATTATGACCCCTGGTTCTGGACTCTCCGACCAGAAATAGCATCAGAAATAGCCAGGCCTAAAACACTAGTGACACTGTTCCTGATAGAAATGCGACACTTGTTGACCTGTTTCTCAAATTTTCTTAGGGTAACCCTAAGGAGGTGGTAAAAGTGCAGTTCCAAAATGAAAGCACAGGCTGCAGGCTAGAAGATTCACCCTCCACATCTCTCCTCATCCTTCACCTGCCTTCCAGGACCTCCAAGTTTGCAAACCACAACCAGCATCATGTACCAAGCAACAGGCCCCAGAGATGGTCTCCCACAGCATCACAGCCAGTGAGAGAATTTTGAAACACAAGGTAAATAAATTAATACATTAATATATTTACACACACAGCTTTAGTTTCAACTTCTTTTTCACTAGAACTGTTGTGTGGAAGACTGAGGAGATGGAGACTGAGGGGGTGAAAAAGAGGGAATGGAAGGGTTAGAGGAAAGGGAGACAACAGGGAACAAGGGAAAATGGGTGATGCAAGCATTGGGCGTGAAGGGCGGTGGGAAGAGAAGGGTGTAGTGGGTAGTGGGAAAAGGAATGTTTGAGGAAAGTGATGGGAGCAAAGGGGTAGTGGGATAATTAAGAGGGACGGAGTTTGTGGGGGGGGGGGGGGAGGGGGTGACAATGGGAAGTTATCTGCCAAGGGCTGCAGGATGAACGTTCCCTGCAAGCCATCACTGGAAGCTGCATTAAATGCTTCCTGCAGTCCTTAGCGGCTGCCTCCCCACCATGTCATTTGCCACTTTCCACCCACAAAGACAGAAGAAATAAAGGGGGCAGAGAGAGCAACAGAATAAAGTAGAAATACACAGAGAGAGAAGCAGAAAAGATAGAGAAGCAAAAAGGTCAAAGAGAAGCAGAAGGGGAGAAAGGGAATCAGAAAAGAGAAAAAGCAGAAGAGAAGAGGACGAGAAGCAGGAGAAGGCACAGGGAGAAGGAGAAAAAGAGAGGGAAGAACAAGACGAGAGAGAAAGAGAAGAAACAGTAACATAAAGGTGACAGGGGCTGGTAAAAGACTGGATGCTCTGACTTAGCAGGAGCAGTGGCAGAGGTGATGGATTTTGTTAACGTATTAAAAGTCTGCCGAGCACTTCCTGTAAATGTACGTCTGTCACATCATTATTCATTTTTGCAATGACTTTTAATCACAGTTAAATTTACTGTAAACCCCCCAGCAGCCCCGCCTGCAATTTTGTCTAATCTAACCAATTTTTAAAAATGATTTCTGATTAATGTAGTCGAATCAGCCATTGATCCCCAGCCATCACCTCTACTTTCACAGCAGCTGCAGCAGACCACAGGAAAATACGCTAAAACAAACTAAAAATATTTCAACAGCGCCACGCTAAGTGCAACGGTAGGAAAGTTTAAACTTTTTATACAATGACTCTTACAATTAGCATTATTTACACTTTCTACCTCCTGAATTTAGGAGCTGCAAAGCTGTGGTATGTTTTAGCTCCCTCCTAAAACATACCAGTCTCCATGCTGTCTCCAACTTATTAATTGGCCTGTCAATCAAACAAACCCAGGTCTCTTTTCACTAGCCTGTCCTATGACTGACCTCAACATTCACTTCAAGAATGAAGAGCCTTAAAGGAGCAGACCATCTTACATGGCATAATGTTCTCATCTTTATGAAGCAGCATATCTATTAAAGGGACAGACACACCATTTTACATAGCAGAGGTTCCCTTCCTCATAAAGCAGCACATTCACTTAAAGGACCCACATTCACACTCCATAAGAACATAACAATTAGGAGCAGGAGTAGGCCATTTGGCTCTCCGAGCTGCTCCGCCATTCAATAAGATCATGGCTGATATTCTACCTCATCTCCACTTACCTGCACTATCCCCATATCCCTTGATTCCCTTAATATCCAAAAATCTATCAATCTCTGTCTTGAATATACTCAATGACTGAGCCTCCACAGCCCTCTGGGGTAGAGAATTCCAAAGATTCACCACCATCTGAGTGAAGAAATTTCTCCTCATCTCAGTCCTAAATGGCCGACCCCTTATTCTGAGACTGTGACCCCTGGTTCTAGACTCCCCAGCCGGGGGAAACATCCTCCCTGCATCTACCCTGTCAAGCCCTGTAAGAATTTTGTATGTTTCAATAAGATCACCTCTCATTCTTCTAAACTCGAGAGAATATAGGCCTAGTCTACTCAATCTCTCCTCATAGGACAATCCCTCCATCCCAGGAACCTGTCTGGTGATCCTTTGTTGCACTCCCTCTATGACAAGTATATGCTTCCTTAGCTAAGGAGACCAAAACTGTACACAATACTCCAGGTGTGGTCTCACCAGGGCCCTATATAATTGCAGTAAGACGTCTTTACTCTTCTACTCAAATCCTCTTGTAATAAAGGCCAACATACCATTTGCTTTCCTGATTGCTTGCTGTACCTGCATGTTAACTTTCAGTGATTCGTGTACAAGGACACCCAGGTCCCTCTGAACACCAATATTTCCCAATCTCTCACCATTTAAAATATACTCTGCTTTTCTATTTTTTCTACCAAAGTGGATAACTTCACATTTCTCCACATTATATTCCATTTGCCATGTTCTTGCCCACTCACTTAGCCTGTCTATATCCCCTAAAAGCTTCCTTGCATCCTCCTCACAACTTACATTCCCACCCAGCTTTGTATCATCAGCAAACTTGGATATAGTTGGTCCCCTCATCCAAATCATTGATGTAGATTATGAATAGCTGAGGCCCATTTGACATGGCATGATGTTCCTGCCCATATAAAGCAGCACATATTCTGACTTAAGGGAGATTCATTACTTAAAATCTTAGGTTACTAATGAATCTGGTTAGAACTAAATGTGATTACAGCCATATTAACATCTGACAGGAGAAACCATCAAAAACAACAGGCTAGAGTTGGAGAGATTAGAGAGGCACTCACTTTGTGGTTCATGATTTTCCCGTAAGTCTCTACTAAAGATTCAGCGTAAAAAGGAGTCTCTCCAAAAAGCATTTCATACATGCAGACGCCGAGTGACCACCAGTCGCATTCTGGCCCGTACTTTCCTTTGCCGTCTTCCATGGCCTGCAAGATTTCAGGGGAAATGTAGTCGGGGGTCCCCACTGCCACAGAAGACTGGACCTAAGTTAGAAAAATAAATATTAGATTCCTTGGAATCGTACTAAAGCTAGTTCACCACAATCAATAGTCAAGTGTCAACCCCCCTCCCACCCTGCACACGTGTTTACTCCATTTTTTTTTTAAAAGTCCCCTTAAAAAATATTTTTTCCCATCTGTACCTGAGAGGGCATGGGATTCAAGCTTCCCCAAAGCGCTATCGATTTTATGCTGTAAATGCACGAGTAACTTCTGAGGAACTAGTTCTGATGAAAGGTCACTGACCTGAAACGTTAACTCTTTCTTTTTTCACAGATGCTGCCTGACCTGCTGAGTATTTCCAGCATTTTCTGTATTTATTGCACCAGTAACATCCCAGATTCTAATCCCCCCCACCCCCAGCAACCACCTCCCTATGCGGCATCATCCGAGACCAGCAGCTCGCCCAGTGAAGAATCTGGCTCTGCGTCATGCTGGTTAAACAACTATTATTCTCTGGCCAGCAGTACTTCCTCCCTTTCCCAATCGGTTAATTCACCTTCCCCTGGCCCAGCAGTGACAACCAAATTCTGCATTTCAAAGCAGATCCCAATAATGACCACAGAAAGAGAATGCGGAAAGATTATATACAGGATATATAATGTTAACAGTTTTCATGTGATGCTCATCCAACCGAGACACTCGTGCATTAGCAGCTATCACGTTCAGGATTTATTTGACCATATTTTCCACAGAAAGATTTGGGGGAAAAAAAGTTACTTGAAAAGATCTGTTTTAAAGGCATAGGACAATTGAGAGGTAGTTAAGATGCTAATAAGCTAGCCTTGATGTTGTTTCCTCATCAACTGTAAATAATAAGTAATTTGGTGGCTTGTCTGTAATTGATAAACTATTTTCACCCATTGTGTTGGAAGGTTTTTGACCTCTTTCTGGCTGTATAAGGTCAGGATAAAAGCAGGATGTCAGAGACCTTAAAAAATGCAGTCTAGCTTTTGCAACAGAAGCTGCTAAGGCAGAAAGGCCTCAGAAAAGGCAGACCCAAAAAGGCAGAATGCAGAGGATTCTGTACATCAAGCAATATGACTCCCTGAAGTGGGGTAGTGTAGCGTAGGCATTATTTTTATCTTATTTCATGGAGATAAGTTGTATCGATTTAACAAAGTAAATTTGAACATAACAACTGTTCTGTACATTCACCTTACTGCGGAATAAAGCAGCTTAACATTTCAAAGCAAGCCTCACTTCATCTAGCGTTAACTTGGGTTGCTTTTGGAGAGATTGAAGAAATAGGTTTGCAAAATACAGATACCCGGTTTAGATCACTGTTACACCCCCAGGTCACACCATCAAAGAAATAGATATGTGCAGTGCATGTCCACTGAACCAGAAGAAGTATCTAAGACAGGCCCAAATTCATAACGGGCCCTGAATCCAGTTATAGGATACGATTCATATTGAACGCATTGCTTTTTCTGCTTTAATCATGGTTCACTTTTTTGGGGGGTGGAGGTGGGGAGGAGAACAACATTAGAATTTGTATCAATTCCTCTCCCCCGCCCCCCCATGACTGCAGGTTACTCTAGTGGTCACAGGTGATTGTACATATTCCTGTTCTGAAGCCTGCACTATTCATCACCCAGTCATGCAGCAAATGCCACTGTGCTTACAGAGCAAGTAGTTTTGTGGTTTTTCTTCTAACTGCAGGGCATTGCAGTAATTGGAGATGACCCTGCCATGTTTCTGTCCTAAAGCCTGTATCATTAATCAGAAATGCATGACCCAGAGTCATACAGAAATCATGTCAGGATGCGTTAACTGCATGTTCTTAAACTGTGAGAAGTTGATAGTTTGTTTCAGTGGTGCTGTGCTGCTGGGAGGTTTTCATAATAAGGCAACTGACTTATCTAAAATTTAATTTACACAGTGACTCACTAACATAATCCAGGCTCGGTATTCGTTCCACATGGATCTATCTTGATGAAAGCGTTCCATTTATACTGATTCATTAAACACTCCCCACATGAAGATACTGACTTCTTGCTGGGATACAGGTTCATAGGTCCTATTGCAGAGATAGAAATAAGCAGTCTTTGTGATCGAAAGGATATGGGGTCTGAAACTCAGCTCAGGATCAAAGAGAACACTTGGGCTGCGAATCATGCAGTTCAGCTTGAGAGTGGCTGAGGAGTGAGATGGAATCAGCGGCAAGCAAGCAGATTTTGTGGTGAGGCCCAAAGACAATGGTTTTGATCTTCCCGTGTTGAGCTGGAGGAAATTCAATCCAATAGGGAATTCAGGAAAAACTTCTTTAATCAGAGAGTGGTTAGAATGTAGAACTCGCTACCACATGGAGTAGTTGAAGCGAATAGTATAGGTCCATTTAAAGGGAAGCTAGATAAACACATGAGGAGAAAGGAATAGAAGGTTATGCTGATAGGGTGAGATGAAGAGGGGTGGGGGGGAGGCTCGTGTGGAGTATAAACACCAGCACAGACCAGTTGGGCCGAATGGCCTGTTTCTGTGTTGTAAATTCTATGCAAGTTAAGGGTCATCAAGGAGTGCATGTCCAATAAGCAGTCTGACAGATAGAGGCAGTCAAGGGGCTGAGAGAGTGAATGGAAAGCTAGAGCTGGGTGTCACTAGTGCATATGTGGAAGCTGGTCCATTGTCTACAGATGCTGTCAAGGGGCAGCATGCAAATAAAGTGGGGGACTCTGAAGGTGACAGTATGGGGGTGGGAAGAGGCACCCTTTCTGGAGATGCTCTGGCCACATTCAGACAGGTAGGAGTGGAACCATGCACCCTTAAATAAAAAGCATGAACATTTTATTTTTCTCCATTGGCGAGCAGGTCCCATTGGTAGATGAGCAGAGGGAAAATGGGCTGAGGATTTCTGCCAGTTTAATCAGACTATATTTGCCACTATTATAACATGATTTACTTCAATTTACAGTGCCAGCCTTGGCTCAGTGTAGAACTCTTGCCTCTTGAGTCAGAAGGTCGTGGCTTCAAGCTTGAGTTCATAATCTAGGCTTACACTTCAGTGCAGTACAGAGTGCTGCACTGTTGGAGATGCCGTTTTTCAGATGAGACATTAAACCAAGTTCTGCCAGTTCAAGTGACGTAAAAGATATCATGGCACTATTTGAGGAACAGCAGGAAAGTCCTCCAGGTGTCCTGGCCAACATTCCCCTCTCAACCAACACCAAAATAGATTAACTAGTCATATATTTCACTGCTGCTTGTGGTACCTTGCTGTGTGCAAAATGGCCTTCATGTTTGCCTACTAAAAACAGTAACTACACTTTAAAAATACTTCATTGGATGTGAAGCAATTTGGGACATCCTGATGATGTACATTAACAGCACCACATTTTAGGCCTGGTGTGCCATTTATCAAGAATACAATCTGCTTTAGTAGGCTATATATACTTCACTCAGCTTCACATTAGCAGCTCTCCACACACAGCAGATTTTCCTTCAGCTTCCCAAAATCACCTTTCTCAAAATAGTTGAGTTTTCAAGAAGTGTGATGGAGCTAGCATATTACAATAATTCAATAAATATCATGTGTAACAATGTATGAATAGGAGTCCACGTTACAGAACGTGTAACGGATCAGTGACTCATCCATTGCAGGAGCCAAACGTAACATTTTTTAAAACATTCTTCCGAATGTGGGTGTCACCAGCATTTATGGTCCACCCCTAGATGCCCTTCAGAAGGTGGTGGTGAGCCTTCTTCTTGAACTGCTGCAGTCCGTGTGGTGACGGTGCTCCCACAGTGTCGTTAGGTAGGAAGTTCCTGGATTTTAACCCAGCGACGATGAAGGAATGGTGATACATGTCCAAGTCAGGATGGCGTGTGACTAGGAGGGAACTTGGAGGGGATGGCATTCCCATGCACCTGCTGCCCTTGTCCTTCTAGGTGGTGGAGATCGTGGGCTTGGGAGGTGCTGCTGAAAGAGCCTTGGCGAATTATATGACCAAATTCGAAGTTATATCAATGTATTCTGCCTAATCTCCTTCAGTATGAAACACATGGAAAACACCACCTGCTATACAAATCTCCGTGGCTTGAAAGAAATGTGCCAGTCCTATAGTCCAATATTGAAGTCACAGTGAAATATGCCAATATTCCAATTGCCTCAGTCCACTCTACTTGGGTACAAGATTTACTGAGGGAAGAGGAGAATCCAGTAGCAACAAGCACTCTGAGCAGAAATAACTCAGTGGACAGTGAGCAAAAGCGTCTCAAAACCAGCAACAACATGCAACTTTGTGGCTCAGGAAATGCCGTGTGGGAATTAAAGGGCACACTTAATTTTAGTACTTAAAAAAAACATTTTTCTTTCAGTGTTCAACTGAAGAAACTTCACCGTCACACATCAACTGCTGGTGCTGATCCCTATAAAGACAATATTTGCATGTGCTACGGAAGCTGAGATATGCTTTCCAATTTGTGTCAATGGGATAAGCACCAAGTCTCTATGTCTGTACACATGTATCAGTATACAGAGTGAAGTTTTCTATGAAATATTAGAAGAAAAATGTATTATTGAAAGGCTTCCCTGAGAATTTAGTAAGTGATGAATTATGTGAATCGTGTGCAGCAGACATGTGTTACTGGCAAAATACAGCTTGTGTATCCAGCCGTGTGAGAGCAGTGCTGCTGGTAAGGGTGCGTATGCACGTGCGTGTGCAAGAATGAATGGATATCAGTGCTGGTGAACTATATAGTAAGCTTGCGTGCAAGGGTACACTTCAGGAGTGTAGAGTGTTGAGCCAGCAAAGTATAATGTGTCCATGTAAGGTCTATGGTCTTTTAAAGAGCAGTGTGTGAAATCTGTGTGTTCATCTGTCCATCTGTCACAGCTGTAGTGCTGATACAACCGTGCACATCCAGTCTGTCGTCCTAGTAAAGGGCTATGTGAACAAGGTATTTAGTCATAGTAAAAGGGCTGGGTGAGCGTGGTATTTAGTCCTGGTAAAGGACTGTGTGTGAGGTATTTATCCTGGTAAAGGGCTGTGTGTGAGGTATTTATCCTGGTAAAGGGCTGTGAGTGAGGTATTCAGTCCTGGTAAAGGGCTGTGAGTGAGGTATTTAGTCCTGGTAAAGGGCTGTGAGTGAGGTATTTAGTCCTGGTAAAGGGCTGTGTGTGAGGTATTTAGTCCTGGTAAAGGGCTGTGTGTGAGGTATTCAGTCCTGGTAAAGGGCTGTGTGTGAGGTATTTATCCTGGTAAAGGACTGAATGTGAGGTATTCAGTCCTGGTAAAGGACTGAATGTGAGGTATTTAGTCCTGGTAAAGGGCTGTGTGTGAGGTATTTATCCTGGTAAAGGGCTGTGTGTGAGGTATTTATCCTGGTAAAGGGCTGTGTGTGAGGTATTTATCCTGGTAAAGGGCTGTGTGTGAGGTATTTATCCTGGTAAAGGGCTGTGAGTGAGGTATTCAGTCCTGGTAAAGGGCTGTGAGTGAGGTATTTAGTCCTGGTGAATGGCTGTGTGTGAGGTATTTATCCTGGTAAAGGGCTGTGTGTGAGGTATTTAGTCCTGGTAAAGGGCTGTGAGTGAGGTATTCAGTCCTGGTAAAGGGCTGTGAGTGAGGTATTCAGTCCTGGTAAAGGGCTGTGTGAGAGGTATTCAGTCCTGGTAAAGGACTGTGAGTGAGGTATTTAGTCCTGGTAAAGGGCTGTGAGTGAGGTATTCAGTCCTGGTAAAGGGCTGTGTGAGAGGTATTCAGTCCTGGTAAAGGGCTGTGTGTGAGGTATTTAGTCCTGGTAAAGGGCTGTGTGTGCGGTATTTAGTCCTGGTAAAGGGCTGTGAGTGAGGTATTTATCCTGGTAAAGGGCTGTGTGTGAGGTATTTAGTCCTGGTAAAGGGCTGTGTGTGAAGTATTTAGTCCTGGTAAAGGGCTGTGTGTGAGGTATTCAGTCCTGGTAAAGGGCTGTGTGTGAGGTATTCAGTCCTGGTAAAGGGCTGTGTGTGAGGTATTTAGTCCTGGCAAAGGGCTGTGTGTGAGGTATTCAGTCCTGGTAAAGGGCTGTGTGTGAGGTATTTATCCTGGTAAAGGGCTGTGTGTGAGGTATTTATCCTGGTAAAGGGCTGTGAGTGAGGTATTTAGTCCTGGTAAAGGGCTGAATGTGAGGTATTTAGTCCTGGTAAAGGGCTGTGAGTGAGGTATTTATCCTGGTAAAGGGCTGTGTGTGAGGTATTTAGTCCTGGTAAAGGGCTGTGAGTGAGGTATTTAGTCCTGGTAAAGGGCTGTGTGTGAGGTATTTAGTCCTGGTAAAGGGCTGTGTGTGAGGTATTTAGTCCTGGTAAAGGGCTGTGTGTGAGGTATTTATCCTGGTAAAGGGCTGTGTGTGAGGTATTTATCCTGGTAAAGGGCTGTGTGTGAGGTATTTATCCTGGTAAAGGGCTGTGTGTGAGGTATTTATCCTGGTAAAGGGCTGTGTGTGAGGTATTTAGTCCTGGTAAAGGGCTGTGTGTGAGGTATTTAGTCCTGGTAAAGGGCTGTGTGTGAGGTATTTAGTCCTGGTAAAGGGCTGTGAGTGAGGTATTTATCCTGGTAAAGGGCTGTGAGTGAGGTATTTAGTCCTGGTAAAGGGCTGTGTGTGAGGTATTTAGTCCTGGTAAAGGGCTGTGAGTGAGGTATTTAGTCCTGGTAAAGGGCTGTGTGTGAGGTATTCAGTCCTGGTAAAGGGCTGTGTGAGTGAGGTATTTAGTCCTGGTAAAGGGCTGTGTGTGAAGTATTTAGTCCTGGTAAAGGGCTGTGTGTGAGGTATTCAGTCCTGGTAAAGGGCTGTGTGTGAGGTATTTATCCTGGTAAAGGGCTGTGAGTGAGGTATTTATCCTGGTAAAGGGCTGTGTGTGAGGTATTTATCCTGGTAAAGGGCTGTGAGTGAGGTATTCAGTCCTGGTAAAGGGCTGTGTGTGAGGTATTCAGTCCTGGTAAAGGGCTGTGTGTGAGGTATTTAGTCCTGGTGAATGGCTGTGTGTGAGGTATTTATCCTGGTAAAGGGCTGTGTGTGAGGTATTTAGTCCTGGTAAAGGGCTGTGTGTGAGGTATTCAGTCCTGGTAAAGGGCTGTGTGTGAGGTATTTATCCTGGTAAAGGACTGAATGTGAGGTATTTAGTCCTGGTAAAGGGCTGTGTGTGAGGTATTCAGTCCTGGTAAAGGGCTGTGTGTGAGGTATTTATCCTGGTAAAGGACTGAATGTGAGGTATTTAGTCCTGGTAAAGGGCTGTGTGTGAGGTATTCAGTCCTGGTAAAGGGCTGTGTGTGAGGTATTTATCCTGGTAAAGGACTGAATGTGAGGTATTTAGTCCTGGTAAAGGGCTGTGTGTGAGGTATTCAGTCCTGGTAAAGGGCTGTGTGTGAGGTATTCAGTCCTGGTAAAGGGCTGTGAGTGAGGTATTTAGTCCTGGTGAATGGCTGTGTGTGAGGTATTTATCCTGGTAAAGGGCTGTGTGTGAGGTATTTAGTCCTGGTAAAGGGCTGTGAGTGAGGTATTTATCCTGGTAAAGGGCTGTGTGTGAGGTATTTATCCTGGTAAAGGACTGAATGTGAGGTATTTAGTCCTGGTAAAGGGCTGTGAGTGAGGTGTTCAGTCTTGGTAAAGGGCTGTGTGTGAGGTATTTAGTCTTGGTAAAGGGCTGTGTGTGAGGTATTTATCCTGGTAAAGGACTGAATGTGAGGTATTTAGTCCTGGTAAAGGGCTGTGTGTGAGGTATTTAGTCCTGGTAAAGGGCTGTGTGTGAGGTATTTAGTCCTGGTAAAGGGCTGTGTGTGAGGTATTTAGTCCTGGTAAAGGGCTGTGTGAGGTATTTAGTCCTGGTAAAGGGCTGTGAGTGAGGTATTCAGTCCTGGTAAAGGGCTGTGAGTGAGGTGTTCAGTCCTGGTAAAGGGCTGTGTGTGAGGTATTCAGTCCTGGTAAAGGGCTGTGAGTGAGGTGTTCAGTCCTGGTAAAGGGCTGTGTGTGAGGTATTTATCCTGGTAAAGGGCTGTGAGTGAGGTATTTAGTCCTGGTAAAGGGCTGAATGTGAGGTATTTAGTCCTGGTAAAGGGCTGTGAGTGAGGTATTTAGTCCTGGTAAAGGGCTGTGAGAGAGGTATTTATCCTGGTAAAGGGCTGTGTGTGAGGTATTTATCCTGGTAAAGGGCTGAATGTGAGGTATTTAGTCCTGGTAAAGGGCTGTGAGTGAGGTATTTATCCTGGTAAAGGGCTGTGAGTGAGGTATTTAGTCCTGGTAAAGGGCTGTGTGTGAGGTATTTAGTCCTGGTAAAGGGCTGTGAGTGAGGTATTTATCCTGGTAAAGGGCTGTGTGAGTGAGGTATTTAGTCCTGGTAAAGGGCTGTGTGTGAAGTATTTAGTCCTGGTAAAGGGCTGTGTGTGAGGTATTCAGTCCTGGTAAAGGGCTGTGTGTGAGGTATTTATCCTGGTAAAGGGCTGTGAGTGAGGTATTTAGTCCTGGTAAAGGGCTGTGTGTGAGGTATTTAGTCCTGGTAAAGGGCTGTGAGTGAGGTGTTCAGTCCTGGTAAAGGGCTGTGTGTGAGGTATTTAGTCCTGGTAAAGGGCTGTGTGTGAGGTATTCAGTCCTGGTAAAGGGCTGTGTGTGAGGTATTTAGTCCTGGTAAAGGGCTGTGAGTGAGGTGTTCAGTCCTGGTAAAGGGCTGTGTGTGAGGTATTCAGTCCTGGTAAAGGGCTGTGAGTGAGGTATTTAGTCCTGGTAAAGGGCTGTGAGTGAGGTGTTCAGTCCTGGTAAAGGGCTGTGTGAGGTATTTAGTCCTGGTAAAGGGCTGTGTGTGAGGTATTTAGTCCTGGTAAAGGGCTGTGAGTGAGGTATTTATCCTGGTAAAGGGCTGTGAGTGAGGTATTTAGTCCTGGTAAAGGGCTGTGTGTGAGGTATTTATCCTGGTAAAGGGCTGTGAGTGAGGTATTTATCCTGGTAAAGGGCTGTGAGTGAGGTATTTAGTCCTGGTAAAGGGCTGTGTGTGAGGTATTCAGTCCTGGTAAAGGGCTGTGAGTGAGGTATTTATCCTGGTAAAGGGCTGTGAGTGAGGTATTTAGTCCTGGTAAAGGGCTGTGTGTGAGGTATTTAGTCCTGGTAAAGGGCTGTGTGTGAGGTATTTAGTCCTGGTAAAGGGCTGTGTGTGAGGTATTCAGTCCTGGTAAAGGGCTGTGTGTGAGGTATTTAGACCTGGTAAAGGGCTGTGTGTGAGGTATTTATCCTGGTAAAGGGCTGTGTGTGAGGTATTTATCCTGGTAAAGGGCTGTGTGAGGTATTCAGTCCTGGTAAAGGGCTGTGTGTGAGGTATTTATCCTGGTAAAGGGCTGTGAGTGAGGTATTCAGTCCTGGTAAAGGGCTGTGAGTGAGGTATTTATCCTGGTAAAGGGCTGTGTGTGAGGTATTTATCCTGGTAAAGGGCTGTGAGTGAGGTATTCAGTCCTGGTAAAGGGCTGTGTGTGAGGTATTTATCCTGGTAAAGGGCTGTGTGAGGTATTCAGTCCTGGTAAAGGGCTGTGAGTGAGGTATTTATCCTGGTAAAGGGCTGTGAGTGAGGTATTTATCCTGGTAAAGGGCTGAATGTGAGGTATTTATCCTGGTAAAGGGCTGAATGTGAGGTATTTATCCTGGTAAAGGGCTGTGAGTGAGGTATTTAGTCCTGGTAAAGGGCTGTGTGTGAGGTATTTATCCTGGTAAAGGGCTGTGTGAGGTATTCAGTCCTGGTAAAGGGCTGTGAGTGAGGTATTTATCCTGGTAAAGGGCTGTGTGTGAGGTATTTATCCTGGTAAAGGGCTGAATGTGAGGTATTTATCCTGGTAAAGGGCTGAATGTGAGGTATTTATCCTGGTAAAGGGCTGAATGTGAGGTATTTATCCTGGTAAAGGGCTGTGTGTGAGGTATTCAGTCCTGGTAAAGGGCTGTGAGTGAGGTATTTAGTCCTGGTAAAGGGCTGAATGTGAGGTATTCAGTCCTGGTAAAGGGCTGTGAGTGAGGTATTTAGTCCTGGTAAAGGGCTGTGAGTGAGGTATTTAGTCCTGGTAAAGGGCTGTGTGTGAGGTATTTAGTCCTGGTAAAGGACTGAATGTGAGGTATTCAGTCCTGGTAAAGGGCTGTGTGAGGTATTTAGTCCTGGTAAAGGGCTGTGTGTGAGGTATTCAGTCCTGGAAAAGGGCTGTGAGTGAGGTATTCAGTCCTGGTAAAGGGCTGTGAGTGAGGTATTTAGTCCTGGTAAAGGGCTGTGTGTGAGGTATTCAGTCCTGGTAAAGGGCTGTGAGTGAGGTATTCAGTCCTGGTAAAGGGCTGTGAGTGAGGTATTTAGTCCTGGTAAAGGGCTGTGTGTGAGGTATTTAGTCCTGGTAAAGGGCTGTGTGTGAGGTATTTAGTCCTGGTAAAGGACTGAATGTGAGGTATTCAGTCCTGGTAAAGGGCTGTGAGTGAGGTATTTAGTCCTGGTAAAGGGTTGAATGTGAGGTATTTATCCTGGTAAAGTGCTGTGAGTGAGGTATTTAGTCCTGGTAAAGGGCTGTGTGTGAGGTATTTAGTCCTGGTAAAGGGTTGAATGTGAGGTATTTATCCTGGTAAAGGGCTGTGAGTGAGGTATTTAGTCCTGGTAAAGGGTTGAATGTGAGGTATTTATCCTGGTACAGTGCTGTGAGTGAGGTATTTATCCTGGTAAAGGGCTGTGTGTGAGGTATTTAGTCCTGGTAAAGGGCTGTGTGTGAGGTATTCAGTCCTGGTAAAGGGCTGTGAGTGAGGTATTTATCCTGGTAAAGGGCTGTGAGTGAGGTATTCAGTCCTGGTAAAGGGCTGGGAGTGAGGTATTTATCCTGGTAAAGGGCTGTGAGTGAGGTATTTAGTCCTGGTAAAGGGCTGTGTGTGAGGTATTTAGTCCTGGTAAAGGGCTGTGTGTGAGGTATTTAGTCCTGGTAAAGGGCTGTGAGTGAGGTATTTATCCTGGTAAAGGGCTGTGTGTGAGGTATTCAGTCCTGGTAAAGGGCTGTGTGTGAGGTATTTAGTCCTGGTAAAGGGCTGGGAGTGAGGTATTTATCCTGGTAAAGGGCTGTGTGTGAGGTATTTAGTCCTGGTAAAGGACTGAGTGGGAGGTATTTATCCTGGTAAAGGGCTGTGTGTGAGGTATTTAGTCCTGGTAAAGGGCTGTGTGTGAGGTATTTATCCTGGTAAAGGGCTGTGTGTCAGGTATTTAGTCCTGGTAAAGGACTGAGTGGGAGGTATTTAGTCCTGGTAAAGGGCTGTGTGTGAGGTATTTACCCTGGTAAAGGGCTGTGAGTGAGGTATTTAGTCCTGGTAAAGGGCTGTGTGTGAGGTATTTAGTCCTGGTAAAGGACTGAGTGTGAGGTATTTAGTCCTGGTAAAGGGCTGTGTGTGAGGTATTTAGTCCTGGTAAAGGGCTGTGTGTGAGGTATTTATCCTGGTAAAGGGCTGTGTGTGAGGTATTTAGTCCTGGTAAAGGACTGAGTGGGAGGTATTTACCCTGGTAAAGGGCTGTGAGTGAGGTATTTAGTCCTGGTAAAGGACTGAGTGTGAGGTATTTAGTCCTGGTAAAGGACTGAGTGTGAGGTATTTAGTCCTGGTAAAGGACTGAGTGGGAGGTATTTACCCTGGTAAAGGGCTGTGTGTGAGGTATTTAGTCCTGGTAAAGGACTGAGTGTGAGGTATTTAGTCCTGGTAAAGGGCTGTGTGTGAGGTATTTAGTCCTGGTAAAGGGCTGTGTGTGAGGTATTTATCCTGGTAAAGGGCTGTGTGTGAGGTATTTAGTCCTGGTAAAGGGCTGTGTGTGAGGTATTTACCCTGGTAAAGGGCTGTGAGTGAGGTATTTAGTCCTGGTAAAGGGCTGTGTGTGAGGTATTTAGTCCTGGTAAAGGACTGAGTGTGAGGTATTTAGTCCTGGTAAAGGGCTGTGTGTGAGGTATTTACCCTGGTAAAGGGCTGTGAGTGAGGTATTCAGTCCTGGTAAAGGGCTGTGTGTGAGGTATTTATCCTGGTAAAGGGCTGTGTGTGAGGTATTTATCCTGGTAAAGGACTGAATGTGAGGTATTTATCCTGGTAAAGGGCTGTGTGTGAGGTATTTACCCTGGTAAAGGACTGAATGTGAGGTATTTATCCTGGTAAAGGGCTGTGAGTGAGGTATTTAGTCCTGGTAAAGGGCTGTGTGTGAGGTATTTATCCTGGTAAAGGGCTGTGTGTGAGGTATTTATCCTGGTAAAGGGCTGTGAGTGAGGTATTTAGTCCTGGTAAAGGGCTGTGTGTGAGGTATTTATCCTGGTAAAGGGCTGTGTGTGAGGTATTTAGTCCTGGTAAAGGGCTGTGTGTGAGGTATTTAGTCCTGGTAAAGGACTGAATGTGAGGTATTCAGTCCTGGTAAAGGGCTGTGAGTGAGGTATTCAGTCCTGGTAAAGGGCTGTGAGTGAGGTATTTATCCTGGTAAAGGGCTGTGAGTGAGGTATTCAGTCCTGGTAAAGGGCTGTGAGTGAGGTATTTATCCTGGTAAAGGGCTGTGTGTGAGGTATTTAGTCCTGGTAAAGGGCTGTGCGTGAGGTATTTATCCTGGTAAAGGGCTGTGAGTGAGGTATTTATCCTGGTAAAGGGCTGTGTGTGAGGTATTTATCCTGGTAAAGGGCTGTGAGTGAGGTATTTAGTCCTGGTAAAGGGCTGTGAGTGAGGTATTTATCCTGGTAAAGGGCTGTGAGTGAGGTATTTATCCTGGTAAAGGGCTGTGTGTGAGGTATTTATCCTGGTAAAGGGCTGTGTGTGAGGTATTCAGTCCTGGTAAAGGGCTGTGTGTGAGGTATTTATCATGGTAAAGGGCTGTAAGTGAGGTATTCAGTCCTGGTAAAGGGCTGTGTGTGAGGTATTTAGTCCTGGTAAAGGGCTGTGTGTGAGGTATTTAGTCCTGGTAAAGGGCTGTGTGTGAGGTATTCAGTCCTGGAAAAGGGCTGTGTGTGAGGTATTTATCCTGGTAAAGGGCTGTGAGTGAGGTATTCAGTCCTGGAAAAGGGCTGTGAGTGAGGTATTTATCCTGGTAAAGGGCTGTGAGTGAGGTATTTAGTCCTGGTAAAGGGCTGTGAGTGAGGTATTTATCCTGGTAAAGGGCTGTGTGTGAGGTATTTATCCTGGTAAAGGGCTGTGTGTGAGGTATTTAGTCCTGGTAAAGGGCTGTGTGTGAGGTATTTACCCTGGTAAAGGGCTGTGAGTGAGGTATTTAGTCCTGGTAAAGGGCTGTGTGTGAGGTATTTAGTCCTGGTAAAGGACTGAGTGTGAGGTATTTAGTCCTGGTAAAGGGCTGTGAGTGAGGTATTTACCCTGGTAAAGGGCTGTGAGTGAGGTATTTATCCTGGTAAAGGACTGAATGTGAGGTATTTAGTCCTGGTAAAGGGCTGTGAGTGAGGTATTCAGTCCTGGTAAAGGGCTGTGTGTGAGGTATTTACCCTGGTAAAGGGCTGTGTGTGAGGTATTTATCCTGGTAAAGGGCTGTGTGTGAGGTATTTAGTCCTGGTAAAGGGCTGTGTGTGAGGTATTTACCCTGGTAAAGGACTGAATGTGAGGTATTTAGTCCTGGTAAAGGGCTGTGAGTGAGGTATTTAGTCCTGGTAAAGGGCTGTGTGTGAGGTATTTATCCTGGTAAAGGGCTGTGTGTGAGGTATTTATCCTGGTAAAGGGCTGTGAGTGAGGTATTTAGTCCTGGTAAAGGGCTGTGTGTGAGGTATTTATCCTGGTAAAGGGCTGTGTGTGAGGTATTTAGTCCTGGTAAAGGGCTGTGTGTGAGGTATTTAGTCCTGGTAAAGGACTGAATGTGAGGTATTCAGTCCTGGTAAAGGGCTGTGAGTGAGGTATTCAGTCCTGGTAAAGGGCTGTGTGTGAAGTATTTAGTCCTGGTAAAGGGCTGTGTGTGAGGTATTTAGTCCTGGTAAAGGGCTGTGTGTGAGGTATTTAGTCCTGGTAAAGGGCTGTGTGTGAGGTATTTAGTCCTGGTAAAGGGCTGTGTGTGAGGTATTTAGTCCTGGTAAAGGGCTGTGAGTGAGGTATTTAGTCCTGGTAAAGGGCTGTGAGTGAGGTATTTAGTCCTGGTAAAGGGCTGTGTGTGAGGTATTTAGACCTGGTAAAGGGCTGTGAGTGAGGTATTTATCCTGGTAAAGGGCTGTGAGTGAGGTATTTAGTCCTGGTAAAGGGCTGTGTGTGCGGTATTTATCCTGGTAAAGGGCTGTGAGTGAGGTATTTATCCTGGTAAAGGGCTGTGTGTGAGGTATTTATCCTGGTAAAGGGCTGTGAGTGAGGTATTTAGTCCTGGTAAAGGGCTGTGAGTGAGGTATTTATCCTGGTAAAGGGCTGTGTGTGAGGTATTTATCCTGGTAAAGGGCTGTGTGTGAGGTATTCAGTCCTGGTAAAGGGCTGTGTGTGAGGTATTTATCCTGGTAAAGGGCTGTGTGTGAGGTATTTATCCTGGTAAAGGGCTGTGAGTGAGGTATTTATCCTGGTAAAGGGCTGTGAGTGAGGTATTTAGTCCTGGTAAAGGGCTGTGTGTGCGGTATTTATCCTGGTAAAGGGCTGTGAGTGAGGTATTTATCCTGGTAAAGGGCTGTGTGTGAGGTATTTATCCTGGTAAAGGGCTGTGAGTGAGGTATTTAGTCCTGGTAAAGGGCTGTGAGTGAGGTATTTATCCTGGTAAAGGGCTGTGTGTGAGGTATTTATCCTGGTAAAGGGCTGTGTGTGAGGTATTCAGTCCTGGTAAAGGGCTGTGTGTGAGGTATTTATCCTGGTAAAGGGCTGTGTGTGAGGTATTTATCCTGGTAAAGGGCTGTAAGTGAGGTATTCAGTCCTGGTAAAGGGCTGTGTGTGAGGTATTTAGTCCTGGTAAAGGGCTGTGTGTGAGGTATTCAGTCCTGGAAAAGGGCTGTGTGTGAGGTATTTATCCTGGTAAAGGGCTGTGTGTGAGGTATTTAGACCTGGTAAAGGGCTGTGAGTGAGGTATTTATCCTGGTAAAGGGCTGTGTGTGAGGTATTCAGTCCTGGTAAAGGGCTGTGTGTGAGGTATTTAGTCCTGGTAAAGGGCTGTGAGTGAGGTATTCAGTCCTGGTAAAGGGCTGTGTGTGAGGTATTTAGTCCTGGTAAAGGGCTGTGTGTGAGGTATTTATCCTGGTAAAGGGCTGTGAGTGAGGTATTTAGTCCTGGTAAAGGGCTGTGTGTGAGGTATTCAGTCCTGGTAAAGGGCTGTGTGTGAGGTATTTATCCTGGTAAAGGGGTGTGTGTGAGGTATTCAGTCCTGGTAAAGGGCTGTGTGTGAGGTATTTAGTCCTGGTAAAGGGCTGTGAGTGAGGTATTTATCCTGGTAAAGGGCTGTGAGTGAGGTATTCAGTCCTGGTAAAGGGCTGTGTGTGAGGTATTTAGTCCTGGTAAAGGGCTGTGAGTGAGGTATTTATCCTGGTAAAGGGCTGTGTGTGAGGTATTCAGTCCTGGTAAAGGGCTGTGTGTGAGGTATTTAGTCGTGGTAAAGGGCTGTGTGTGAGGTATTTAGTCCTGGTAAAGGGCTGTGTGTGAGGTATTTAGTCCTGGTAAAGGGCTGTGTGTGAGGTATTTAGTCCTGGTAAAGGGCTGTGTGTGAGGTATTTAGTCCTGGTAAAGGGCTGTGTGTGAGGTATTTAGTCCTGGTAAAGGGCTGTGAGTGAGGTATTCAGTCCTGGTAAAGGGCTGAATGTGAGGTATTTATCCTGGTAAAGGGCTGTGTGTGAGGTATTTATCCTGGTAAAGGGCTGTGTGTGAGGTATTCAGTCCTGGTAAAGGGCTGTGTGTGAGGTATTTATCCTGGTAAAGGGCTGTGTGTGAGGTATTTATCCTGGTAAAGGGCTGTGAGTGAGGTATTTAGTCCTGGTAAAGGGCTGAATGTGAGGTATTTAGTCCTGGTAAAGGGCTGTGAGTGAGGTATTCAGTCCTGGTAAAGGGCTGTGTGTGAGGTATTTATCCTGGTAAAGGGCTGTGAGTGAGGTATTCAGTCCTGG